>JAMZEH010000066.1:1990000-3211608 GCA_024699665.1 Ostrea denselamellosa | reverse complement strand
AACCCAGATCTCCACGGGACAGTTGTTAACGGGAGCTTCAGACTTTTCATTTTCTTACATACGACGTAAGTATGTGTTTGGGTATAGTTTTATCAAAATTCTTTATCGAAACTAATTTATCTATCATATCTAAATATTTAGATGTCTGTTCAGATAATTTGGGTAAGTAGGTAATTATTTTGATGAGGGAAAGCTAAATATTTTTGTTTAGGCCTTACAGAATTTTTAATTGATGACTGCAGCCAAGTATTTTGAACTGAACTGTTGATTATAATTTATTAGTCTTAAGTTTAATTATATCTCCAATATAAACTATCATCTCAAGTTATTTCTTTCTCTTATCATTTGCTTAAGTACATAAAATTTTAATGTCTGTCTCGGCGTACAACGTTACAAATATCTTAGTGTCGAAAGTGGGATGGCCAGCAGCACTATCTCGTTTCAAAAATCTTTGTGTCCGAAGAGGGTCCACATTTTTTTAAGGAGTGGATCCAGTGATACGGACTCATTTTAATCTTGGAATTATATTAAAGGCAACACGTTTACATGACATCGGGCAGCACTGAGGAAAGAACAGTCAAATATAAGAGAATGATAATTCACAGACGTATGTCAAACAAAAGTCAACTGACCAACAGATTAACACTCTCGGGGATACAAGTGATGAAGAGGTTTTCACCGAGTGTGATGATGATCATTTCATGAGTGGACCAGAATCAGAACACTTACAAAATGCAATTTCCCATCAAGTTATTATTCATTCTCCACAGAAAGCTAGACTTTGCTTTAGTATGATACCCCTCATATCTAAATAAAATAAATAAGAAACACAGGGTTTATACTAAGAAAAGGTTGATTGATTATATATTATTTAAGGTCCCGCTCGAGAATTTTTCACTCATATGGGAACGTCACCATTGCCGGTGAAAGGCTGCAAAATTTAGGCCTATGCTCGGCGTTTGAGCAGGGAGGGACCTTTATCGTGCCGCACCTGCTGTGACCCGAGGCCTTCGTTTTTACGGTCTCACCCGAAGGACCGCCCCCATTTACTCGCCTCTTTCGACAAGTAAGGAGTACTGAGGATCTATTCTAACAACTCAGATTCCCACGGGGCCTAAGAAAAGATTTCAGTCACCAATAGCAGAAAGTCAAGTAACTTCTTTAGAAGTGATAGTTTCAAGAGAAATAATTTACATTTATAAATGAATTCAACTTGTATTTATATATTTAATTCAGTATTTGTAGTTTTACTGATGCAGAACTATTTTCCGGGTTTTGGGGTTTTTTTTTTCGTTTGTCCGTTTTCTTTGAACGGGTACCGTTGGTATTCTTCATCAAATTCCGTTATATCATCATGGAATTCGTTACCCGTTCATATATGTGGCGGATTCCGTTGTTCAACAGGAGCTTCAGCTTTTTCGTTTTCTGTGTTTGGGTATATTTATATCGAAATTTTTTATCTAAAAGTAATCCATCTATCTATCTATATATATATATATATATATATATATATATATATATATTCAGATAATTCGAGTAATTATTTTGATTGAGGAAAAGCTAAATATTTTTCTTTAGTACTTATTTAATTTTTAATGGACGACTACAGCCAGGTATTTTAAATTGAGCTGTTGATTATAATTATACCTCCAGAATAAACAATCATATCAAGTTATTTATTTCTTCTCTTATCACTTCATTTGCTCCGTGGCCGGGTGGTTAGAGCATCGCGCTCAAAATAACAAGGCCTCTCACCTCTATTCGGCGCGGGTTCGAATTTCGATTGCGCCGATATATGTGAGAAAGTTTGCCAGTTTACTTTCAGAATGTCGGTGGTCTCTACCCGGGTACATTGTATCTGGTTTCTCTCCTCCACCAATAAAAACTGGACGCCACAAGATAACTGAAAAATTGTTATCATTTGTTGAAGTACATATAATTTTAATGTCTGTATCGGCGTCGTATTGATTGTCCGGTACAACAATTCAAAATCTTGGTGTCGAATGTGGGATAACCAGTACCGCAAATCCCGTTACATAAAGTTGAGTTGGTAGTTTTCCGTCAGCATCTATTTTCAATAAAATATCTAAGTACGAAGCAGATGTGGAAGAATTTGTGGCGTTTTTATTCATATCGAATCAACAGATGAATAAAAATGATCATTGTAAATAGATAAAACGTCGTCGATGTACCTAAATGTTAAATTAAAGGCCAGAGCGAATTTTGTTTTCTTCTCATGTAGAATCTTGTTGAATAAAGAATACATTGATACAAGTCCGACAATGTTAATTATTAAATTAAAACATAAATCACTATATAATTTCTAAACAATAAAAAAAATATATTGTAATGAAATATCCATTGAATATATGGTTTTACAAGACTAGCATAATACTACATAAAAGTCAGTTGTAATTTCACTTATTGGCAATATACATTATCCATGTACGTACTCCATTCCATATTTACAATTATTTGAGATCTTTACATTGATTCATAACACTCAAATTTAAACATAGGAACTTGAGTCGTGGTGGAATATTTCAGAAGGCTGTTTTAAGGCACCCAAGACAGCATGCCTACCTGGAGGAAATGAGTATCTACAACATTCGCATTGTTCATGCAGAGTTGGCAAACAAGGACCTGGATATATCTTAGGAGCTCTGAAAGTCTGACCGTGAGGATCCTTCAACGGTTACCTTTCAACGGTTACTTAATGGCAGTTCTCCAAGTACATGTAAATGTGTTGAACGAGTTACCATCCTCAAGCTTTTGGAAATATCAAATGTTGGCGTTTCACTAAATCAAGAAATATGTAGCAAATTTTGAATAAACTTATCTCTGAAACCATATTTCCCTAAATGTGATGGTTGGTTGTTTATTGATTAACTTCCAGCTCAAGAATTTTTCACTCATGGAGCGTCACCATTGCCAGTGAAGGGCAGCACAATTTAGGCCAATGCTTGGCATTTACGGTCTTTGAGCAGGGAGGGATCTTTATCGTGCTACACCTGCTGTAATACGGGGCCTCGGTTTTAGCATCATCATCCGAAGGACCGCCCCATTTAGTTACGACAGGCAAAGGGTACTGAGAACCCAATTTAACCCACGAGAATCTCACATGAATTTTGGTGTAGACGTTGGGTATACTCTCTTTGCTAGTTGTAGCGTAGTAATTTATTACATTACTGTACGTCCGTCGTCACACGGGACGTATTATGATATGGCAATATCCGAACGTCGATTTTTCTGGCTGTCCAGGGTTTGTTTTACGGACTTTTTCTCCATGAGCGATGCATGTACAGTTTTCAAATTTGGTCACAAATTCACCCTCACGACGCGTAAAAGCGAGTTTGCTTTTCAGCTGCACTGGTGTACCGTGACCTACTTTATGGCTAATAGTAGGTCAAATTTTTTCTCATCATGGATACAGATATTGCGACCTCTCTCTCAGAGAAATACATTCTTAGTTCATATGTCAGCTGGATTGGTGCATCATGACCTACTTTAAATGTGTGGGTTATCAGTTCAGCGTGCATAATGCGCTTACAGGTTGACTATCCCTGTCTGATGGGTGTATGACGTGCCGTTTACGATACCCTTGATATCAATGTTCAAAACAATTTTTCAAAAATCTTTCATAGTAATAGGAAACTTTTCAGTATAGGTTTTGTTTCTGTTAATGTTGCTGAAATAAAATGCATGCATGATAGAATATATAGCAGAATGGGTTCTTCAAATTTTAATTTTTAAGTGTATGATATAAAGGAGACATATTATTTGGGTAGAGGTATAAAGCTACAATTGCTCCCTGTATATGATATATTTATTGTATGTTTGGGTTGTAAATTCCAAGGCCGTGATCGTGTGCTGTAGCTGGGAACTCTAGTTATGCAGAAGTTACAGAGACGTCAACAAATATCATCGTCTTGTGGCTGTAATTATAATCTTTGCTTCAAATTGACTGGCTAATAAATTTACAACTGATTAGTTCATATACTGTAATCTGACTGGTTAATGATTAGTCCATATACTGTAATCTGACTGGTTAATGATTAGTTCATATACTGTAATCTGACTGGTTAATGATTAGTTCATAGACTGTAATCTGACTGGTTAATGATTAGTTCATAGACTGTAATCTGACTGGTTAATGATTAGTTCATATACTGTAATCTGACTGGTTAATGATTAGTTCATGGTTAATGATTAGTTCATAGACTGTAATCTGACTGGTTAATGATTAGTTCATAGACTGTAATCTGACTGGTTAATGATTAGTTCATAGACTGTAATATCTGACTGGTTAATGATTAGTTCATATACTGTAATCTGACTGGTTAATGATAAGAGGCATTTCAATCAACCTTTAAATTACATAGAGATTGAGATGAAAAATGAAGACAACGAATAGTAATCAATTTAATTTATTCCACCAAAAAAAAACAAAATCAAGAGTAGGACGAACTCTGGCCCCTTGACATACCAGAGATGGGATCTGGTGCTTAAGAGTAAGCATCCCCCCAACCCTCGCTTGATGACCGGACACACTCGCCATGTGATTACAGTATATTAACCAATCAATTGTATCAATAGTACTACTTCTGTTTTTATTATAGTTTACCGGTCGCGGTAGCTCAGTGGTTAGAGCGTTCGCTTCATAACCGGGAGGTCATGAGTTCGAGCCCTGCTCATGTAATTGTAGTGTATTGGCTTTATTATTATATGATCAAAGAAAGATAACTCTATTATGTGTATTGTCATATGTGCACTACGTCATCGATGCTGCTGTAGTTGAATAAAGAGACTGTGAGCCTAACACGTGTTATGAGTCGGTGTGCTTGTAGACCTGTGGAATTATGCAGTTAATTGTATAAACTGTAGTGATACGACATTTATTGGCGACGAGGATTAAACTAATCAAGATGGGTGAAGAAGGAATGGTTCATTTATCAGATATTGGTGGATTCCCGAATTTCAGTCTGGGCGGCGATATCAACAGCATGGGCTTCCGCTGGAAAAAATGGCTGCAATCATTCGAACTTTTTGCTGAAGGTAAGGGTGTAGTAAATCCTAAACAACTGAAGTCACTCATGTTACATCATGCAGGTCGTGCTGTTCAAGACATTTTCTTTAATATTGAAATACCAGAACCAGATGAAAACAATGCAGAGATGAACAATGTTTTTAAAGTTGCTGTGAAGAAATTGACTGAACATTTTACCTCATACAAACATTACGTACGAAAGATCTGTTTTCAGATCTATGAGTCAACTGCCGGGTGAGTCGATTGACAAGTACATTACTAGACTCAAACAGAAAGCGCAATATTGCAATTTTGCTGATCAAAACGAAATGATACGTGATCAAGTAATTGAAAAATGTTCATCACAGAGACTGCGTAGAAAATTGCTGGAACGTGCTGACGTTACGCTTGACGATGTGATTAAACTTGCACAAACTATGGAGTTTGCAGATAAGCAAGCTGATGCAATTGAACATGGAATTTCCGGAAATGCGCACGGAAAAACCGATGATCATAGTCATAGTGCTTTGGTAAACAGAGTTAGAGCCAAGAAATCGACTGCGCAGTGACAACAGAAAGCATGTTGGGCATGTGGTAGAGCAGGACATTGTCATGGGAGTGATGAGTGCCCCGCGAAAGGAAAAAAATGTCATACCTGTAAGAAGGAGGGTCATTTTGCACAGTGGTGCAGAACTAAAGTTCATTCAAGGGATCCAAAAGGGAAACGAAAAGGAAAACGCAGTTATGTGAAACAGGTGAATGATGCTACAACTGATGGTCATGAAGAATCGGAGGAATGCGACTTCGTTTTTACAGTTTGGAATGCTAGTGATGACAAAGACAGTAAAATCAACATAGACGTAGGAGGAGTACAGATTTCAGCTATCATTGACTCTGGTGCTTCCGTTAATATTGTTGATAGACGCATGTGGGAATATTTGAAGAAACGTAAAATCAAATGTACATCACAACTGACCAACACGAAACTTTATGCATATGGAAGTCGAAATTCACTGAAGGTGGCAGGCTGTTTTACAGCACAAGTGAATGTTTGTGGCAGTGACAATTCTTTGCAGGATGTCAAATTTTATGTAATTGAAGAGAAAGGACAACCTCTACTGGGTAAGGCCACAGCTACACAGCTTGGAGTTTTACATATTGGTGAATCTGGAAATCCAGAACCTGGAATTGTGCAACAGATTATGGATACAAGGGACAATTTGAAGGCAAAGTATCCTGAGTGTTTTGAAGGATTGGGGAAACTGAAAGAATTCCAATTGAAGATTGCAATAGATGATACAGTTAAACCTGTTGTACAACCATTAAGGAGGATTCCTTACCATTTGAGAGACAAAGTTGAACAGAAATTACTGGAACTCGAGTCACATGACATAATCGAGAAGGTTAACGAACCAAGTGATTGGATGAGTCAAGTGGTAGTGGTGCCAAAGGCAAATGGTGACAGAAGACTTTGTGTGGACATGCGTAGAGCAAATGAAGCCGTAGTCAGAGAAAGGTATGCGATACCTACGATTGACGATATTCTGAGCGACTTGAATCAGAGCCAGGTTTTCTCAAAAGTGGACATTAAGTGGGCTTATCATCAGATTGAACTGGATCCTAGTGCAAGGGAGATAACAACTTTGCAGACGCATAAAGGAAACTTCCGCTACAAGAGATTGATGTTCGGAATTTCTTGTGCACCAGAATTGTACAACAAGATCATTCATCAAGTACTGAAGGACTGTGAAGGTGTGCATAGTATTTTTGATGATATTATTGTACATAGGGAGTCGCAGGAAGAACACGACTCCAACCTGGATAAACTTTTCAAGAAGTTGAGCGAGAAAGGTCTCACTGTGAACTTGGACAAATGTCAGTTTAACATGGAACACATATCATTTATGGGACACATACTATCAAAGCAGGGAATCTGTGTTGGTGAAGGCTGTGTTAGAAGAGAGACAACCATCTAATGCTGCAGAAATCAGGAGTTTTTTGGGCCTTGTTAATTTCAGCTCTCGATTCATACCAAATCTTGCAACGATTGCAGAGCCTCTCAGAAAACTCACCAGGAAAGGAGCGAAATTCCAATGGGAACGTGAGCAAGACGAATCCTTCAAGAAACTTAAGGATTTGATGGCCAAGGCATGTACATTAGCATACTTTGATCCTCAGAGTACGACGCAAGTTGTTGCAGACGCCTCACCAGTTGGGCTGGGTGCTGTATTGATACAACAGCAAGGCAAAGAGAAGAGAGTTATTTGTTACGCAAGTCGAAGTCTATCTGATGTGGAACGCAGGTATTCACAGACTGAGAAAGAAGCACTTGCGTTAGTGTGGGCTTGTGAAAGATTTCATATGTACCTGTACGGAAAGGAATTTGAACTTTTGACGGATCATAAGCCTCTACAGTTTATTTTCTCTCCAAAGTCAAAAGCGTGTGCTCGTGTCGAGAGATGGATTTTGCGTCTACAGTCTTACCAATATAAAGTTGTTTACATACCTGGACCACAAAATATTGCAGATTGTCTGTCAAGATTACTGCGCAAAACTGATGACAAAAGATCGCATGAGGAAACGGAGTAATACATTTGTTTGATTTCTGAACAATCTACACCTGTTGCCATGACAACAAGGGAAATTGAAAGAGCTTCATCAGAGGACATTGACCTTCAACAAGTGAGGAGATGTCTCATCACAGGAAATTGGGATAAACTGACTTGTAAGGAATACTTACCTGTTAAGGACGAATTGTGTGCAATTGGACATTTGGTATTGAGAGGAACTAGAATTGTGATTCCTGAAACACTTCGAGAGAAAATATTAAATATTGGACACGAGGGACATCCCGGAATAATTTGGATGAAACAACGCCTGAGATCTAAATTATGGTGGCCGTGCATGGATAAAGAAATAGAAAAACATTGTAAATCATGCTATGGATGTCAGTTAGTGGCAAAACCATTAAATCCAGAACCTTTGCAGAGGACGGAACTTCCCTCTCAACCTTGGCAGGATTTGGCAATTGACTTTTTAGGACCATTACCATCAGGAGATACCTTATTTGTACTGGTGGATTATTATTCGAGATGGGTGGATGTACGCATCATGAAATCAACAACAACGGATAAAGTTATCCATAGCTTGAAAGAAATTTTCGCTACACATGGTATTCCATCATCAATTAGAACTGATAATGGACCTCAATTTGTTAGCAGAGAATTTGAGGAAAACCTGCAGGAATACAGAATTTTGCACAGAAGGACAACTCCATTGTGGCCTCAAGCCAACGGGGAAATCGAACGCCAAAATAGTTCATTGCTCAAGAGACTGAAAATAGCACAAGTGGAGAAACGAAACTGGAAGGAAGAATTACTTACCTATTTGATGATGTACAGAGCCACACCCCACAACGTGACTGGAGTTAGTCCATCCCAAATGTTATTTGGAAGAACAATCCGTACAAAACTTCCTGAATTATGTCAACTTAATTGTGGCAGTACCGAAATTCGTGACCGAGACAAGGAAAACAAAGAGAAAGGCAAAATGTACGCAGACACAAGGAGAAAGGCACAAGAAAATGATCTACAGGAAGGAGATTTGGTACTGATGAAACAAAAGAAAACTGATAAACTGTCAACCAATTTCAATCCAAGTCCAATGAAAACCGTGTCAAAGGGAGGAAATGACGTATTGGTGGAATCTCCAGAAGGTGTCAAGTACAGAAGGAATGTCACACATCTAAAAACGTTCATTGGAGAAAAGCCAAATTCATCAAGTGAGGATTCTGGGAAAATTCAAAGTGAATTGGTGAAAAGTCAAAATGTGTTTCCGAATAATGGAAGTGTGTCAAATTCTGAAATTGTGTCAAATGAAGTGTCAAGTGAAAATGTGTCAGTGTCAAATCACTGTGATTTGAATCAAAGTGTCGATGAATCAAATGCGTGTGATTCTCATGGAAATGTTTCAATTGCTGTGGAGAATTCTGGAAAACTTCAGCCAAGTCCAAAGAGTCCAGAAACTACTGTTCGTACTAGACCAGTCCGTGAACGGAAATTGCCGATCAGACTCAAGGACTTTGAGCTTCGTTAAATGTAAATGTTGTTTACTTTTGCAAATGTGGACATCAGAATACTTTAATTTGCTGTTAGTTCAATTAGAACATATTGGTTAAGTAATAATGTTTTGGGGATTTATAAAGACATTAATTTAAAAAAAAAATGGCTTTCACAGATAATGATTTTATGTACATTAAACTTAATTTACTGAACTGGAAAAAAGAAGGGAATGTAGTGTATTGGCTTTATTATTATATGATCAAAGAAAGATAACTCTATTATGTGTATTGTCATATGTGCACTACGTCATCGATGCTGCTGTAGTTGAATAAAGAGACTGTGAGCCTAACACGTGTTATGAGTCGGTGTGCTTGTAGACCTGTGGAATTATGCAGTTAATTGTGTAAACTGTAGTGATACGACAGTAATGGCCAGTCAAACCTAAGACGAAAAATAGGTAGTGATTGCTCCCTCGCAAAACGATCGGCAGTTAAAAGTGAGAATCACGGGTCCTTCAGATATGACCTTATAAACGGAGGTCCCGTGTCACAGTAGGCGTCGGCACGTTAAAGAACCCTCACTGCTACGGCCCTGGGGCCATATTTACGAAAGTTCGTAAACGTAGGATTTACGTCTGACTTAAGATTAGAGTTACGTACTCGTAAAATGGTATTCACAAAACCGTTCGTAGCCGCAAACGTAACTTACGAATTCTTAATGTACGACTGAACGTACGCGTGTGCAGTGACTATTTTCATTTCGAAGCGAGAGATAGGTGAATTTGCTCGTTTACTTCTGTATTTTCATCGCTACCGCTGCATTATCACTGAAAATGCCGAACAAAATCTTGTGAGAAAGCAACGGATTTCACTGTGGATTTCTGTCTACGATATGTCAATCAACTGTACAGCTATTTAAGGAAGATTCATCAAGTTTAACGCATTATCATGTGCATGGATCTGCGATGCTGTACTACTGCAGAAAGGAGTCGGTATGGACTAACAGGTAAGATAAGTTGTTTGTGTAGGAATGACCTATGTTTTACCCCTGACTAGGCCCTAAAGTGAGGTTAAATAGACCTCAAACATATTCTGTACATGTACACTTACATCAGGCTTCTTGTCCATTTTGTTCTCAATCTATATAGTGCTTGAATCTTAACAAGTGGGTACATATACGTAAGTGTTACTTATTGACATATATATATGTGCCCTTTATTTACATGTTAAAACCCAAAGACCTCTTTGCATGGTAGCCTCACTTTTCACAATGTTATAATTGAAATACAATAACTATCCCAAATTTTTATTTCATGACTGGGACAGGAGCTAAATAGTAGCATAGGTACATGTACACAAGTATGCACATGCTTGCACATCATTTTGCAAAAATAAAAATAATATTGGTGAAAAATTAATTGAAATATGTGTAATAGCATAAATAAATAAAAAATAATAATTAAATAAATAAAAATTGATATACATATACTAATCGCAAAACGTGGGACTTTTAATTGCCCCATGATTGGTTATAAGATTTTAAAATTATTATCGCTTTCACAATATTAGGTTTGAAAAAATGTGTTGAAAAGAAACATTTTGAAACCAGCAGAAAAACCACTGGCATGAGAACAGTTACAATCTCTTAGCATCATTTCACTTATAGTTTGTACTCTTTCATGTGTAAAACTTTCAGAAAATATTGTGAAGCAAAATCAAATTCATGTACAGTTGTACAAGTGTGTGAAGTTAGTGTTATTATTTAGAATAATATTAACTAGATTAATTTGAAATAGTATGTGGTATATACTAGATATCCAAGTTTTTTTTTCTGAGTTTTTTATTTTTCAAAGGGTCATGAAGGTGGTAAGGGAATAAATTGCCAACAGGCAGCACTATTCCTTCATTTAGATGCATTTCTCTTTGTCTACTCTCCTGAAAGCCTTTTCATTAATTCTCAGGGTTAGGATTGGGGTGCAGAACTTACAGTACACACATGATGTAAGCATCCCACTGTTAGTAGTTAGTACACATAATCATTTCTCTATATACATTTTCTTAAAAAATAAAATTATAGTATTTATGTGTTACTTGGGCCACTTTAAAAGAAATCACAACCCCCCACCCCATGTATTTCATAATACATGTACTTTTTTCTTTTCTTCAATTACGGCTTCAAACCTCCAGTGTCTGATTTTTACTTCCACACTGTAATTATCTTACATCCTCTGTGCTTGCACATGTTAATGTCTAGTTTAACTAACAATTATATTAATGTATTGTTTAAGTCTTATGTAATTCAATTGCAGTCTAATAACAATGTAATACTATATATTCTTTTAATTAGGTTACCGATACAATGATGTGATGCCCTGAAAAATCTTTTGTGAAACAGAGAAATGCTCATCTTCATTTGCCATGATGTGTGAAAGGACAAGCAGAGGAATGGTTCGAAAATATATGGCAGAACTGAGAAACCAACACAGAACCCGTAGTCCGTCACTCTACCCTCTGACCAGTCCATGCTGATGTTCATTGTCCATCTGCTACATCAAGATCATTTAATATCTATTTACTCATTATTTATATCTAGGCGTTTGACATTAAAATAAAAGATGTAACTTGATATTCACCAAATGTAAATATATATACATGTATGAGAAATTAAGTACATGTAATTTTATGCATATAATTATCTAATTATATTTGTTGATATAGATAATTAAATTTTAGATAAATTTCATGTTAAATTGTTATTGATATTGTATCACACCCTTTTCTAAAATGATTTTAACATCTCGATAAAAAGATGACGATGTATATAATTTTTTTTTTTAAAATGCCAGAAAACAACAGTGTTGCCTGGTGGGTTAAAATTTGTGAAGAGGAGCAGCAGTTTATGAGCTAGATTAATGCGAGAAGCCCTCAGAGTGAAAATTTATCAATGAAATTTGTGTAAACTGAAAAAATATGAAAATCAAATAGTATGTATATGCTAAAGGCATCATACTTGGAGGTTGATAATTTCAATGAAGGTTTGATTCATGTGGGATTATAAATTATGGGAAATGGCACTCTTAGAGGTTAAAAGAGTCTACACGTGAATACATAGGTGACATCACAATAGCTCTTTAAAACAAACTCGCATAAAATTGTATTCATAGAGTGAAATGTAAATCTTTACAGAAATGTTAGAGGCTAATTTCTCTGTTTGTGTGTAGGTAACCATTGTAACAAAAAGTTATCATATAGAAATGGGGTTTTTTCTACACACATCTATATATTCTTGTTCAAACAATGGCCCTCTTTTTTAAAAATACAAAACATTGCATGTATAATTTAAGTAAATATATGTACATTCATTCCTTTTTTAGAAAAATTAAATAAAAAGTATCTCCTTGAAAGATCATAGATCCACCCCTATATAATAAGATAAATGGCTAAGTATTATTTTTAAAAATAAATATCCTGCATGGTCAAAAGAAAAGGATTCCCATTATTTCTAAATTTGGCTGCGCTAGGATAGATCCGCCACAAGTTAGTTAGATCGGGCTCAAAATTTTGAGAATTGCAGATGATCTGTAACAAAACAACAATCTCATTAAATGCTAATAATTGGTGAATTACTAGACAGCCTATATGCATCTTGAGGGTTAGTACTGTCATTTTGGAAATGATTTTGGATAAAAAAAAATGACAAGTTGCTATTTCATTTCTTTATTCTCAAAGTTACGATTAGCTTACGTGTACTGGTATAGCACACGTAAAGTTACGCTTATTTCTGACGTAAATCTACGACTGTTAGTGAATATCGTCACACACGTAAACGTACGCTACGTCTGGATTTAGGTCTACGTTTACGTCTACGAACTTTCGTAAATATGGCCCCTGAGCGCTAAGCATAGGTCTAAATTTGTGGTACGTCACCTGCTGGTGACGTTTAATTATGAGTGAAAAATTCTCGACGGGACGTAAAACAAACACTCAATCAATCATATTATAGTTTCTTCTCTTTACGGAACACATTATATATCCAGTATTCATTACATATACATTGTATATTGTTTGATGTCCCACTCGGAAATTTTTCACTCATATGTAGACGTCACCATTGTCGGTGAAAGGCAGCAAAATTTAGGCCTATGCTCGACGCTTACGGCCTTTGAGCAGGGAGGGATCTTTATCGTACCACAGTTGCTGTGACACGGGGTCTTGGTTTTTGCGGTCTCATCCGAAAATTCATTACTTAGCTCTACAGTTATCGAATTGGGATTCCTAGTAACGGACATACATTTAAATTACACAACGGTTAAATCCATATAAGGAGAATTCTCACTCCTCTGTATTTTTCCTTTGTACCTTTTCTAAGAAAAGAATATGTACATTTACACACGCCTACTGTTAAATTCCAATGCTTAGAATTTTTTCATATCACAAAAAGCTCCTTGGGTATCATTTCACTGTCGTTAAAATGGTACGTATATCTTTAAAAACTTTTACTTTTAAGTTTAAACAGTTGCTTTTTATACGCTTCTTGTATCTATGCATCTACATATTACTATGTATTTACCATGACGATTTTGAGTATATTCATATTTCTAGTAATGTTCACTAAAATGAAACTTTGGTCTCAGTTTCGTTGAAGGAACTTTAATTTTGATGCTTTTTGAACTTATTAAAAATATCTTTAAAGCTTACCAGGGGTTATCAAAATCTGGTCGTTAGTTGGCCGTTTGTTTGTTTTACGTCCCGTTGAAATTTTTTTCACTCACATTGCGAAGTCACCAGCTGTAGGTTAAGTACCACAAATACAGACCTATGCTTAGCGCTCAAGGCCGTAGTAGTCAGGGTTCTTTAACATGCCTGCCGCGATACATTTTTAAGGTCATATCCGAAAGACCCTCGATTCTCACTTCTAAACCCCGAGCGTTTGGCAAAGGAGCAATCACTACCTATTTTTACGTGTTATGTTTAGCGCGGCCATGACACGAGCAGGACACAAGTTACGAAGCAAACGCTCTAACCACTGAGCTACCACGACGTTTAACATTATACATATACCAGGCAAAAACCATCCTTGGTTAAAAGGGAATTCTATTTTCATATTTGTTTGTTTGTTTGTTTGTTTTATTTATAGTCGCCTGAGCAATTTTTCAGCTATCCGGCGACTGTCTATTTTCATATAATAACTATCATAAATACTATAGTGAGTACAAGATGAAAACCATAAGGATAAAATTTGAAAATCAATGCGTGAATGCCACATGTAGCGCATTCTAGTTTTTAAAAGCACAAACAGAGGGTACGAGACTGGGCTACAGAAGAAGTTAAAAGCTTAACATGCCATTACACGAACATACGCATGTATGAAAAGCCCAACAGATATATGTGTATATCATGACCTGCGGTTCGTAAATAATGACGTCTCAATATAAGTGAAAAATTATCAAATGGGACGTAAAATGAACAAAAAGGAAATTGAATGACTCATTTTACTTTACTACAGATTCAATAAATTTGTAACTTTTCTTGATCACGCAATGCATTACCATCTTAAAGAGGAATACGTTGTATATAAATCAGAGAGAACTCGCAGCTGCTTGAGTAAGAGATGTAACCCTTTAAGATGTAATGTTAGATTTGTCATATCCATGTGCATCAGGTTGACGAACTTGAATACAATGTTTGATGGCGTCTCACGGTATTATAGGTTATTTATGGTCATCGTTTGTGTAATTCTAGGAATCATTGTAAATTGATATCTCATTAGCTATTGTCAGATTCTGTTTTTATGCATGTACTTGTAGTTCAAACGCTTGTTTACGTCATCAATAAATATACCTAAACAGACATACAATGAAACGTGTAACATATAATTAATTGTCTCGGCATTTAATTACATTTATTCATTTCTATGTAAATTTGTAAATATAGGGGATAGACGGATTGCGTATACATACAAGTATATCTTGATTGACACGCGCAGTCTATTTCAGTTTAGATTTCCCCTTATTATGACTAACGACGTATATTTGTGTCATTGAAAGAGAGTTTCAAGCGGCAATACTGGGGAAAAAAAGTTAGGGATCGTGGACATTTTGTTTTGATAAAGTTTTTGGGTGAAAGTTTTAGTGAAATATCACATATACATGGATTGAGAAAACATTTTGTGACTTGAATCCTCTTCTCTGTATGCTTCTCTGCAATTTGCATGTGCCCATAGCCGCACATTAAAAATGTGGTAAACTTTGCGTAATTGTGTAAGGCAGACCATCAGTCAGCAGACATCACCACGTTATTGATGAATTGAACAGCGATTGAATGTGAATCAAGTAAAGGTATTCCTCCACAAAGACGTCATTAACAAACAAATGAGCGCAATCAAGCAGTCGGAATGCTGCAGCGAGATGTTGCTATCCGGTTTGGTTTGTAATCTCTAGACTCTGGACACAATTTCAAGGTACTGGTGCAGTCAACGAGAGGCCTAGGAGTGGCAGACCCCATGCCACAACGCAAAGCCAAGACCGGTACATCGTAACGTTCTCCCGAAGACAGCGTTTTAAAACTGCTCCAAGACTGACTCGTTAGTTTAATGTTGCCACAGACCTGTATATTACGTCCCAGACTTTGAGAAACAGATTTCATATTACTAATCTCAGGGCTTACAGAACAGTAGTGCGTCCCAGATTTCTCCCACGTTATCGACAAGCACGCTTGGAATTCACACGTCAACATCTGAATTGGGATAGACGACGTTGGGGCTGTTCATAGATGAGTCCTGATTCTGTCTGGACTTCCACTATGGTCGTAGGCGTGGGTGGATATAGATCAGAGATACAGCCAGGCATTGTTGGCTGAACATAATCGGTTTGGGGTGTCTCTGTGATGATTTGGGATGGAGTCTCTTTGGCGGGTCGTACTGACATGGCAGCCATCAGGAACGGCGCACTGATTGCTCTACGATACAGGGATGAAATACTTCACACAGTCGTCAGGTTACTTGCAGGTGCAATCGGACCAAATTTCATTCTGAAAGACGATAACTCCCGTCCCCATCGTGCTCATAAGGATAAGGGGTATCTGCAGAGGGAAACTATCGAGTGTATGTAGTGGCCTCCTGTATCACCGGACCCGATTCCCATCGAGCATGGGATCAACTTCAGCATCAACTTTCACAGCATCCAAATCAACCATAGCCTTTGGATGACGTTGAAAACGTGCTGAGAGAGGAATGGTATAATCTCCCAAATAAGAACATTGTGAATCTAATAATGAGTATGCAACGCCGATGCCAGGCTGTTCTGAGCGCAAACGGAGGTCACGCCGAGTATTGATGAAACTTGGAGTCAATTTTGGACATCTTCTGCAAAGTTCAATTGTCTTTCATGCCAAGTTTCTTTGCGTCATTAAGTGACTTGTTTTGTGCACTATGACCCAAATAATTAATAAAAGAATCGAGATTTCTAATTTAATATTGATGAAAAATTATGTCATGGTTCGTTATTTCATATATTCTGCCATATGTATCGCTCACAGGAAGTTAATCTGTAAAAAATACAATAGCACTGCAAAATTCGGGGAGTTTGTTTTTCTTTTATCAAATTCTTTTATATGATTGTTGTACCAACACTCAGTTACGATAAATTTTAAATTCAGCGTGGTTGCTGTATACTCAACCCAAGGGATACAGTTACCTATTCTGGTACCTACAAACTGGTAGTCAGTACGGCATACCATTCAATCAAAATTAGGGTGGGTACCCTGTAGTGATCAGCTTGTGGGTGTGTGAGTCCGTGTAAAAACTTTTCCGGATTTGGTTTGGGGGGGGGGGGGGGGGGGATCTCTGCAGCAATTAGAAAGTTCTCATACATGAACTTATATCAATAGGTTACAAATCAAGATTGAGTTTAGGCTTTGTAGATCTATTTTTAGAGAGGTATGGACCTTGAACTTACATGTAGCAAATAATGCCACAAAGTGCGCCATTTTGTGATGCTTGCCTCCAAAATTATATCTACTTTCCTCAATAATCCGCGTTGCAGATAGACTAGTAACTACACAGTTCATCAAATTGTGTAACAATAATTTTGAGCATATATTTTAATTTAGTATGTCTCTGGTCCAGCGCGATCAAAGTGATTCTGGTGATTAGCGAGGGTATTTCACCTCCTCAGAAAGTACAGCGTCCCATGATATTTATTTATGCCACTCAAAAACGGTACTCGTCGAATTTGATATTCATCCTATTTCCTCTAATTCGATTAATCTGATTTCACACTAACTTTTTTTTCACAGGATTCAATACACATGGTATTTCTCATTCTTGTTATACCTATACAAGTGGAGGGATTCGTCTGTGGGAATAACACATATTGCAAGACGTCACTGATAATCGAAAATGCGTTTACAATGATTGATCCCACCAGTGGACCAGTTTATGCCAACGACCGATCACTTTATTTAATAGATGGCGGAGAAGCCGTTAACATTTCGAATGTGATATCTGCAGACGGATGGAACACAACCCGAAGGCTCGTTACTGCTAATGGTACTATGCCAGGACCTCCAATCTACCTATACCAGAATCAAACGATTACTGTTATTGTGAAGAACAACTTGATAAACGAGGCGGTTACCATCCATTGGCACGGAATAGACCAGCTTGGATGGCCCGCAATGGACGGTGTGGCATTTGTAACACAATGTCCTATTCTACCAGGCCAATCATTTAATTATACGTTTCAACCTCGATTTAGTGGTACGTACTGGTATCATTCACACGTCGGCAACCAGAGAGACATGGGGTTGTATGGCGCTTTCATCGTTCTAAAAAGAAACAATGAAATGCCAATTTCTAGGCAACATGTCATTCAATTGCAAGAGTGGAATCATCTATACGATCCAGTGACATTGCTGAAGGCAAATCATAGTGGCAAAGGCAAAAAAGGAGTGTCCATTTTAATAAATGGAAGAGGTGAATTTGAAAATAATATGGCGCCACTCGCATCTTTCATCGTTGATAAGGGAGAAAATCACATCTTCCGACTGATAGGAGTGGGATCGGCAGACACATTTCTTTTTTCTGTACCTGGTTTACGCCTTATTGTTAAAGAGACCGACGGCTATGAATTTGAAAAACGAACAGTTGATAGAATCATTATATATCCTGCAGAAAGATATGATTTTGAAATCGATCTTCGTTATGCTAGTGAGGGGATTTACAATATCACAGTATATATCCTTAAAGATAATGATCTAAAAATCCAAGATGAACTTGTTGGACGTGGCCATATCAATGTAACAAATAAATATTCCTTACCAGTGACAACGTTGAATAGAAACACTGAAGTGATTCTGAATTGTCCCTTTCAAGTGTATCCTCCATATCCAAATTTCACCTGCCTACCAGTCTCGGAACTGAAATCAAACATCTCTGATGATGGATTGCAGTTTGGGTTATCACTAGTGCAAAACAAAGATCAGACATATACTCATTTTTTAAATTTTGGATTTCCTGAACATTCTTCGATTAATGGTCGGAAATTCATTTGGCCGAAAGTATCCGCTCTTTCACAGCCTTCAGAGGTCGATACAACGTGTGTAGGGTGTGATGATGAGAGGTCATGTGCGTGTTCACACTCCCTGAATCTCCCTTCCGGTTCCGAGAATATCATGATTCTATCTAATTTAGGAAAAGGAAGATCCATATCGCACCCAGTGCATATGCATGGACACACATACGAGATTCTGAAAATGGGATTTCCTTCCTTTTCTTCTGGCGCTCTTATTCCCAATGAAGATGTGAAGTGTAGCGAAAGCCTACCAAACAATGCTAGTCAATGCAACAACGCACAATGGAGAAACCCTGCCTGGAAAGATTATACAAAAATACCTGGAATAAACCTTATAAATCCCGTTCGAAAAGATACCGTCGTGGTCCCGAATGGAGGCTATACCATCATCCGAATTCGAGCCACTAATCCTGGAGTCTGGTTTATGCATTGCCACATTGATCCACATATGATATCTGGGATGGCATTGATGATAAATGAGTCCTTTGAATATGTGACAGATCTCCCAAATGGGTTACCGTCTTGTCATAGCTTTACTAATCGAGGGTCTCCTACTGCAGCACAACAGCAGCAGCAACAACAACAGACTCCTGTTAATAGTAAGTGTTGACAATTGCATATTGTTACACATAGTGGACAATTTTATGTATCAGATTTCGAAATTTGTATACCAGACGTAAAACATATATACAAACAAAATACCTTGTAAGTTGTTTTAATTTGTGTTCAAACCATTTGTATTGGTGTATTATCATTCAATATAATATCTTCAATAGTTTTAACATTATTATTCAATGTAATACTTACTTGTAATTATAACTTACAGTGATATGATATTTTAGTTAGGCTACTAACTAATTCATATTCTAACGAATTACAGCACATCTTGTAATTATAACTTACAGAAATATGGCATTTTAGTTAGGCTACTAACCAATTCATGAATTCACATTTTCACGAGTTAGAGCGTATACTAGCCTACAATGTAATACGCGAAAATAAATGACCATACAGTAAACTGCATTTCATGGTCTTTGATAACTTTCATTCATGTTACTAATTTGTTGTACTTTTGTGTCAGGTGAGACGGGGACTATTGTATTAGGCACTGTGGTGGCAATTTTCGGTGTCGCCCTCATTGTGACGTTGTCGGTCCATTTTAACCTCCTACGACGAACTCGGGGCGGGAATGATATGGATGGAAATCAACAGGAAATGGAAGAAATTAACTGAGACTAGAAAAACGTTTGTTCAACTACGATTAGTAAACAGTTAAAACACATGACACAGATGATGACAAGTAGAAAAATGTTACATTATTTGTTCTTATTTTGTTCATTTATTTATCAATGGTTTGTCAATTTGTCAAATGTGTTTGTGATTTCAAATATACCTACATGTCATGTTTATACTACATTTTTTATGTTACACGTTTAAAATATGCTCGTAGGAAAATTATACTTTAAAAATTACAAACGTTTTCTGGACGTAAAGAAATTAAGTGCAGTAAAGACTTGATATTCACTCTATGCACACCTGAAAATCGATATCAGATATCCAGAAAGCGCTTGATTGTGAATGTATTCAATGTATTTGGTTCCATAATACCGACACTTGTGTATTTTAAGGCGAGGGCTCATATAGACTAACCCTGCTCCCCAATCTCATCAATTTATTGAATAACTATTGTTTATATTGATATTTGTGTACTGTCCATATAAATTAACTTGACGGGAACTCTTGACAATGTCCAAAAATCACGTGATTCTGTGCAATAATGAATTACTCAAAACTGATTCTAGATTTTCGACAACACAAGTGTCCAGGTCATACTAGTAAATCCCAAGCATATGTCTAAATTTTTCAGCCTTCCACCGGCAAATGGTGACGTCTCTATATGAGTTAAAGATTCTCGAGCGGGACGTCAAATAAAAGACAACCGACCAACATTCTAGTATACTTCATCTAACTAATAAGGTGATTTTACTCCCCGTATCGACTACTATACATTACTTGTTATCAGCAAGGCAATAATACAAAAAGTCTGCCGGATAGCTGAAAAATTGCTCAGGCGGCTATAAACAAACAAACAAACAAAAAGTCTCTCGCAAAATCAAAAGTATTCTATTTTATTTATTTTTCACATACAGAATTATATGTGTCAATTTTTATATTAATAAATCCTTCATTTATATTCGCGAAATTATGTTCTGTCGAATTGATGATCAACGACAATTCCGTCACGTACTCGCGTAACATAAGAATATACAGTTGCTGTACTATATTTCAAAAGTCAGTATAATAATGATTAGATATTAATGACTGTCAATACATGCGAATAGAGAAGAATATCTCTTAATTAATTAATTATTTCTTTTCTTTTGTTTAGCACTATCATTATCATTTTAATTTTTATTTAAAATTCTTCATGGAAACCAGACATTTTCCCCGAAAGTCTGTCTACAGACCTTTACAGATACGCAAATAGCTGGTGTTAGACTGTTCCGGGATACTATAAAATATAGTCGACGACGAAACAAGGGTACTGTGGTCACTTTCTGTCTTTTTTAATAATATTTACTTCAAATTACGAAGCAGGGTCGTCCCATAGTTATAGTTTGTACAGTGAAATATTCATATGTATATCTAAGAATATTGGTACTCTTTCTTCGTGAAATATACAACGTTAAACTTGCATCAGATTCATTTGCAAATATTGTGTTTAAGGTATAAAACCCATAACACTAGAATAAGGGTTGGGTCACAAAGTGATAATTGACATATTTTATGGAATTCTGCGAATCATTGACAGTAGCGATACTCAGAATTAGTTCGTATGCATATTCTAATAAAAGACCATTAAATCACTTTTCGCGGTTTTTCGATAAAGTTCACAGGGCATGAACGATACTCTTTGGTTGAATGATTTTGAAAAATGTCTTGATAGTAAATCAGAGAGAGATCTGGCATGTATTCATACTGTGCGTTCAATGTACACTTTAAACTACACTTGACTGCTACACAAAGGATTCCGCATTTCAGATTTCCGGATAAGATAATATGGCATACTCGGATTATTTATGAAATGGTTGTGTAGGTGTGGAAAGTTACAGCAAAAATACATATCACATTTAAATGAAAAAGGTGTTGATCTCAGAAGTCAAACTGAATAATAAATGAAAGAATTTTACCGCAGACGACAATGTCATAGGAATCGTACACACTACTAAGTTAGATTATACAGACTCTCTCTCTCTCTCGATGAAACAATGAAAAACCCATGAAAAGTGCTAATCTTTGGTTAATGAACTATACTATAATGATACATGAAATGCTAATTTAATTTATTAAAAGCTAACTAAAGTAGAAACAAGCATTCTAACTGCATTGCAGGCAATACAAAGTCCCCTACTGGTTTGATAATTCATTCAAAAGTTGGTCAAGCGTAACGGAACTCAAACTTGATCTGCAGCTAACCAAGACAAAACCATGAACAAATTTCAGTTGATTATCGTCATCTAATGCAGAGAAAGGCCAGGAAATCCTCCAACGGAATGACAGATGGACGGACGGACAGATCGGGGTAAAGTAATGGTCCACTTCGGAGAAGCGGGTAGAGGACTAGAAACTTTGATGTGATTGTTAATTGTAGTAAAGACTTGGATGCTTAAATCATTGTAGAAAACTGTTGTCAAAATGTGGTACCTTGTATCTGGGTTCTCTCCTCCACCTACAAAAACTGGATGCCACCAGATAACTGAAAAATTGTTGAGTGTGGCAGAAAACAACAACAACAACAAACAAAAATAGAACTGAGTGAAATCTCCTGTCAACTCCTGCATTTAGTTGTTTAAGATTCATTCCGGCATGGTTTATACTATCAAAGGTCTTATAAAAGTCAACATTGCAAATATATATGTTTCCTTGACCTGATTTATGTATTTATTTGTCAATATTGTTTTTAAGAGAGAGAAAATTAACTTGTTTGTAAATCTTATATGGCATGGGTTGATCATACGACTGAATTGTAAATGCTTCTCAGAATATATATGGTCGGTTAGGTGTATTGTTTAACGTTCCAATTTTTCACCCATATGCAGACGTCACCATTGTCGGTGAAGGGCAGCAAAATTTAAGCCTATGCTCGGTGCTTATGGCCTTTGAGCAGGAAGGGATCTTTATCGTGCCACACCTGCTGTGACACGGGGCCTCGATCTCTGCTGTCTCATCCGAACTGAAGGGCCGAGAGATTATCAGAATATAAATGAAACATCTGCCAATTAAACTAATAATTGTGATTTTTATAACTCCTTGGATCATTAGTGTCGTTAGACGTGTATACTGGGGTGATATACTCTTTACACCTTGAGGAAGAAAATGATGTTTAAGCTTTTCACTAAAGATCCTGTCTGGGCTACCTGTCTGGCCATTTTAAAGCTTACTAATTGTTTTATTTATTTCATTCATGAGTACTTTATAATACATGTTGTGATGGTTTTTTTCCAGCTTGTTATAATCGGTTTAGGAGAATCTGATTTTAATGTTTGAATTCATTAATTCACTTATATACTTCCAATATTCTTTTGAATCAGCTATGGAACCTAAAGATTTCAGTACGTTAATGATAGTACTATGATATATTCTGAAATCTTGTTCTCGTGGTTTGTTATAAATTCTAAGGGGTCTATGGCATTAATATCTTTGGAGTTACTAGTTTTCAGCGCATTTGTTTTTTCTCATTACCAAACCATTTGTTTTATGTTCATAAGAGAGTTTATTAGTTTCGATTGTTTTGGTTTTAGAAATATCAGGTATTAATGAATTTGGCAGCAGCTCCAAGGAATTGTACAAGTTTTTCACTGCCGACTTATTGGACTCTAAAGCATTGAGGTTCATGGACTTGTCAAAATTGCAGTTAGAATGGGGAGAAGGGGTGTATTGCTTCTACAAACCTATTAACAGAATCATTAATGCTTTTAAAAGATGAATAGTTTTGTCTTGTTCTTTGTCATCAGTGCTTGTAGCATAGTTATATTGAGATGTACTTCATGACAACATAGGTAGGAAAACCATGCATGTTAATATTCTTATTATAACTGTTCGAAAACCTGGTAATACTTCCTGTTATTCTATTAAACCATCAATCGGATCACGCTCCTCCATTTCCACAGTTGGTTATACGGAAATAGCCGAGTAGTTACGATTAACTATACCACATCATAACTAAACGTAATGATGTTTTTGTATGCCATTTTCCCAATACGCTTTGGAAATATATTTCTTAATATTTATAATATTACTTGGGGAAAGGATGGGAATAATACCTTAATCAGCAAAAATACTAACTTTGGCTGGTTAGTGGAAATAGTATGATGTTGCTCCATTATGTCTCGTTACCCACTGTCTGATTTACGATCCCACAGGAAAATGATTAATTATCCCTCGTACAAAAATATCTGTGCATGTTGTGTTATTAACTCATGATAGGTCGATACACTGTTTACTGCACAAAACTATGGCGGATATCCGATATTTGTCCGAGGTTCATAGTGGTTGGCGGAGCTTACTTTATAGCGCGTTTCATTGGTCAAAATATAAGATCACGAACTTCTGTGTATTGCATTTACCAAATACGCAACTTCTCCCATAAAAGGGAATTTAGGCGGACTTGCACATATGGACCAGTAAGAGTTAATGTAGCATTTCACAAATGGATTGTAAGCAGACTCAATTGTGTCGTCATATAACGCATTACTGTATCGGCCAAAACGTTCTAATTCCAGGGATAATCGCGGCAAATAAAGTGAACATTTTGTAAACTTCAAACTAAACAGGCTTTTCAGTATTTAGTGTAACGTATGACATACTCTAAGCGTCCTCGTAAGCCTCTGATCAAACGTGGAATTTAATGTTGTCGTAGGGCTTGCTACTCCTGTCTTTTCCAATCCATCTAATGTTTAAATTAGCGGTTTTCTGCGACAAATGATGTCTCAGGTGTTTTCAGTAAGGTTCAAATCAGCCGCATCTGACATTCTACACAAAACATCCTACACGATGTGGTCTAACATTATTGTCCAAGAACTTTGTCGCAGATGATAATTGTCAAAACGAGGTGCAACACTTGCAGCAAGAATGTTCATTTAGTATAATTTTGTGTATTGAGGAGGCTTCTAACTATGATATGATCCCACTTACAGTCGTAGGAAACACAGCTTCACGCCATAACTAACCCAGCACCAACAGAATTGTCTCTACAATATTTCGTTCAATATATGCAGTTATAAGTTGCCGTCATGTACACTCAATTGTCCATCTGTAATATGTAACATCAAAGGCCTGAAATGCCACGAAGGCGTCAAGTGCAATATCATATACATCAGGGTTCTAAATAAATTTAGAGGCAGGTGAAATCAGAGAAAGTAGAAGAAATGTTTGAGTGCCTCAGGAGGCATTTCCTTATTTTAGGTACATACATAAAGCAATAAAATCATGTGTAAAATGTCAGCAAAATGTGTTTATTTACTTGAAAATAAAAAAGAGGAGATCTTGGGATGAAGTCGCTCTGACGTCATTTGTTAACTTATAAGTGATAATTCTACAGATGGTGGAATGGTGGTACTTGATGACCAATTTGTCTCACTGACATACCAATAATCTGCCATTGAATTGCATTTGAGATTTGCGGAAGACCCATAATTTCAAAATGCAAGAAAACTAAACCTGTCAAACTGTACAGGTTATAAAAAAAGCTAAAGAACTGTGAACAAAACTCGCACTTCCGTTAGAAGTGAGTACAACAGTCGCACTTCCGTTAGAAGTGAGTACAACAGTCGCACGTCCGTTAGAGGTATGTACAACAGTTGCACTTCCGTTAGAAGTGAGTACAACAGTCGCACGGGCGATTCTCGGTCAACAGAGTGGACAATAAATAAATATACATATTGAATTGCGTTACTGAATTCATAGTTAGTTCTCCGTTTTCAAAACTTTTATATAGCAGTAACTTTGGTACGACTCATTCCTTCTTCGCGTTCATGACAAACAAAAGAAGTTTTAGTAAGATGGCCAAATATAGTGAAAGATATACAAACAAGAAGTTCATAGGCCACATCGCTCACCTGAGTCATACTGGCCTTCTTGTTATTCAGCTGTTGTGATTTTTAATTTTTTCAATCTTTATTCCCATGAAAATTTTGACTTCATACCATGGCCCCAAAGGGTCGGCACAAACCGAACGTGAATTTACACAACACAGGGGTGCTTCAGTACCAATATGACTAACATGACCTTACTGTTCTGGAGATGAAGACTTTAAATTTTTTTTTCGTTTCTGTATACATGCATTATGTAAAAGTCAGTTTGATCCACCCTAACCCTATGGTTATCAATTTGAGTAAAGAACATGAATCAACACAATTTTGGAACGTTTGCATTCGATGTGATTAAGTGTGATCCTGTTACAATACTACTGTTGACAAGAATGAACAAATGCCCTATGTTCTCTAACATAAACGTAGAATCTCCTATCATAGCCCCATTCATACCTGCGGCCTCTGAATGGAACAAACTTGAATTTAAACTGCCTGAAAATGCTTGCATATTAATAGAACTAATTACGTCTGTTCTTGATAAGATTTTTAAAAATGTTTCCTTATACATTCCCATATAAAATTTTCATCCCTATTGTGAATAAACCAAGGAGAAGGATATAATGTGAACAAACATCGTGTCCTGAAGCTTACGTGTCAATTTTAACGTTTCTGGCAAAGTGGTTCTTTTAAAATTTACCCCGTCCTATTTTTGTCCTTATTGGTTATTTCGCCTTTCCTTTTCGTTTCAACAAACTTAAATCACATTAACCCAAGGATGATTTGTGCCATGTTTCAGTGAAATTGGTACAATTGTTCACGAGAAGATGAAAATGCGAAAAATTTACAGACACACACGCGACAGACAACAGATGATCAGAAAAGCTAACTTGAGTTTTAAGCTCAGGTGAGATAACAAGGCCAAACTCTTTTGTTCCTTGTTACAAGGAATGCACTTGAAATATGAGAGCCCTGTCACTCACCATTCAAAAGTTATGAAAAAGGGTAAAGATTTTAAAATCAGGGTTAAATTCCGAGGTCAGGTCACAAGGTCCAATATCATGGTATCAAATGAGAGGTCTTGTTAAAAGAGATATATACAAACATGAAAGCCATATCTTAAACAGATCTTACATTGTCTAAATCTTCTTAAACGTAGGGCAAATTCCTAAGTCCAAGTTACAAGGTCAAAACCTTCATTTCTGTCCATAAAACACGTCTTGTCACACGGAATGCATTTATGAATTATTGGAGAACGTCCGAAAGATATGAGCAAGGTTAAAGTTTCAGATAAAGTTTTGAAATTTGGGTCAAACTCCAAGGTCAAGGATCAGGGCAAGAAGGGAAATTTCTTTCCATAATTTTTTTTCAGGAGATATTGAATAGGTTAGGTTTTCTTGAATGTAACTTGAAGGTCAAAAGGTTAACAACAAAGGTTTTGTCATAAGAAATGTAACATGAATATGAGATATACAGACACACAGGGCAGAAACAATATCCCCCAAATTTAATCCAAATAACATGGGGAATGTTTGTACTTTGATATAATTTAGTGGGGTACTAATGCTCTTGAAAAGAATTTCGTTTTAATGAATTTCTTGTATATACCATTACAGTCTCCAAATGTGGTCCTGTCCTACACCGTGAGCCCTTGAATTAAACAAACTTGAATTTGTGCTACCTAAAGATGCGTGCATATTAATATGACTAATCATGGTCCTGTTGTTTTTGAGGTAAAGATTTTGAATGATGTTTCCCTATACGAGCATATTCTTATGATTGTGACCCAACCTACTGCTGGGCATCACAATTTGAACAAACTTGAATCAACACTACTTGGGGATGCTTGCATATTAATATGACTAATCATGACCTGAGATGAATTAAGATTTTTAAAGATGTTTCATATATATCTGCATATAAGTCTTTGATCATCTATTGTGGCCCCACCTTACACCCAAGGGGTATCATTTAAATAAACTTGAATGTAAAAGTTTGATCACCAACTATGACCCATCCTACTTCCAGGGGCCATAACTTGAACAAACATGAATCTGTACTACATAGGGTTGCTTACATATCAATATGACTAATCATGGCCCTTTAGTTTTTGAGAAGAAATTTTTAAAGATTTTTTTCCTATATATCCCCATGTAAAACTTCGATCCACCCCCTATTATGTCTCCACCTTACACTACGGGGGAACCTTGTATCTTGATACAAGGGCTGATTGATACGTTGTGAACCTTGTTAAATTTGGTGGACATATTGCATTATTTTTCAACATAATCCAATACTTCAGCATCTATACACTTTTGCCAGCGATGTTTAAGGGTCTTAATGCCACTTCTAAAGAAATCATTTTCTTGAGCATTCAGAAAGTCCTCCACTGCATGTATGACATCGTCATTTGACTGCAAGTGGGTACCGGAAATGGCCATTTTCAGTTTTGGAAATAGATGAAAGTCTGATGGAGTGAGATCAGGCGAATAAGGCAGATGCTCAATCAATTTAAAGCCATAATCATTAATGGCAGCCATGGCAATGAAAGACTTGTTACCAAGGGCATTGTCCTGGTGGAACACTCCTTTACTGAGTTTCTGAGCTGCTCACGTTTAATATTTTCCTGTAACTGCCTCAAAGTGATGCATCGTATATGCCATTTATCGTCCCTTTTGGAGATAATCAACCATCAGCATCCCAGAAAACTGAGGCCATAACCTTTCCAGCTGATGGAACAGTCTTTGGTCTCTTTGGCGGGAGTGAACCAGGGTGTTTCCATTCTTTACACTGTTGTTTGGCCTCTGAGATGAAATGATGGGCCCATGTTTCATCCATAGTAACAAACCTCTGACGAAAGGTAAAAGAATCTACCTCTAAAAGGTTTTGATTAGCACACAACAAAGTGCACCTGGTGTGCTTCTGATCAACTGTCATACGTTTTGGTACCCAATGGCTGAAAGCTTTCTCATTACAAGATCCTCAGTCAACATGGAATGTACTCTACCCTGTGAAATGCCAACTGTACTGGCTATATATCTTATTGTAAGTCAGTCATAACAATATCATGGACTTTATTGATCATTTCTGGGGTTGCAACAGTAACAGGCCTTCCTGGACGACGGGGGGGGGGGGGGGGGGGTCACCCTCAATGTTCTGCTTGTCGCGTTTAAATTCCGCCTTCCACCT
The DNA here is from genome assembly GCA_024699665.1 of Ostrea denselamellosa. Taxonomy (NCBI): domain Eukaryota; kingdom Metazoa; phylum Mollusca; class Bivalvia; order Ostreida; family Ostreidae; genus Ostrea; species Ostrea denselamellosa. The sequence continues at coordinate 3,182,673 of JAMZEH010000066.1, read as the reverse complement.
TCCTACTGTAGTATATGAAAGGGCATCTTTCCCTAGTGTTTCTACCATAACAGGTTCTAAACCTTTCATATGCAAATGTTGGATCACTGCTCTTTCATTGAATTTGTTCATTTAGCAAAGGTTTATATTTGCTTTGTTTACTTTAAAGTGCTACTTTGTTGATAATAAAACTGACCAAATGACACCAGTGTAATATCGTAATCCGGAATTATCCGATTTTATGTTATTTATGTATTTAAAAATGAAACCGAAAATGATATAGTAGATAAGCATGGGAGAACGTGTTGTGTTGTGGAAATAAAGTAGTGCCATCCGACATATATGGGACATAGATATATCATCAGGCGACGAGGATTACACTATAGAACATTCTATTCCATTATTTCCACCATTTCATGCGGATTTAGATAAAATATATGCTGGACCGAAATGGGACCGTTGGATAGGTCGATTGGAAAATTTGTTTATCGCTATGAAACTTTTGGCTCCCGAGGGTGCAGACGCAAATGTAATCAGGAGAATTGATGACAGAAAGAGAGCTTTATTACTCCATTAGGTACGAGAGAGAACAAATGACATTTATGAGACACAGAAGGGAGAAACAGAGGCAACATACGCTGCAACGAAAAAGGTACTGTCTGATTACTTTAAACCTTAGAAAAATACACAGATGGAGATTTATACAATTCGTTGTTACAAACAAAAAGATGGTCAGTCGTTAGATGAATTTGTCACTGAACTTCGCAAGTTAGCTAAGAATTGTGAGTTTGCGGATGTCGACAAGGAGATTCTCTCACAACTAATACAACACTGTAAATCAAACCATTTAAGACGACGTGCTCAAAGAGAAAGTGATAAGGGACTACAGGATGTCATTGCATTAAGAAGAACAATGGAAATGTCTGATTCTCAAGCTCAGGCTATGGAAAGAGAGACTTGTTACTAGAGTAAACATAGTGACTCCTTTTAAACCTAATAAAGTCGGTTTTAAACCGTGAGAAAAGCCGGAAAACAATCGTAGTCCGAAGTCAACAGAAACTTGTTGGAGTGTGGGGGAACATATCCACACAAATCTACGCCATGCCTAGCAAACGGAAAAAACGCGTCATAGATGTCACAAAACTGGACATTTCAAAAAAATGTGTAGAAGTAAGAATACACATAAACCTAAGCATGTTAAAACAGTCGGTGCAGAGAATTTGCAAGATGAAGATGATAGTGATTCTGATTACCTTTACGGGATTCGTCTTCTGAATGATGTAAATTCCATTAAAGGACCTTATGTTCAAGTGACCCTCAATGACTATGAAGTGAAATTGTTACTTGATAGTAGTTCTTCTATGAATATTCTGGATGAAATGACATACAAAAAATGGAAAACCAAAGCAGCGGAAAGAAAAAGCAGTATTGGCCCCATTTGGAGGATATGGCACAATTAAGGTCATCGGTACTTGTGACTTAACATTAGAAACTAGCAAGTCGTATTCCATGACTACGTTTCAGGTTGTCAGTGGTAAATGTGGTTCACTTTATGGCTACACAACAGCTAACCAGCTGGGGATGTTGACCGTTGTGAACAAGGTTGACTCTTCTGTTGTTATTGGAAATGTTGGCTCAACTGTTATTACTAGAAATGTTGAGGACAACTTTAAGAATTTGTTGCATGGAATAGGGAAATTCGAGGAACACCAAGTCAAGCTGCACATCGATACATCTGTTTGTACAGTAGCACAGATACCTCGTAGAACTCCGTTTCATCTACGAAGCCAAGTAGCCGAAAAAATTCAGCATTTGGTGGATACTGACATAATTGAGAAGGTTGAGAAAGAACCAACGCCTTGGATTTCTCCTATTGTTATTATACCCAAAAAGAATGGAGAACAGGTTAGGCTCTGTGTTGACATGAGGGAAGCAAATAAAGCTCTGAAACGTGAACGACACACAATACCCACTATTGCTGAGCTTATTCTTGGCTTGAATGATGCTAAAGTGTTTAGTGAACTTGATCTGCGCAGTGGATACCACCAACTGGAGTTACACCCTGAATCCAGATATATTACAACCTTCAGTACTTAAGGATTTATCGATACAAACGTCTCAGTTTTGGAATATCATCTGCATCTGAATTTTTTCATGAAGCTATCAGACAAATTATACAGAACATACCCGGCGCAATGAAGTTATCGGATGATATTGTGATTTAAAGTGAAAATCAAAATCAGCATGATTTGGCACTTAAAGCAGTACTTCAAAGACTTTCCGATTGTGGGCTTACTTTGAATAGCAAAAGGTGTGTATTTAGAACAAACAAGATTTCGTTCTTTGGTGTCATATTCTCCCAACATGGAATTTCACCTGACCTAGCAAAGGTTAAGGCTATTCGCGAACCTAGTCATCCACAGAATGTGAATGATATGAGAAGTTTTCTTGGTATGACCAACTATTGTTCCAGGTTTATTGAAGGATATGCTGAGATTTGCAGCGCTCTACGAGAACTCACACATAAAGACAAACTGTGGAAATGGACTCCAACTTGTGAAAAAGCATTTATGACGTTACCGGATAAATTGTGTGAAGATACAGTGATCTCTTATTATGATCCACATAAATAGGTAACTGTAAGAGTTGACGCTAGACCGATTGAACTTGGAGCTATTTTGCTACAGGATAAGGGCAACATAGTATGCTATGCGAGTCGTGTTTTAACACCTGTAGAAATGAAATACAGTCAAACAGAGAGAGAGAGAGAGAGAGAGAGAGAGAGAGAGAGAGGCGCTAGCTGTGACGAGGGCGTGTGAACGTTTCGATTTATACTTAAGAGGATTGCAGCATTTCACGATAATCTCAGATCATAAACCATTGGAGACGATTTGGAAGAAATTACATCCTCCTCTTAGAATTGAGAGATGGGGTTTACGCCTTCAGCCATACAAATTTACCATACGTTACTTACCAGGGAGAGAAAACATAGCCGATTATATGTCAAGGCGTCCGATACATCTTGACACTAGAAACATTTCGGAAGAATATGTTATCTTCCTTACCTTAGAATCACTACCCCGTGTTATAGAACTCGATGAAGTACGGGAAGCTTCTATGAGTGATATGACGATACAGACGGCCATTCTGTATACCCGTACAGGAAGATGATATTTGATGAAAAATCTCCTATCTGACAGTGAGGTCAGTTTAGAAGACCTGACAGCAATTCGTGATGAATTAACAGTACACAGTGACAATATTTGTTACGAGATAGCCGAAACGTATTACTACAGTCTTTGAGGAGTAGAGCGGTTCAGGTAGCACATGAGGAGCATCATGGAATGGCGAAGACCAAAGCTTTCTTGCGTTCCAAAGTATGGTTCCCAGGAATAGATGGAGTAATGGAGAAAATTGTGAAAGACTGTGTGTCATATCAGTTACTTACCTCAGAACCGCACACAATGGAACCATTAAAGATGTCAGAATTACCCGGTAATCCATGGGAAAACCTGGGTGTAGATTTCTGTGGACCATTACCGAGTGGTGAATATTTATTTGTCATTATAGACGAGTATACCCGGTATCCAGTAGTAAAAATAGTGCGTTCAGTAGCAGCTAAAACTGTTATACCTGTATTAGATAAGGTTATTAGTACCTTTGGTATACCAAGGATGATGATATCTGACAACGGCAGTCGATTTCAATCTCGCGCATTCAGGAATTACACAGAGCATATGGGAATAATGCATCGGAGAATTACCCCCAAGATGGCTTCGGGCTAATGCACAAGCGGAAAGTTTCAACAGACCATTGATGAAAGCTGTGCGTTCAGCCAACATACATCAGCTGAACTGGAAACAGGAAATATTTAAATTTCTTCGACAATATCGTTGTACTCCACATGTATCAACTGGCCAAACTCCACACAAGCTTTTGTTTGGTAGAGAACCAAGAACCATGTTACCTACAGTATCCTTTAGTATGGTAGATCGTCACTTGGATGAGAAAACTCGGATCAAGGACAGTGATGCAAAGTATAAAATGAAGTGTTATGCAGATACACGAAATCGTGCAGAACAGGATTATCGAGATAAAGTTGGAGATTCACTTCTGATGAAACGTGATCAGTATAAACGGTTGTAATGAAGTAGATGGTTCTGGAGTTTTCGGTTGAACAGACCAATGATTGAAAACACCTGGACTGTAACTGCTCGGAAAGGATCAATGGCAATTATGGATGACAATTATACACGAAACGTTTCTCGTTTTAAGAAAATTGGGCCCGTGGTTAGTAGAGAACTCCCGAATAGAGTGGATTCGTTGGAAGAAGATATAGAGACACCCATCAACCTAAAGCGGTCTGTTCAACCGAAAACTCCAGAACCATCTAGTTCATTACATTCGTTTAATTTGCTACAGACGTCGAGTCCACTTATGGGAAGAGGTCACTGCGCTAAAAAAAAAACCCTTCAAAGTTAAAGGACTTTGTGTTAAAGTGAAACTTTGTGAATTGTGTTTTGTAGGTTTAAGTGACCAGTTTTGAAACGGGGCACAATAATCCTCAGCTGATTGCAAGATTAAGAAGTCTCTTTTCTTTAGTATTTTATATATGTTTTTGATTAAGCAATATTGTTGATTATATTACTATGTCTTGTTATATTAACCTATTCTCACATCTGTAACTGAAATCTATGACATTTTTCCATATTTAATTTTAAGATTTATCTCGATGTCATTTAATCATCCATTTTATAATTTGAAAAGGAGAGGGATGTAATATCGTAATTATCCGATTCTATGTTATTTATGTATTTAAAAAAAAAAGAAACCGAAAATGATATAGCCAAAGATAATAAAAAAAAAAGTAGATAAGCATGAGAGAACGAGTTGTGATGTAGAGGTAAAGTAGTGCAATCTGACATATATGGGACATAGATATATCAATGAGTCTTCAGGTTCACAGCCTTAAATAATCAAGTAATAGTAGGGCTGAAAAGGGACATCAATGCTATTTAAGAAATCAATTATTTCTTTAAAAATTTACTTTTATATAGGGATAAATCAGTAGAAGTATAATGGTGAAACAACAATAACCTCAAAACAGCTAAGTCAGGCAATTTGTCAAATAACGCTGATTCTACAACATTTTGTTATCATGTTTTGCTTGAGTTATGAATTCTGTAATTTGATGTTTAGTTTAATTTACATGAGATACGGACCTGTATCTTACTTTTAAACCATTGATCTACTAATAAATTATGAAGTCACTGTCTAACACTAGAGAGAATATGATCAATGTTAAATAGTCAAATACATGATTAAGTAGCATAGCCAATCAAATGCAGCTTTCAAGTAGCTGTTTAGCATGACATCCATCATGATGAAAAATTTATCGCTTTCTTCACAGGGCCCTACAGCAATGTTATGTGTGTGATGTGTGTGTGTGTCATAAGAACCTTCAATCTAACATCATAAACATTCAATTACAGAAGTTAAGTTATACATGTGTATTTACTATTATAATACATCCAAAAATGCACAGTAGCATCAAATTACACATTGATAATTTTTTTTAAAGTTTATGATTGGTTTATGCTCTAAATCTTTCCAGTAATGCCATTAGTTTTGAATACATGATATGGATAATGCATGGTACTGAATACTGTATCTCAAGTCTATTAAACTATCTTAGGACAGCTGCATAATGAGATGACCCGAGTTCTCTGTGGACAGCTGTATAATGAGATGACTCGAGTTCTCTGTGGACAGCTGTATAATGAGATGACTTGAGTTTTCTGTGGACAGCTGCATGATGAGATGACTTGAGTTTTCTGTGGACAGCTGCATGATGAGATGACTCCAGTTTAACAGGTTAAGTCCAATGCTTTCAAGTGATCTCTTCAGTCCGAACATGACAACTGACAGCACAATGTGTTACACAAATGTAACAGGTTTTTTTTTTTCATATCTGAACCTTCCCTCATTTTCAGTTTTCAGCACAAATTACAGATCATCACCTGCAAAACCACGACTATTAATACTGGCATGCTTTAAGGATATGTAGGTAAAACAATATAATATTCAAGGCTATACTCAGATAGCATCTTTTGTAATATATTTTTGATTAGGAAGAGATTCTGTCATGCGACCTGTTGTAAGGTTTGAAAAATAAAATTCACTTTGAGGCTTACCAGTATAAATCACTGTGCCATTTGTACAGTTCTCTCCAATTCTTTCAGTGAATTCTTCCCTCTTGATATATTCATTTTTATTGCCTCCTGGGAAAAATCCATTCAAAAAATATTATTTTAAATAAATTGTTAATCATACCTATTGGTACATCAGATCTATGTAAGTAGGTGCATGACTGTTCATGAAGATTAATCAGAGATGTGAAATTTTGTCTTTGCATCTCTCTGATTTTTTTTGATTTTTTTTTTGTCAACCTTTCATTTACCTCATCTTGTAAATTTTTGTTGAGTTCAAAGTCCTGTCGAATAAAGCTCTGCAGTTGTTGCCTTTGATTTAGGTCAGGAATTCCTCTGATGAGTCTCAGCATGTGTTTGTATAACTTTAACACTTCTGAACGCAGCATGAACTGTAAAAGTTTATGTCAGAAAGAAAGTAAAATCGAGGAAATTCGAGTCAATAAGAAAAACGAGTCTGTTATTGTCAATGAATTATGAACCCTAAAATTTATAAAAATCCTTTTCTAATGATATCATTGACTGCTATCATTATAAGTACCCTTTCTAAGGACATCACATTCCTCGGCAGTCTGCTTGACATTTTCTTTCATTCTCAGATAACGCTTACAGATTTGTTGTTACCGAATAAAAAAGGGGGATAACTCTAAATGCAGTTCACTTCCTTGGCGGATTTTATAAATGAGATCATTGATCTAATATGCATGGTTGCATACACTTGTCTGTAAAAATAAATTTATTTCTTCTATAAATTGTGTTGACATGTAACCTTTGAAATTCAGGTCAACGTACAGGGCTGACATTTATAAAAGTTACTGAAAATGGTATGTTGCATACGTAGTGGTTGAATTGAAATGTTGAGAAAATCCCTTTCACTGTATACATATTTACGTGTATCTATATTTCAAACGCTAAAAGTATACACATATATACAGCGCATGTAAGTATATGCAATCTGAAAATCTCTCTCTCTCTCTCCAGGTTTGGTCGGCTCCACAGAGAGAGACAGAGAGAGAGAGATTGTATTTAATACACAGATCTCTGTTACATGTGAACATTTTAAAACACGTTATTACGGTAGCGGATCTACAAGGGGTTATGGAAGTTGTCCTCCTCCCTTCGGTTGAACAATTTTAACAATAGATATAATATTTTGCTATTTTGAGGTCTCTTGCCTTCCTTTTGGGACGGAAAAGGTACATGTAAAAACTTGGGCCGCGGTACCCCCCCCCCCCCCCTCCATCTTGAAAATTAGTTGGATACGTCTCTACCTTAACCAATATAGTTAATATAGCACTTCCAGGTCAGTCGTATGGTCATTACATTCCGTTTGAGCATGCATATCTTATTGCACCAATTGTAAATACAAGTGAAACACATTCTTATAGCCTCCTCTCAATAAGTATTATGTTAACAATTGCCAAAAAAGGAAGGTGTACGTAAATGAGTTGTATAATATGCAAACAAATGATTTTAAAAATGAAATTACACAAAGTTAACTATACAAGGTGTTTGACGTGCATCCTGACGTATATCTAAATCTTCCAAACTCTACTCATCGAATAAACCTATGGATGCTACCCAAATTTATTAATCAACCAAATTACTAACCAAACTTCGCGTATCGTACATGCAGTAGAATTATTTCAATAATGGTGTATATGTATGCATCACAGACAATTATGTCGCTTTGGTCGAATTTACTATTTGGGTTCGAATCTACTACTAAAGAGTATTTTTTAATAGTAAATTCGATAAACCTGATATAGCCTGTGCTAAATGGTAGAAACTCTGGAATTATTCTCTCTCTCTCTCTCTCTCTCTCTCTCTCTCTCTCTCTCTCTCTCTCTCTCTCTCTCTCTCTCCAAGTCATTGTGAATGATAATAATGTCTAGTAATCAAGCTACTTTACCCCCCCCCCCTGTAATTACGGTAGTTAACATCTTTGGACCCTCGCCAACACAGCGTTGCGCTGGACCAGATGTAGCAGGATAAGAATCATATACTATATATGTAGTATGTATACACGTAATGAAACATCCAGTGAGGCAATAAAAATTCTTTATAGAATGAAAACCTTAAAATAAAAAAGTTGGTTGATTGCATAGTACTTCATTGGAATAAACTCAGAGTGGTTTCGAAAATGATTATGATTATCATGGGATTGTGTGTGTGTGTGTTTGTGTGTGTGTGTGTGAGAGAGAGAGAGAGAGGGGGGGGGGGGTGACTGAATTAATTCATACCTGAAATTTAATTAACGAATGGAGTTTCTACGATTTTACACTTAGTATTCTGCTAAATTTTTAGCCCCCAGATAATTCTTTTGAAAATGAAATTTGATTTTATATGAATGATGAAACGACACCGTTATGATATGAGCCATGATACATTGGTGTTTTTGGCACATTAATTAGTGTTTTCGGTAATTACCTGGTGTTTTCGGTAATCACCTGGTGTTTTCGATAATTACCTGGTGTTTTCGGTACTGTTTCTGCTAATTTCATGGATTCGTACAGGGGCAGTACTTAGGTGAAACGAGAGAGAGAGAGAGAGAGAGAGAGAGAGAGAGAGAGAGAGAGAGAGAGATTCCTCACAATGTCTATAAGAGAATACACACATGTTATCCTAAAGGCAAAAAAGTGCTGTGGAAGGTATAGCTATATGACACTATAAATGTTTATCTATACTCTCTTTCGAATTGTGAAAAATGGTTTTAAGAGAGAATATTAGTAAGGCACGTCCTCACACCACTTGTACTCAGTAATCTACATCTTTCACATGCTGTACATAGGTCACTTATTTGAGAATGCAATTGTGAGGACAGGATTTTTGTCCTCATATAGTGCAGTTCTGTCGTCAAGACTTCTGTCAAATGATTAAAATTTGTGCGCTCTCTCTCTCTCTCTCTCTCTCTCTCTCTCTCTCTCTCTCTCTCTCTCTCGCTCTCTCTCTCTCTCTCCTTTGAATAAAGTCGGGCTCGACGATTCACCCGATCGTGCTCATTTGGAAGGACCAATCAAATGCTCTTTTGCTTCAGTCGCGGCAGAATGTCAAAATTTTGAAAAGGGATAGTCATAGTGGATTGGTGTATCAGTGAAGTAGAATCATGGTAATACTAAGAGAATCTGGGGTTCTGAAGGATAAAATCAGGAACATATTAACCTAGTAGAAAATTAATTTCTCACATCTTCAAATCATCTAATCTGGCCAGGCCACTGTAAGGATTTTTTTTTAAATCCAAAGTTGTTGGCGTGTTTAAAAGTATCGGTGACAAATGATCAGCGATATGTCATTTGTTTAAATTGTGGCAATATCTTTGTATTCCATTACATCACAGGAGTTCGAAATTTTACCAATAAAGTCAATAAAACCTACTCGACTGATCGATCCATGAGCTTTCTCAATTATAGCTCATGGCTTGGTCCATCGAATGAATTTTATTGTTAAAATTTTGAACTCCAGTGATTATATCGAAGTTTCTCAACAAGTGAACATGCAAACCAGTTTCAACTTGTTCTTGATCTTTAGTGTTTAGGTCACTCAGGTCTGCGTCTGTCGTTGTACATTTACAGTTGTATATGTAACAAGAAAGAAAATATGCAGTGGACCAAACTTACTCAAACCCAACCCCTGAACTTCCAGTCAGGTGTATACAGCTGAATTTTTTAGGCTCTGGTGGTTAAGAATGTCGGTTAATCCAGCCTTGAGGTCAATCTCTCCCAAGTTGATTCAGCCTCAAGTCATTCCTACCATATTATCATAGTCAATCTATCCTGATATACTTTTTGGTCACTTAGGTGTCGCTGTTGGTTTGCACCTCCTGTCTGTCATTGTACATTTGTTCCTTTATTAACTTCAAACCATGTGGGGGGGGGGGGGTCTGGGTTAGAATAGGTCCTCAGTACCCCTTGCTTATCGTAAAAGGCAACTAACTGAGGCGGTCCTTTGGATGAGACCACAAAAATCGGGGCCCCATTGTCGCAGCAGGTGTGCCACAATAAAGGTCCCTCCCTGCTCAAAGGCCATGAGCACGAAGCAGAAGTCTAAATTTTGTAGCCCTTCACCAGCATTAGCGACATTTCTATAGGAGTAAAAAATTCTCAAGAGGGATGTTAAACAACATACAATCAATCATTTCCAGATTTGTTATGAAGCATCTTGGGGATATAAATTGCAGGACTTCAGTACTGTCAGGGGCCTTGGGTGTACTATTTTCAAAGTTCTTATCTGTACAACAGCACACCTGGATGAACAACTAAATAGTTAATCATATCGAGCAGGAATGCCTCTTGACTGCAAAAAAATGTAAATTTTATGATCCCTAGAGTATAGGTTCTGACTCCAGGACAGGACCAAACTTGGCATATGGTGTTTATGTGTAAAATATTTAAGTAACACCTTAGATATGTTTGATAATAAATTGAAACTAAATGGATATTTAGAAGGAGCAGGTAGCTCTATACTAACACTGTAAATTTCAAGATCCACCAATTTTGGTTCCAGGATGGTGCCAAATTTATCATAGTGATTATTGTCTTTATGATTTAAAAGACTTCTTCTTCGGTTCAATTATTGTGTTCAATAATGCAGAATTGAAGATGTCATTTATTATTTGAAGAGATCTTCAATTGAATTGTTGTATACACCAAATGAATTTATGATACCTTCGAATAATTAAGATATCTTCTTAATTTGGAGCTCCATACAAATCTGTGTTATACAGTAAACAATCATGCTTTTCTTTTCATTTTTCTGAAGAGTGCATAGTCAGACTTTTTCATGTTCAAAAAATCAAATTTGATATGTAAAAATATCTAAAAAAAAAAAAAAAAAAATGACACGAATGGAAAAAAATGTAATCAGACAATAGAACGGATGGGTTAAATGTTTTAAACCAGTCTTTCATTGAAAAGGACTGCTTAGCTGTCCATTTTTGACTTGTCTGTAATTCATGTAATTGTGTTAATGCTAAATAGTAGATACCTGGCCTTCTTACTAGCTCTGAGTAGTGGGTTAACCCTTTAGTTCAGTAGAGCACCAGATTGTCATGCCAGAGATCCTTGGGGTTTGATCTTCAGCAGAGCCATATACTTGTCTCTGCTACATTTGGCACCTGTGTTCAGACATAATAATAATAATAACCTTTATTTACCCAGGATAACACAATTAGCATACAAATAGTTTTCATTGTGGTCCTGCGTTAAAACATATATACAAACATAGAATTAGTATTAGTTTTAATATATACATGTTCATGGATAGTCGTTTGCATGTGAGAGTGATTGCCCTTAGAACTGATGCTGGCACTAAAAGATTTTGTTTTTTCTCTCATATTAATATACAACCCCCCTCCCCTAGATTTTTAACAAACTAGATGTTGACTTTAAAACAATGAATTTGAAATCAATTACATCAGTGGACATCATATACATAGATATATATATATATGTTTGTTTACCCATAAGTAATCAGAATTTAATAGAAAATGATACATAATGACATCCATTCCCCTCACACTTCTGTTAATGTCTCATATATTGAGTAACTATGCTGTGGGCAGATTTAACTTATCCTTGGATATATGAAATTGTTTGCTAAAACAAGTATTAGCTTGACAATTTTAGCAAACCTGAGAAATTGACAAAGGAATATTTGAGGTTTGAACAACACTAGATAAAAATACATGTAAATATTTAAAAGCATTGAATGAATTAATAACTCACTGATAGACCATGAGTTAATATTATCTAGAAACACAAGAGTTTATGTACATTCCACACACACACACACACACACACACAGATATATATATATATATATATATAAGATAGAAAACAGTACTACATAAGTACTAAGGTTAGGAACATTAGATACAGGTTGTATGATATGGTGCAATATGCATTTGTCTGTGAGCACTTTGTGTGAAGGATAAAAAGAGTGCCAATAAGGCAAGGATAATCAAACCAAGAACACAGAGTGAGGGGAGGATGCCTATTATTTCTAAAGGTCAAAAATCAAGGTTAAACTGTCCTGTGAGATCATGAAGAAAACATGATATTACATGTACCAAGGAAAACTTGCTCATTTCTTGATGTATGTCTTCCCCATGTTCTTGATACCAAGTATATTTCAAAATGTAATAATGCTGCTTCTCAATATATACTTTATTAGAATGAAATCTTTAATTTGATATTTAACAAAGCCATCTTCGTCTAGAATTAAGATTTTATTAATACAGATTGATATGAACACTGTCAGAATGGATTGTTTGGACATGAATTCTTTCTTTGGTAACTACTGCATTACTGAATATATTAGATGGATGTATATTGTTGTTTATTAATGCATGTAATTATACGTTAATTTTTGTATCAGTGAGGATGCATTAGTTACTCAAATTATTACAGTTAATTGCAGTGGTAGCTATAGAATGTATGGAGCACGTGCTTCATTATCAAAAGGTCATCCTTACTTGTTGTTTGTTTGTAGTCTTTTGTGTTCACATAGTCATACTGAAAAGTAGATCCCATTGACCATTACTTACATGTTTGAACAATACTTACCCTACTTCATTTAAAGTTGGGAAGTGGATGGATGATATTGTCATTTTAATTTTGATTCTTATTTTCATCTTCCCTCAACTTATCTGGCTTTTCATATATTAAATTTGATAAATCAACAACAACAAAAATCAAATAAGCAATGATTGTTTCAAGTTGTGTTTGGATGGCATAGTCTTGTCACAAACAGTTAACTAGGGCAAAAGTGGAATAAGGTTGAGAAATGAATATTCATTACAGGTAGGTCAGAAAGTAATATGAACATGGCATGTTGATCCAATACATTGGTTCACGGTAATCACCAGATGACTGTTGTACTTCTTAAACGTAAAAGTACTTCAGGCGACAAGTGGCAACAGCTGCTTCAGTCAAATATTGATGTTGTGTGCAAGTGTTTTGACACACCAGTGAATATGGAAATCAAACAAAAACTTATCAGTGGAACATGGAGAATGTCACAGTATTTAGATCAATGCTTTATGCAGTGCTTAATCAGTGTTGAATATCATTAGGAAGAAAATATCACAAGTATTTTTGGTATTTTGAAACCTGCACATCTCTATAGTCTGCATAGTATATATAGGGTTGGATCCATGTTACGTGAAACCTGCAGGCTAAGCATTATTTCTGAGCCTATAGAGAATCTTGAGATATATCACACACTGTAAAATCACAAGGAGTAATTGCCTAGTTTAGCTTTTCTGATCACCTTTTGTTCATGTGTGATTTCTTCAACATTTTCCATTTCTTCTCCAGAACCACTTGGCTAAATTTCAGGTAAATTGCCACAAAGCAAGCTTAGATAAAGAAGATAAAAGTTTGTTCAAATGAAGTGCTATGTCCTTTTTTGAAGTGGAGATACTAAAAAAATAAGTGAAAATTTTGTGACATCTTTTAAAAATCATTTCAAGAACCATTGTGCCAGTTTCAATGAAACTTGGTACAAATGATCATCATTGGATAAAGGTTATTCACGTTTATTCAAGTGAAAGACCATGCTCCCTCTAAAGGGAAGATAATCAAGAAAAGGCAGAAATAGGGTGGGGTCATTTAAAATTCTGCTTCTCAAAGACCCTAGGCCAAAAAAGTTAAAAGTAGATTCAAGATTGTTCAAATCATGGTCACCAGGGGTAGGGTATGGCCACATTGTGAATCAAAGTTTTACATGTGGATATAGGAAACATCTCTTCAAGAACAAGACTATGTTTACTCATATTGATATGCAAGCATTCCTAGGTAGTGCAGATTCAAATTTGTTAAAATTGTGGTCTCTGGTTGTAGGGTTCGGATAGCCACAATAGGGGACCAAAGTTTCACATGGGAATATATAGGGGGAAAAATTCTCAACAGCAGCAGGGCCATTAGTAGTCATATTAATATGCAAGCATCCTCAGGTAGTTCATATTAAAGTTTGTTCACATCAGAGGCCCCAGGGGTAGGGAAATCATAGTTTCAACTTTTTATGGGAATATACAGGAAACTGATTAAAACAAATTCTTTTTGAGAGTAGCAGTACCACACTAAATCATATCAAAATGCAAACAGTGGGGAGTTTTGTTTTTGTCCTGTCTGTTTGTCCAAAACTTTAACCTTGCTTATGACTTATGAATTGTTAGTGATACTGCTCTCATATTTCCTATGGGTGGAATACCCATGGGAAATATGAAAGCAGTATCACTAACAAGACATTTTTATGCACCAAAGTTTATAATCTCTTGACCCTGAAATTTGACCTTTTATGAAAACTTAACCTATTCAGTATCTCCTGAACTATATAAGATAGATCTTTCCTAAAAAATTTTCGTGTATAGGTTTCTTATTGCAAGACATTTCATTTTATGATCTTTGACCATCTCCAAATGAGCATGGTCAGGTTTGTCATAATTGGTATTAGGCATCCTAATGTTATGTGAATTCAAGTTCTTTTATGTTGTGACCCATTGGTTGGGGCCACAATATGGGTCAAACTTTTGGTGGGAATAAAAATTTAAAAAACAAAAAATCTTTTGAAATTCACAAAATGGTGATTGTAACTCAGGTAAGCAATGTTGCCCATGAATCTTGTTTGGGTTTGTGATAACAGTAAGTCAGTTAAGTTGCACGATAGTTTGCATAAACATGTTCAATTCGACTCATTTGCATCATAAACCCTGAAAAAAAGAGAATTATTACTTTAAATTATTACGGATTTATTTATCCTAATAAATATTGGGATTGTTAATGGATTATTGTAATTTTCATTGCAAGTCCTGCACACCATACAAAGTGTATATTGTATTACTAAAATACAAATTTAATTAATTTCACTTTAATTTGTGGATCAATGACACATAGGTATTTATATCTCAAATTAGTATCTTAGGTTTTATCTAAGCAAATTATAAATTCATGGAAAAGTGTGTAACAAAACAAAAACAATTCTGGACGAGTGTTTCAGCACATGAATCGGTTTTATTTTTCATTACGTCCGTTTTCCCTGAGTCATGGGTGTGTGGGATCAATGAGAGACATAGATGCAATATACTGGTAATGTTATGATGGACAAAGACGATATGAAATGTAATTATGTTCATGGATTTGAATTCTGTACTTTGAGCAAAATAAGTAGGTCTTTGGAACTTGACTTAGTGTTTTTGTTCAGTTTCATTTGCTGAAATAGGATTTGAATTCTGAAAGAGATTAAATCATATCATTCTATATATATATATATATATATATATATATATATATATATGCTTTTCAGCCATTATGTATCAGAATCAGATGTAGTAGTCAAGATTAAGTTTATATGGAATTTATGATATTTTGTAAACAAAGACATATTTTGAGGTATGCATACATGTTCTAGTTTAAAGTTTTGCATTTACTAGCACAATGTTGGGAAATTTATTATCACATGCATTGATATTTTGGAAATTGATGGAGAACTATAAATGCATGGGTCCATGCAGTTGCTGAAATAACATGAAGGTAATTGACACAAACAGTGCATGAAATTAGTGCACGAAATTAGTGCACATGGTGAATAAATTGACAAATAGCTTCTGTACATATACACTATCACTGTAGGATATTAATGTACATAAATCATGTTCTGACTGCATCATTTAATAAGAAATAATTAAATCTACTGATATTTGTGGTCATTTGTACAAAGTAAATGCATTTTTCTCCCAGCCTCAGATGATTTGATGTGATGAAATCTGCCAAAGCCTGGCAATAATTGGTAATATGATGAAAAACCACAGAGCAGACAAGTATTTGACTGCTTACATGTAATTGGTAAGGATTCTTAACTGGAAGATTTTGGTTTGTTTGTTTGTTTTACGTCCTGTCGAGAATTTTTCACTCATATTGAGACGTCACCAGCTGTAGGTGAAGTACCACAGATTTAGACCTATGCTTAGTGCTCAGGGCCGTAGCAGTGAGGGTTCTTTAACATGCCAACACCTACCGTGACACGGGACCTCCGTTTTTAAGGTCATATCCGAAAGACCCGTGATTCTCACTTCTAAATGCCGAGCGGGATGATTTTGGTAGGTCTGTCCATCCACAAGTTAAAAATTTCATCATCTCAGCTGTTATATTTTAATTGCAAACCAATTACAACTGATTATAAATGTATGTGGTTTTTATATAATTAGGTTGTCAGTTCCTGATCATGAGAAATTCATTTTAAGTATATACATGTATGTACTGTGAGATGTGTTTCATGATCCCATTACTAAACTTGAAGTTTATATATATATAAGCCTGTAATTTTATGATTTGCTAGTATTGATTATTAATTTGTAGTTAAGGAAGAGGAAGATGATTTCATGTTCTTGTGATTTGACCAAGAAATTAGAATAGTGCTATAATGCTTAGAGAAGGGCTGCAGTTGATCTTTATATTCCAGATGAATTGTGTTTAGAACTATGTATACAAACTCCTAATTGGGGTATACAACAATCCAACCTCACGAGAATTAGAGCCTTTGATCGACTCTGTCTACTTGGTCAATCGCATTAGGATGTAACAAAATTGCTCCAGCAGGAATCTTGACTAGTTTAGAAATTCCAATCATATAACACCCTGAGGTGTTACGAAAACTGACCAAAGAGTTAGGAACACATATTCTTTACAAAAAGTCAAGGCTTCATTTCATTTTACAGGAATGGAGATGAAAGGGTCAAAATGTGTGATCAATGTTGCTGATAGGTAAGTAAGAAAGGGGGTTTTTTTCCTCCAGCATTTCAAGTTGATTTACTACATGATGCACACACAAAGCCTTTGAAAGATTAGTTAAGTGTGTATAAGGAACTGATCTCAGGGCTTCCACACACTGCACACACAAAAGGACCATGTTTTAACTAAACTGTAGATTTTTATACATTATAAATTGTGTATTAACAATTCTTGAACATATGAAAGGTTGCTGTTCTTATATTAAGATAATAGGCAAGTTAAGACTGATCGGTGTGTCATATTTTAATTTGTGTCACTGACTGCAACTGTTTATTAATATTATAATTATATCATTATGCTATAAAAAAAAGTCTTCCAAATGCATATACCGGTATATGAGAGGTGAGTACACCAGTATAAAGTAACAAGATTCTTAACTGGAGACTTTCCGTTTGGAACATATTAATTTGTTTTTAGGTTCATATTTGTAATTACATTACAGATCGATGTTATACTCTTTAAACATGCCATTATTATCTTGATATACTTTATAAGTTCTTTTTTTAAACTTTTAAACACGTGAAAATTACATGACTGTAAAGTTCGCAATTTAAGCAATTTTGTAGCATTTTTTATTTTGCATTGAATTTATTTTGTGGCCTTTCTTCTAGATGTGAATAAATCTGATAATGCAGATATTCAGTCTTCATAATATTTAAAACCAAAGAAAAAAAAAATCAAGATTGAATACAGTACTTTATGCAATAATTTTAATGATGTTAAAGCCAGCTTTAAAGCATACAATATGCAATTTCAAACTGTTATTTCTTAATAAAATCAAATTTAATAAATAGGTTATTTAACTTCTTTCTGATAATCAGTCATGAAATCCAATCTTTATGCTTTAGCTTCAGGATATACAGCTCTTGATCTGGGTTATATGTGTGTTTATGTGTGTGTGTGAATTTAAAAAAAATGAATTGGACACAATTTCACTATATCCTTGGGATACTTTAACTAAAGGTGAGAACTAGATAGTGGTAACTGGTGTTTCACAACTTTATGACCTAGGGTAATTGTGATTGAAAGATCTGGAATCAGGATGAGGTTGTCACAGATGGATTTCAATTGTTAAAAGCATGTAGATGTTGGAGGGAAAGGTTTCCTTCAAGATAAGAGTTTTTATGTTGTTCTCCTTTTGACCCTTTGAGATGATGGTCTATCAAGTTTTAAGATTTTTTATAAAAGTAATTTACATATTATTGAATGACAGCTGCCATTCTATACTGTGAAACCTGAAGTACTGTATACAATGACAGCTACCACATTCTATACTCTGTAACCTGAAGTACTGTATACAATGACAGCTGCCATTCTATACTGTGAAACCTGAAGTACTGTATACAATGACAGCTACCACAACCTGAACTACTGTATACAACAACAGCTACCATATTCTATAGTATGAAACATTAGGGTCGAGATCAAATGTCTGACAAAAAACTAAATTTACAAAGTTTTCACCAAGACCCCACCCACCCTCAAAACTTAATACGATTAATGTTGAAAGTAATTGATTAATTGATAAGTAAAAAAAAAATATAAATAACACTGTATACCTTGTCTACTATTAATTCACAAATGAAAGTGTACATTAAAACTGTTAAATGTTCATTAAAATGTAATATTATTGTGTGGTTTTTAACAGTCACTTGTCTTTTTCTCCTTTTCCACTAAAGTGCTTCTGCCAAAATCATCTGTGTAATCAATGTTGGATGACAGAAACTTATAGAAGATTTTACCCTCCCTCCCCCTAACTATTGGAATTTAGATTTTTATCCGACATTGATCATTTGATCTCGCCCCTTAAATACTGTATGTGGTAGCTACCAGATTCTGTATGGTATATATAAGTGAAATGCATTTAACACAAGATGATCCACGAACAGAAAATTACATGTTTGCATAAGGAAAGTAGAGTAATGTGTGTGTTTGTGTTTATAGGTAGATGTAGATAATCAAAAGATAGGTGATTCAAATTCTCACATGGTGTCTTTGATGTTGGTGACTTATGGAAGGTGTCTGTCTGCATTCCGTCTTAATTCAATTATTTTAATGATCCACTTGGCTATGAGTCATGGTCTGATACAGTGAGCATGATAAAGCATGTAGTACTGTATAAAATGTGTGTGATCCACATACTTGGTATATAGTAGAACTTGTCTAATCTGAATGCTTGAGAACGGTCAAGAATACATTCCATTATCTTTTCAAATGAACAGAAATACTTTCAAATAATAAATGAGACTTTTATAAAGAATGCATACTATCGGGAAATATAAGTTTATTGACATGAAAATATTAAACAAATATATGAAGTATTTTTAGTCATCATTTAATGATTAAATAATCAAGAAATAAAACTGCTCTTGTGCTTATTCTCACACAATATATTTAAAATTAGATCCTTTGATTCGCTTGTGTGGTGGACGTAGGTGAGTGAATCAAAGGATGTAATTTTAATTATACAGATTCTCATACAAAATTAAGATAAAACATATCCAGAAATTTTATAAAGTAAAATGGTGTTTCCCTTAAATCGGAGGGAATCAACTAATACTTTTATGTTATCTCTAGTTTTTGCTGCATTTCAATACAAGTGTGCAAATCTGCAACACGCTATGAATACAGTTGCCTGACAAAATTTAGTTCCCCGAGAGGAAAATTTTCCCTATATATTTTTTGTAAAACCTTCCTTTTTCAAAAGCTTCTCTTGGAGCCAATTTCTTCTCAGTTTTGATGAAATAAATACCATTGAGTTTAGAAAGATCAGAAGGATTGATTGATTGTTTGTTTTACGTCCCGTCAAGAATTTTTCACTCATATTGAGACGTCACCAGCTGTAGGTGAAGTACCACAAATTTAGACCTATGCTTAGTGCTCAGGGCCGTAGCAGTGAGGGTTCTTTAACATGCCAACACAACACCCACTGTGAAACGGGACCTCCGTTTTTAAGGTCATATCCAAAAGACTCGTGATTCTCACTTCTAAATTTTTCGCCTTAGATTTGATGCAGCCATGGCACAAGCAAGGCTCGAACTCACGACCTACTGGTTATGAAGCGAACGCTCTAACCATTGAGCTACCACGACCGGTTATCAGAAGGATACTTAATATTTCTTTGTATGGAATTTGGCAGCTGTCATTGTATATTGTACGTCAGGTTACACAGTATAGAATGTGGTAGCTGTCATTATATATTGTACGTCAGGTTACACAGTATAGAATGTGGTAGCTGTCTCTGTATACAGTTTATAAGTTTTACATTTAGTTAAGGGTAACATTGAAAATTTTCACCCTCAGAAAACCATTGTCAACTGAGGCATAGCAGAGCTATCAGTCCAATTCTCTGTCCACATATATTGTGCACAGTTGATGTGAATTAAAGGTTTGTTGAACAGGAGATCAAGGTCACAAACATTGCAGAAAATCAACAACAACAAAAAATGCATAACCTGTATTAGCAGGTTATGCTTATTTTATCTGTAATCATGGCAATGTTTGCAACCTTTATTTCCCATTTAAACAAATCAAAGAAAAACATTTCAATTCATATTTTTCTTTATTTTCTTTTTCATGCAAATACTTTCAAATTCATAAAATGTAGATATTTTTTGACGTGTAGGATATTTAAACATGACATCTCAAAATCACATGATCTTGACATAATACTCTCCATATTTGGTAATGATTTCCATATTTGAACTATGGTAGAGGAATATAGTCCTTGCAAGAAGGACAAACTTTAGTCATGAAAGAAACCATTGAATATTAATGTAGGTAAGCATTATTTATCATACTAAATTCAAATAAAGTATGAAAAATAAACCAGAAAATATAATTTTCAATCATGTTGCAAAGTAGATCATGGAGTGAAGAACATGGAATGTATATTCACACCCAGATAGATAGCACAAAAACCAAAATAAAACTATCCAGACCTAACTAGATTGAAACAAACTATGTCTTCATTTTTGCAATATACAAGCAATGGATTTCAATAGATATGAAGCAGGATACACCCAGTGAATATAAATATTGCATTTACATGTGCTTGGTCTTTAGACACATATGCACCATTATATTGGTGTTTTCTCCCCATAACATGATTGTTAATTCTAAGCCAGGTGTGATAATGTTTAATTGTATGTTTACTTCACATCACCAACTGTTTTAAGGGAAAGGATGCAAAGATTTGAAATTTATGTTAAATTTCCTTTGTATTCTCAAGATAATCATCTGAAGGAATTCTAATAGGCAATGATTTTTAACTTATAAGGGCATTTTAAGCATAAGGAAATGATGTGATTGATATTTAAACTTCTGTTAATGACACTTAGTTATGTGTATCCGGGATGTACAGATTACATACTACTTTATTTGCCTTATTTATCTTTCCCATTAGTAACCTAACAAAAAAACAAGGAGAGAGAAGGAGGGTATGGCTTTTTCCACAACCATTCACTGCAGCCTCAGCCATATTAATGTGAAATATGATCTAAGTACTACATATTTTTATATCTACATAGGTAGAGACCTTTGTAGGAGATACAGTCACATTCATTAGTTGGAACATTTTAGATCTGGATTGGTAAGAACATTCTAGGGCAAGAAGTAGATAGGAAATGGTCATTTTGGGTCTACAAGGATTAGTTAAGACATTGTTAGGGTGAGTTGGTTGAGATGCTCATTTCAGGTCAGATATTGGGTTGATCATTCTAAGTCTTGAATTACTTGGGAGATTCTAGGTCTGGGATTGGTTAGGATATTCTAGGTCTTAGATTGGTTTGGGCATTTTAGAATCTGGGATCAGTTGGGACATTCTAGATTTGGGATTATTTAGGTCTTGGATTGGGTAGAATATTATGTGTGGGATTGGTTGGGATATTCTGGGTGTGAAAGTAATTGGGACATTCTAGGCGTGGGATTAGTTGAGATATTTAATTCTGGGATTGGTTTGGGTATTTAGGTCTTGGTTGGGGTATTCTAGATCTGAGATTAGATGGGGCATTCTAGTTAGGGATTATTTGGGTCTGGGAATGGTTGGGATATTTTAGGTATGGGAGTAGTTGGGACATTCTAGGTCTTAAATTGGTTGGGGTATTGTAGGTCTGTGATTATTTGGGACATTTAGGTCTGGGATTGGTTAGGATATTTTAGGTATTTGTTGTTTGGGATTTTCTAGGTCTTAACTATAGAAAAAACCCAGTTGTGAAAATACTAAATATTGCATGGCCAGAGGTGCCTGGAGGGGAGATGGAGTTGAAAATAAAGATGAGTGTAAATTCATTAAATGATTAAACTACAACCCCAATCACCACCTGTTTGTACACATACATATTATACTGCAAACTTCTTATTTTCAAGCACATGTATGTTGGGGAGTTTTAGTCTAGTGTAAAAGAATTTCATCAAACTGTAACAGAAAAGAATGTATGGGTTTATCATAAGCTTTAAAAGCACAATTTTATTAATACCGTTAAACTTCGGTATCTTGAACACTGATATCTCGAATACCATGGATATGTCAAAGTGATTTGGAAACCTCAACTACTTATTCTTTAAGTAATTTAATTATGATCAGTTAGAAATGTCACAATTGTAATTGTGTGTGTATCAGTTGGTGGGATTTTGTTAGCATGTCTATATCCCTTTTGTGTAGAAGAAAATAGAATTTTATGATCAGCTTTGACTATACAACAATTATGTAATTTATTGTGTATTCCAATTTAGTACTTCAGTTAGTTAAGTCATCTCTTGTGTGCACAATTTGATAATTTCATGTAATAATGCTGTAAATGTTTAAGAGATTTTAAAAACTCTTTTTATTTGATGGGCCATGATTGCCAAGAAATTTAAATGCCAACTGTATTTGTATATAAGCTCCACCCACACCTACTTAGCATGTTTTGGTGAATGCTTTAAAGGCGCTATTGTCAGATTTCACTGTCAATGTTTTTGAACTTTTTGAAATGAGATTTGCCTGTGGTTATCTCCCTTGAGGTTGTTTATGGTAAGGATTACCAGTTTGGAATTTTGAGAGTTGACATTTTTAGTGGTGACAGCTAAAAATGATTTTTGAATTTAGTTTTCAATGAGATGGATATTACATCTGCCTCTTTGTGCCTCAAATGAGATTGATATATTGTTTGGCAAAGTGTACATGTATTTTCAAATCTGGAGCTGTTACCATGCAGTGCCAGTAAGTGTTGATGGTTAAACTGTACTGCTTGTTTAAATTAATTGAACCTTTTGAGTTGTAGATCATCTTTGTGGATGTGTGTAGTACAAACAATTGAAAACAAAACAACAAAAATGTAAGCTGATTCAAATGAACATTTACATAAACTTATCAGTGTTGTGCTTCAGTACACATGTTCAATTAGGTCCATGTATTCGAGTCACTAAATTTAGTACACCATTTTAACTATATCAGCATGAATATGAGATAATTCCAAATATACTGATAGACAGAGCTTTTAAAGGTAAACCATGTATATGTAACGTGCAGGTTTCTGATAAGATTTACAGATAGGTCCCCTCCCTAAGCCATTTCTTCATGATTTTGCAGGTATAACCATTCAACCAGACCTCGGGTCATTGGACAGGTGTAACAATACCGACTACTATGTATTTTTAGACACTGTCTATCTATTGAGAAAGCCCTGCTATTTATCTGTGGAGTTTTGTTTACTAATGTTCTAAATGATTTTGGATGTGAAGTTAGTGGGTGTTTGCACGACAGATTTTGTGACTGAGGGAAAAATTGCAAAATTCTAGACACAAAAGGATATATAATTTTGTAAGTGAAAAGAGGTTTTAAACTGTGTCAAACTGCTTGCGTGGCTGAGTTGATTTAAGTTATGGGCAAGTTTGGATACAGAGACTTGAGGTAAAAAGCACATATTTTGTAAATATATGTTATGTTTTCAAAGATATGAACATCAAAACTGAATCTTGCAATTTGGTAAGTTGATCATTCTTGAAGGTTCATAAATGAATTGTTTTGTTGATATTGTGCAATACATGCATTGAAAAATTTAAGTATTATATGATGGGCGTAAGATATATGTGAATCATATATAATTTAGGTTTTCAAGTTCTAGTAATAACAGATTCTTATTTGAATAAGTAGCAGTTTATGATGCCATTTCTTTTTCATGTAGTAAGTAATATCTGTGTTACTCTTCGTTAAGGGGCACTGTGTAATAGAATTACTACCTTACAGTCACTAAATAACAATAGGGTTGAAGTATTTTGATTGAGAGGGCTTATGTCTGCTCCTGATATGTGTATCTGGTACAGAAAAACTATTTAAGCAGATGAGACGTGTGTATTGATACACTAGCTGTGACACAGGAGCAATACACAACAGGTGTCATTTCATGCATAGACTGAATTACTATCCTAAAAGTGGCTACATCTAGCCGAGATATAAAAGTATTGATCGATAGAAGTGTTTTAATCATTGATAAGAGAACTTTATTAATTAATACAAGGACTCAGATGTGTAATCAGTGTTTTTTGATTGGGTGTAGCAGCAATTTTGAGGTACGTGTTAGTTTCTGTCAAATGGATGGTCTATTCACCTTTAGATATAAGGCACATATACTGCAAGTTTCAACAATCAACATGTGGTACTTGTAAGTTGTTAACCTTTGCTTGAGGTACTTGTAAGTTGTTGACCTCAATATGAGGTACTTGTAAGTTGTTGACCTCAACATGAGGTACTTGTAAGCTGTTGAAGTACTTGTAAGTTGTTGACCTCTACATAAGGTACTTGTAAGTTGTTGACCTCTACATAAGGTACTTGTAAGTTATTGACCTCTACATGAGATACTTGTGAGTTGTTGACCTCTGCTTGAGGTACTTGTGAGTTGTTGCAACTTTACCTCTACATTAGGTACTTGGTGAGTGCATTGATCTCTGCATGAAATTCTGGTGGTTTTATTGACCTTTACATGAGGTACATGTGATTTTTTTTTATTGGCTTCTGCATGAGGTTCTTAATTTTAAATTTTTTTTTGCCTTTATAGGAGGTACATTTATTGTCATATACATGTACCTTTTATGAGGTATTTGGATGTGATTTTATTAGTTGTTACTAATGAGGGACTTGTGCTTTGATTACTGACCTTTACATGAGATACATGTATATATGTAATATTATTTTGCCTTACATGAGGTACTTATGATTTTGTAGTGAGTGATTTGACTGCTTTGATCTTTACATGAAATATTTGTAATTTTATTGAGCTCTGCATGAGATATTTGTGATTTTATTGAGCTCTGCATGAGATATTAGTGATTTTATTGAGCTCTGCATGAGGTAATTGTGTGTGTATTGATAGATTCTGCTTTGAATGGTGTTGGAGCAAATTGTAGACAATTAAGGATCTAAATGGAAAAACAATTATTTAAGATTATGCTGATATTACTGATGGAAATATGGAAAGTATATGTGTATTGTGCTGTGATTTCCCAATCAAGCAATTTCTGGACTAGGAATTTTACAAAGAGTTTTCTTTGACTTTTTCATATACATAGCAGTGTCAGAGAACTTATCATTGTCTTGATCAAAAGCAGGATTTCAGATGAAATACCAGTCAGGTGTTATTGAGGTGTCAATGTCTCTTACACTGAATTGCAGGTAAATGAATGGGTGGAATTTAAAATCACGTCATCATGATTTTGATACCCCAACAAAGTGTTGATTAGAATTTTGTGATTACCTGAGTTACACTGGTATTTGCGATGTTAAATGTGATCATTTAGTGGCTTGTGATGCACAACAGCATGCACTGTTTTTTAAATTTAAATTTTGAACATAAATTTATGTTCCTATCTTTTCAGAAACTTGTGATGGTGACATAACTTTGAAGATTTGGTTCCTTTTAAGAAGCTATATTAATCCATGAAAGTATACACTGAGGATGTTGAAAAATCATTTCATCACTTTCTGAACTTTTCCTTCAAATGATGTAGCAGATCACAATTATCTGAAATCCCTAAAGGGGATTGCTTTATATAATCATGGAAGAGCTTCTAAATCTTGACAACTTGTCTCAGGAGGAGAAGGACAAGATCCTAAGTGTGGTCCAGAAAGATGAGATGGTCCGACAAGCAGAGGACAAAAAAATCTGGTGTGTAGCTCTGTAGTGCAAGATATTTGTCTGAACTATTTCTTTTCTCCATCTGATTTTTCACCTTATCCTGAGTCACTTTTACCTGTAATTAAAAGCAGATCACGATCACCCAAGTCAAACGCATCCGTTCAGTTAGTTGACTGAGAATTGAATCTTGGAAAATTTCATATGAACACCAGTTTTTGTTTTACCAACCTAAGCAAATGCTGGCAAGTCAAATGGAAAATTGGATTTAAAAAATTGTATCTTGATTGCAGCAATATGAGCTATTTGTGTACTTTAGTTGTGTTCATATTTTTCAGTGTCTGGCAGTAAAGAAAGATGGCTAAACTAAATTTGTGCTAAGTTATGAAATTCTCTATTCATTATCAAACATGTAAGACATGCTAAATCATGATTTATAATTTACATTGTACATGCAGAAGCTAAATAAGGTGTCAACTCCAAATTGTGTCAAATTTCAAACGTATGTTAATATAAGTATGCATACAATATGCATTATAGTAGACATACTTGTGATTGCAAGACATTCATTTTCATATTGATACACATTTTGATACATATAAATAATTATGAAAATTGTTGGAGGGTTATGGAGGACAAACATTTAGTTGCTTAATTAATGAAATATAGTTATTGCTATTTAATTTCTCTTAGTGGTCCAGCCAGTGTTAGAATACTACCAGAAAATTAGAAATCTAAGTTGAATGTATTTTAAGTAAAATTCAATTTGTGTGTCAAACAAATAACTAATGTTATTGCAGTAAGTGGGTGTCTTTATGACTGTGAAACATCTGTGTACTAATGGTACAACAGATGCAGTTTTCTGTCAAACAGTCAATGACAATTTAGTGTGTGGTAGTAATTGCTTGTGGTGTTTCTTCATTAAAAGGTGTGTACAAATGGTATGACATTATGGTAGAAATGTCATTTGAAATGTGTCTGTAATATGATGGGGGTGGACTTTGGTTATTCACAAATACATTGATTCTTTAGTTTCTCTGTTATCCATATTAAAAGCAGGGCACTCTGTTATCTTGTCAGATAGTTAATTGTTTTGGTTTTTGACAGTTAATTTTGCAGCAATAGTATGACACAAATTGTTGTCATAATTTGAAATTTTGTATCATAATTTTGATTGTGTGCTAATCCTATCCACGTACACAGCTATAACAGAACAATATTTTGGATATATAATAGGTTCTTTGTGACAGTGTATTGAATAACATGTTTAAGACTTAAAAGTACAGTGTCCTGAAGCCATCCAATGTATGAAACCAGTGTGTTGACACAAGATGTACAAGTTGTATTTTACTCCTTGAGAAGAAAATCAATTATCCTGTATTTCTGTAAATTGAGAGAGAAAATATACAACGAACCAAAATAAAAACAACAAAAAAAGCAAACAAACCAAAAAAAAAAAAGAAAATAAATGTCAGTGTGCATTTTGTGTAGTGTTTACTTTAAATCAATACAATTTCAAAGAATTGATATTTTATGCGAAATTTGTTTTCCATTAAGTACAAATCCTACAAACTGGGTAGGTTCAGAACACTCTCTTCATTGCCTTGAACTTTTTGTAGAGGTTACTGCAAGGCAGAGGTATTCATGTATCCATCCATGTCTGATATTAGCATAATCAGCAGCCCAAGGAAATGTTTACCCATTATATTTAGATTACAGACATGAAGTTTCCTCCGAGATTGTACTAAAAGCACTGAAAACATGGTATTTTAAATCTCTCAATACCAATTAATTTTCCTGTCAGATTATATCAAAACTATGCATGTGTATTTAATATTTGCAATGTGATAGTGGGAACTGAATACTAGCATGAGTAAGTGGAAATGAATTATAACATGGGTATAGCAGTTAGTGGAATAAACTGTTTTAAATTCATATTTATCATTTACATCAAAAGAGTTAAAAGGATAGGGTTGTGTGTTTTTCTGCATCATTGCGGTTGAATTTTTGTATTGGTTATTTAAATTGTTTTGGAATATTTGCCATACTAATTGAAGATATTGTCCATAGAAACCTTTATTTATGAGTGTTTCACACTGCAAGCAATCTGTAAAAAGAAAGTGGAGATGTTACTGTTTTTAACTCATCAGAATGAATGTCCAAAGAGCTATTGTCATGATTTCAGTGTCACTGTCACTTTTTAGAAAAATTTAAGCTGGACTCTGCCCTTTCAACCAAGGAGGATAGGGCTTTGATATTTCAGTCAGATGCATCATGACCAAACCTTTTATTTAGTACCGAAACGTTTGACCTAGTTTCTGTGAACTTTTACCTACTTTTCAGAAACTTTAATCTTGACTATATATTTTGAACCAAGGGAAATAAGGATTTGATGTTTCATATATAGATGTCTCATTACAAGACATAATTTGTACCTAAGTGGATAGGGATTTGACATTCTCATATAGATGTGTCATGACAAGACCTCTCATATGGTACCAAGACATTTGACCTAGTGACGTTGAACTTTCACTTACTTTTCAAAAACTTGGAACATTAACTATATAATTTTAACTTTCACATATGTGACCAAGCATTCCTTTTAGGAACAAGACCTTTGACCTAGAAACCTTAGACTTTGACCTGCTTTTCAAAATCTTTAACCATGGGTATATCCTTTTAACCAAAGGGGATATGTCTTCGATATTTCACATAAAAATGCCTCATGATCAGGTCTTTCATATGGTTCCTAAACATTTGACCTGACCTTAGTCTTTGGCTTACTTTCCAAAGGTGATAGGTTTAATCACACTTCCTGCCAAGCTGAATTGTATTCTGACAACTCATGTTATTACTGCCTGTTCAGATTTAATGGTACTGTTATTCTCTCTTCATGTATTGAGTTTTTATTTCAGGTGTTAAGTAAAAAATAAATTTCATTTTTAAAAAGTACTTGAGGGTATGCACTTCAAGCTGCCATACTTCAACAAGCACATTAGTGCAAAGATTTGCAGTTCATACCATTGTGTTTTATCCAAAAATAAAATTTATTTTTATATTTATACATTCATTTATCTCAGAATTCCCAATCATGAAAATAATTGCTCATGTATATCAAGATTCACTGTGCATTGTTCACAACTGCAGTGCATTTATGAGGAAATAGATATTACAATTTGTAAAGCTATCAAAAGCCAAAAAAAAGGGGGGGGGGTGGAAATATAAATATTTTGTGATGAACATATTTTCAATTTGACTTTTTAAAGATGAACTATATCACTATTGTTCAATGTAGAGTAACATGAGTTCTGGACAATTTTATAATTAAAAACAGCCTGGCTTGATGTATAATAAACAAATCATAGGCACACAAGTAATTGGTTTGATGATCCTTAATATAAAACTTTTTACATATGCATTTGTTGTACCATGACAAAGTAGATTCAAAGGAAGTTTTAGGGAGGTCAGGGGTCATAACATTATGTATATCAGTTGAAAGCAGGAACAATGATGAGATAAAAACTTATGACTGATGCATGACAAAATAATCTGTAAATAGCTTATTAAATAAAGATAGCTTATTATCATTTGCAACACATCTACAGCAACACTTTTAACTTTTGTAGTTGTCAACACATTATATCTGCTTTTCACATAAAATTCTTCAACATTTAACCTCCCTTTTCTTTCTTCCTAATCAACCTAACTATTCTATAGATACAAACACACTCTCAGAATGAAGATGGCAGATATAATCAGTCAAATTATCTTTGATTGCACAAGTTCTGCACAGTCGTTGAAAATTAAATCCACAGTTCAGCACAATGATAAAAAATGTTTAAGTACCATTTTTCTTGACTACCACATTGCCATGGAGTATGACGGAGTTTTGGTGACATATTTAAAATTGTCTGTTCATCTCAAATGCATTTGTAAGGTAATATAGAGCCCCCTTAACAAATTCACTTGGCTGTGAGGTAGGGCAGTACTTTATCAATTCTTCTAATGAATGATCTTGTGACAGTCCCGTTTTATATCCCTGTGATGTTTTTATAAGGATAATTTATATCAAAATAAAAATATTAACCTCCTTTACAAGTGTATCAGCAGTGCATATGTGTGATGAATTTATTTTTTTTATATTTCAGTCAGTTGAAATCGGAAATTCAAGCAATACGAATGAGGAGTGTGCTGAGAGCTGGTGATGATCTCTCCAAGATCTGTGCTCGGTGTCATGCAGAACTGGGAGTGTTCTTTAATCGTGGTGACTTATGTCCCAAGTGTCACTTCAGGGTGTGCAATATGTGTAAAGAAAATCTCTTCAAGAAGGATTGGCTCTGTGTATTATGTTATAAACAAAGGTTTGCTTGAATGCTTACGTTTTTATTTTTAAGTCATGGACACATTTTTGACATACATGAATTAAAAAAAATAATACATATTTTATGCTCTTTTGGTTGAGTATAGTAATAAAGAAAATAAAAGAACAGACACTTCTAATGAATAGTATTTGTAATAAAATGTATATGTGTAACAGATCAATATACAGTGTATTATTGAGTACAAAGTTACAAAAGCAAGAAAATATAGTTCTCCTTTTCAAAATTAACAATTTATATGTGTATTGAATTTGGAGTACATACATGCTCTAAGATCATTTTGTAGGCAGCTGAGATTTTTTACGGGAGACTTGAGCTCTGGTCAACTATCCCGATGGCCATCAGGTGCTGACCTGGTCAAAGCCTCCATCCACAAAATGTCCGTGTTCAAAGGTAAGACTGATGATATTGAGAGTTACCTTTCTTTGTGTGGCATTTCATGGCATTGAGAAACTACTATATTTAATCAATAAATTGCCTCATTTATTAATCTACATGTGATTTTTTATTATTATTATTTTAGTATATAACATGAAATTTTACTTTGCAAATATTTTTAAGAGTCATCTGAGTCACTCAAGTGACCTATTGCTATTGGTAGTTCTCTGTCATTGTTTACTGTGCATTAACATTTGGACATAATCAACTTCGTTTATGGATGTATATAGCCATTTTTTATCAAATTCTGTATGCAGTGTGTTTTTGAGAGAATAAAAGCCATTTATCTGATTTGAGAGATTCGATATAAAGCATGTTAATTGCAGTACTGATGGGAAAAGACCCACAGTAAGTTAATGACTCGCATAGATAAAAGGGCTGATATTCTGACTAATAGAGCCTCTTCAAACATGTTTTTAAAATATGTAGCATGTCTTGCCAAGACATCAAGAATTGAGAGCAGTAATGTTGGTATTCAAACAAGCCCACATTTGGCTCAGATGCTGGAAACAATTGATTTTCAATTACAGAATTAGTGAAGCAAAAGATACTGACTTTATTTTTGAAGACTCTTATGGATTGGTGTAGACAGTGTTAGTCGATCATTAAGCCATAATAAGGTGCACCCTGTTTGTAACAGATTGTCACTCAAATCACATTAGGGTTCAACACTGATTGGGGGAAGGATGTAGAAAGGAATTTTATAGTTTACATAAAACATTTGAGTTGTTTTATCTTTTTGTACTGTGATTTGGTAGTAATTGCAGGTTCCTCTGTAATATGCATGTCATATTTTCACATCTCTTACAACAAAAGGATGCAGTTCACTTGACAGGCGCATAGAGGATTGACAATATTATCACATTTTTGTTTAATTGTATTCATACTTGACTACTTCAGTAGGGTGTCAAACGATGCACACTGTTAATAATACATGTACCCGATATAATGATTGTGAATGATTTATTAAAAAAAAATAATAATTCTACGTCATAAACATGATATTGTATACAATGCAAATTTTGAGTTTTATTATCATTTAAATTGTTGATAACAGAAGTAAACATGATGGTATCACAAACGCACTATGCTTTGAATTTAATGGAAAATGTGCAAGGTTCATGAAAAATTTAATGCAGTTTTCTTTGTACTGTATGGTAAAAGGGAGACTGAACATGTTTTGGATGTTGTTGTTTTTTTGTTTTTGTTACGCAACAGAATTGAAAAGCTAAACAGAGGTGTTGCATGGCTTTCTGGTTGCTGTGGATTCCATGTTCTCTAGATAATTTGCTGGTAACATCTAAGAATTATTAAATCACCAATCTTATGCAACAGTCCTGTGCTGGAAAAAAAAAATTGCTCATTGATTTTGGCAGGTTGGTTTAAATAAACTGTTCTTGTGAGAGTCTAGAGTATTAGCTATTGTGTGCTCTGTTTACTAACATGGGAGATGCTTAATTAAGAATTTATTGGTGACGGATGTGTAATAGGGGTGAATTTTCAATGGTAATCATAAGGTACTGAGATGATTATTTGGAGTATGGTTCCCGTAACGATTGTCTAGGGGTTTCGGGTGTTACGATAGTATTGATCTCTGAATTTAAGTGTCTCAGTTATGAGTGGGAATTCATACATGGCACACTTTTGGAATAGAAGAGAATGCATTTAGAGTAGTTGGAGGATTCCTGTAGTTTATTGGTGGTTTTTCACCCTTGTTAGTCCTTATCAGTCAAATGTCTATTGGTCATTTATATTACATAGTAGTATTATAGACTTTGAAATTAATTTTTTATTATTTATTTTTTGAGCACAGCTGTATGGGGAAAATTGTGATGTGAATAAAATATTAGCTTGATTGTTTAAGAAGCAGAAGGGAAAAGAAAAACAGATTTGGAGAATAAATGAATTGTATTGCTGGCTCATGAGGATAATATGAGAGAGGCTTGGATTACCTGTA
This sequence comes from Ostrea denselamellosa, assembly GCA_024699665.1. Taxonomy (NCBI): domain Eukaryota; kingdom Metazoa; phylum Mollusca; class Bivalvia; order Ostreida; family Ostreidae; genus Ostrea; species Ostrea denselamellosa. Next base: position 3,149,814 of record JAMZEH010000066.1, on the reverse strand, counting down.
TAGGACTCCATGTGACTTAGCAAGTCTCCTGAGAATGCACAATGGAAGTGATATTGGAATATCTGTAATTAGGCACTGTGACCATGGATAGTTGGTCTATCAGGGAAGCTAGTCTGGACATTTGATCTCTCTGTTAATGGACAGGAGCCATGTAATTTAGTAGTACATTTTCAGAAATCTGGATGTGTTAATTGAACTCTTTGCCTGGAGATGTGGTCATTTGATTTTTTATTGGAGTTTATGTAGAGGTAATAAAGAAAGACTTATTGTTGGAACTTCTGATTCCCAGACTGTTACTTATAAAATATTGAGGAGAATTACTATTCTTGGTAAGTACAGATATTTAATAGGTAATGGATAATTATTTTTTATCATCTTGTACACAGTATCTTGCCCTGGCATTGAGAGTTCATTGATTTGCACTTGTGTACAAGATTTAAACCACATATATGTAATCTTCAACCAGAACACTGCCGTATACAAAAGTCTGACGCTTTTAATTTTTTAGGTTATGTGTATGAATTCAAGGTCACATGAAATATTCCAAACTTCTTTGTTTAAGAACATGTGTGATGTTTCTCAATAATATATAATTTTTCGTGAAATTTCATTTACAATTCACTTGTATTCTATCTCGTTTCTACAGGGGAAAAAAAGGGATGTTTTACCATGTTAGTTTTAGAGTTAGCTTACTTTGATAGTTCCTGGTTGTTTCAAGTAAAAATGTAAATTCAGCTCTACTGTATAAATGAGCATTACTGTAGTAAAGGAGAGAAAAATCTTTGGAATAATGTGGTATTGAACCTGGAACCATTACATTGCAAATTAGGTAATCTAACCACTGAGGTACCCAGACCTATGTAATAACATTTGGTAATATTACTACATTACAAATTCTAAACCTTTTGTACAAGAACTCTTCATATCAAGGAGATGAAAAAATTATTTTAGAGGAAATGTCGGAAAAGTTGCATGTCCTTAAAAGATCTTAATGTATTTTGTATTGGAGTAGAGTCTGGACAAGAGTGGATATTTCTATTCATTTTTAGCTAACCTGAGCTGAAAGCTCAAGGGAGCTTTTCTGATCGCCTATTGTCCATCTGTCTGTAACTTTTCACATTTTCGACTTCTTCAGAATCACTAGACCGATTTCAACCAAATTTGGCAGAAAACATCCTTGGGTGATGGGTATTCAAGTTTTTTCAAATGAAGAAAAATATCCTTTTCCAAAGGGAGATAATGACGAAATAGCAAAACTATATTGACAAATTTTAAAAATCATTTTCAGAACAACTGGGTCAATTTTAATGAAAATTGGTACAAATTATCCTTAGGTGAAGGGAATTAAAGTTTGTTAAAATGAAGGGTCATGCCACCTTCAAAGGTGGAGATAATTACAAAAATATAAAAATAGGTGGAGTCATTTAAGTCATTTTTCTTTAGAACCATTGGGCTAGTAAAGTTCAAATTTACATGGAAGCTTTCTAATATAGTGCAGATTCAATTCTATTAAATTCACGACCCCTGGGAGTAGGGTGGGACAAAAATAGGGGATCAAAGTTTTACATTTGAAAATACAGGAAAAAATCTTTTAATATCTTGTTCTCCAGAACCACTGGGCCAATTTCAAGCAAACTTGGTACAATTACCCTTAGGTGAAGGGGATTCAAGTTTCTTAAAAGGAAGGACCATGCTCCCTTCAAGGGGAGAAAATCACAACAATGCAAAAATAGAGTGGGGTCTTTGGCCAGAAAAATTCAAATTTACATGGAAGCTTCCTGATATGGTGCAGATTCAAGTTTGATAAAATCATGGCCCATAGGGATAGGGAAGGGCCACGAAAGGGGATAAAATTTTTACATGCAAAGATATAGAAAAAAATCTTTAAAATGTTCTCCAAAACCACTGAGCCAGAAAAGTTCAAATTTACATGGCAGGTTTCTGGTGTGGTGTTGATTCAAATTTTGTTAAAATCATGGCTCATGGGGTAGGGAAAAAGTGAAAGGTCATGAAATAGTTTTTATTTTGACTGGTAGATTGTCCATCATCAGACGAGATGCTAGCTGAAAAAAAATCAAGATTTATGGCTGTTCGTTCGTTGAAACAAAGATCATTTCAAAAGTGTTGAATTTCGAATCCTTGTATTTTGTGGCAGCTTAATCAGTTTAGGGTGGGGAGAGAAGTCTGATTCAAGGAATGCATAATTCTGATTATTCACATCAGTCAGTGAATTATTTTCTTCTGATGCAGGCCACAATTATTCAGACCAATGGTAATGAAAATGTTTGAAAAACTTTACTAACCATGAAAACTGGATCAAATAAGTTATAGTTTTGCAATAGATGATTGAGAATGCAGCTTGAGGGGAAAGTCAGTTTAGTGGAAAATTTGACTTGTATCACTACCTAGTCTTTTCAGTTTCATCAGTTCTATCATATTTGTCAGACATTGCAGTTTTCTGTGTCAATAAGAATGGAAATTTGTGACCTTTGTCGTTGATTATCGCCAAATTCATCCAGCACGAGTATTAATATGCCACATTGTACTTCACAGCAGTGTATCCATCACTAAAAGTGTTCATGAGATGAGCTGCGTGTCATTTTTCCAATATAATTGTGGGATTATGCATTGCATTTATCAATAAAGGAAATCAAACTGGAACAATACCAAATACCCTCGTGTGCTCATTGATTGTTTAATAATGTTCAACAAATATTTCATAAGGAATAATATGGGTATATTTACTGTTCAACAAATATATCTAATGGTTAGCTCTCACCGTGTATTGAGGGATGAGATTAACATCTGTTATTGAAGTAGTAGTTGTTGATGACAGTTTATTTCATAGCTCACTGATCATAATGTGCAATTGTTTTTGACAGTCCAAGCAGCAATTGTTATGTGTTACTGAGAATTGGGATAATGTTGGAGAGGTTCCGAATGCTCATTTTAGAGGCTGCCACTGCCTCCTCCCCAGGTACATGGATGTAGTACTGTATTGAATGTTGTGCATTTTTTCCCCCCACAGCAATGCTTTTTCTGCAGTCCTTGAAGTTTAATGATTTTTTATTTTCTGCACAGTTAATCCTGTAGTGATGAAGAATTTTAAACTATTTCTATACATAGCAATTATACTTTGCATGCACTCTGGAGTTTGTAGTGAATGAATTAGTGATACATACAGTGCATTGCCTGATACAGGCAGTATATTCATACTGTAACACTTTTGTGTTTTACTTTTGATTTTGATTCTGATTTTGAAGTTTTTCCAATGACTGCATACCTTTATTGTTACTGAGTGTACATAGACTGCTTCTGTGACTTTGTGTGTCATATTACCTTGGTTTTGACTCAATAATGACTCAGAGCATTGTTGATTTTATGACTTTGATGTGTTGTAGATAACTGTTAAGTCCATCAAAGATATTTACATATTATGCAACAAACAGAGGATAAAATTAAATGTCATAATTCCAGTTGATAATCACAGAATTAACCATTAATGTTTGGGTTTTAGCAACACATGGCATGACTGCCATTGGTGCCTCTTGTGACTTAAAAATACAAAGGAAAAATTCTATAATGCAATTAATTAGTTAGCCTCCATATTCTGCTGTGTATTAACAATTCAACATTTTGAACTTCTTGATAACTACCATTCCAATGCTTTTCAAATTTGGTATGAAGCTTCATTGGACAAGGGGGACTTAACGTGAATTTCAGGATTCCTGGGGTCTTAGGGACAGGACAAAAACTACCAAAAATTGACCAATTTTCAAGACTGTTCTCTACAACTGCACACCCACAAGGAAAACTAAATGCAAAGTGATGTAGAGCAGGAAGGCCTCTACCAAAATTGTAAATTTCATGATCCCTGGGGTAGAGGTTCTAACTCCAGGGCGAGGCCAAACTTGATATATATAGTGATTTTAAGAGTAAAACATTTTTAAAGTAACATCTTCTATAGTGCTATTGATACTAAAATGAAACTAGATATTTAGAAATAGCAGGTAATATCATTTGCCAAAATTGTAAATTTGATGATTCCATGAGTAGGGATTTTGGTATCGGGGTGTGGCCAACATGGTCAGTGATCAAATGTGTTAACAATTAACTTCTTGATAACTACCATTCCAATTCTTTTCAACTCTGGTATGAAGCATTTTGGAACAAAAGTGACATAAATTTCAATTTCAGGACTCCTACCCTCTCGGGGCCTTAGGATGGGGTAAAAAGTGCCAAATATTGACCAATTTTCAAAAATCTTTGCTATACAACTGCAAATCTGTAAGAAAAATTAAATCCCTAGTGATGTACGAAGACTTCTACCAAAACTGAAATAGTAAATTTCATAATCCCTGGAGTAGTAAATTGTTTGTAAAATTTACTCAATTTGAAAATTTGTATGACAAGATATTTGACATATTTTCAAGGTCAGATTGACAGGGATAGGTTAGCAGAATTTCTGTGACTCGTAGAACCCCAACCGCCTTCCCCGACTGACTTTGTTTCACTCTTCAATCATTTGGATCTGTGTTATCAACGAAATGTTTCATATGAGAATATATCCTTTCCACAGCCATAATGTGAAAATACATATAATGGCCAAAAACAGAGATTTGTGACCTTCTGCTCATGTTTGGAATAGTTCAAAATTGAAATTTCATCCTATCAGTTGTTAAAATTACTTCTGCTGTTATTCTGTCCAAGAAATCCTTGAATATGCAACAAGCAGAGGAGTTTCATGAAAGCAATTTTCTGGATTTACCAGGTATACATACTCATCAAAATTTGACCGGTTTCGGTTCCGCTTAATAGGCACATACACAATCCAGGCACTAAGAGAAAGAGAAAAATCAATAGAGGGTCACAAAAGAAAGGAAAGGATGAATGGTGAAAAATTACATCCTAAATGAAAAAAAAAAAATTAAAAAGTCTTTCACACATCCTTTACTTCTTGATAGTGTGATCCCTGTGCCTTGGCCTTTGGACACTAGACAGCCGATCCCAAAGCTCATTCTGTATGATATTTAACATACTTTTCCTTCATGCAGAAAGTATATTGATACTATGGTTCATATTTTTTAAAGGTTTTTTTTTTTCTACCCCTCCCCCTTTCAACAGAATATTCTTCAAAATCTCCAGCCATTGAGAGAATATAGGATATTTGAAAATAATATTTTCAAGAGTAGCAGGGCCACACTAAATCATACATGTTTCAGTATGAAAGCATTTTGAATTCTTTTCTTTCTTTCTTTTTTTTTTTTTTTTGTTTGTTTTGTTTTGTTTTTTTTTGTTCTTGTTATTTTAACTCTCTGATTGGGCTAAAATCCAGAATCAAATTTTACTATATATGAATATGGCGGCAAAATCTTTTACAAGTTCTTCACCAAAACAGCTAGGCCATTTAGTCCTATGAGGGCATTCCCACATGTGGATTCAATACCACAATCCCATGGTCTAGGTTGAGTTTATATTATTGGATCAACATTTTTCATGAGATGAAAGAGTAAACATCTTTTAGAATACCCTGAAGACAAACAGCAGGGCCAAAGTGACTCGGGTAAGCAATGCGGCCATTGGGCATCTCATTTTCCAACTGAGGAAATGGCCTCTAAAGCTTCTATAAGATTATGATGTTCTTTTAGTTCACTAAGACTAGTTGCTTGATGTTCATGAATCTAAACTAATTAAAGTAATGCTTTAACAGTAAGAATCATTGACTTGATTGGCATTAGTCCTAGATCAGGATATGCCAGCAAAAAATTTCTCTGTTTACCAACTGTATTGGAAAAGCCTATGGTCTTGACAGCAGAGCTAATATCTTGTATCCCCATAGACCCAAATCAATGAAAAACAGCACCATTGTACTAGATTACTATGTTGTTAGTGTACAAATGTAATTCCTTGATGCTCTTAAAATTGTTTCCTCAAAGACTTAAGGCTCTCTCTCTCTCAGTGTATGTTTACTAAATGTTTAATGGCTGTTCACGGAAATGCTAAGTGTGTGTGTTCTGAACATGGTAAAATGCTGTCACCCAGCTCTCAATCTTCTTTGGATTAAGGTTATTATACAGAATTCAAGATAAAATAGGTCACAGTGACAGCCCTCAATATATTCAGACGTATTCTGGTAATGTATAAGATTGTTAAAGGTGTATATGTTGTATTCAACAGTATTTTATGGATGTTGGAAACCAGACCAAAATTTTGTCATTGTGATAAATTATATAATAATTTTCTGACAAGTTATTAGTTTGTTTTTCAATATTTAATCATATAAATTATAAAGGATTTTAATTTAAACAAGAAATTTATCTCCCCCTTCACACTTCATTGCTGTAAGTGGTACTCCGTATCCCGTTTCTTGCCACCACCAACAGCCTGCAGTCTGTCCATTTATATTTTTCTGCTGCCATATTGTTTACTTTTTGAATTCAGTATGCTATGTCACTTGATCATAAACAGTTTGAAATAATAAAAAAAAATCCAACTCTGTGAATAGATAAATGGTCATTACTTTTTAAGCTAATAAAGTTAAATTGCATAATTTACATTAAATATATAGCTTGATAAAAAAAAGTCCTTTATTCCTATAGTGATATCCAATTAACACGGCATATATAGCATTAATTTGATACATAAAGGCAAGAAACTCGTTATGTGAAGCTGTGTGTTGATGTTTAAATTATGTTTTATCAGTCATAATTTAGTTGAGCCAGTGTTCAGTGATTGCCTAACCTACATTTTGAAATTTTTAAAGAATAGTATTGAACTAATATGATATGTACATATATATGGTCAGTATATTCCAAAGGAGATGAGGATGATAGTTCAAACCAGTAGGAATTTATTGACCTGATTCACTGAGATGACCTACAAATATTGCAATCTGGATTGGTCCATCATCATTAATCTTCCATTGTGCATAGGTTGTAAACTTAAAATAAAACATTTCAACTTCTTCTCTGGAACAAATGAATCCATTTCAATAAATTTTGATATCTAAGATATATGGGTCAAGAAGAACAATAATTGTGAATTTCATGGGCTCTGTCTTCCTAGGGCTAAAAGGGCATGGCCAAAAACAAAGAAATTATGTAATCTTCAAAAACCCTTGTTCTTTACTCCTAGGCATATCAAGCAGTCATACTATTGGCATGAGTTGGTCACCTGTTGAAAATTTGAAAATGCAATTATATCGTAGAAAATCATCTTTACTTCAGGTCATCAAGAAGTCAGATTGTTTGCATGATTATAACAGACATCAAGCCCTTCACTAAAATTGTTGAAATTCATTACCTTGGGGTTCATGTATCAGGGTAGGGCTAGATTGGTCATATACAATATATATTGAATCCTCTTTACTGCTGCATGAACATCAAACATAGAAACTATTTGTATGATTATAATGAGCAACGTTAAATTCATGCTCTTACATTCAGGCCCCAGGGTAGAGCTTAGTTGATTATATATTGAAAGTGCAGTACGTTTTAGAAAATCTTATTTATTCCTTGACAACATTTCTGCATTTCTTTCTTAAAACAATATAAAAAAAAAAAGGAAGAAGAAAAAAAACTTTTAAATTGTTTTATTTTGGGGAAAAAAAAAAAATTCATTGGTTAGTTGCATAAGAAATGATCTTTCAGAACTCAGATCCAAAATTGCATTTCATTGTGATGTGACAAAACTTAATGTCATATAAAAGAACATCATCACAAGCCATGGCTGAAATGTATTCTCCTCTCCCTTTTCACCTGTGGCTCTTTATGTTAAAATTTTCTCGTTTCTCATAAATATGTATGACGAGAATGATGTAATTTGTTGACCAATAGAATTCACATTTATCCTAAAATTGAAGATCTGATTGATAAATAGCGTAGCAGTGTTTAACTCAATAATGGCTGTGACCATGAAAACTCTTGTGCTTTATGCAACAAAACTATCATTGGAAAGAAATCATACCCCAACACGTTAGTTTGTTCCTTGTTAACAGTTCAATGTTGAAATCGCCATATCTGTATACACAGGTTCTCTTTTGGTTAGTTTACCAAAAAACAGTTCTGATTGGTCAAGAGTAATTTGCTCACATTCTGTAAAAGTTTAAATCTAACCTGTGCACAGAAGTTCTGCGATTGGCTAAATTGTGTCCAAGCATTTTACCAGTATATTGGCACTGAAAAAACATATCACAATATGATTTTTTTTTTCAGTGAACTGCAATACCCCGAAATGTTGATATTATTGCGCAGGATATGTTTTGAGAATAGTTTGTTCATGGATGGTTATCATCACAATAAAAAGTGAGATTGCTGTTGGAAGTCTACACATAATTTTAGCCAGTGAAGAGAATTCAAAGTAATTCATAAAATATAATTTCAAACAAGAATTTGTTGTTAATCAATGGAACACCAATAAAAGAGAGACAGGTTGTCTCTAGAAAGAAAGGACAAAAGTGATTAGTTTCCAGAGTAAGGAGTCAGTTTTCCTAAAGGAAAATATAGAAAATATTTGCTCTGATCATTTTGATCATTTTGAAAACCAAATTAGATTATAAAAAGATTTGTTTTTGATGGAATGAAAGACAATGCTAAATTTGTTATATCTTATGCAGACATGTATCATCATATTCAAGGTAATACATTTGCATAGAAGTATGACTAAAATCCTGGAAACCTTTGATCAAGAGGCATATTTTGTCATTACCTAAAAGTGGCATATTTATAGTCACTTTTGTCTGGAAAACTCCTAAAATTTGTCTAGCTTTGTTTAATGAATAGCCATGATATCAGGAAGTACAGCATACTCCATCAGGTTATATAGAAAACTTTGTTTATGTAGAATTTAAAATAATTTTATTAGGGTCAAATCAGACCAATGTTGCACCTAGTCCTTTGCCTTGAATTATTTTTAAAATCACTGGATATATAATAAAGCAATTATACTTTTGAAATTGAAGTGTTTTTGAAATATCTGGGGATTGAAAATGCATGCACCTGCAGTAAAGGCAAATAACATCTGATCACTAGAATGATGGTGAAGCAATTGACACTTTCAATTTGGTATTCACTGTGTGCTCAGCAGTGTAGTGAAAAATCAACTAAAAATAAAAATAGGAGGCTTTGAATGATTGACTGTAACAATACATGTTTTGTTCCTGTAGTAAACTGGAAGTCATCATGATGGATTTAAAATTATCTAAGTCTTGATGTTTTCCATGGAAAATAGGATAAATATCTACTCATGCAATGCATAAATGCCAGCTTTCATCTTTAAGCAGTGGTGATTGTGATAAACTCTCTCCATGTCATGTGAATTTTATAATTTTATAAGGTGAACAGTTGGGATTTTTTTTAATTTGCTGGTGATGATTGTGTGTGCCTGTTTCTTGGGGAAAGTCATTGATCATTTTCCGCCAGTTCAGTCCTGTGAAGTGTGATAGATATTTGGAATTATCCTGTCTGATGGAGAGGAAAAAATGACTTCTCAGTGACATGCTCTTATTTATGGAAAGAGAATCTATAGTGGTTTTGGATGTTTTCAACAGATATTGAATTTAATTCACTGGAGTGAAAATTAGTAAAAATAATAAACAGTTATGGAATTTGATATGATGTTAAGTTTGAAAAACAATTAACTTGATAAACAAAAAACTTCATTAGAGCAATGATAAAAACAGACAATATTAGTTTGCAAGGAATCCTGTGCTGCTGCAGACAATCTGGGCAATTTTATGCTCATAATGCAGAGAACAGTGAAGGTAAACTTCTTGTGAATTAGTTTAAAATTATTAGATTCCATCAATAGTGCTTCTGACAGGAAGTCGGTTTAATTTGCATATTTTGATCAGTGGTCATGAAATATTGATGAAGTGATGGTAGCAATAACAGAACACTTGTGGCCTGTATTTTTGTTGTGACTCTCATTGCTTCTTTGCTTTTCATGGTTTTATTTATTGACAGTATTGTTCCAGGAGATTATTCTCCACCAATAACATTTTTTTATTATAGCTAATTCATTACTTTTTAGGAATAATGTTTTCAATTTCTCTATATATTTTTTTTAAAGTTTGATGTTAGTGGTTACATGTATGTGATATACTGAACATATATCCCTGTTTTAAGAATCTTAATAATTGAACTACAATTCAGAGTTGAGTCTGCAGGTGGAGAAAACTATAATTAGATTATAATTATAATATAGATTTTATATTAATTATGATGCAAGGATTATTTACCACGAGGCCCTTAATGCAGGCAGTTGAAAAGGGTTTGTTTTTGATTTTTTTTTTCTCAAAGAAATGCAGGAAATGCCAAAATCTAGAAAAAAAATATTTGATAATATCCAGAGAAAGACATCAGCAATCATTGAATGTCTGGAGAAGCTTTCAAACTCAGCCTCTAAGCAGTGGTTATGTATCATTGCTGTCAGTGAGTATATATCAAAAGCACAAGCTGGAGTTCCTGTAACCCTCAAGACAGTATTGATCAGTTGTCAAGGATTGCTGCTCTCATGGCAGCAGTATTCTGTGTCAGACAGTCTGGTGGTCACCCTGCATTGTCTTTGGTGGCACTGCATTGTCTTTGTTGGGACGAGTGTCATCGGCACACAACTCTGGATTGTTCATTTTCCTATTCCTGGTTGTGTGTATGCATGCATGCTTCAGAAGCAGTATATTGACCATTGATTTCAGGAACTTGTGTTTCATTGATATGAATCCCTGCATCATGTTCTCTTTCAAAGTTTTGACATGTTTGCACTATATGTAGCTAGCAGCATAATTTGCTTAAGAGCTGATGAAAAATAGCATTACATGGTATTCATATTATTGATGGAATTGCATACCTTTAATGTATCTGATATGTAAAAAAAAATTTCTTTTGAATTATTGTTTTCTGATATTTTTTTTTAACTTAGTAATTAAAATTTGACAGGTAATGATATAAAAATCCAGTCAAGGGAAAACAGCACTTTCTACGTCCAGTGAATATATTAAGCTGATTGCACATTTTTAGTCCCCTACCGAATTTGCCGAAGGGGACTATTAGTTTACCCTCGGTCTGTTCATCCGTCTGTCATTCCACTTGATGTTTTCTGGACTTTTCTCTGCACTGGATGAAGACATTCAACTGAAATTTTATACATGGGTCTATCTTGGATAGTTACAAATCAAATTTGAGTTTTGTTATGCTTGGCTTACTTTTTACTGAATTTTCCTACCGGTAAGGGACTTTGTATTGCCTGCAGTACACTCAAAATGTTTGTCCCTTAATACCTTTGAAATATTGTTTACTGTGAAATTATTACCTTGTTTTAATTTTGCCTCATATAAAAAAAAAACTATGCCTATTTGATTTTAAAGATTTGCAAATTTACCATTTTAAAGTTAAATGTATCTATATTTAATTATTGCAGCTATGATATTGCTTTATTTTGACTCTCTAGTGACAACAGGGTCAAAACCCAGTGCATGATTTTACAAGATTTCAAAATGTTTCAGTGACAGTAACTGTTATAGTAGATATAGGACTGCTGAGTGTATCACATGAGATACAAAATGGGTTATTTATATTCTTGACCCCAAGTTGTTGTTTATGGTCCACATATCTAAACCACCCAACACACACCATGTGGATATGTCTGGTGAACCTGTGTCCAGCTTTTGTACCTCTTGGCACCCAAACATTTTTCATACAACCTGCCAGAGGTAGGTCAGTTGGTGTTATAAATCACATTGTTCGACAACTAAATATCTCACGTATGAAAATTCATGGAACGACTCCTCCATAAAAGTTAAGACAGCAGAAAGACAATTTGTGCAAGTAAACGTCACAGATCAATAAACAAAATGAATTAAACTTTGAAGAAAACTTTTGTTTTAAAAGTTTTTAAGAAAATATTTCTGTGGTTATATTTAATAAGTTGTTATGTGAGAGCTCAACAAATCTTAAAACTAAAACTTCAGTAATTAAAGAGAAACTTTGTTTAAATAGCCAGAGGTGAAGTTTCCATTACATAGCACTAACACACCCATCCATACAAAATGATATATATTTCATAATTATGTCAGTCCTAATTTCATTCTACTTGGGTCTGAATTTATAATCACTGTTGTATATTTCAGGAGCCAATAGTGACAGCGAAATATTGGACTCTCATACAACGAAGGATGAAATCAGAAATGGTAAACCAATATCCAATGGAAGTCTGCAGTCAGACCCCAAAGATAAGAAAGACAGGGTGGAATTCCCTCAAGACTCAGATCAGAGAAAACTCAACCAGTTATTTGATGCATTCAGAGTGCCGAATACCAAAGATCTTTCAAATAAATCTCACACAACAGTGAGAAGAGTGACATCAAAAAAATATGATGAATCCAACTCTGATTCGGACTCTTCCCTATCAACTGACACTGAGAAAAGCCTAGAGTTGCTTCCAAAGTCTTCACCAAACAAGAAAATTGATAGTGTAGATGGTGTAAGTAAAAGTGTCTCAGCATCAAATAGTGGGACAGATCCCAGCAAAAGTCATGTTTCAAAGGAAAAGAAACTTCAAAGGAACTTTTCTGATGATTCTGATCAGACACTTTTATCTGATGATGTTCCTTTCTCCAAAAGTAGCACAGAAACACAAATTAAAGTGGAAATACACTCTGATGAATCAATCTCACCAACACCATCAGTCAGTCAAAAAAAGGAAATAAAGGTAAATTCAGCTGAGGATATTGTGAAAGACAAATCTACAAAGGTTAAAATGAAACAGACTGCTACTGAAGTCATAATGGCAATGAAAATGAGCAGTCATAGTCCCACATTGTCTCCAAATCAAAACCACCAAAGCAATTGCAAACATACAGATCCAAAGAGGTATCAGCCAGGGAGATCCCCTTCACCATACTCTTTTGACAGTATTCCTTCGTCTCATGCTAATTCACCATTACCTGTGAGAAAACATGACAGTCACATCAGCAGAGAATCATCAGATACAGATTCTACATCTCGGATGAGTACCGCTGATTACAGTGGAACAGAATCTTACCATATTCGTGAGAGTAGTAGTGGTGCTGAAGACTATGTTGTGGAAGAAATATCTAAAGTACGGTTTCGACGAGTGGCAAAGAAAGTTGCAGAGAAAGGCAGAACATCAAGTAAGTATTTTTGCATGTGTGTCATAAATATGTTTACTTTATCATTTCATTCTTTGTTTGATAAATGCTTGCCTTTTCCATGTATTTTTATTTGATTTATGTGATGTGAAATGACCTCGGTGATTATATGTATCTAATTTCTTGGTTAAGCATATATGTATCAAGGATATCAGCTAGAGCTTAGAAGTAACTCATAGTCTAAATGCATGAATGTAATGACTACTATTTCTTTACAGTATTATTGTTTTCTTAGTTTCTTCGTATTTTGAGTGTATGTGTGCATGTTTTCATTTCATAGGTCCACCTCCTGGGTGTGATCACACTGGTGTAGGTTTGGTGAGAGAGGGGCAGTGGGACAGCTCCCATTTAGACCCGTCTAACAATTTTCCTCCTAGTAAAACATCCCTATTACCTTCACAAAATATCCCCCAAAAGGCCTTTGATCCTCAGAAATTTATAAGAATATCTGAAATGTCTGCTCATGGTGTGCCTGATGATGTGTCTTCGGATTTATCTTTGTTTGATATTGAGAAAGACTGTCAATTAAATCCTGATGTGTATGATATCAGTGACTTGGCACAAGTCTCCAGATCCATTCTAGCATCGTCCCAATTGGAATTCCATGCTTCAGGTACCAAAAAATCACCCAAACCAAAGGAGGAGAAACAAATGTTGAAGAGTCCAGATTTGAATGAACAATGGGTCATAGAAAGTAAAGAAAATCATGCAAAATTAAAACAAGAATATCTACAATGTGTACAGCAGAAGGCAAACATGACTAAAGAAATCAAATCTCTCAATACAATGTCAATTGAGACAAAACTGACAAGACCTTTTGATGAAGATCAAATGTCAAAGAAATTAATTGTGTTCAACCCTGAAGACCTGGAATCTGATTCAACTGATTCCAATCAGGAATATGACCTTTCATTGAAGAAAAATAAAACATCTCTTGACCATGGAGCAAATCTAGAAGATGACAGTGGGGGAAGCCTTGGAGAAAAAAAGAGTGCACATATGGAAGATGTTTCTGCAAATGCAAGGAAAATCCCCATCGGTAATCAAGGAAAAGATCAGGACAATGACATTAAAAATGGCGGCTTAGATGATTCTGGAAAACATGATAGCCTTGATTCACTACTTGAGTCTTCACTTTTTCAGACACACAGGTTGTCTTCCATTGATGACAGAAAAAACAGGTTTGAATCTGTGGAAAGCTTTAATTTTTCTCCTCTTACACCTTTATCTGGTAGCAAGATGGAGGCTAAACCACAAATTTACACCTTTGCCTTTGTGAATGACAGTGTGTGGACAAATGAAAGCTCAGGTAATGTTGAAACAACTGAGGATGACTTTGATGAAATCTTTAACAAGGCTGTATTGGACTTGGAAACAAGTGAAAAGAAAAACAAGCCTCCAAGACAGAGAAGAAAAAAATCTCATAAACCTAGCAGTGACAGTAGCAAAGATTTAGAAGAGCCTACTAAAAATGTGGAAGAAGATAATGAAGAAAATTGCAGAAGCTTTCAAATGGAGTTTGGTGATGATCACGAGTTCAAGTTCTCTGTTGATGATATCCATGCTAGTGAAGAACAGGGTGGTAAGCAAGCAGACACACTAAGAACACAAAAATCAAAGAAAAATGATGACTTTTCTTTTCTCTGGAGATTTGAAGATGATACTGTAAAAGATGACTTTGAGAAAGTGTTTGGAAGTGTTCCAGAGTCATATGCACAGAACAGAGCATTCCTCCGCAAAGCATTTGCTACATCAGATGAATCTGTTAGCACAGAATCTGATGCATTAAGTGTAATTCAAGAGGAGATTGGTAGCAGTGACCAGAGTAATGAAGAAATGGAAGAAATCAAAGAATCACATTTGCATGATATCCAAGAGGAAGATAACAGTGCATTGTTGAAAGAAGGCACAGTTGAACTATGTGTAGAAAATAATATGCAGGTCATTCAGAGCGACAGCCAAGATACCCTTCAGTCAGATGAAAAAGTAGTTGATGATTCAGAAGGGATTGATGAAAATATAACACTGAAAGAAAACACTGGTGAACTGAATGGTAAAGTAAAAACAGACATGGAATTTAGCAGCATGATGAATAACTATTCTGTAGCACTAGACTCAAGTTTGATGGAGGAATCTTCTACTGACTGTAATGAACAAAATACAAACAATGTGAAAAGTTCAGAGAATGATCATGAGAAAGATATTTCACAAACTTCTGTTGTAATGGAAAAGGGGGTTGATGAAGAGAATATGAATACGGAAAGCAGCCTGGGCAAGATGCTGCTGGCTTCTAGCAAGATTGCATTAATAACTTTACAAACCTCTGAATCACCAGCTGATAGGTCCATCACCTCCACAGAAAATCTGGTGTCTTCTTTGGATGCAGAAATTTCTCTGGATGAGGATGGATCACAAACTAGTGAGGATCTTCTGCTTCAACAAATTCTTCAGAACCAAAATAACAGTGACAACCACAGTATTCAAGATTCTTCTCCAGAAAGTCCAAATGTTAAAGTGAGAAAAAGAAACAAAAGTAAGCAGTTAGTGCAGGAGTGGTTGCAGACAGATGTTCAGGGAGAAATACTGGATGGTGTTCCTGATGACATTCCTAGTCCCCTTCTTGTTAAGGAGTGGTTAGAAACTAAAGTTCCTGAGGAAATTGACCCCTCACTTGGCCCTGCTCCTCTCTCCCTGCCTCAACCAGAAGGTGATCAGAATATTGCCGATTCTTTCCCATCCACTGCTCCTAATGCCCCTGTTCTTCAGCTAGAGGAACACTCAGGTATCCATTTTGTGCTTGCTATGGCTCAGTACCCTTTCTCATCTTTTGCAAATGGCATGAATTGAAATGACCACAAGGATAAAAGTAAGGTTACAGTTAACATTGTTCAGAAATTATAAGAGCTTCTCAAATGCATAACATTTCGCACAGTGTAACATTATAAAGATGAATGAAAACCAAAACCTTTTTCTCAGTTTGTTGGTCATATCATTTCATTGCAGTCAGCTTTTAAGTTTGCAGACTCATTTAGGTTTCCTTAAAACCACTCCAAAACATTATGCTAAATTTTATTGCTAAAATCTTTAAAATGTCAAACTTTACAAATGATGATAAATTATTTCCAAATTTGAAACCTTAAAAATATGCTTCTGCTTGTGACGTGATCATTGATGTTTCATTTTGTTTTTGTGATTCAAAAAGTAATGTTTATTCATGTACATTTAAAAGTATGAAAAATCAATCAGCTGGTTTGTTTGCTGGTCCCAGGCATGTGGATATCAGAGATACCTTTGTGATGTCTGCTAGTTACTACAGGTTATGGGATGTTTGATTTCAATTTTTTCCTTCTTTCTCAGTCATCTGAGGCAAAATACCCTAGACAACAATTAATTTTCCTATATGGTTCTGTAATTATTGATTTCCTATAGTTATCCTTTCATTATGGAAAATGTTCATGATTTGAAATGGATGCAAGGTGATGCTTTAAAGTACTAAAATATTGAAAGAAAAAAAAGTCAACTTTCAAGTCACTGACTAAATTTTGATTTTTGATTTAGTTAATATGAAGTATGTACACTGTTTAATAACTGATAACTTACCTGTACACATGTACTAATTGAATAAAAGATTTGATATGTAACTTACATATAATTGAATAAGAAATTTGATGGGTTGTCGTAGTAGTCACTTAATCAGTTTCTGTGTTTGGTTAAATGCTTTAATATACTGTAGTGATTATAAAGAAAAAGATGAATGAATAATTCCATGTGTGTTTGTTGTTTTTTTGTTGTTGTTGTTGTTGTTTTTTTGGTTGTTTTTTTTTTTTATATATATTTTTGTTTTGGTTTTGGTTTTTTGAGGGGTTTTTTTTTGATAAAGAGGCTAATTAAAACTTTGGGCTTGTAGTGTAGTGTAATCCATAACAACAGAAATATAATCATTTCACACTTTAGTATGATTGAACCCAATGTAGATTTTTAACTATGTACGTGGATTTTGTGCATTTCCTGCTGACATTGCATGTGGACATGGGAACCGGTGTTTTACAATGTAACTGGGAGGTGGACACAGTGAATACCACTAACAGCAGCACAGTAGAAAACATGCATGCATTTTACACTTCTAGCATTGTTTAGCTTTGTTCTATAGATTTTTCATGTGTTGGTTTTTTTCCCCCTGTTTTTGCTTTGTCTGTGTTTCCCCCATGAGTAAACTAACAGACAGTAAATATATTGTAGCTATAGCTAATTATTAAAACCTGGGCTGTCGGAGTATGATATATTGTTTGGAGAACATGTTCCAAAAACTTAAATGCAGCTGGTTGATGGTACAGATAGTCAGGAGGTTTTGTATTATATTTAGAACTTGCATAATAGTTTATGATAGCACGGTAGAGACATTTTAAAAGTTCTGAAATCCTAGAATGAGTAAACCCAGATTTTAACCCTTTCCAACAAACATCAGATTTCTCATTACATCAAGCTATTATTTGTAACTGTATTCTTTGGAGGTTTGATTAAGTCTCTTTGCCTATTAAAGGACTTTACTTCCCATGATGAAGAAATTCATTACAGGTGAAAATTCCAAAACTGAACAGGATTATTAATTTCCCTTTTCTTTTTTTTTCTTAGAAAGAGCAGAGGGAGGTCTCACACGTCTGTCACCAAGGGCAAGCTCAGAGGGTTCTGGTAGTTTTGAGGACAGCGGTCATGTAAGTGGTGCTTCAACAGAGAACACCCCTGAACACCGCCGCACTGACAGTACAATCAGTCAGCTCTCAGTGCCGTCCTCCACTTTATCCACAGTCACTGATGTAAGTATACAAGAACAACTTTGATTTACAAAGTAAATGCATTTTCTTCTGCATGTGGCCATTGTATGGTTTTGTCCAAAAATTGAGCTAAAAATGAGCATTGCATTCTAAATAAAGGAGCGGCCAATTTCTGAAAAAATAAGGTGCAAGTTCATAATTCACAAAATATTTGATGTAATTCACAAATATTCTGTATGTGTATAGTAGTTGTACAGTTGAAACTGTGTAATCCATTTCACTGCATATTCATTCTCTCTCTCACTTTTTTTTTGGAGGGGGGGTGGGGGGGGGTCTGTATATTCTGCAATTTCACATCCTACTATATAATGTTTTGTCCAACTCAAACTTTGTCTCCCCTATTAATGTCAGTTACATAGGATTAGTGCTTTGATTGTACTATAGCACTAACACAGTGCAACTGTGTCAATAATTTAGCCCTATATAATTGTGTGAAACTTTGAATGCACAATTAAGTATATACAAACATGCAACTTGCTTGTCATTGTATTAAACTCTCAACATACCTCATTTATAAAATCTTGTGAGAGAACTGATGTTCATGTTACAGAAGTAAGTGCCATATATTCCTAATAAAAATCATTCCCAACCCCTGTGTAACATGTCCAGCACTTCCCTTGCAATGGCATTGCCAAACAAAGAAGTTGAATTCCAGAAGGCAATTGCCGATGAAAATAAATGTTGATTCAGTGTTATAATATATTGCATGAATTACCAGTACATTGAAAATTGATCTGTACAAGAAAAATTATTTCCTCCAAGGTGGATTGATTGATTGATTAATAATTATATATTGATTTACGTCCCACTTGAGAATTTTTCACTCATATGAAGATGTCACCATTGTTGATGAAGGGCTGCAAAATTTAGGCCAATGCTTGGCGCTTATGGCCTTTGAGCATGGAGGGATCTTTAACGTGCCACACCTGCTGTGACACGGGACCTCGGTTTTTGCGGTCTCATCCGAAGGATCGCCCCATTTAGTCGCCTCTTACAAGCTAGGAGTGCTGAGGATCTATTCTAACAACCCGGATCCTCACGGGATTCCAAGGTGGTGAGGGCGGATACTTTAATTACCTCGGAAGGTTATGACAGAAAACTGGAGGATACTTTACTATCTGTGTTTCCTACACCTGTGTGTGTTTGTGTGTGTTTTACAATGTGCTCAACACTGGGTGACAATATTGTTTAAGAAGACTACCATGCAAATGTAATTCTTTAATGTGTCATACTCTATGCTGTGATTTGGGCATAATGTTTTACAAACATCTCTTGTCTGTTTAGATTTAGAGCACTATTATATGGGGTGGACATCTCTGGGTCTTGATAAATGCAGAAATCTTAGATCAGTCACCAAGTGAAACTGAAAAAAGAAAATGATTGCATTGGTCAAGACTCACTGATCTAATGCCCCTCCTCTCCCCTCCCATTGACTTGACCATGTCATTCCACTTTTCTTCTGAGAGTCTATTAAAATATACATTATTCAGAAATAGACAGACATAACGCATTTTCTCCTTATTAATTCTACAAAGTGAAAACACACAGATGATTAGTTTGGCTGCAGAGTTAGTATTAAATTGACCCATTTGGATCGTTTCAGTGTTGATTTACAAAATACTGACCAAGTATTGATTTTGCTTCGAGCAGTTTTAGAAAGAGGTCCCTTAATATATCAACTCACTAGACACTATAGTGATTGTACGACTTCCCGCAATATTGTCTTGTGTGCTGTATCAGACTGAGTGGAAAAAGTTTCATGACACATTACACAATTATAAGTTATAACGTGTGGGGAAACCTTGCAGTCCTCGTGACAAAGAATTTTAACTATTCAAGTCCAACAGTGTGGTATCTTAATTTCGCATAGACTGAGGGTATATACCATATGTATCGTAAATGCATTCAAGTCATTGACTAGTCCGTAATCAATTTGTGTGCAACAATTCTATTACCAGATATTTCCCACGTGTCAGGACTAATGCATTGTACCATGAAAAGTTGTAAGTGGTTATTTTAGCTAGAGGCAAAATGTGTGATTTTTCTTTCAAAAGTAGGGTTATCTATTTTTAGCAAGATATTTTAGCTAAACTTTAAAAAGATGATTATGCATAAAACATAAACATTTTCAAATTTTGAAAATTGTGTTAGCAATCTGATCATTTACTTTCTTTTCCAATGTCTTTCCATTTTCTCATGAATGCAGAATCATTTGTAAACAATGCATGTATGAATACAGAACTACTTGATAAATATAGTAAGCCTATTCTAATGGCTGGGAATTCCAACAGAAATGAAAGTAAAATGTAAATATAAGAAATATTTTTCATTTTTGAAAATACATGAGGGTATGAACTGCATTGCTTCACATTGATATACTTGTCATGAAGCATGAACAAGCTAGTTATGCCATTTTCTAATTTAACAAAGAATTATAAAATTTTAGAATTCACTGGTGGGATATTTTTTAGGAACATTATATTGGCAAAAGAGGCTAGGATGAAAATACTATGATTCTATAAATGTTGTTTATACCAAATAAGTTGAAAGGTATCCAAAGAATATTATTGTTGGTGTAAATACCTCAGGTTCTAAATACTTCTGCATATTAAGGGAACTACAGGAGCTTATAGCTAACTTAGATTTCTGGATGCCTCTCGGTGATGCAGTTTCTTGGAACATGTTCTGTATGTGTTTAATTTTGTTGTGTGAGTTTCTGTCTGGTTTTTTTTTTAAGCGTTCATCCGAGGAGACAGACATAGATGACCTGGTGGCTTCCCATCGCTCCCTTACATCTTCAAGCCGTGGGAATCTCCTCTCTACTATAGCGGTATGTTGTATCATCAATTTACACGGAATTATCTAATCTAAAGGCAATTTCCTCTAGAATATTTGAATAAATTGCTTGGTCTTGATGCGTTCAAAATGTGTATGGATTTTTTGAATTTTTGTTTATGCGATGCTGATATGTTTGGAATAGCTTTTGATTTTATGGTTCATGAGATTGGATACAGGGAGATTGTTTTCTCTTACCAAAAATAGGATATGATATATACTTATTTGAATATGTTCATGACAAAGAGAGGAAAAGTATTCAACAGAGATTGATATATATTTTTTATAAATCTATAGTTAGTCTTGTTACTTCCTAATTTAAAAGGAAATTAATTTGAATTTTAATGTTTTGTAGGATAGTCGAGAAAGTATACTAAGTATTTACAGCAATGCTGGTGAGGTGGATTATGGGAAGATTCCGGTTACTGGGGAGATCTGCTTTGGTCTGGAGTATAATTACAGGACTGGTACTCTGGAAATCCACATCAAACAGTGTAAAGGACTGGCTCCAGCTGACACCAAAAGAAACAAATCTGATCCGTATGTACCATTGGTTTATATGTTGAGATTTTGATGGGAAATAATAATTAGGAAGCTCAAACTTCTGGTTAACTATCTGGCAGAATCAAGCTTTCCAGTTTTTAGCTCACGCTGAAAGCTCAAGTGAGCTTTTCTGATTGTCTGTCATCCGTCTTACTGACCGTCTATCTGTAAACTTTCACTGGGCCACAAAAAATCCAATTTACATAGAAGCTTCCTGATTTTTGATTTTTTTTTTGAAAATCATGGCCCCCAGGGGTGGAGTGGGACCATATTAGGGGATCAATTTTTTTAATGTGATAATATACAGACAAAATCTCTTCAAATTTTATACTGAAGAACCACTAAGCCAGAAAATTTCAAATCTACATGGCAGCTTTCTGACATAGTGCAGATTCAAGTTTGTTAAAATCATGGCCACAAGGGGAAGAGTGGAGCCACAGTAGGGGACCAAAGTTTTATATGCGAATATATAGGGAAAATCTTTAACATGGGCCAAGGTGAGTAATATAGCCCATGGGCCTCTTGTTAGAGTTCAACATCAAATTTAAAGCAGTGGTGGGTCTATTGTAATTATTGTCTGAACAATTTTGTTTATCACAATATCTTTAGGGGTGTTTTTTTTATGTACACACCCATCTTAGATGTCAATAATGAAATCATGAAAGTCTGTTTTCTGCTTCCCTCATTACTTTGACCTTTTGAGGCCTAGAATCATCAAATCTTGTTACAGTCCCTGAAACATTTTTGCTTCCCCTCTTTAACAGTGAGCAAAAATGAGTGAACAGTGAATAAATGCAAAGTGTACAGTGTGTGAATGTTGAACGCAACTCGGTGAACAGTTAGTGAACAAAGAGTCAGACAGAACAGTAAACAGTGGACGATCTGTGAATGCAAGCAGAACGATTTATTCAGATTATCATTTTGTTGCATTAATCAGGAAAGATAAAATATTAATAAGTAAATTTATTTAATGAGTAATTTTTGTAGTCCTGATATACCAGAATAGATAAAGTGTCATGAAATGTCAAGATGACACATCTGTATACACACTGGTACATGTACAGTGTATATGCAGTTATTTACAAGATATGTGTTTATTTAAATGCTGTAGAGGATTTCCAGCATGAGGAAAAAAATAATTAGCAAACAATTAATCAAAAGGTAATTATTGATAAAAAAAATAATAAATAATGAATAATTCAAGAAGTTGTAATAAGCATGCAGCTTTATCAACGATGATTCATAATTGCATCAAGTGATGAGGTATGATGCCAAGTCATAACCTCTTGACTTATAACATTTATACATACATTGACTTGTTATAACATTTATACATACATTGACTTGTTATAACATTTATACATACATTGACTTGTTATAACATTTATACATACATTGACTTACTATAACATTGACTTATAACATTTATACATACATTGACTTATTATAACATTGACTTATAACATTTATACATACATTGACTTACTATAACATTGACTTATTTAACATTTATACATACATTGACTTGTTATAACATTGACTTATAACATTTATACATACATTGACTTATTATAACATTGACTTACTATAACATTTGTACATACATTGACTTGTTATAACATTTATACATACATTGACTTGTTATAACATTGACTTACTATAACATTTATACATACATTGACTTATTATAACATTGACTTACTATAACATTTATACATACATTGACTTATTATAACATTGACTTACTATAACATTTATACATACATTGACTTATTATAACATTGACTTACTATAACATTTATACATACATTGACTTGTTATAACATTTATACATACATTGACTTGTTATAACATTGACTTACTATAACATTTATACATACATTGACTTATTACAACACTGACTTGTTATAACATTTATACATACATTGACTTACTATAACATTTATACATACATTGACTTATTATAACATTGACTTACTATAACATTTATACATACGTTGACTTATTTAACATTTATACATACATCGACTTACTATAACATTGACTTATTTAACATTTATACATACAATGACTTATTATAACATTGACTTACTATAACATTTATACATACATTGACTTATTACAACATTGACTTATTATAACATTTATACATACATTGACTTATTATAACATTTATACATACATTGACTTATTATAACATTTATACCTACATTGACTTATTATAACATTTATACCTACATTGACTTGTTATAACATTTATACACACATTGACTTGTTATAACATTTATACATACATTGACTTATTATAACATTGACTTATAACATTTATACATACATTGACTTATTATAACATTGACTTATAACATTTATACATACATTGACTTACTATAACATTGACTTATTTAACATTTATACATACATTGACTTGTTATAACATTTATACACACATTGACTTATTTAACATTTATCCATACATCGACTTACTATAACATTGACTTATTTAACATTTATACATACAATGACTTATACATACATTGACTTGTTATAACATTTGTACATACATTTGAACTGTGTCAGTTATTATTATTTCAAAACATTTTTTGATAAATTTAAAACACCTTTAGACTGTCAAGTATTTTTTTTATGCTCCTGTAATCAGAGATGTAGGGGCATATAGTTTATGGTTTATCTGCAAAAACTTAAATTTTAACCATAACTTTTAAATGGATGGTGACAGGGCTTTAATATTTCAAATATGTATACCTTGTGACAAGACCTTTCTTTTGGTACCAAAATTTTAACCCTTTGACCATCTTGGAGTTTGACCTACATGAAATTGCATGCATTAGTAATGTGATTAAGTTCATGTTCCTTTATTCTTCTTTGCAAGTAGTTATAAGAGCTAATTTAACATTTGATGATGAACTTGATAGATTTATATCAAATGATTAATACATGTACACATTTCAAAATGTTGGTTTTTGACATGCAAGACTTCACTAAAGCATCAAATAGAAGAAGGCTGATTTTATTCACCCCTTGGGATCCATTATCTACTGTTATGGAAATGCAGAGAGTTTATCATGTTCATTGACTGCAGTGGTTGCCTCTGTCCAGTAGAGATAAATTCATTGTTTCTTTGCATGAAGACAGCATCTTATCACTACTTGGACCATAAGCTTGCACTTGAATGAAGGTGTGATACATTCTTAGTTTATTTTGATGATAGGTTTTTTTGACTACAGGATGTAGTAAGAATCTTTCCTTTTTAGAGTATTGTAGTAATAATGGTAGAACTGTTTTCTAGGTTGGTGGTGATCGGGTAGTCATTTGTGGTATTGTTTACTTTCTGAAGGCTATATCATGTGACTTTGTAGAGCACTATATTAGTATAAATTCTACAAGCAGAATACAATAATCAGAGGACACCCATACTGTCGGAAGGTGAAAGGTTATTGATTGATCAGGTCTTCCAACAGTCTGTTGGAATTCCCATGGGCACGAATTGTGCTCCATTGTTAGCTGACCTGTTTTTATATTCATTCAAAAGCTTCTGCATTTGAAGAAAATATTTCTTGCTGTTGTCTTCAATCAGACATTTAGATATTTCAATGACATTTCATTTATTACCAATAATCATTTTCATTCATATGTTGATTCAATATATCCCTGTGAACTTCAAAATAAAAGCCACAACAGAGTCTTCCACATCTGCTGTGTATGTAGATATTTTATTGAAAATAGATACATATGGCAAATCAACAACTCAACTTTATGATAAACGAAATTATTTCAATTTCTCCATCATCAACTTCACTTATCTGTGTAGCAATATTCCATTATCACCTGTATATGGTGTATATATCTCTCAACTGATTTGATATGCAAGAGCTTGTTGTACATATGATCAGTTTTTAAAATGAGGCAGGCTTCTGACAAAGAAGTTGATGTTACAGTGTTTTCAATAGTCTAATCTAAAATCAGAATTTCACAAATTCTATGGTCATTATAACGATCTAGTTTGCCAATACAACCTTCCATTGGATCAAATGCTGTCTGATGTGTTTCATACCAATTATTGAAACATTTTTGGCACACTGATACTGACTGCGGATTACTCTGTTTACCAGATCAAGATATAGGGCTCACAATGGGTGTGGCCTGTCGACAGGGGATGCTTGCTCCTCCAAGGCACCTGATCCCACCTCTGGTATGTCCAGATGTCCATGTTTGCCCATCTTTCTGATTTGTATTTTCTATAGGAATTACGAGATTGAGTGCTATTTGTTATCTTAGCCTTTTCATTGATTTTAGTGGAGTAAGTTTAGTATTTTGCAAGTGACAGATGCAATACTCAGTACTGTAATGGAAATTGGTGAGAGAATGATGTACCTGTACATTATGAAACCCAAAGGTCAAGGTCAGAATTACTGAAAAATGAATTTTTGGTGCAATGATGTCTTGAGGTTTTTCTTTATCCAGCAGTTTTCATATTTGGAACTTCATTAAACATTGGTAACAATCAGAAAGATACCTATTAATTGAGGTAAAAAGGTCAAGGTCACATGATAATCTTATTATGGACGTAAGATTGAGGAATCAAAGCCTATTACTGACACTCATCTAGCTTCTTTTCCAAAGCTACACTTACAACTTGTCAAGATATAATCTTTATAAATATTCATGCACTGTTATTTTGGAGTTCACTCCAGCTGAAAGTACGTCTGGTGCAAACCGATCACGGTGGCTCAGTGGTAGAGCTCTCGCCTCGTGAACGGAAGGTCGTGAGTTCGAGCCCCGCTCGGGCCGGCCGCGTCAAACCTAAGACGTTAGAATAGGTAGTGATTGCTCCTTCGCCAAGAGCTCGGCATTACGAAGTGAGAATCACGGGTCTTTCGGATGGGACCTTATAAACGGAGGTCCCGTGTCGCAGCAGGTGTGGCACGTAAAAGAACTCTCACTGCTAAAAGCCATTAGTGCTAAGCATAGGTCTAAATTTGCAGCCCCGTCACTGGTAATAGTGACAGTCGCCGGATAGCTGAAAAATTGCTCAGGCGACTATAAATAAAAAACAAACAAACAAAAACGTCTGGTGCAATATGAATGGACAATGTAGGTTGATTCTCCTGTGGTCATCTGATATGAGTGATTATCACAGCCACAGGTAATGGAAGCCCAGACATATTTCACAGTCGATTGTCAAATTTGGAACAGTCTTCAAATGGCATATCTAATTTCATCATATTTAGTGAATATTGGTATCCATTTTAGCTGGATCAGTAATTGACTTCTCCATTTCACACTTTAATGAAGCAAAAAACACCCAGGACTTGTGTTGTTCTTATCATCACTGATGATCCATAGTCTTTGCTAAAAGCCTTCTGATACCGGTGATTGATTTGTGTTTTTCATGATCTGTCATGTTCTAGTATGCATGCTAGTTCAAGATACATTATAAATATGCAACATCTCCATACATCGAACTCAATTCTAATTATCGAAATAAAAAATTTGGGTTGGAAGAAGTGCCATTCAGTGATAAAGCCCTGTCATACTACAGAGATGAAGAATTGTGTTAAAGTTGGTTGTGAAATCAAAAGCATACAATAACATACTGCTATTTTTAAAAATAGGCATGATGGATAAGTATGTTGACTTCTCATTATGGAATCTGATTGCCTATCCATTATTCTGTTGTTAGATACTGAATTAAGAAACATGTAGGATAACTGTTACTTAACATATTAATAATCCTACACATTTGACAATTTTGAATCAGAATTCTTCCTAACAGAAGTAATTAAGTAACATTTTCTGCTGTTTATTATGGAGTGTTGTATGGACTGCTTGTACAGGGAGGAAATTTTCTTACTCAGTGAAATTTGATTTTTATGTTGTGGTGAATTTGATAAAAGGTTTAAAATGGCTAGATTGATTGATTGATTGATTGATTGATTGATTGTTTTGTTTATAGTCGCCTGAGCAATCTTTCAGCTATCCGGCGACTATCACCATTACCGGTGACGGGGCTGCAAATTTAGACCTATGCTTAGCACTTACGGCTTTTAGCAGTGAGGGTTCTTTAACGTGCCACACCTACTGCGACACGGGACCTCCGTTTTTAAGGTCATATCCGAAAGACCCGTGATTCTCACTTCTAAATGCCGAGCTCTTGGCGAAGGAGCAATCACTACCTATTTTAACGTCTTAGGTTTGACGCGGCCGGGAGTCGAACTCACGACCTTCCGTTCACGAGGCGAGAGCTCTACCACTGAGCCACCGTGATCGGTAAAATGGCTAGATATAGCTTTATAAAACTATATATATCAAGGTTATAGTTGATGAAGCATATAGCTAATTATAGAAATTGTACCAGACCTGTTTGTATTCTGTTTGTACTTTGGGTATTTCATATCATTCAAAGCAGATTTTCTCTTTTTTACACAAATATACACTATACATGTAAGCATTCTTAGCAATGGATCCCTCTCATCAATTCGTTGAGATTTGGTATTCTGTATGCAGCAACTGTACAATACATGTACTTGTGTTCTTTTGACATATGGTGAACTAGTTGTCACAGTTAGAGGGGGTAGGTGGTCAAGGTGAGGTCAGAACAATCTGTTTGTACCAGAGGACTTTGAAACTTTGTTGGGACATACATTAGGTGTATATACTAGTGGTTTATTACAAATTTTGTCCTGATTTGCAGCATAAACACTATGAATGAACAGTCATATTTCTGGATTCTTTTTTTTAAAGTAAAACTTATAAAGTGCTGGCATTGTTCAATAAGATATAAGTACACCAAATTTCTTTGATAATTGTAGAATTTTGCACATTGGTTTTCTTTCTGTGTGTGTGTGTGTGTGTGTGTGTGTGTGTGTGTGTGTGTGTGTGTGTGTGTGTGTGTGTGCGTGTGTTCTTACTTCTAGTACATAAAGTAATGTAGAAACATTGAATCTTTTAAGAAAGAAAAAACAATTATCTCAATTTGTCCTTTAAAAAATCACGGCCAAGGCATATGAAATGGCCTCAAGAGGGATTGCAGGTGCAAAATACCATACAGATTTTCTTTGTTCTTTTGTTCATTAAGATTTATTCTTATAATTTTTCTTGCTATGTTTTTCGTTGTACTGGAGACAAAAATTTCTTTCAATATTTTTTTAATTTAGGGAATAAATTGATTTTTCACTATACTTTTCTGTTAATTCCACTCAAAAATACAGTCCCAATAATATATTCCCCACTTCCCCAGACCCCATTTCTAAGCATGAAATGATATATCTGTAAGCAAGAAAGAGAAACAGGGCTCCATAACTCACATGTTTCATAATTCAAGAAAAAAAATACATGTACATATGATGCGTTACTTATTTATTTCAGTTATGTCAAAACTTACCTCCTACCTGACAAAACCCGTGGAGGAAAAAGGAAAACAAGGATCTTGAAGAACACCTTGAACCCTGTATTTGAACAGACTCTGAGGGTAACTAGATTTTTTTGTTTTTCTCTTACTTTATAATGTTTGTAAGATTTTTCTGATAACACACATTTGTTGAAGATATGTCAAATGGTTGCAGGAAGTCACTTTCCATGCTTAGAAAAATTTATTTACAACCTTTTTCATTCTAGCATTATGATTATATCAAAGGAGTTTTGAATGTCCCATGTGATTGTTAATGAAATTGATTTTAAAATCACAGAGTTTGAATTTGTAATGTTAGAATTTTTTTAGGTCACCTGAGCTGAAGGCTCAAGTGAGCTTTTATGATTGGCATTTGTCTGCTATCTTCATGAAGAATTTTTACAACATCATTTTCTCCAAAAACTTTGGGACTATTTCAATCAAAGTTGCCAGTATCCTTTCTGTAGTGGGGAAATGAAGGGTTATTCCCCCTGTCAAGGGGAATTAATCAAGTGTGTGTGTGTATATATCTTAACTTTCATGTTTATGGGGGGGGGGGGGGGGGGGGGGGTGGTCATGGAAATCTGTAATATCTTCTCAAGAACAGCAGGACTAACTTGCATCATGAAGAATGCTAACAGGAAGCGTTGTAGCTCATGTCAGGCTAACTACTTTTAAAAATGAAATTTGTAAATATTTCTTAAATGAAAGTATCAGGTAGTGCAGATTTTAAGTTAATATGAATTGATACATGTATGAATGTGAATCATGAATCATGGCCCTTGGGGTTGGAGATAAGGCAAGTGAAAGATCAAAGTAGTTATATATCTATATTTTTCAATATTGAAAAGACTTCTGCTTTACTCTGTGGTTAGCAAAATGTTCAGGTTAGTGATGTGCCAACAGGCCTTTTGATAAAACCTGTATCAGTTCTCTCTCTCTCTCTCTCTCTCTCTCTCTCTCTCTCTCTCTCTCTCTCTCTCTCTCTCTCTCTCTCTCTCTCTCTCTCTCTCTCTCTCTCTCTCTCTGAGATGGTGAAGTGCTTACAGTGATAGAATGATACTAATTTTACAGTACTTGATCTCAAAAAGTGAACTGGAGAACCGCACTTTATGGGTCACTGTGTGGCACAATGACCGATTTGGACGCAACGACTTCCTGGGAGAGGTCACCATTAATTTTGATTACTTTCGGTTTGGGGAGTCATCAGCCAAGTGGTACCCACTACAAGAAAGGGTAAGTATTTGGTCATGACTTTTATGTCCTTGCTTTTGAAAATAGCTATACTTACAGTGTTATCAATGTCCTGCTGTCACATTTATTACCAGTCAATACTGTCTTATAAGTTATGACATGAACTTGATACTTTACATATATCATACACAGTGAAGAAAAAGATTTGTAATTGATTTTTCAAGATGTTATGTCTGGTGCAGAAGTATAGTTTAGTTTCTGGTCAATATCTCCATCTGAAATAAGATATACTGTAACCCTATAGTACATATAAAATATACAGATCAATAGATTGTATCAGTACTATGTATCAAAGGTCAAGGTTGAGTTTTCTTGGATGTGTTTCTTTGAATAGACCCTTATATGTTTAATTAACAAGCGAAGTAAGAATGGTGTTGCTGTTGTTTTAAGATCATGGTCACTGTAAAAAATTTAGATTTTACCAAATTGATATATGAACTTCTTTGGTTTGTTCAGGCAATGGCTGTTAGATAGTATATTACCATTTTGTTCTTGACTTATGTTTAATTGGAAATTTGTTTAAACAGAAGTATATAGATCTACAGTCATATATTTTGTTAGTCCCATTAATGTATGTTATATTAACTGATAATACAATATTTATGATATTTTTCGAGCAAAATTTGGTAATTTGCCTTGAATCACAAGTTTACAATCAATTTGTTGATTTTGCTGGATTGATTGGATAATAGAAATAAATCAATCTAAAAAGAAGGATGACATTGTGATAATAAGTCTGAAATAAGAGCATACCGTCCCTTGTTCTGTTGTATCTGGCAAACAATATTAAAATAAATATTGACTGCAGAAAGAAAGTATTGAAGAGAAGACTCTTCATTGTAAGTAATCTATAGTCACAGGACCAGGCTACATAAAACAGTGGAGGATTATGCAGTCTGTGGACGAACCTATTGAATTTATATGATAGTATGTTTAGGAAGGAAAATGTGCTCTTGATAAGAGACTTCCTTAGTCCT
The DNA here is from genome assembly GCA_024699665.1 of Ostrea denselamellosa. Lineage (NCBI taxonomy): Eukaryota > Metazoa > Mollusca > Bivalvia > Ostreida > Ostreidae > Ostrea > Ostrea denselamellosa. Next base: position 3,118,800 of record JAMZEH010000066.1, on the reverse strand, counting down.
GTATAATCCTGATAAAAATGAATTACTGTTTTCATCTACTCTATGCCTCAGTTGATTGTGATTTATAAGTGTATTTGGAAGTGAATATGCATTATGGTTTTTTGGTTTTTTTTCGAAAGATAATGAGACATGATTTTCCTTTGGATTACTGCTCTGCATTATCTACCTCAGAGTTTAATAACCCACTGATAGGTTCTTGGAATTTCAGCAAATGGATGCAATCTATCTTAACATTAAAAAAAAGATTTAAAGTATGAAGATATTGACTTTTATATTTTCCTGCAAACCAAATGTCGAGTGACATGAGGTAGTTAATCACATTTGTGGTTGAGAAGTGTCTGCCATTTATTCCCTATGGATGCTGTGCACTTTTAAGCTGGTTTTTTGTCTTGCCTTCCTGTTTGTGTGATGCACATTGCTTTGATAGGCCTGTAACATTGCAATTGTCTAGAAGTCTACTGAGTATAATGCCAGAAAAATTTCAATTTTTGTCCTCAAAATTTCTAGATCTTTCTAAAATGCTTCAATACGACCTCATAAATTATTTAGATATTACTTGTGTTAAGTGCATGTTAAAAAAAATTATCTTTGCTGGGTTTTTTTTGTTTTTTTTTTAGTGAATTAAAAAATTATACTGCATATTTTGAAAGATCGTAAAACTTTATTCATGGCGTTTCATATTTTTTCAAGTTCTATCTTCAGTTATACACTTATTTGGTCAGTTAGAGTGTAGCAATACAGAATATTATCGTCACTGTAATTTCATTTTGTAGTGAAATAAAACTATTTTGAAGGATTGTGCTTTTTGTGTTGTAGATTGAGTCCCCACCAGCTGCTAATCTGTCCTACAAAGGTGACCTGTTCTTGAGCATCAAGTATGTGCCTGCAGAAAAGGTTAAGAAAGAGGACACAGTAGCCTCCCTTTCCAAGAAGAAGGTCAGAAAGGGAAGGTCAGAGGTTGGGGGTCCAAAAGGTCAACTACATGTTCTCATCAAGGAGGCCAGGAACCTGACAGCTGTCCGAAGTAGTGGTTTCTCTGATCCTTTTGTTAAAGGGTGAGTAGCAAGACTGATAAACCTGTGTTATATATAGACTGGCTCCAAATCTACTGGGAGTACAAAAAAGAATGAAACATTCCAGTGTGTGTCTCTCATACATTAGTACAGAAACAAGGATTAAAAGGTATGAAAGAAAGAGATGGATAATCTTTCTCTTTACATAAATTTTGTTTTTAATATTTTAATGATAAAAATCAAAAGACAATAAGGTATAAACTGTAGAACTCATATTATGTCACATAGGTGATTTCACTCTCAAGACTACAATAAAACCAAATCAGTAGTCTCAGGTTTTTGCACAGCCTGCTATAGGAATGACCATATAGGATGAATAAGAATCAAATGATATACATACTAGAAACTTGTTTTAAATTAGCCATTTGTTTCCTATTGCTGCAAAACTACAGGTGACTTTCAGTAACTCAAAGTTCAAGGGACCTTGATAAAAATTGAAAAGACCAAAGATCGAGTCAAATCCTGAAATTAAAGGTCTGAGTACATGCTAACCTGACTGCATATGTACAACGTCCTTGGATTGTTTTGACACATTTTACTTCATATTTTTATGTAATTGACTTGATGCTGCATAAATGAGAAAAAAAAAGGTTAGACATTTGTTTGTTCGTTTTTCATGATGAAACTAGCTGCAATCAGGTAGCCCTCTCCCTTCTTTTCTTTTTTTTTTGGGGGGGGGGGGGGGGGCTACAACTCCATAGGATCTCTGTAATAGTGCAGAGTGTGGGAGTGATTCATTTCTGCAATGAATTTGGCTCAAATCATAATTAAGTGACAGTAACATTTGCATTTCTTACTTGAACTCAGAAACTGTAATTGTGCATTAATCCAAAAATATCAAGTATATTGTACATTAAAAATATCAAGTACAGTCCATATATCTGTTATTTTTTGTGTATGTCAACATCACGACTTGAATTTCTCCACCATGTTTACTGACCTTGATCGATTTTATTGTGGGACAATGAGAATTCAGGAGCAGATCTTGACCTGAATATAGGAATTCCACTATTTTAAACATAAATAATGTGGTAAATATGAAATTTCTATCATTAACGATTTCTTAATGATATTTTAGTGATAGAATGAGGCAAGTCCGCTTATCTACACTGATATTTACTTTATCAAGCTAATCTAAACTCCAGGCACAAGTCCCTTAAATCCACGTGAGACCTGTCAAGGCTGCTAAAAAAAGACAACTGGTAAACATGCTGGTGTATTTTATCTGGTGGTTAGTTTGTTGAACATGAATAAAGCATTCAATTTATCTGAAGGAAGTGTAATTTAAAAGCAATCTTTTAAGACCAAAGTCATCCACAATTAAAAATTAATTTTCTTTTGTACCTTCACTTCGAATAATATGTAACATCAACACCCAAGCATATAGTAATATTTTATTTATTTATTTTTTGCATTTATGACGTCCGATACAGATAGTCGCTCTTTACAAAATCATTCAGAGCACATCACCATCAAACTCAATTGTTATCCAAGTAAGGTCCAAGATGAAATAATTAAGCCTGTTTCTATGATAATAATTGTATACAGGCCATCAATCAAGTGTTTACTGGAATGATGGTGTGTATATATTACCACCATTTGAGAGTGAAAGACAAGGAAATATGTTTTATGGGACCCAATTTTACTTTGAGAGATTGAAAGGTCATAGATCAAGAGTAAATATGTATATAGAGAAAAAAATTGGGACCGTGATTTCACTTCAAGAGATCAAGAACTTTGAGCCATTTGTACAATGAAGTGTGAAGTGATGATTAGCCACAGTTAGCAATTGAACATACCCTATGTACAATTCAGAAATAGTGAAATTTCTGATCTGGTGGGGGAAAATAATTTTATTTAATGATTATGCTGATACACATTTCTCCAACTTGAAAAATAGGTACTTATTGCCGGACAAACAGAGAGGATTCAAACAGAAAACACCTGTAGTCAAACGCAACTGTAACCCACAGTGGAACCACACATTCATATTCGATGATGTGACCATGTCTGATCTCAAAGAGAGGTGCTTGGAGCTCACGGTGTGGGATCACGATAAACTCAGCAGTAATGAGTTCCTGGGTGGACTGAGGCTCAATCTTGGTGTTGGTGAGTTATTTCCATTCATCTCTTTGTATTTTTGATAGGTCAAAGAATTAGCATTTTAATTTATGTCATTATAGGTGAACAAGTTTAATCTATAAAAACAAAAAGTGGATAGTTCAGACTTTTATGCAGGTAGTCAATCATCAACACTAGTGTCATTTATCGGTTGTTGTTTGGCGTTTTAGGTCGAAGTTATGGTAAGGTGGTGGACTGGATGGAAGCCCATGGAGAGGAGATCTCATTGTGGCAAGCCATGCTGGACAGACCCAACATCTGGATAGACGGAGCACTCATGTTACGACCTAATATGGACAAACGCAAATATTGAACTAAATTGACCCAACCTCTGAATGATGGGGCCCTCATGTATTAACTGAATGACGGGGCCCTCATGTTTAAAATTTGGATGGACTCCTCACCTGGAGAACCACTCGTATTATGGTCGAGCATGGGCAAACATGAATTTTACACCGAACCCTCCCAAGATCTGGACAGAGTGATATGCGGGTCAGGCATATAGGTTACAACCTAGCTTGGAGAGACACAGCTATAACTAGGCAGAGCCAACTCTAGAATTAATGAGTTTCCTCTTACAACTCAGCATGAACAAATAAAATGGATTTAAACTGTGCATTATGTTGTGAGTCTGCTATATTGGCTGATTTAGTAACAACCCTTACACAAAATCTATCATTACTTAAGTTACTTTTTCTTTTCATCGGTGTTGATTGGTATGACAGAAGTTGATGTTTGATCTCAGATGGAATCTTATAAATTCAAATACTGTCAAATATATTTCCAGATGTGTAAATGTGTCACATTTCATTCTAGTACAGGCTTTATCCACAACAAGAAATGTTTCTATTCATAGTTTGGATAATATATTACCATGTATCTATTTAAGAAAATGGTCCTTAACCATGTTAACTATATTATCAGACTTGTGCAATGGAAGGGTGAAAGCATAATATTGTTCACTAGCAACAAATTTATTTACTATTTATTGAAAGTAATATACAAATTATGTTTTGCAAATTCAATATCTTTGATAATTTGATGTGCATGTAATCAAATCATATTATGTGGTATTTCTAGCTCATCTGAGCTTTTCTGCTCAAAGTTTGTCCATTGTCTGTTGGTAATATTTTCACATTTTGCTCCGTCTTCAACCAAATTTGGCACAAAGTGTAAGCTTCCATGGATGAAGGGAATTTAAGATTGTGTGTGGGTTTTTTTAAATGAAAGGTCACACTCCAGTGTAAAGGGACATATTAAGTAAAAGTGCAAATAGGGTTGGTATTTAAAAACATCACAGGAACTAATCTAACAGATAAGCCAATCAAGCATGTCAGCTTATCAAGTCATAACACCTCTAACAATAGAGGTTTGAAGACTGACATAGGATATATAGATAACAAAAAAAATTAGAAGATATAAAGCATAACAAGAACACAATTGGTAAAAATTATGTCCTTTAAGACTTAAGTTTGTTATCCCCTTCCAATTCATTGCGAGAGGGAATATAGTAGAGAGACTGTGTGGGAGAGTGTATGTTAACGGCGAGTTTGTAGACACTCTATAGGCCATGTATTTTGCTCGATTGAATTTATAGCTTTGTTATCAAAAGACAAAGAACCATTTTGATTTTGGGGTCAAAAATCCAAAGTCACTACAGGAATTCATAGAAAAAGCTTGTGGACACTCTACAGGCCTCCTTTTATGCTTGATTGAATTGATATGTAGCTTTTTGTCAAAAGAGGAAGATCCTAGATTTGTGGGGTCACATATAGCTTTGTTATCAAAATAGAAGGAACCTATTGGTTTTGAGGTCAGAGGCCAAGGTCACTACAGGACTTCATAGATAAAGCTTGTGGACACTCCACAAGCCACAGATTTGATACGTCACGTCACTTTTTGTCGAAAGAGGGAAAAACCCTATAGATTTGTGAGAGGCCAAAGGTCAAGATCACTACAGGACTTCACTTGTAGCTTTGTTATCAAAGGAGAAAGAACCCTATTGATTGGGATCAAGGTTACAAACGGACTTTATGGAAAATGCTTGTAGATACTTATTGTGAGGGGATATGGCCTGCATTATGGAGCTCTTGTTTACATCATGACTCATTGTCCATGGTTTAGCTGCATCTTAATGAATCTTAAGAGTACATTTGTCACATTACTTTTCAAATGCATATTATTTTGTTACTTGGGCCATAATGGGGGTTTAAAATATATGTGTGTGTGTGTGCATGTATGCTCAGGTGAGCAATGGGGCCCACAGGTCACTATTTTTTTTTTTATAGTGAACTCCACATGCTTGATATGTCTCAAAAAATCTTGATTTAAATTCTCTGTATTTCTATCTAAAGGGATGTAGCTTGAATGTAAATAATAAACATATACTGTCATTATCCACATATTCAAATATAAGTATTATGCATATATACCAGATCTGAAACGATTTCCTTCACTTTCTGCTAATTAGCATTGATTCAGTTTCAGTGATTGACATTTACAACACACATTTCACCTCCCTTTCAGGGTGCAGGATTTTCTGTGAACCAACTTTACACAAATCTATCATTCCAATTTCTGTATTTTGAGAAATTTAATATAAAGAGTTCTGTGCTATAAATCCATAGGTAGAATATACAAATGATAATGAACTGCGCAAAGTTTCTTCTTTTTAAGCAAGACATTCCAATGCACAAGAAATCCAGATATATACATTATAGAAATATATTATATTTGTTTTGTTTGTTATATTTTATACATTGAATATCAATATACATGAGTGAGGAAATCCTACTGTATTATTTATATGTGTTTATTCTTCTACTGTTCTTTCCATATCATTATTGTAAATGTTGATTATTCTTTCTTAATAAACACAAATACTCTTGTTTTGAATCAGTATTACAATACTGGCCAAGCGTAAATTCTGAAAAGAGTTTTGTTCACACACATCTAATGAAGTTGAATTTATTCTGTGCATCCAGGGTTCTTTCTTTTTTGTGCATCAAACTAACAGGAGATGTGAACTGTAAACAAACTTGTGCCCCCAACCAAATTTGTGACATCATCATCTGAGGTATTGAGTTGGTTTCCAGCAGGGTCTGATTTGTCCTGTCGTATGGCCATCTCCACTTGGCCTGGTCCAGGATGTCCCGTAGCTTAAGGTTCAACCTCTACAAGTCCCCCTTCACTGTGCTGGTCCAGGAGATCTTTGGTCAGCCTCGATCTACATCTCCTTCCACTGTCATCTCCACCACTCTTTTTGACCCAGTTCACTTTTCCGCTCCACATGTCCAAACCATCTCGGTCCGCCTCTTTTCAGCATCTCACCAGCTGCCTCCATTCCCACTCTGCATCTCAGTTCCTCACTACATGTAGTCCATCTCTCATGTAATGACGCACTACATATCCACCTCTCCATCCTCGTCTCCAGTTTCTGATTCCTTTTCATTTCCTACGTGTTGCCTCCATTCACCATTCTGATCTTGACACACACCGCACATACATCCCTTAATAAGGGCTCTTTGATGTCAGGGAGCTAGCTCATGGAATTTGGACCAATCACTCCTTATTCTTGTGGTTACTGCTGTGTCTGCCCCACCACCAGTGTTCAGCATGTTCCCCAAATAACAAGTGGTCCACTTTCTCTGCAGTATTCAGTCCCTCACGGTCCTCAACAGAAGGCTCCAGCACCTCTCCCTTACACCTCTTGCACTCAAAGACTCTGGCTGATGTCAGTCTCCCCTTCATGCCACTGTGTCTCCGATACACCCACTAGCAGCACCTGGTGCATTTGATGGAGTTGGCCCCAACACCTCTGCAACAGATGCCACATGGGTAGCCCCCAGATTATCGCACCTGTCCTGCTCCTTTGCTGACCATGAACTTGGACATGTTAACTCTCATATTCTTCTAATGAAAATTTGTACAAGGAAAGATCACAATGTGTAGATGTGCATATTGCATAAGGAACTCTGTCCTGTTATTTTAAAAGGAGTTGTGGCTCTTGGACTTAGTTTTTTCTATGCAAAATACTTTGTCTTCGCAACTTCTAAACCCTTTGGTAACTTTTAATGAAACTTGGTACAAAGAAAGATCACAGTGTGTAGTGGTGCATATTACAGGGAGAATTTTGTCCCAAAAATTTTTGAAGGAGTTATAGGCCATGGACTTCAATTTTCTATGCAAAATACTGTGAATTCCTAAGTCATTGCAAATCATTCCATGGATTTCAATTAAATTTTTTACATTGATCCAGAATTTTAATATTACTGTTGTTCTTGGCCATGGTTTTTCTGTGCGATAGCTTGTTCAAGTCCCTGGTTCAATGATGTGTGTGGGCTTATCATGTACCGGTTTAGCTGTGCTCTATTTTTCAGTCATGAATGCTTGGGCATTATTAATCACATAGTTGGCTTGGGACATCATACTGATTCATCCATGGTGTGAAATTGGAAATCTGCATTTGGCAAGGCAAAGACAGTATGACTCCATGTTATGTCTCAAACTGACTGTGCAACAAATTTACATTGCATAACATATTTATAACTACAATATCAAAACTTCACGTTAAAAAAAGGTGGAAAAGATAAGGACAGTAAAAAAGGATGAACAAATCATTTACACTTAATGCGGACATACACATTATTGAAAGCAAATATGTAAGCTAAGCAGTGTCTCGTGTCACTTGTGCATGATGTCATAGTTGTCAGACAAATAAAACACCTGTAAGGAGACCATGTCTTGAGAATTTGGGGGGGTGTCATTTGATTAATTTCTTATCCAATCATAATATATCTATAAATCTGTCTGAAGCAGAATAATAATTGTTAAATATAGGGGCAAAATTCATCTATACCACCTATATGTATTCTTCCTAATTTCTATAGAGTGACAAGGGTTATCTGCCCATTATATTGGTCTCTGGGATAATACAATCAACAACTCAAATTCTATATGCACTATAACATTACACTTTACTGATCCATTGAATAAACAGAAGAAATTGCATAGACCTCTCTTTATTTTATCTCTAATTTGTCATATACAACATAAAACCAGAAAATGAAGAATATAACACATTGACAGAATCTGTTCCATCAAAACAATCAATCCAGACCCTGTCTACAGCATTCATGCATACAATAGCCATTTTACTGTAACATATAGGCACATTACTAGTGTTATTTTGACAATAGAGGTAAGCCTTCCATTTGTTATTCACATTCATAAGAAGTGTGTGCAACGTAACTGGATTGTGTCAATGCTGTCCAATCAAAGGCATAGATCCCAGATACTCTCTAGATCAGACTTGCACAAATCCTACTCTCTAGATCAGACTTACACAAATCCTACTCTCTACATCAGACTTACACAAATCCTACTCTCTACAACAGAACAGGCTTATATAAATCCCACTCTCTACATCAGACTTATATAAATCCTACTCTCTACATCAGATGTACATAAATCCTACTCTCTACATCAAGCTTATATAAATCCCACTCACTATATCAAGCTTATATAAATCCTACTCACTACATCAAGCTTATATAAATCCTATTCTCTACATCAAGCTTATATAAATCCTATTCTCTACATCAGGCTTATATAAATCCTACTCTCTACATCAAGCTTGTATAAATGTAGGATTTATGTACATGTATTAATTCAGACTGGAGAGATTTTAGCAAGTCATTTGGAGAGTTCAAATAAATTATGGAAGAAATCAGACATTTACAATCATTGAAAATATTTTCATTTATTACATTATTCATGAAAGTTACAATGATTTTAAACACCTATAACATGCATGTTTTTAGCAATTAATACTTGCATCAATTTGCTCATTACTGTTTGCAATAGTGTAAAAGTAAAAACATTGCATACGCAACTGGAATATGCTTCTAAATATTGAAATGTGTATTTTCTTAAGCATCTTACAAATATCACCAAGAAATCTTTCGGAGATGAAATCATACTTCACGAGAGGTGTTTTAACAAGCTATTAAATAAAACTTTGGTATAATGAGCCTCTTTAAATGATCTGTTCTTTTGTTCCTCAGTCTTAATTTACTTTTTGTCATAATAAAAAATTTGCTCATCTTAATTTAAGGAAACCTTTGCAGGCAAGAAACATCGAACATACTTGTTGATTTTTTTTATACCGAATCTCCTTGCATGTCAAACTAGAATTAGGCGACAGATTGTATCAAGTATACAACTTTATATTGTGTCCCATCGAGAATTTTTCAATCGTATTGAGATGTTATCAGCTTTAGGTGAAATACCCTATGCTTTGTACTCAGCTGTAGCAGTGAGGGTTCTTTAACATGCCAACGCCTGCTGTGACACAGGACCTCCATCTTTAAGATCATATCCAGGACCCCCCCCCCCGATTCTCGCTCACTTCTAATGCTGAGCATTTGATGGTGGAACAATCACTACCTATGTTTACACCTTAAGTTTTACGCAGCCATGGCATGAGCAGGGCTTGAACTCCCAAACTCTCAGTTATGAAACACCAACTACCGAGTTACCACAGCAAATGATCTCATGTAATAACCTGATGTCATGCAATAACCTGATCAATTTGTAATGGCCTGATCTCTTGTAATAACCTGATCTCATGTAATGGCCTGATCTCAAATAATGGTCTCATCTCTTGTAATAGCCTGATCTCATGCAATAACCTGATCTCATGTAATGGCAATAATCTGATCTCTTGTAATGGCTCAATCTCATGTAATGGCCTGATCTCTTGTAATAACCTGATCTCATGTAATAACCTGATCTCATGTAATGGCCTTTTTTCTTGTAATGGCCTAATTGCATGTAATGGCAATAATTTGATCTCTTGTAATGGCTCAATCTCATGTAATGGCCTGATCTCTTGTAATAACCTGATCTCATGTAATGGCCTGATCTCATGTAATGGCAATAATCTGATCTCTTGTAATGGCTCAATCTCATGTAATGGCCTGATCTCTTGTAATAACCTGATCTCATGTAATGGCCTTTTTTCTTGTAATGACCTAATCTCATGTAATGGCTTAATCCCATGTAGTGACCTGATCTCTTGTAATGACCTCTTACTCATTATAATTATGCAGCCATCTGTATGCTAGCTGTTTGGATTATTCAGAAGGAGAATTTTAAAGATAATGCAGTCTATAAAATTAGATGTTACGATTCACATTCTTGCTACAAACAACGAGTGGATCTAACCTCTAATTTTAATAATATTGTATCAGTATGTGCACACAGTCTATATCCAAAAGTAAAAAACTTTAAAGAAATAACACATTTTGATTATATAATACTCAAGGTACCAGGAATTTCACAATTTGGGACGCACTAAGTGAATTTTCCCCAATCATTACTACGTACTCTATTTGGTTATTTGATACCCAGAATTTTTTTTTAAAGAAATGGCACATTTTCAGACGGAGCCACAAAGCTCCATCCCATCATTAGAACACCTTACCCATGAATTTCACACCTGTGGTGGGATACTCTCTTTATCACTATTATCGCCATATGGTTTCTAAATCAAAAGGAGTCGAGATTTCTTTAAGATCTAAAATACTGGTAATGTATTTTCATTATATGAGCCTGACCGTAAGATTAGAACCATTTATCCACAGGTCATGAATTTCACAATCATTATGCTGGTTGAGACTCATCATGATTTTGAACACAGTATGTCTGCTAGATGTCCCAAAATTAAAAAAAAACAAAACAAAACAAATTTTCTACTGATTGCATCATATTTTAAGGTTCTGGCCCTGCCCATGAACCCCAAAAGCCACAAAAATTTTGTTTTGGTAAAAATTGGCACTGTAGTACAAACATTTCAAAGAAAGTTGAAATATTCAAACGCTAATGCACGTCCAACACAGGACAACAACAGCTGAATTGCAGGATGTCATCAGAGTACACATGCACTTGCTGACCTTCAAATGGAACAAGTAACTTTAATTTTCAGGTGTAGTCATATTTCTTCATAGTTATATAAGCCATGACATATGTACAGGTTTCTTTATTGCATTAAAAAGCTCTGTGTAACATCATCAACAGTGAGGGTTATAACAAGGGACCTCGGATCACGTCTGTTCTTTTTGCACATGATGTGGCCATTCAACTGTTGTCCTATTTAGAAGAAAAAGAGTACACAAATGTGAAGGCAAGTGTAATAGATTTTTTTTAAAAGGTATTCATTCATAAATTTATCTAATGAAAATAAGATACTATATTTAGATTTATTACATAGCTAAAATAATGTTCCTTGATTCTATAGAATTGTAACGTGCAATACCTAGGCCACTGTTGAATACCCAACTTGCCATGAAATAATAGTACCTGTACCAAACCATTCTGAACACAGGTTATTGCATGCACAACTTACATTATTGCATGCTAAAAAGATCACAAACCAGCTACTGTTTGATAAGCTCTGGTAGCCAAAATATAATTTAGCTATCTAATGAAGGAGTTATTGAACTTACATTGGTGAATATTTGCACTCATTTGGTGTGAAATTTGCTCACATGTTCACAAAACTTTCAAACTCAACTCTCTCAATATGCACCAATGTACATGTTCATATGTAAGTTCTGTAACCCTCTAGAACAGGAACGCAGTGCACAGAAGTTATCTAGTAAGTCTGTATGTGAACAATGTGCATATGAATCTGGATAAAACTAATACAACCATTTAACCACTGGAAATATTCCGAAAGAAATGAAAATAAAATGTAAATATAAAAAATAAACTTGGTTTTTTAAAATACATGAGGGTATGTACAGCAACACTTCATGCCAGCATACTTGAAGCAATCATATATTTTCAAAAATGAAATTTATTTCTTAAGTCACTTGAAATTTAATATGAGAATTCAATGTCACCCCAGATGTGAATGCAGTTTATATACCTTTAGTAACTTTGATTGACTTCTTCAGAAGGAACACTGTTTGTTTCCAGTGTGTGGATATGGCTTCTGGGCCAGTGGAAAACATCACCTACAACAAATCAACAGAGATGTGTATTACAGTAAAGCAGCAAATTATAATTGGCAATGCATAAAATTGGGCATATGTGCAAATTTCTCACATTTGATGGAATTGCATGACTCAATCTAATGCCAGTAAAGAAAACCAAGGTAAATTACATCTCGGCAATACATGTTATAAATTGATGTACAATGAGGCTTCTCCAAATTATCAATTTTATCTCCTAGATAGTTTAATGGACAATTTGTTGAATAGATGGTTTTATCTTTCTTGATATAAAAACATGCTGGCCCATCATTATAACAGTGGCTTTGAGTCCATTTAAGGCCACATTGTTCAGGGCCCTGTATCCTCTCATAGCCATAATATCAGGCACCCAAAAGGGGATATAATGTCAGACATGCTGAGTCTACATGTGGTCAAAATGTTGAGTGTCCCGAGTTCACTTGTGACTACAATGTCAGGAATCAGTCCACTCCTGGTCACTGACTCCAAATAAGGCCACAATGTCGGGTACTGAGTCCTATCAAGGCCACAATGTCAGGGTATTGAGTCCTATCAAGACCACAATGTCTGGTACTGAGTCCCATCAAGGCCACAATGTTGGGTACTGAGTCCTATCAAGGCCACAGTGTCAGGATATTGAGTCCTATCAAGGCCACAATGTCAGGGTATTAAGTCCTATCAAGACCACAATGTCAGAGTTCTGAGTCCCATCAAGGCCACAATGTTGGGTACTGAGTCCTATCAAGGCCACAGTGTCAGGGTATTGAGTCCTATCAAGGCCACAATGTTGAGTTCTGAGTCCTATCAAGGCCACAATGTCGAGTACTGAGTCCTATCAAGGCCACAGTGTCAGGGTATTGAGTCCTATCAAGGCCACAATGTTGAGTTCTGAGTCCTATCAAGGCCACAATGTCGAATACTGAGTCCTATCAAGGCCACAATGTCAGGGTACTGAGTCCTATCAAGGCCACAATGTCAGGGTATTGAGTCCTATCATGGCCACAATGTCAGGGTATTGAGTCCTATCAAGGCCAAAATGTCGAGTACTAAGTCCTATCAAGGCCACAATGTCAGGGTACTGAGTCCTATCAAGGTCACAATGTCAGGATATTGAGTCCTATCAAGACCACAATGTCAGAGTTCTGAGTCCCATCAAGGCCACAATGTTGGGTACTCAGTCCCATCAAGGCCACAATGTCAGGGTATTGAGTCCTATCAAGGCCACAATGTCAGAGTTCTGAGTCCTATCAAGACCACAATGTCAGGATATTGAGTCCTATCAAGGCCACAATGTCAGGGTATTGAGTCCTATCAAGGCCACAATGTCAGAGTTCTGAGTCCTATCAAGACCACAATGTCAGAGTTCTGAGTCCTATCAAGGCCACAATGTCGAGTACTGAGTCCTATCAAGGCCACAATGTCGAGTACTGAGTCCTATCAAGGCCACAATGTCTGGTACTGAGTCCTATCAAGGCCACAATGTTAGGGTACTGAGCTCTATCAAGACCAAAATATAAGGGTACTGAGTCCACTCTGAGATCCCAAGGCCATCACCAGATTTAGGACCTAAAACATAGTGTTGGACAGCCATGGACTACATTGTGAAGATGACTTGAGAAATACAAATTATATAATTAGAAGTGAAATGTTTCAAAAATAGATACAGTCCTTCTAGGAAGACCTTACTTTGTTGGTACACGCTTTATGAAAGAAAACGTCAAAGTATCCCACTAAGGCATTGATTTGACCTTCTCCTGAAGCTGTGAGAGTGAAGTCTTCTGAAAACTGGAGATCTGATGTGGAGCATGTGCAGGTGTCCAGCTCCTGCAAAACAAAACTGTGGTATATACAGTATTCAGGAATATAACACAAAACTGTGGTATATACAGTATTCAGGAATATAACACAAAACTGTGATATATACAGTATTCAGGAATATAACACAAAACTGTGGTATATACCGTATTCAGGAATATAACACAAAACTGTGATATATACAGTATTCAGGAATATAACACAAAACTGTGGTATATACAGTATTCAGGAATATAACACAAAACTGTGGTATATACCGTATTCAGGAATATAACACAAAACTGTGATATATACAGTATTCAGGAATATAACACAAAACTGTGGTATATACAGTATTCAGGAATATAACACAAAACTGTGATATATACAGTATTCAGGAATATAACACAAAACTGTGGTATATACCGTATTCAGGAATATAACACAAAACTGTGATATATACAGTATTCAGGAATATAACACAAAACTGTGGTATATTCAGTATTCAGAAATATAACACAAAACTGTGGTATATACAGTATTCAGGAATATAACACAAAACTGTGATATATACAGTATTCAGGAATATAACACAAAACTGTGGTATATACCGTATTCAGGAATATAACACAAAACTGTGATATATACAGTATTCAGGAATATAACACAAAACTGTGGTATATTCAGTATTCAGAAATACAACACAAAACTGTGGTATATACAGTATTCAGGAATATAACACAAAATTGATATATACAGTATTCAGGAATATAACACAAAACTGTGGTATATACAGTATTATACAAATATAGCCCTTTCATGAGGTTGATCCATAGATATATCGACTTCACAGAAAAGCATATGCTTTTCTGTGAAGTCGATATATCTATGGATCGACCGATTGAAAGGGCTACATTTGTTATATTATTTTTCAAAGAAAGCTTGACAACATTCTACGTCTGCTGGCTTCTCTTCCATATTGTTTACATGTAGTTAATGACGTGACCCGGAAAGAGAATTTGATTGGTTGAAATGACATACGTCAGCGAATCATATTCATTGTTACACGTAGCAAAATTTCCCCAGTCTATTATTAGAAAGTACAGGTCAATCCGAATTTTTTTAATGTTTATAATTAGGAAGACCTCGTCAATCCGCATTCCATACTTTGACACGTGATATCAAACGAACCAATGGTGAAGTACATTACAATACATTAAAATAATATTCAGGAATATAACACAAAATTGATATATACAGTATTCAGGAATATAACACAAAACTGTGATATATACAGTATTCAGGAATATAACACAAAACTGTGGTATATTCAGTATTCAGGAATATAACACAAAACTGTGGTATATACAGTATACAGGAATATAACACAAAACTGTGATATATACAGTATTCAGGAATATAACACAAAACTGTGGTATATACCGTATTCAGGAATATAACACAAAACTGTGATATATACAGTATTCAGGAATATAACACAAAACTGTGATATATACAGTATTCAGGAATATAACACAAAACTGTGATATATACAGTATTTAGGAATACAATGTCATTAACATGACAAATAAAGCCTTCTTATGTAAATTTTCAAGTTCTGATAGATGCCTATACATCATTGTGATAAACAAGAGTATCAATTTTATTTCATGTTTATTTATAAGAATAGATTAATAGACAAAAGTACTGTATTCATGAGACATGTGTGACTACTTCCTGTCTCTAAAGTCAACATTTGAAAATGGAGAGCAGGTTAACAGTCTTTTCTTCCAGCAGAATCATGAAAGCTCTTTTTAGACTTATTATTATTAGACATTTATTTTTACCCGATTCAAGCTTTTGTTCACACTTTACAACTGTTCTACATTACATGAATCAACATGAAAGTACAGTAGAGAGCATGAGTTGAATACAAAGACTACAGCACGTCAGTTTATCCACAGATTGCAACTGTGTTATTGTAGACTCTAATTACCTACCTTAACAACCACACAATCAGACAGAATTTTCTCTGCTTTCACAACTTCTACACTGGCTTCTTTGATCACCTCAGATTTCATACAAGTCATTTTAAAACCATACACATCATCCCAGTAAGTCACATGATTTGTGTGAAGGTCAGGGTCACTTAAACCAGCTAACACAATGGTACATTTATCAGGATGGACTAAAAGAAAGAAACGTTCTTTGATAAAATTTTGACAAATTGAATTCCTCCTTTGCATCAAATATATTACAAACTGCTACTTTTCAGACTTTGTCCAAGCAGTCAGGGCTCTAGACAAAAAAATTGAAACCTAGTCTAAATTCCACTCAGCACTGAGCTGCTACATAAACATTATAGGGCCATTACTTCTGTAAGTGAGGTCCAACAATCTCTCTACCTGAATGTCATGAACAAAGAGTGCTAGATGTTGACCATGTTATCTGTGGCTTTTGTACTCATACTATGTTTGTAAAACGACAACTCTACATTAACATCAATATACAGTATCTTAACAGTATCTTTAAGAAACCTTATTCTGATATTTGATGAACAAACAAATAATATTTTGTCTGTTCTAAACATTGAGTTGTTTATACTGACCCACTCCATCAGGTCGTAGATATTTGTCCCTGGCATACAGCACAGAATCTAACATTGACTCGAACAGGAGAAAGTATCCCATCCACTCCGAGATAATAATATCTACCCCATCCACCGTTATATCCACATCCTCAATCCGCCCTTTGATCAGAGTCACAACATTATCCAACCCATTCTCTCTGCGAACAACAAACACACATTCTAAAAATTTTACACATAGTTCAACTTGAAGATGCATACTGTGTTTTCTTTTTGTCTTTAAAAAGCATTAAGTTGCAAGTCTCAACTTATCCTGTCAAGTTTCGCATTTAAATCAAGTAACTATATATACTTTACCTATTATTGTTTTTACATTCTTTATATTATAAACATAAATTTAGTAAAACATAACTTTATTGATTATCATAGTAATATGTGTATTACCTTTCGTATGTATGAAAATTGGATATGATTTTTGTACTACTTGTTAGGATATGTAACTGAATCTTTTGTCTTAATTGTGTACTGTATACTGGGAAATATTCATCTCTGTTTTATTTTCATCCCTTTTGTCCTCCTCATTGGGCAAATTTAAGACAGGGCCAACTGGTTATTTTTTCTTCTCTTACCTCTTATTTGAAAATGGTGCAAAACTATTTGTAAGATCGATCAGAGGAAGATGAAAATAACCCTGCATACATGACATTAAAATATGTTTGAAACAAAAGTATTTTTTTATTCAACACTGTTTGATAATGAGTCGTCACTTAGGAGATTTCTGGAGTCCTGAAACAACCCAGTTTGTTACAGTGTACATACTATTTCTCAAGGAAACATGCATGATGTGAACACATCCCTACTTTAATATATGAATTTTATGTAGTGTTGTTTGTTATCTTATGCAGAATGTAAACTAACCTGACAATGTCCATAGCTTGATACACAATTTCTGATTGGTCAACTCCAATCACTTTCTGGGCTCCAGCTCTGGCAGCAAACATGGAGAGGATGCCTGTGCCACACCCCACATCTAATACAACTTTATCTTTAAACAGGTCTGGATTCCTGTACATGAAATCTCTGTAGCTTTCTGTACGCACTCTGTCCTATATAAACAAAAACATCTGTATTATCCTATGTAAAAGCAAAGTTATCTGCAATTTGTCTTGTGTAAAAATAAGTTTGTGCAATATGTCCTTTGGAAAACCAAATTTCTGTGCAACTTGTCTTGTGTTATACAAATTTATATAATTTGTCCTGATTGTTTAGAAACAAACTAGTTTACAGTGTTCTAAGGACATAGATGTATGTGCAATCAAAGACTCATTCTCCTGTGAAGGAAAATATACCCTCTAAGCAAGCTCTTACAATAAAATTTTGTTTCTTCTAATCATTTTTTGTAATCAACTCCTGCAGCAAGTGAAGTATCTTTCTTTCTTGATTGATAGATAGACAGATGATAGATAGATAGAGATACACACACACACACACACACACACACACACACACACACACACACATACATACATATATATATATATATATATATATATATATATATATATATATGGGCATATATATCTGCACTAGTATTGCAACAAAGGGTATAATTAAGTATCCTCACATACTTTCAACATTTCTTGGTGTATGCTGAAATGAGCATAAGATCCAAAATAAACATCATCTTCTTCTTCTGTCAGCATCTGTACAGCATTGTCTGCTTTGATTGGCTGGGTGGGTTGTGACATCAGCAGATCTTGTGTTACTTGTCTATGAAATGAATGGAATTTGTATCTGATATAATCTTCTTATGTTGATTATGTAACCCATGCAGATGTTTTAGATTGTCATAAAATTGAAGTTGAAACTGAACACTGGGAGAATCTTGCACCTTCAGGCCAATGTTCTGGTCTCAGGATTTCTCAAAAAATCTCCAAAATACTTTTATTTGTGTAGTCAAAATTTGAGTAAAATCTCAGACTTAAGTCCAACTTTCAACTTTTTTTTTTTGACAAATCCAGGCCCGGTCCACAAGGGATTCCTGATGTATTTTTATTTAATCTTTTAAAATTGTTTGTTTTTTAAATTTTGACATAGCAAATTAGAAAACCTGTTATACAACATGTCAAGTAGATTCCCCAGTATTTTCTACTATTAAGTAGATTATGATTATTTGCACTTAAACCCTAACTGTACAATCAAAGCACACACTGACCTCACTCTCTCAAAATCTCCCAGAACTCTTCCCAGTTCATCCTCGAGTTGTTGAACTCGCTTCTCAGATAGCCTGAGTTGGGCAGAAGTGGTTTCCAGTTCTGATTCACTGACACCATTTTCCTCCGACATACACGTGCTTGAGGAAATCTTCTGATTTATCACTTTCCTCCCATCAGAAGAAGCAGAAGTTCCACTGGGACCCTGATCCTCATATGTGCCAAAGTCGATAGAATCATCCTCAATGTCTAAAGCAAAAAGATTTGGAGCTACTTGAACTTTAATCATATCAGCACAAGATGTGCGTGAAACAGATGACGGTCAGACCCTGGTGGTGCTCAAGGTCACTATATCTTCCTACTCCCATTTTCATACCCATCACTTCTTCAGTTGAGTCTACTAATTTCACAGAGTGTGATCAGACTTTCCAAGCTTTGATTTCTTGAAAAAAATCTTTAGTTTCATATCAAATCTCAAAATATAACTCAGCTGAATTACTGTACAGCATAAAGTACATATTTATTGTTCAATTTCTACACTCACTATATGGTTTGCAGTTATATACTATGACAGACAATATAATTGCTAAAATAAACAGACATTTTACCATACTGCAGCAACAAGTCCCCGGGATTTGCTGGAGTCATGAAATCGTCGCTTTCCCAAGGAGGAGCTCTTTGTGTGAAGAAGGATTTGACATCTTCTGGAGACGGCATCTGTGAATTACAAGATTAATGAAACATCACTTTTACAACAACTCTAATATATATAATCATAATAAATAAAAGTACTCAATCATTTGACATCATGTCATCAATGATTCTGAATGCTAAATATGTACATTTGTAAAAAATACAATGTATAAAGGGAGTTTTCTTCCCATGATATTTTCACTCATATCATTTGAAAAGAGAGTCCATTCTACTTCGAATTAAGGCCAATTTTTGCTACTTCAAAGTACTGAGTAGATATCCCCCTCTTGTTTCTTATTTGCACATTTAAGATGTCTACCCTATAGTGCCTTCATTCTGATGTAATTGTAGGCAGTACAGTACCTTCAGTCTGATGTAATTGTAGGCAGTACAGTACCTTCAGTCTGATGTAATTGTAGGCAGTACAGTACCTCCAGTCTGATGTAATTGTAGGCAGTACAGTACCTTCAGTCTGATGTAATTGTAGGCAGTACAGTACCTTCAGTGTGATGTAATTGTGGACAGTATAGTACTTTCAGTGTGATGTAACTGTAGACAGTACAGTACCTTCAGTCTGATGTAATTGTAGACAGTACAGTACCTTCAGTGTGATGTAATTGTAGACGGTATAGTACCTTCAGTCTGATGTAATTGTAGACGGTATAGTACCTTCAGTCTGATGTAATTGTAGACGGTATAGTACCTTCAGTCTGATGTAATTGTAGACGGTATAGTACCTTCAGTCTGATGTAATTGTAGACGGTATAGTACCTTCAGTCTGATGTAATTGTAGACGGTATAGTACTTTCAGTCTGATGTAATTGTAGACAGTACAGTACCTTCAGTCTGATGTAATTGTAGACAGTACAGTACCTTCAGTGTGATGTAATTGTAGACAGTGTAGTACCTTCAGTCTGATGTAATTGATCATTTTAATGTACTGTATGCAGTCCACTCTGTGTTGTCTGCTCCACTGGACGGGGTCAAGGTTGTGTGAAGTCCTGCAGTGTGTGAATGTGTCCTCAGCAGATGTGAAGTTCTGGGAACAGAAGAGACATGTGACCTGAATATCCTCCATCTCCTCATCACACTCCTCCCACTCCTCCTCCTCCTCAGAGTCCCCCATCAAATCCTCTGTAAAACCAGATCATTATAGGTCACTGTGAAATGTTCATTGGAATGTCTAGGTGATTTACAAGTCGTTGATTCATTGTGTTTCTCTGGAGATAGTGTAAAAATTTTGCATGTACTTCTCATTATATTCATTTCATGCACACACACACACATACCTCACTCAAAATTCCTCTGAAAATCCAAAGAAAGAAATATCAGAAATGTATATTTTGCATCATTTCAGTGTTTACAGAAGCTTTTGTTAATCCGTGATCTCTTAGTCCTCCTACTCTCTCACACACAGATCAGAAATAATCAGTCTGTACTGATGGGGTTTTTTTTGTCTTCATTCTGTTGCTATGGCAATACTGCTTCACATATATAAAATTTAAATTTTCTTTGTTTGTCAAGTTACATCAAATGCATTTTAGAAAATCAAACTTTATAAGGAATGAATCTTTTTTGGAACTATTTTATTTAATATAATTTACATTTCATTACAAACTGTTTGCAATTTAAAATGTAAAATTGTCTCACATCAATCTATATCATAAACATGGGTTAAAATTAGATTTATTCCTGACTTACACTTTAAAATCTAACTCATCTTACCTGTTCTAACTGTTTCCCTGTGTTTGGAACCAATCAACAAGGCAATAATTTTGCAAACAACTATTCTTGCATATAACATTTCGCACAATTCTTTAAAGATCTGATTTGTAACTAAATTTAGAGTAAGATGTTATTTGTAATATACATGATTCACAAGTCATGGTCACAAGAAATAAATATAAACATTTTCTAACAACAACACAATGAGGAGTCATTACAGGGATTCATTATTTTATCAGATGAATTGTAAGTTATTAGCCAACATGATATGAATTCCAAAACAACCAATATTTATAAATGTTGTAATAACTGACACACTGCAATTTGAAATGATCACAGTTCACCACTGTTCTAACTGAAGTATTTATATATCTACTTATAATTGGTCTAATAAAGTGAAACACAAACTAACCGTTTATTCAGATGATTGTTCAGTCTAGCTCTTTTTATTTTGATTGTCGTATAAAGGTCAATCACACAACAATCAAAATAAAAAAGAGCTAGTGAAGGTTTGATTTTAATCGGGCAGGTGGACTTTTTCATGACAATCAAAATAAAAGAGCTAGTAAAGGTTTGAATTTAGTCAGGCTGGTGATGGTTGAGTCAAAGATTTGATTCCTGGACTTAATTGAACTGTGGCATTCTCCTTCACATGGGGAGGTACGTTATTTAGTTCAGAATCTCAAGATACTTCGCATGGTTTTATTGCAGAAGGAATGTGCTTCTGGGTCAATATTACAATATTTGACATAACTTATAACCACATATTGACCTACACTGAAGTCCATAAATTGTAAATTACATGCACTACTGAGCACAGAAATGTTACCCATAACATGGTGACGAAGTATGCCCCTATCACTTGCACTGCATTCTACATCTTTTCCGTATCTCTTTATCACAAAACCAAACAAAACAGTTCTTTTTTCAGAATCTTTCAATCTTTGCGCCACTGACATTAATTTGGTCCACCTATCTGTTAGTTGAATATGAGTAAACCCACAAGCATATGCAACGAACATGTACAAATTTGAGAATAACTACTTTTAGTATTGATTTTTTTTCCCTTTCTTTCGAATTACTTGACATTGCTATTCAGATCACCCTATAACATTAACTTGAAATAATAAATTACTTAAGCTTAAATTCTTTTTACTTGTGCCGAGGAAACTCGGTCCAAAAATATACGAATTTTCTTCTAAGCGTAGAATGAGGAACAACGATACGATGATTTGCGCTCTTTGTTATAAATAACTAGTATTATTATCAGTACGGTTACATAAAACTCTTCGTTACAAAGAATTTCTTTCTTTCATTATCATGTTGACAGTTTAGTTTGCTTTCACACGTGTTTACCTCTTTCGGCCATTTTTCGGAACACCTCTCTCTCTCTCTCTGTTTGCGTTCTGAATGCGGACGTCATAGAAAACCGCGATGATTGGATGTCAGATGCAATGCGCATGATACCGAATTCAATTTTGTATCTCGTTCCAAAATCATCTGTCTTAAAATAAATATTCTTAAAACACGTACTTCTTTTTACAGCTTGCAATAAGCTTCATTAATATTACTTTTCAATATTGAAGTATTTATACCTCGTGTGTGAAACGTAATTTTAACTGGTGTGTTATATATATATATATATATATATATATATATATATACATATAACACACTTCGGGGTGGTATATTGTAGTAGACAAGGTATAATTGTTTTTATCATCCTTCACTAATTTTAAAATTGATCTTTTGTTCAATCAGTATTAGAGGAAGAAAGTCAAGTTTTAATTACCTGGTTCTCTGATAACTGTATGAAAGCTAGTCCAGATAAATTTCAGGCAATTTGTTTAGGTAGTAAAGCAAACTCCAGAATTCAGTCTTTCACCATACGTGATACGGAAATCAAATGTGAAAGTAACGTCAATCTTTTAGGTGTAAATATTGATTTTTTTTTTACTAAAATTTGATGACCATGTTAGTGAAATTTGTAAAATAGCTTCAAGATAACTTGCAGTATTGAAAAGAATTGGCAGATTTTTAACAAAACAAGACAGACTGATCATTTATATATCTTTAATTTTGTCATATTTTAATTACTGTCATTTGGCATTTTTGCAGTATAAGAAGTACCAAAAAAAAAAAAAAAAAAAAAAAAATGGAAAGAATACAAGAACGAGCTCCTCGTTTTGTTACAGATAATTTCGACTCCTCATTGGAAAATCTATTGAAAAATGCAAACTCCACGCTACTACATGTAAATTAGCTTAAATTAATTGCCAAGGAAGCGTATATAATTTTACACAACCAATCACCTTCTTATTTGCAAGATCTGGTAAACTTTAAACAACAAACTTATAATTCCAGGAGAGAAATGCAAGTTTCTCAACCAAGAGCAAATACCACCAGGTATGGCCTAAAATCTTTCTGTTACGAGGCACCCCGGATCTGGAACAGCCTGTCAAATGAAATCAGAAAAGCAGATAACTTCAAACTCTTTGTCAGGCTGCTCCAGACCTGGGATGATTCTCTCTACAATTGTCCAATCTGTAACTAATAAAAATCCTTTTTCTCCTTTCTTTTTGTTTTAGTCCTCTCCTGTTTTTTTTTTTGGGGGGGGGGGGGGGGTTATTATTATTATTTTGTGTGTGTGTGTGTGTGTTTATAGACAGTGCTTTAGTTTTTTAGTTTTGATTATCTTAACCTATGATTTCAGTTTTTTATTTCATGCATGCCGGGTCTTTTGTTTTGTGTTTCCTTGTTTTTACTTGTTTCATATATCATTTCTTTTATACCATGTACTGTTATATTTACAATTGTTTGTCGAAATACAAGCTCTCCAGAGCTTATGTTTGTATTTGAAAATATTCGACTCAAAATATAGATTCTATATCTACTGTTATATTTACAATTGTTTGTCGAAATACAAGCTCTCCAGAGCTTATGTTTGTATTTGAAAATATTCGACTCAAAATATAGATTCTATATCTATATCTAATCAATACACTGTAATTATGGGACGTAAAAATTATGAATATGTCAGTTTAAACATACTTATCGAAGGATCGCGTTCGGACCGTCTAGGGACTATTTAAAGCCTTGGTTTAATGAAGTGCTTTGATTCACCCCACCATTTCAAGTGTTAAAATCTGTAAATACACAACATGTCAGATCAGGATGCCATGTTTCCAAATCGGGAAATGTTATTTGATATAAACTCTTGTTTCAACTATATCATATTAGCAGTTTTGCTAACAGTAATATTAACTAGTTGCTTTTAATTTTTCAATCGTCAACTTTTCTTAGAGCATGAAACCTAGTAAAAATAAACAAATTAGATTAGAAATTAGATAAGCGGTCATAATTCAGCAGACTGGATTCTCTACCTTCTCTGCAGTACCTCGCCCCGAAATGTCCTGTTTCCCCAAGGGAAATGTTGAAAAGACGAGGACGAGCGTTGTCCGTTACTCTGATTCTCTCGAGAACCATTGAGCTAAATGACAGGGGCAGTGAGAATAGGAACGGGGACGTCTGTATTGCTTACTATTGGGCAGGAGCAGTCATCGTGGTCCTCAACACAGTTGGAGAACTTCGATGTAGATGGAGTTAATTAAACCACTCGGAATCACTACATACAATAAGTCACATCACTACGGCAGACAGGGAAAAACATATTTTGGATCAGGGCGGGTAGTTCCCCCCCCCCCCCCCCATACACGTTCTCCATATGGTATATGTGTTGATAGCGAAGACGGTCTCAGTGGTTGAGAGAGAAGTGACAAGGTAAAGGAAAATGAATACCTATATGTACAGGTAAAGAGTCTGCATGAAACAATGGTTTGTAGTCATTATCCCATGTCTGAAAAACTGAAAAGTTCTAAAAATGTATTGAACAGATCCATTACTTTACTGGATATTGGGATGAGGAGATGGTCCACAAAAGTTCTACACAGATATATACTATAAAAGAATTCTTAAATTACAAGGTTATGGTTTTAAGAAGTCAAGTATTATTCATTATGTTAGAATATTTCTGAGGTGCATCAATGTTCAATAATCAATGAACGATTGAGAAATTTCCGTAGAACTTCAGATTGTAAAATACCAAGCGTCAAAAGTTCATTGTAACAGATCATGAAAAGGAGCAACATGCATAGAAATCCACAATATCAGCACTCAAAGAGCTGCAAGGAACGTCCATCCATGTACACCAAAGATTCAATGTCGAAATAAATCATTTCCACTTAAAAAACGCTCCGTCAATAGTCTCTTGACTCCCAACATTAAAGAATGTTTTATTTTAAGGTAACTCCATACTCGCATTATTATCTGATAAAAGTTTAAATGTGTATTTATTTCAATTCATTTGAATTAAAACTAATAAATTATCAAATAAAATATATAGATCACTACACCTTTTAAGATGCAAGACATGCATATACAAAGTCATATATCAAAGCAAGAAAATTGCAATTTCCCTTCAACATCATTATCAAAATTTCACAAAAATTGGTTGAAACTAGATAATAGTATTCATAATAATTTCATGATACTGTTTCTTTACAAAACTATTACAAATTTCTGTAAAAAATAGAGAAAATCTATCGAATAATGAACTTGATGAAGGATTAAATGTAAACAGTTATTTGCCTTGGATTCAATATTTTGATACATATTGATTATTTACACATAACTTAGAGACTTTTGAAATATTTGATGTTAAATTAGAGTTGTTTTTTTTTCATCAACCACTGGAAAAGATTCCAACAAAATTTATGGTAATATTATGCACACACACACATATATATTATTGATTTTGCAACATCAGGTGGAACTACTTTAAATATCAAATTGAAGGAAAATTTCACTCCCATAAGACATAATTTGAGAAGCAAAATTACTACCTTTGTAAACGTATTTGGCACCAGATTAACGATTCTAGCCATTAGTCTAGTTTTCCTTTACAATTACCCAAGGAAATGACTTTACCTCTAGAATTTTCGGACATCTTCCTCGCACCACACATGGTTTGATTATCCTACCCTTACTAATCTTTACCCCCCCCCCCTCAATGGTGCTGATGGACAGACCAATGGTACCACCTATCTACGATGCTTGTACATGTGCTACAAGTTTTTATTACCCTAGCATTATCACGGCATGAACTGACGAAAGTTTGAAAGGCCTTGAATTGTAATAGGCTACTTCCTCTTCTCATTGAATTTTTTTTTTTTCAAGTTGGTGTTAGCCTCATACCTACGGTTTATATCTGCCTTAAGAAGTGCTGAAAGACGGATAAACACCATGTAATCCATATATACGTATTAGGAATTCTCATTTACATCGAAGCATTTACAGCTGATTAGACTGAAAATTTTAATTTTTCAGAGAAAGATAATGTATTACGGAGATTGTTAAAACACAGTATAAGGTTCGTGCCTAAAAGTGTTATAAATGAAATTCATTCAATATGACGCTCTTGGTCAAATATCTCCCCCAGATTACGTGCATGTTTCAAGCCAAACTGCGCATAAAATCCGTAAGTTTTACTTATTCAACACATAACTGAACTCTTCTTGAGCTTTCAATATTTTTCTTTATTTTTTAAACCATTTTCAGTTTCTTTTATTTATTTTTTTTTATCAATTATGTTTCAACATAAAATGTATTTCAAGTTGCATGCATCATGAAACTTGTCGCAAAAATATTACAATAAGCACCAGTTTACTGACATAGATGCTCGGCTATTTTTCGTCTTTTTTTTCTTCAATAAATACTTCTTCAAGGTTGCAACATTATTTCAGCAGGTCACCGTCTTCTTCATGCTCTCTAGATTGTCAATCATTGCTCATAGCAAACAAATTCATCAAAAGAAGCTAAATAAATTGCACAATGTAAAACACCTAGCAGTCTTACAAAAACATCTGAAAGGAAAAAATTTACATGTAATTCTCCCAACATTCTGAATTGGCTGAAGTACATTTCGTGGTCTTCTAGGAGAAAAAAAGACTCGCAATTGACAACACTTGCTACAAACAATCTTTTTCAAATATGATGAAAATGATAACTAAATTTAAGTTTTTATAAGTAAAATGAATACAATTTACCATATCATATTACCACGATTTTTCATTTAACTCCAAAACAATGGAGAAAATTTGTATGGAGTTATATAGGGAAGGGTAACATATTTCAATTTTGAACATACAGAAAATTTACCAGTCCCTTACAATATTTTTTTAAAAAAGCTTATTACATCCAAATTAAGCCAAAAAACAAACCCCAAAAAATTATCAACTCATGCATCCATTTTTTTTTTTTTTTGTATTGAGTATCCCTAAATTTAAAGGTTTTATCCTCTGATGTTAAAAATTGTTGAACATGTACAGTTTTATGGAAATTACGAAGCCTTTTAACTTGGTCGTTAGAGGTGAAAATCATGTCTATACTTCAGAAAAATAAATTTTGTTTAACAAAATAATGGTTACCATCCACTCTCAAATACAAACTGAGCAATCATCACTTCTACATACAGTCATCTTAATTTATACCACAGAAAACGCAAGCTTAATTTCAAAGACGGGTGGGTGAACAACAGAATTCTTAAAATTCATGATTTCCCGTTTGTGTACTTATTTTAGCACATTCATAATTTAGCTCAATTGGAATTGATTTACTAATGTAATGGTAAATTACCACTTTCCAAGTTGTGCTCAATAAATACAAAATAAGAACTGTCTATTTTCCTTCATAAAATTCACTTCATTATTCATCATAAGCATGTTTGCTATAACCATGTTTCACTGTATTTTACATTTAAGTTAGTGTACTTACAATTATATAAAAATAGACACTGCTAACACAAGTATACATATAGTGATAAAAGGTAACAGAATATCATTTAAAAGGCAGTCGAGATTCAAATAATTTCTAGCAATTGTGTGCAAACAATCAACAGAGGTATTTCAGATTAACTCTGGTACAGAAACCATCCTGGATGGTAGTGTAGACAACAAGTGATAGTTTGTTAATTTAGTTGTCCAAATAACTATGTAAAGTATGCGAGAGATTAGTTTTCTTCAACAAAAGTTGATGATATAATTCAGCAGCTGGTGTATAAAATATAACTTTCCTTTCACAAGTTGACCATTTTCACAACAGTATTTCAAGTAATTTAAGTCAGATCTTGAATTCACCTGGGCGTACAGACCCTATTGGCCATTTTACAAGGCTTATTAGGTTCAAAGTACAAACCACTGCAGTAACAAAGGGTTTGTAACTTGTGTCCTTAACATTTCTTTGTTCAAAATTGTTCAAAGGCAAAACATGTAAATATGACATGAAAATGGCTACTAAGTGACAACTTGTTTGAAAGGGGGGGGGGGGTGAAATTGTGATTTGACCACACCGTTTGGACTAAGGGGAAATTCAAAGTCTAAAGAAGCTTTTATTACAGTATCATTGGCTTAATCATTATGACATAACAGTGCATGGGTTTCCTTTATTTTGAAGGCTGGCATTACTTTCTACAAGCATATTTACATTAACCAATATTTTGTCAGTAATAAACTATTGTTGTTTCGTGAATCATCATTCTCAATATATGCACCATGATGTGCAAGTGACTTTCAAAATAAAATCCTATCCTCATGAAAAAATCCAAGTTGTGCAACATATCTAAGGAACAAGTGTCCAGTTTGTTTGTATTACAAGGAACATGAAAACAATGGAAGCATAAGGAAATTTCTGCATCTTTAGCTTTGCTGATTCTAAAAATTATCCCATACTTCCATCATTTTAATACCTACATAATACAACAAACCCATATCATACAACAAAAAACCAAACATTTATTCCTTAGATATTTCTTGATGAAATGAATAAAGGATGTTCATTTGTATGAAATCTCTTGTGTGATTTGGTACATACTGTTTTATGCAAATGTTGTAAACAACCTACAGTAGAAATGTGAATTTTTTATCTCTTTTGATGAAATACCTCACATTTTTCCGAACATGTAATACCTGCCTCTCCTTCTAACAATGCAATACATGAAAAAAAAAAATCACCCTCATTCATATTAAATATTTTGTAGATGCAATGCAAATAAAATTTTGCCACAGTAAAGTCACAAAGGAGCAGCAAGAAAATTTAAAGAATTCAAGTGAAAACTTGGAACTGTTAGAGGATTTTCTCTGAAAGGATAACTCTATTAATGCTAGTGAAAATATATTTTTAAAATAAAAATCAGCCATCACATTATAAAAAATAATTTAACAAAAGACATTTTTTTTTTACTGCAAGTAAAACATCTGTAATTTTCAAAGCAATTCAAATCAAGACCCTTTTATGATTTTACTATGGCCAAAAAAAAAAAAAGAAAAATAACAGAAGAACATGGAGAACACTTTAAACATTATATCACATAGCGACAGGAAGCCTTCTGAAGAAGCCTGATTTTTTGACATAACTGGAACCACTTTATGCCTGGGGTGGTGTCCATGGCTTGCGGGGCTCCTTGAAGCCGTTCGTGCCGTCAGGGCCTTTGGGTTGTCGAACGGCGACGACTCGAGGTCCATACATGTCCTCCTTAATGCTCTTCATTCGACTCAGGAGGCGTTCTGGGCGCTGACTATCTCTGAAATGTGTTACACGTTAGGCATAAATAAAGACTTACGATGGCAAATATAACACTATTGTTATCTGTATCACTGCTGATGGCCATTACAACTTATCTAAGATCTGCGTATTTGTTTAGCCATATTGATTGACTGGTTGATTGATTGTTTTTTGCCACACTCAATAATTTTTCAGTTATCTGGTGGTATCTAGTTTTTTACTGATGGAAGAGAGAACCCAGATACAATGTACCCAAGAAGAGACCACCGACCTTCTGGAAGTAAACAGGCAAACTTTCTCATATATATCGGCACAAGCAAGAATTGAACTTGTGCTAACTAGAGGTGTGAGGCCATGTGATTTTGAGCATGATGCTCTAACCACTCAGCCATGGAGGCCCCTTGCCAAATTCAAGTCTTTCGAATTAGAAAAATAAATAAAGCCATTGACAACCTTTTGTCTGGTGTATAAAATCTCTTATTATAACTGATCATCGCATTATACAATTTCCCAATCATATTCACTGCCAGACTTCTTATCATATCAAAGCAAGATTTAGTATTTCTGCTCATTAACTGACTATATGTATCTATTTATTGCACTCACGTAATTTTGCGCAGACTGCAGGCAGAGTATTTTCCATTGCGTTGATTTTGGACGATGACAAACTCCACCTCATCCCCAGCCTGCACTTCCACTCCATCGTGGACCTCTGTCATATGGAAAAACAGCTTCTTACCCTCCATTGCTTCATAATTAATGAACCCAAACTGTGGGGGACAAAAAAAGAGGGATATGGTCAAACACAACCACAGCAAAAAAAGATTTCAATGTATGCATAATGTACATATCTCTCCATGGCATAATATGATACATATTTCTATCACAGCATAACATATCCAATTCATTAAATCTATCAAGTGGATTAAAATTTCCCTTAACAGTCATTGGTCTAAGGAGTATTAAGCTTGAGAAATTCACTAGTCCAGAACATTAAATCACTCATTCAAACAAGACGTGTTTGTATATACTAATGTCCCTGTATGGCAATAAAGTAATTCTGGTACCCAAAGAAAGGTCTTGTCACACGGAATACACATTTGAAATATAAAAGTATTCTATCACTAAGCATTCAAAAGTTATGGCTTGTGTTAAAGTTTTTCAAAAGTTGATTAAATTTAGATCTAAGGCAAAGCTCATGAGGTCAAACATTTTGGTACCAAAAGAAAAGGTTTTGTCCCAAGGAACACACATGTAAAATATGAAAGCCCCAACACTAATTGTTAAAAGTTATGGCCAAGGTTAAAATTTCTCAAAAGCTGGAAAAATTCCAAGGTCAAGGTCAAAAACTTTGCTTACCTAAAGAAAGGCCTTGTCACATGGAATACGCAAGTGAAATATGAAAGGCCTATCACCATCCATTCAAAAGTAGTGGTTAATGTTAAAGTTTTTGCAGATAAACAGACCAAAACACAAACCAAAAACTATATATGTCCGATTACTGTGGCATAATAAAAAACGAGACTGAAACTCTCTTTTGCTTCATTTTATTAATCAAGCTTTGAAGCATCATAAGGCATACTAGATATTGTTTTTGTTAAAAATAAATGTCTCCCCAGCTCCCCAAATTAAAAGTGCTCCAAATTAAACCTCCTCCCCCTAATGTACTGCATGGTATGGAGGAGAAACATGAACAGGAACATAGACATACTGAACTTCGATAAGCCATATAGGAGAAGTGTTCACAAGCACCACCACCCCTCTTAGATCCACTAGAACTTTAAGGATAATGATTCGATCCTCCTGTCCCTACAAGATGTACATCTGCAAATGGCAGTAAGGTATCATACAAAGTTTCAGGCTTATCCAATAAGCGATAAAAGAGAAGTCTTCACAAGCACCTCCATCCCTCTCAGATCTACTATAACGTTTAGGAAAAGAATTGGATCCTCCTAACCTGCCAATATGCACATCTACAAATGGCAACGAAGCATTGTACAAAGTTCCAAGTCTATTTGATAGGCCATATAGAAGGAGAAGTGTTGACAAGATTTTGTGACAGACGGACAGAAAGTACAAAAACAATGCCTCTCCCTGAAAGAAGGAAACATAATTATCTATGTCAACAGAATAATGTCTGAAACTGATATTTATTGAGAGAGTCAGTCTTAATCTTTAATGGTTCACTGTTGTTATTCTGATCCTCCAAAGTAAAATAATGCCTACTTTCTGTCAAGTGATCATTTGTCTCCAATGTGCTCAATCTTTAGTCATAAACCAGCAACAGTACATACAAAACATTTATGATAAGTCCATCATCACCTTGACCAATCCATGGAAATCCTATCTGTCAGGGATGATTTTTCCTTTTTATTTTTGTTGTACTTCTGATCTTGTTTCACCTATAAGTTTTCTTCTAAATCCCATTGCCCGGATAAGAACCATAAAATTTTAAATGTTTTTTGACCCTATTTACTCATGATTTTATCATGCCATGCTGTCAAAATGATATCACACTCAAAACTGACACTCTAAATCTGCATAATTTAATATGAAACTAAAATGTTATATTGACGTGACTTTTACTCTGTAGTAAACTAGTTCTCAAATTGTGCTTTGTGAACCAGCTTAGAAGAAACAAAAGTACATGCTTCAAAAATGTTTTTAATGAAAACCTTTGAATCATTTTTTATCACTGGTCCAACTAAATTGAGAGAATTGGCTCATGAGGTGAGAATTAGCTAATGACCTTACCTGTCCCTTCACTGAGTCCACTCTGGCCCGAGTGAACTTTCTGATGGCTGCTATGTTTACTGCTCTCAGTAAACCCGTTCTCTTGTGAGCAGCTATCTGGAACTTCACAGCATCTCCTTTCTGAAGGAAATCCCGCTTGTCCGTCAGACTAGTGATTCCATAGGGGTAAGCCTCTGCATCTTGATCATCTGTTAAAAGAAATGGACAGCAGAATTTCATATACATTAACAAAAATAATGAGGGTTACATCACTCACCTGAATAATGTTATTTTTGATATAAAACATCAAATCACAATTACTGTATAGCCTAATCCATCTAATGTGTCTATGGTGTGAAAAGAGAAAATTTTTCTATATATACTGTAAGCCTATGTAAAACTTTGAACCCCTGTTGCAGCCCCACCCAGAAGGAGACATGGCTCTTCATTTGATTTTATGAAAGAACATTTGTGATTTGATTGTACAAAACACTTCGTGATTTGGATTGATTGAAATTGGTCAAATGCTTTGGACAAGTCAAAAATATGAAAAGTAAACAGATACATTTAGAGAGATAACCTACAATCAGAAAACCAACTTGATATGTCACATCTGGTGAGCTAACACTTGTATATAAGAAAATGTTATGGGCAACCTTTACTTACCATCCCCACCTATTTGCACCAAGCCAGCATACTCATCCTGATCAGGATTTACAATTCTCATTGGCCGTATCACTTTTCCTTGAAGAACTCCCTTATCAAATAAAATGTCCTGAAAAGTTAAACAATAAAATAAGTCTATTACAAGATGTACACTGTATATCAAATGTAAACACCACTTAAAATTCTACAAATGGGTACCAGTAAAAAAGAAAAAAAAAAAGGCAGGGGGCCTCTTCTGTTATCAATTAATATACAAGTTGGTTCATGATGTAAAAATTTGTGTGGTGGTTAGAATTGTTGATTTGCAGACTAAATTTCTTGCAAGTTTTATATAAAACTGCATTATGCATTTTCATAGTTAAAAATCTCTCGTCAATTAATATATTCTTCCAAGTACACTCAAATTTACAATGAAAACACACAAAAGAAGGTTCATAATATGTCCTTGTTAATTGTGCCTAATTATAAGCATACCTACAAATTGAAGATCTATAATTATAAAGCATTTCTCCAACATAGCAGGACATGTATCTTTGTAAAATGCTCGTCTTTTTGGGAAAATTCTGTACTTTGTCAAATGTTACAAAAAATTTAAATACATGAAATCCTCATTGTACAAAAATAAATGATATATAAAAATGTATGAAGTATCAACAATGATATATAGCATGTGTCAATGAACAGCTCTAGAAATTAAATTGTACACATACTCTACCCATCATTTTGAAAATTTTAAAGGTTGACAAAAGATTGGTATCGTCATAATGTACAAACAACTCAGGAAATTACCCTATAATCAGAGAACTTTAAAGAGGATGCAATTTCTAAATATTGTACATGCTGAAAAGTGAAAACTATCAACTCTGATTATTTTTTCTTTCACAAGACCATGGGTAAGCCTTGCACTTTACTCTTTCTGATCAAATGATTGGTACACACTGTTATATTTCACTATAGAAGAGATACAGCATAAAGATTTCTCTAAGAATTTGTGCTAAAGAAATAGACGACACTTGGTTTCGTTATGTTTCGTAACCCCTCACCTCTGGAGCCACAGTTCCCTTTGGCACTTTACGGATATTCTCTGCACTGAGTTTGGCACTTTTTCTTGTTACAGTGTACTCTACTTCATCTCCAAGGTCAAGGTCATTTGCATCACCATCAAAAGAACTATTCAGAAAATAAGAATACATAAGAGTGTATTCACAATTTAAATTCATCATGTCATCAGCAGCATTGTCTTTAAATAAACAACTGACTTCCCCTTTCACATTCATCAGTATTAACTTTTCCTGAAGTCAACTATTATATACTATTGGTTAAATCTACAGTAATACATACACATTCAACTTCTATAAGAAACAAAGATTTTCTCATTCATAACAGAAGAAGCACATTAATACCTAAAGTGAAAGAAGACTTCTTTATCATGGTCAGAATTCTCGATAAATCCGTAGTTGTCCTTCAGAGTTGCGATGAATCCCTGACATTTTCCCTGTATATTTCTGATGACAACCCTAACAGCTGCCGCAAAACGAGAATTTGATCGCTTCATCTCACCAATTGAGAATTCCACCTGCAATATTCATATTAAAACCTTAATCAAACTATTCTTTTTAAACGTACTATTTAAATTAAGTCACTTGAAGATTTGAAAAATTACTTCAAAATGTGTTATTAAATGAAACTTATCCATCATCTGTTGTAGTCTTCTAACTGAAGGTTTAATTCACAAAATATTCAATAGTTGCTAATTATGACCTTATGAAATAAGTCAATACTAATAAAATTTAACAGAAACTAACCTTGTCCCCATATTTAGGGGGTTCCCGAATGTCAATTATATCTTTACCATAGTAACAAATATGTTGTATTTTTCCTTCGTAATCAAACACGATATTACCAGCCGGTTCGTTGTCTTTTACTTTTGCTACAAGATTGAATGTATATTGAAAAAATATCTTTGTTATAACAGAAAACTCTAGAATTACATATTCACAATAATTCAACACAGTACCTACAGAGGTTGTACACCATGTACACCGTATAAAAAGAAGTTTCAGTGAGAACATTACTACAGAGCGGTTGAGATCATTAAAATTGAATATTGCTAAATATTTATTGTGTTGGCGGTAATAGTTATATTAAGTCAATAAAATTAGCTCTCCCTAAATATACCCATTTTTATGAAAAGAATCACTAAATTTGTGTCTTGCTAAAAATTCTACTTAAACCGTACAAAAGTAGCATGAATAAATAAATAAATTACTTTCTAATGCATGCCATTCTACATTTGAGACAACAAAAATCCTGCACTCAGTTTACAGATCAACATCAAGTAAAATTCCAGATACTGTTATTCTACAATCACTTTACAGTCTGTTTCCATCCATTTACAACTATGAAACATGATTAAAAAAATATTACAACAGAAATATGTAACTAACATGGACTTTTGTGATTTGCTGGTTCTCGATCGATTGTCCCAATATACTTTTCTGGGCGTACTGTAACAAAAGATACACTTCCTTTTGGCAAGTACCGTATACGGACAGCCATTGGACGATTTGGGGTAGATGGGTCCTACAATGAAACAAAGCTTATAACTTAGAAAATCTGAATAACAAACAATTTTGATAAGGGATTTTCCACTGATTTCTGGTATTAGGGCCAGGCCTTTGAAATGCAAACAACTGTGAATTTCATTTATCATCATTAAAAAAAGGTTTTTGTTTTGTTTTTTTATAGTTAAAATTGTATGAAAATATTTATAAAACACAGGAAATATACCGAATTATTTTCAAAATCTCTATAAATTATTCCACTCTTTACATATCAAACAAACTCCTTACTGGGATTACAGTAAATTCCACTTCATCTTGTGTTCGAACTTCCTTTTTGGTGTCAATCAACTCACTGAAGTGGAAGAAAATTTTCGACTCCCTATCTGTACACTGAATAAATCCATAGCCATCCTTCAAATTGGCTATCACTCCCTACAATATGTAAAACATTCTGATTTAATTGAACACAAACAATAACACATCAGTCAAACTTCTACAGAGAGATTATTGAAATACTCCCCTCCATTATGATTAATATTCTTAATATATAACCTAATGCTCCAAACTCCTAACATGAAGTGGAACCATTTCAGATATAAAACCTAACATCACTCACTTTCTCTCTCTTCTCCGAGTTCTGGCTGAACGATTCTGAACAGATCTGGATTTTAGTAGCCCTCTGCAGTTTATCGCGGCGGTCCGTGGCTACCTGGAACTCCACCACATCCCCAATCTGTAGAGTGAATTCACCACTCTGGTCTTTGTCACCATATGGAAATTCCACAGACCTGAAATCATTATACAACAGTTTATCATCTCTGTTAAATAACAATGATGGAAATATGTGCATCATGTGTGATTATGCAATATAACATTGCCATTCCATTTAATATTATCATTTATTTAAAAAATACATTTATATTGCATGTTCATTTACTTTGACTTTGGGGTGAGAAACCTTAACATTACAATGGCACAAATCACATAGAAAATGCCACTCAATCTCTGACAAAAAATTTGTTATCAAACAATAAAACTTCTTTCCATAACACCAAGTGTCTGTTTGCACCTGGTTGTCTCCTACATATCAACAGTAACTGAAATCAAACTAGACTTACCCTTTGGGGGTCTGACAGGAAATCCGCCCCCCAAGCAGCTCACTCTGTCTACGGTTATTCTTTAATGTTTTGATTATTTTTCCTTTCATTTTGTCAATACTGATGTCTTCAAATATTACTGTTCCAACAGGTAGTTTCTTAATATTGACAGCAACCTCTTTATTCTGGAAAAAAAAACCCAGGAACTTGCAATATGGTTTGAAGTATAACAAGAGACCCATGGGCCACATCGTTCACCTGAGTCACCTTGACCCACAATCAAGCTTTTCCACATATATTCACATGTAAAACATTGATTTCCGATTGTGACTCCACCCTACCCCTGTGGGTAATGATTTTAACAAACATAAATATGCACTAAGTAAGGAATCTGCCATGTAAATTTGAACTTTTCTGGCTCAGTGGTCCTTGCGAAAAAAGAATTTTTTCTATATATTCCTATTCCTATATATTTCCTATTGATTCCTAATTGTGGCCTCACCTTACCCCCAAGAGCCCTGATTTTAACAAACTTGAACCTGCACAATGTCAGGAAGGTGCCAGGTAATTTTAACTTTTCAGGCCCAGTGGCTCTTGAGAAGATTTTTAAATGACCAAACCCTATTTTTGCATTTTCGTGATTATATCCCCTTTGAAGTGGACATGGCCATTCATTTGAACAAACTTGAATCCCCTTCACCTAAGAATGATTTGTACCAAGTTTGAATAAAATCGGCTATCTGGTTCTGGAGAAGAAGATTTTTAATTTTGTAAGTACCTTTTCACTATTTTGCAATTATCTCCCCTTGGAGAAGGATGTCACCCTTCATTTGACCAAACTTGAATCCCCTTTACCAAAGGATGCTTTTTGCCAAGTTGGGTTGAAATTAGCCTAGTGGTTCTGGAGAAGAAGTGAAGAATATGACAAGCTTACAGACAGAAGGCTAGACAGACGGATGGACAATGGGCAATGGGTGATCAGAAAAAACTAAGTGATCTTTAAGCTCAGTTGAACTAAAAAGCTGTGGTATGAAGACACAAACACAAGTCAGATGTGTAATGCTAAAGCAAATCTTTTTTAACTGCTACAGGTCTAACCTGTGTGTGACAAAAAGATGAACATAGGACCCATTCAGTAACAGCTGACAGACTGAAGTCACTGGTAAGTATTTCAAAGAAAAATATAGATTTCGAGGTGTATCAAAAAATGTATGAAACTGTGAAAGTACCAATGTACTACAAGAAACAAACTTACATTTCTAGTCTGAACATCAAACTCCACATCATCCCCCAGGATCAGTTCATTGATGTCCTCACTAAACTCACTGTAGTGAAAGAAGATTTCCTTCACCACATCTGCTCGCTCAATGAATCCAAAGGAGTCCTTCATAGAACAGACCACACCTTGGCATCGAGGGGGAGGGGTGGGAGCCACCAATTCTATCTTTCTGGCCTGAATGTTACCATTTCTGAAAATTAAGACATAGTTAGAAAGGGGAGTTCAGTGAATTAGTTGTTTCTAAAGTGATATTCTGTATACTTGTTTCTAATAAGCTACATTTACTGTATACTACATTTCAGGAGAAACTATCGTGGACAATATGAAACAGTAGATGCAATTGCTTATTTTCATTTTTTTCCCCAGAAGAGTTCATACCTTTCTCTTATAGCAGTTTTTATAATATGGAAATAATCATATGTGCACAGTGTATTTCATGACATAATATTTTTATATTAAACACTGATGGATATTTTGAGGTTTGTGAAAGAATGAAAGAGAATGATTATTGTCCTGCTTCTTAAATTTTCACACCAACAAACTCAAATGACAATTCACACCTTTTATCTGTGGCCATGAAGAATGATACCTGGTCCCCTGGGTTCAGTGTCATGTTGCTGTCAGCAATGTCGTCAAGTCCAAAGGGTAGAAAAAAACATTCTCCATTGTGTTCATAGGTCACTCTGCCCAAACCATCTATGTTACCATTCACACAACCCTAATTTTGACAAATACAAAATCAGAGCCTGAGTTATCAGATAATTTGATAATCCGATGACAAATTATTCTAGTATACCTTCACAATCAGTTATATTTTCACATAAAATAGAAATGGTCCATGTCTTATGATTTCAGACTATGGCTATAAACAGCAATTCCAATTGCAATAAGTTTGGTGTATGGGTTGTTTTCCAGAATATTTTTCAAAGATCAAAGACATCGTATGATTTACACAATTGTGTGAGGCCAAAATGAGACCAATATGATATTTATTTCTTTCTACTTGATCTTCAGTATGATTTGAACGGTACTGTGTATCAGCTTACATTTTTACTCTTGCTAACTTTGGCTTCTTGCACAACAGACCCTGTGAATCGGTCCTCGCTTAGCACCTCATATGATGTCTCGTCGGTTTTTATGACGGCACATGCAATGGGGCGACCTGTTCTCCTGTCATTTGACAGCTGAAATTCAACTGCATCTAAAATTAATAACATAAATATAACAACTAGTATTACATTCCTTTTTGTTAATATCTCCAAATATCATCACTAAAACAAATCAAACATTTTAATGCAATTAATGCAGTTATGTGGCTTTTCAATCATTAATAATAGAACTAGCGATGACTTTGAAATTCCTTTTATTACCTACATCAATATATCAAAACAAAATGAACACAGATAATGTTGTAAACTAGAGCATTCATGAGGGTTGTTCCTAAGGCAAAAATCTGTGTCCTTGACACAAACAAAAGTGGTACTTTACAATTATTAATATTCAAACATTTTATCTATAATAATTAATATGTCGTTATATAGATGTTGCAATGATATAAGAGGCAGGGAAGTATTTATAATCGCATGGACAATCATTATGAATTGTCATTAATCCTTGGCCAAGTAGGGAATGATCACATTTTAAAATTATACCTGTACAAATTGATCATAATTATGTAATGGTTGGGTAATTAGTCAATGTTTGCAATATTTTGGAGTACAAAGGGAACAGAGGAGGCATGGTCAGCAAATGTTCATTTTGAATAAATAGTGCATCGATGGATACCCACGGTTGATTATACTTTGTTCCTCTCTCCATTGTGCATCAGATGGTGTGAATTGGGGTGCAGATAAGGAATATCATCTGATACACAGAGGACTTACATTTTTTTTTCAGTACTCATAAACCATGAGTCCAAAACTTGCCTTGATAAATTCCTTGCAACAACCCAGATTCATTCCAGAAATTTATCAATTCAATATTTTGTTCTTTACTTTTTTGTTCAAATGATTTGTTTGATCATTTCTTTAAGCAAGACATTTCAAGAACAGTGCCACAAACCTCCTATTTTCACCCCATTGATGTCTCCTGAATATTCACTAAAATGGAAAAACAGACGAGCTTCTCTCTCACAACACTGGATAAATCCATAGGAATGCTGAGGGGAGAAATCCAAACAAATGTCATGTTATTAAATATAAAACTTTGGTCATTGTTCATCAACATATCAGATTATCTGCCCACAAATCACAATTTACATGTACTAGTACAAAAGATGTTCAAGGATCAGTTTAACAAGAAAATGCTATTTTGCTTTAAGTATGATGAAATCTGTTTAAGAATACTTTTCTGTAATTTGGACAGACAGAGACTGCTCTGACATCTAAAACTTCCTACAACTTACCAAAAGTTTTTCAACAAATCCCGTTTCTCGGTTGCCATTGTTTGACGGTAGGAGACTGGATGACCTCTGATAGGACAGGATGGCTGGGTCCTGTTGTGCTGGCGGCTGTACACTCTGTAACACAAAAAATATGGAACTATGATTAGGACAAATGTTTTGGTTTTTTTTTTTAGGTACACAAAGTGCATTTGCAGTGATTAACAAAAAAATTATGAGGTGGAGCATTTTGCTCTGCAGTCAAACCAGTAATCATTAGATTACTCATTTGAATCCTAGTGTGGCCAAATTTGTTGTGTTCTTCAACAAGGTACTTCTTTGCATTGTTTCAGTGTCAAGGAGTCCATCTAGCCATCAATTAATACCTGGCAGCTTCAGCTGGGAGTTAACCTGCAACAGACTTGTGTCCCATCCAGGGGGAGTATATGAATCTCACCTGCCAGCAACATGGAAGCCAAGGAAAAGAATTGGACATGTTTAACCCATTGACCTTTCTAAAGGGACAGGATGCTGTGGGAGTTTAAAATATCAAAATCTTTCAGGCAAACTAAAGGTTTTTTCATTTCTTTTTTTTTTTCTCGTCAGGAAATACATCTCCAAATTAATACCTTCCATGATTGAGGACTGTTTATCTTTTTGACAGCTGACGTCATTATGAAGTTTCGTTGCTTTTTTGATGTTTCTTTATAGTCAGTGTCTCTGCCTCACACTGCAGTCTGTGCTGAAGTTCTTTCTAAGTTGGGCTGGGAAGTTCTTGATAATCTGGCGTTTGTGATCTGGGTTTAGGATGCTTTGGAAAAAGTTTGTTTCAGTCAGATAGCTTAAAAATAAAAACAACATATATACTGGAAAATCAAATGTTTAATTTCTAAATACACATTAAATAATTCTTGTTTCTTCGTTGTTTTCCTCCCATTTGAGGATTTTTCATTCATATGGAGATATCACAAGTTGTATGTATGCAAAGTGCCATAAATTTTAAAATTGCATGATGCTTAAGGTTTCTTCATAAAAACTGAAACTAGTTTATTTGATTAAAATGCCTAATTTTACATACATGTATTCACTAGTGTTGTACAATAAAATATTAAAAGAGATGATATGCATAAAAGGTAATAGTAGAAGCATAAGATTGGTAAGTAAATAAAACATACAAGTACATACATTCTATAAAACTGAATCAATGTCTAGTACGATACTAAAATGGGTTGTTTTTTTTAATTGTATATTAAAAGTTTCTAAATAAATGAGTTTTCAATGAGTTTCTTCATTGTGCCAAATGAACACCTACTGGAAATTCTGCTTTTCCTTAGTTTGCTGGTTCTTGGTTTGTTTGTTTTTTTTAAAGTCATATTCAAAAACCTGAATTTTTTTGGTAATACCGGGTACTTTGTCAAAAGAACAGGTACTTTCTTGTCCAATGTCTTAATTTAACTGGAATTAGTAATCAGACCTGGGTCCTCTTGATCAATCTGTCCCCTTCTCATTAGTTTTGGGAATGGTTTGGCAAAATTTACTACTCTAGGAAATAGTTTATAAAACCCTATTGGAACATACACTGAAAAAATTTATTATACAGAAATTCATCTTGGAATAGTTTGTTTTCCAAGATATGGGTTAGATAATTTGGGGGAAATCTGACAAAAT
Organism: Ostrea denselamellosa; assembly: GCA_024699665.1. Lineage (NCBI taxonomy): Eukaryota > Metazoa > Mollusca > Bivalvia > Ostreida > Ostreidae > Ostrea > Ostrea denselamellosa. The sequence continues at coordinate 3,076,574 of JAMZEH010000066.1, read as the reverse complement.
TTAGAAGGATGTATTGACCCAAATTAATTAGGACTTGCACTACAGAAATTCTTCAAGAGAAAATCTTTGTACACTTGGGAGAATTTAAAAAGAATACAGGGGCAGAGAGACCTAACTGCAGACCTTTAACAATGATTTATCAAGAAACAAAATCATTTAAAGCTGTGCATTTTCAGTTCACATGCCCCCATAGGGATCCGGGTTTGAATAGATCCTCAGTACCACTTGCCTGTCATAAGAGGTGACTAAATGGGGCGGTCCTTCAGATGAGAATAGGGCTGAAACAATCCACTGAAATATCAATACTATTCAATAAAAACTCTCGATTCAATATTTGATTCCTTGCCTCGAGATTTGATTCCATACGTTTTTTTAATATCGGGTTCGGTAAAACACATCAAGCTTATTATTTTTATATGCACAAGGGACAAAACTGTCCTTTAACAGTAAGATTGTTGTAAGTCTGGAGGCTGACGAAAACAATAATGAACTTAATCAGTTTAAACTACACAGCCAACAGACATCTAACCATTTGGCAGTTTAGAAACACTAAGTGTATAAAATTGTGACTGTGAACCTTTGTAATTAATTTTTTTTTCAATGTTATTATTGATTTCTTCTGTAAAATGTAGTGCATTGAAAATATTGAATCATGGTAGAAGTATTGCAATATGTATCGTATTATGAAGGGGGTGTATTGTTTCAGCCCTACATAAGACTATAAAAACTGAGGTCCTGTATCACAGCAGGTGTGGCACGATAAAGATCCCTCCTTGCTCAAAGGCCCTGAGCGATAAGCATCGGCCTAAATTTTGCATCCCTTCACTGACAATGGTGACGTCTCCATATGAGGGAAAAATTCTCAAGCGGGACATTAAAAAATATACAATCAATCAATCAGTTCACATGGGTTTAAAGGTATACTAGGACACAAGTGAATTGGGAAAATATGTTAAGAATATATTGGGTATGAAATTTTTGAAAAAGCAAGAATACTGCGATAAAAGATCTCAGCCATGTGAATAAAAACCTTCGACGTAAATCAAAAGATTTTTATAAGGGGTAGATTTGTTGCTCTATGGTCTGTCCCAAATTTTCCCAGACTGACCTGGAACTGAGGGAGTTAAAGATCCAGAGCCAAGATAGACCTACATCTTGTATCTTATTTTAATTTATTTACAGTAATAAAGCCATTTGGGAACATTTTAACATAGTACGGGGGACGGATTGACCATGATGAATTGCTATGGGATGAACTGACTGCCTTCTCTGAAGAATGTGTTCTTCTTTCTTTCTTTATCACTTTCGTATGACGCAAATAAACAACACAGACAAATTGGACGTTAGAATGAAATGTTTCTTTATCAAAAGACATTGATACAATAATTCTTATGGGGCTGTAAAATATTACATTTTACGAAGAAAACAACGCTATTATAAGAAAAGTTACCCCAACTTGCACAGTACTGCAGTTTAGCCGCCATGTTTTTCTACCAATAAATTAGTCACGAAGAAAACGATGCCATGGTTGATTTTTAAAAATAACATTTCTACAAATCAATGCTACATAATTGTCTAAAATACAACGCGGAGATATATATAATAATACTATATATTTTTTTTTTTACTCATTTAGAGAAAAATACAAAACTTTTGTTTCTTAATGCAATTTGTTTAGAGACTAAAATTGTGATGTCATTTTCAAAACACACAGCCCTGAATATTTCCTGACTCAGTGTCATATTTTCTTGTCTCAGGTATTTCTTAATCTCGACTAGCATCACGTTATATTCGTTATGATTATTTGTAGACGTAGCTTTGTTATGTATTAATTTACGAGACAGCTAAAGGTAAGCTATGTTGTTTCTTGCATGAAGTTTTATGGAAAGTTTAGAGACTTTTTTTTATTGGGGGGGGGGGGGGTATTATTATTTTGTTTTTGATCTTGATCTTTTCGTATTTTTTGGACCATCATAATATTATCATAAGATTTGAATGAATTAAAAGTAAATAGATATTTATATGTTTACAAAATGAAACTTAATATTGTTCAAGCAATCATCCCGAATTCTCTCTCATTTTGTTTATAGCAAATGCTGTAGACTTTCAGCAAATATTCAACAACCTGATTTGCATCTTGTAATCCTTCACTTGTTGAGGTGACATACATTGGGCTCAAATTTTTTTTTTGGGGGGGGGGGGGTTATCAGTTGTGCAGTAAATAATAATAATAATAAAATATTACGTTTATACTTATGAGAAATAAAGCCAATCTACAAACATGTCTCTCAAATTTCTCTTTTGCTTTTACACCACAGATCATGCAATTGTCAAGTAACATTCAATAATCCCACCAACTACTTGTATGTATGTTTTAATAATGACAGCAGACATGATATTGAACTGTGCATAAAGCAGTACAATAACATAGTGACAATTGATGTATTCTGTGAAAATTTGATTTGTTATTTAGGAAATGAATTTAATTTTTTGAAGATTATATATGAGAGCATGAACAGTGAAGCTTAATTTACACCAGTATATTTCATGAAGGACGTTGGCACTTAATGAAAAGTATGGCAGCTTGAATTGTTGCAGTTTATACCCTCATATATTTTCAAAATGGAAATTTATTTTCATATTATGCTTCCATTTCAATATTCATTTGCACATTATTCACATAGATCTGCATTGCATTCACAAGGAAATGGTGACATGTATCATTACATTTGATTAAGAAATTAAAGGCAAAAACATTGGAAATGTAAATATTGTAAAATATATCATAATAAAATATAGATGCATTGAAAAATTTGTGCAATAGTACATTTGTCATGGTTGTATCTATAAAGTTAGCAGATTGAAGATGGAGTCTGATGAATGATTGTATAGAAATCTGTAAGCAGAGGAGGGATCTGACAGATTTAATTTGTTGAAGATATTTATTAATTTTCTCCCTTTTTTAGCTTCTCTGAAATGGTACGATTGTGTTTTGATGGAACGTGAAAGGAAACAACACTACTCTGGTCTTGTAATTGGTATAATGTCTATTTGATCATGGAGATTGTAATTGTAGATATTAGGTGTCTTGACCATTAGTGAACAACTATGCCACTAGAATGGCTTTTTGGGCGCAAGAAGACGCCAGAGGAGATGCTAAGGCAGAATCAGAGGGCTCTGAACAAAGCCATGCGGGACCTGGATAGAGAGAGGTCCAAAATGGAACAACAGGAGAAAAAAGTCATTGCTGACATCAAAAATATGGCAAAGAAAGGACAAATGGTAAGTCATGGACACAAATTTTGTGCAAAAACAATTCATCATCTGGAGAATTCATGAATGGTAAAATGTACATCCAATTCATTTATCATGTGCAGGTATACTGTAGATGTATTTAATTTTGTGCAAGGAAAACACAACAATATTACATCCAACACAAATTTTTTATTTGAACAAAATATTTGATTTAATATCAGATGTAGATTCATCTATTTATAGATCATATTTTGCCAGTACCTTAATTGTCACCATTGTATTCCTTATGAGTAGATGTACCTGCACTTTGTTGTGTAAATAAATAGCTAATCAACTCATTACAGAAACACATAGGTGGTAATGAAATAGTTCAATGTAATTAGGAATGATTAATATCAAAATAGTACAGCTCATTTTAAAATAATACTTGTTAATTTTAACTCAACTAAGTGAATATAGATCTACAGATTTCAGCTAACCACTCATGCAGACAGTATGTTTAACATGCCATCAAGATGGAACCCATATGTATGTGACATCTAATGTCATTTCTAAGACATGCATAGATTCATCAGCAAGTTATGTCAGTATCTACGGATGGTCCGACGCCTCGGTCACACGCCACATCATGAATGTTTTCACCATAGATTTCAGTTTACTGTTAACTGTACAGTCACATGGATGATGTTCTTCAATTCAGCTTGGGGGTGTTAAATATTGTTTGAATGTAGTTATTTTATAGCAGGTCAAGGAAATCTTGTCCTGATGTGCGCTATAAACAGCTAGCAGGGTGAGGAAGCAAGCCTTGTTTCTACCAGTGCATCAGATTTCTTTATGAATTTTATTGACAAACAGAATACAATACTGATGGTTCAAACATATTATTATAATGACTTAAGTAAAACATATTAATGACCCAAGCTTACACAGATTTCTGAGTAAGGTAGGTGGTAATGATTAAGTGGTATATAAATAGCGTAAGTATCGTAACAGTATTTAAGCAAGTTAGAATTGCAGTTACACCTAGTAAGCGTAATATATAATTTTTAAGTGATCACAAGTCATATTTTCCTTCAAAAATGACTCAAAAAAATTCACAACAAAATTAAATACATGTAACAGTATTATGGTCTGGTTTATTCATGTTAATATTACGTTTTGAATTGTTCTTGAATCTTACCATGTTTACTTTAATCACACACGTGATAATTATGTTCATATTAAACTACTTGATGTCAGTGTAAATACTTACTAAACTGTTTCTTAGGATGCAGTGAAGGTTATGGCCAAGGATTTAGTGAGGACCCGGAGGTATGTGAAGAAGTTTATCTTAATGAGGGCCAACATCCAGGCAGTGTCCTTAAAAATCCAGACCCTTAAATCAAACAACGCAATGGCCCAAGCCATGAAAGGAGTCACTAAAGCCATGATGACCATGAATAAACAGGTATGAAACAGGTTAAAGATTCCTGTCTGTGATTACTTTAACTCAGATAGAGTCATAGATCATGACTATAAAGGATTGAATTGTAATTTATTAAAACAGCTGCATTTCAGTTGTTTTAGCTTTCATTTTATAACTTAAACAATGAAATCCATGCATTTACATTAAACATAAAATCAGCCAATAATTAGTGGGTTATATTTGAAGTCAATTTTGCTTTTCAAATAATGTTTGATAGGATAGCATGGAAGTGGTGTCAGAATGTGTAGATCAGTTAACAATGTCCAGCACATATGGTGTTGTCAAAGTTATGTGAATTGTTAGGGGTTAATCTTTGTGACTGAAATCATAAACCAGGTTATACATTCATGTTAACATTGTTTGAAATAATACTACTGTTACTTGTGTTTGTGATGAAAATATTCTGAAGAAATTATGGAAAATTTTTGCTCCTAATACAAGCCATAAGTACATGTACTTGAGCAGCAATTTATTTGAATTTGATTGTTTTGAAACTACTCTCATGAAAAACTTAAATTTTGTGTTCTCAGCTTAAGCTGCCCCAGATCCAGAAAATTATGATGGAATTTGAGAAGCAGTCGGAGATCATGGACATGAAGGAGGAGATGATGAATGATGCCATTGATGATGCTATGGGAGATGAAGAGGATGAGGATGAGAGGTAGGTGGATCCCACTGTATAGGGGATTAGGGGATGACTAGTGAAAGGCAACCTTAATGTTGTGAGGTAATGGTATAGCTATTGCAATATCAGATTCTACATATTTTGTATAAGTTTTAAAGGTCTGAGGGAAGGTTTTGGGATGAAAAGTTAGCACCAATCTCAATTAAAAATGTGAAAAACTTTCTAAATCCATGTTAATTGTGAATTTTTGCCTTTTTTCAGTGATGCCATTGTTTCTCAAGTTCTTGATGAGTTAGGATTGCAACTAACAGATCAACTGTCAGGTAATTATTTGATATGGTTGAATAATTTCAATTTTATGTATTACAGTTGTTTTGATGGACAAAAATAAAGCTGAATGAGAATTTACACATATTCAATAAATCCAAAAAACACAATGTATTCATACATGCCTGAAAATAAATAATTTCATGTATGAAGACTCAGCAGGGAAACTATTAAAATTTTTGAAATTGTTAATTCAGTGAATGAAATGGCATTATAAGAATTGAACATTCTTTTTTAAGACAGTATCGACATGTAACCTTCAGACATTTTACTCACAGACATAACATAATAGTGCTTGTGCTTCTCAGCACTTTTATTCAGTTTGTAACTAAAATTTCCAGATTTTAAACATTGATAAATTCTTACAAAAGAATATTTAATCCTATAATAAATCATTTAACCCTGAAATAAAAGTAAATCATGTGAAAAAAATCTTCGAATTTAATATATATTTTATTGTGAAATGCCTATATATATACAAACATACCTACATACATCTTTTTTGTAGGGAGTAAACTTTTGTCTATGACTGACTCACAGCTGCACACTATGTCCGAAAAAGTTTTTCTTGCCACAAAACTTGCAATATTAGATTGTATTCTATCATTATCTGGATTTAAACTTGTTTGTGGTACTTTCCAAACAATTTATTTACTTTTTCTATGGGGATTTCTATGAAGTACATGTACCACAGTGAAAGTATTTTTCCAGGGTGCTTTGGGTAATTGCCATCATTTTTCAGCTAATGAAAAGCAAATCACGTAACTCACATGTGTAATCATTGGAACCATATCGTTGCTTCCTGAACTTTGCTCATATTAACATTACATATTAAGCTCATCAAATGTGTATGCACCATGAAATTGAGCTCAACAGGAAAGAAAAAAAAATGGTCAAATCCCAACAGATATAAATAGGTCCTTATTACATTGTATATAAATCAGTCTTTCTCTATTAGAGCAATTGCTGTGATAATTTTTTGTATAATATCAGTTTACTTTTGTTTCCATGTGTGTCAGACCATGATTTCATTTGTCCTACAAAATACATCTGCTCATGGAGTAACTTTCCTTGAAATATGGATCAATTGAAACCATATTTTAAGCAAGAAAAAAAACCACAATCCAAATCCATGAGACTTGATGCCCACAAAAATGATCAAACCACAATTCAAGGAATATTATGATGTGAGGACAGTATCACAGAGAAATATATAATTTTTAATTATTTTATATTTTATTAGACATCCCAAATGCAGGCACTAGTTTAGGCACCAAAGCTGCAGAGAAACAACCCCAGGCTGCGGGAGTCAGTGACGCTGATGCTGATCTGGAAGCACGACTTGAAAACTTGAGGCGGCAGTGAGGAGACATGTTCAGAGTTTGATTGACAAAAGCATGAATGACCTGAGTGGAGATGAATGAAATGTATGTGTGCCTGCAGTGAAGGTATTTTAATGAACACCAAGGAGGAGATAATCAGGGACAAGTTGTGCAACAAGGAGACACCACTACTGGACAGGAGCACAGATTAACACAAGTTCAGCCTGATTAATGTGATAGAGGTGCATAGCTGTGTATAATCCAGTTTGTATACAAATATTGTTTATGTAGTGGAAAACTATTCTTAGTATCCATGTCCTCATTCATATATCAAATTTTATTATTTTTTGTTGATTTTGTTAATGATTCGTGGTTTTTTTTAATGTTTATCAAGATTTCATGAATGCAAAAGCATAGTGACATGTGACACATGTATAATATATGTGTAATATTTGATAATTTTTTTCATTATTTTGGTACTGTTTTATTTACATTTTCAAAGATAAATAAATTGGTTACTATTGTGAGAAAGAAAGCAGAGAAAACAATAAAATGCATCAAAAATGTTATAGCTGAAAATGTGTTTATCATTTAGTATTGCATTTATCATATATTTAATACCTTTCACTCTAATACGTATGTGTAGAATGTGTAACCATTATGTTCATTTTGAAATTCAAATAAAGCAGACCATTTTAATTTTTTTTATTTTTTTTTTCTATTGCATTATTATTGACAATTTTCCATTTTTGACCAGACCTTTCATTTGGTGGAAAGACTTTTGACCTAGTGACCTTTACATTGGACTTGAACCTACTTTTCAAACCTGAACCGACTTTTGAACTAAAGGGGGTAAGGCCTTGATGTTTCACATATAGCTGCCTCATGACCAAGTCTTTTATATGGTACCAATACTTTTCATCTAGTGACCTTGTCCTTAAACTTTGTCCTGCTTTTCAAAACTTGTAACCTTTTGAACTAAAGCGGTAGGTTAAGTAGAGTCGCACTTCCTGGCGAGTTATGTTGCCTTCAGACAACTCTTGTTGAAATATATCTTCAAATCTGCATGTGCAAAAACTGGACTGTCTTTTGCTATTATGTACTTACACCATTGTCCAATGAAAAGTATTATTAACATTATCAATGCAGAGGAAACGTTCAATATTCTGAAACTGAGTTTTCTTTTTTTGTTTGATTATGTTTTCTATACAAACTTTCAGTTTTTGTAAGTGTGTAAATCCTTTGGATGTACATTTTACACTTATTACATGATGACATTAATTAATTGCAGTTGAAAAAATGTTTGAAAGTAAGGTGATACTAAGATGGAAGGTGAACACATTTTGTTTGTATGTCTAATTTTAAGCAGAAGTCATTTGTCCACACTGTCATTTTGTCTATGGATAATACTGTATTACTATTTAGTGCCCTGTCCATTCAGAATTGTGAATGTTATAAGTGTCAGGACACGAGTAGAACAGATACATGCATGTATTTATTGATTCTCTGAAAAGAAGTTGAAATAATAAATTGTGTAATATTGTACTTGTTTTTCATTAATCTTGGTTCTCATTGACATATTCTGTTTTCTTCAAAGACTCGGAGCTAGTGAATCAGAATTATCAAAAGAGGGAGAGAGTGCTAAACATAGTTTTTTTTTTTTTTAAAAAGTGGAATTTCTGCACAAGAAAACAAAATTAGCTAGCCTGAGTAAAGTGGAATTTGCCCCAGATCTTTCTGAATGGTCATATACAAACCAAACAAGTGTTACTGGAAAGGGAGGAAATGCCCCAGTCCAGACTGGGATTAGAACATGGGACCCCTGAATCTCAAGTCTGGTGCTCTACCAACTGAGCTGTCTGGCCACCGTGCTTGAACTGATGGATCACTACATTCCTAGAATTAGAACATTGGACCCCTGAATCACAAGTCTGGTGCTCTACCAACTGAGCTGTCTGGCCACCGTGCTTGAACTGACAGATCACTACATTCCTACCTCCATGATTAAATGGTATTCCTCCTTGAAGACACAGTCCAGATTATTTCTGCCCCTGGCAGGACTTTCACCTGCAAATCCAGGGTTGGTCAACTGCACAAATGTAACTGAAAGGGAGAAAATATTGGGCTGCACTGGGAATCAAACCCGAAACACCTGCATTACTAATCTGGTGCTCTAACCACTGAGCCACCCAAGTCGATATCCACAGTCTATATAGCTCTAACTACTACACAAGGTACAGTTGACCTGTCTGTGAGAATAACTTGCCTAATTAAGTTAAAACCAACCAGTCTATTGCAATAGCCTATTTATTTTAAGCTATAGCAGGCCTGTTTAATTAAATTGGAACTGACCTGTTTAGGGAAATAGTCTGTGACTAAGCTCGAGCCAACCATTTGTAGTAAAAGTTAAAGCTGACATGTGTATGGAAGTAACATGTAATGAAGTTGGAGATGACTTGTCTGTTGAATTTGATAAAGCTTCAACAAATAACTTGTTTAATTATACTCAAGTCAACCTCTCTGAGGAAATGACATGTTTAAATAAGCTACAGTTAACTTTCCAGTGGAAATATACTTTTAGCTCACCTGAGCTGAAAACTCAAGTTAGCTATTCTGATCACCTTTTGTCATCCATCCAACTGTCTATGAACTTTCCACATTTTCGTCTTCTTCTCTAGAATCACTGGGCTAATTTCAATCAAACTTCGTACAAATCATCCACAGTTAAAGGGGATTGAAGTTTGTTCAAGTGAAGGTCAAGCCCCATCAAAGGGGTGATAATAATGAAAATGCAAAAATAAAGTGGAGTCATTTAAAAATCTCAATAATTACAGGGCTAGAAACGTTCAAATTTATTTGAAAGCTCCTTGACATAGTGCAGATTGAAGTTTGTTTAAATCATAGGTCCAGGAGTGGGGTGGATCCACAATAGGGGATCAAAGTTTAACTTGAGAGTATGAAATGAAAATCTTTTCAAGAACCACGGAGTCAGAAAAGTTCAAATTTACATGAAAGCTTCCTGACATAGTGCAGATTCAAGTTTGTTAAATCATCACACCCTGGGTAGGGTGGGGCCATATTAGGAGATCAAAGTTTTACATGTGAGTATATAGGGAAAATATTAAAAATTCTTAAGAATAAAAGGGGCAGAAATGTTCAAAGCTTTCAAACAGTACAGATTCAAGTTTCTAAAGTCACGCTCCCAGGAGTAGGGTGGGGCCACAATAGGGGATCAATCTTTAAGATGCAAGTAAATAGGGGAAATTTTTAGAATTTTCTACTCAAGAACCACTGGGCCAAAAAAAGTTCAACTTTACATGAAAGCTTCCTGACAAAGTGCAGATTCAAGTTTATTAAAATCATGGCCCCCGGGATGTAGGGTTGGGCGACAATAGGGGATCAAAGTTTTACATAGGTGTATATAAGGAAAATCTTTACAAAATCCTCTCAAAAACTACTGGGTCAGAAAAATTCCAATTTACATGAAAGCTTTCTGATATAGCGCAGGTTCAAGTTTGTTTGTTGACTTACTTCTAAAAATCTGAACTATACAATGTCCTTAACTATTTAAGATAGTGCTTTCATATTCTGTGCATGGATTTCTTATGGCAAGGTCTTTCACATCATACCATGATCTATGGCCTTGTGACCTTGCTCTTATGCAGAACAGCAAGATCACGTTAGTTATACTGGTGTTGAGGTATCTCTGTGTTACATGTATGTGAATTCATTTTACGTTATATTGTGATCCTTTAGAGCTAGATTGGATTCACAATATCGGGTCAAAATTTTTCATGGGGAGAAAGATTGATAAAAAAAAAACTTTCAAAAATTACAACAGCTGAACAATGGCAGGGCCAAGGTGACTCTGGTGACTGATGTGGCACATGGGCCTCTTTTTAAATTAGTGCTGCCCTGTGTCTAGAAATTGCCTGTTTAAATAAGTTAATGCCGACCTGGTTGTGGAAACAGACTTTAAGACAAAGCCGACCTCTCTGTGGAAATAACCTTTTTAAATTAAGCTAGGGCCGACTTCTCCATGGACGTAGTCTGTTTGATTAACCTAGGGCCGACTTCTCCGTGGACGTAGTCTATTTGATTAAGCTAGGGCCGACTTCTCCGTGGACGTAGTCTATTTAATTAAGCTAGGGCCGACTTCTCCATGGACGTAGTCTATTTGATTAGGCTAGGGCCGACTTCTCCATGGACGTAGGACCGACTTCTCCATGGACGTAGTCTATTTGATTAGGCTAGGGCCGACTTCTCCATGGACGTAGGACCGACTTCTCCATGGACGTAGTCTATTTGATTAGGCTAGGGCCGACTTCTCCATGGACGTAGTCTATTTGATTAGGCTAGGGCCGACTTCTCCGTGGACGTAGGACGGACTTCTTCATGGACGTAGTCTATTTAATTAAGCTAGGACCGACTTCTCCATGGACGTAGTCTGTTTAATTAAGCTATGGCCGACTTCTCCATGGACGTAGTCTGTTTGATTAAGCTAGGGCCGACTTCTCCATGGATGTAGTCTGTTTAATTAAGCTAGGGCCGACTTCTCCATGGACGTAGTCTGTTTGATTAAGCTAGGGCCGACTTCTCCGTGGACGTAGTCTATTTGATTAAGCTAGGGCCGACTTCTCCATGGAAGTAGTCTGTTTAATTAAGCTAGGACCGACTTCTCCATGGACGTAGTCTGTTTAATTAAGCTATGGCCGACTTCTCCATGGACGTAGTCTGTTTGATTAAGCTAGGGCCGACTTCTCCATGGATGTAGTCTGTTTGATTAAGCTAGGGCCGACTTCTCCATGGATGTAGTCTGTTTAATTCAGCAAGGGCCGACTTCTCCATGGCGTAGTCTGTTTGATTAACCTCGGGCCGACTTCTCCGTGGACGTAGTCTATTTGATTAAGCTAGGGCCGACTTCTCCATGGATGTAGTCTGTTTGATTAAGCTAGGACCGACTTCTCCATGGACGTAGTCTGTTTGATTAAGCTATGGCCGACTTCTCCATGGACGTAGTCTGTTTGATTAAGCTAGGACCGACTTCTCCATGGACGTAGTCTGTTTGATTAAGCTAGGGCCGACTTCTCCATGGATGTAGTCTGTTTGATTAAGCTAGGGCCGACTTCTCCATGGATGTAGTCTGTTTAATTCAGCAAGGGCCGACTTCTCCATGGCGTAGTCTGTTTGATTAACCTCGGGCCGACTTCTCCGTGGACGTAGTCTATTTGATTAAGCTAGGGCCGACTTCTCCATGGATGTAGTCTGTTTGATTAAGCTAGGACCGACTTCTCCATGGACGTAGTCTGTTTGATTAAGCTATGGCCGACTTCTCCATGGACGTAGTCTGTTTGATTAAGCTAGGACCGACTTCTCCATGGACGTAGTCTGTTTGATTAAGCTAGGACCGACCTCTCCGTGGACGTAGTCTGTTTGATTAAGCTAGGACCGACCTCTCCGTGGACGTAGTCTGTTTGATTAAGCTAGGATCGACTTCTCCATGGACGTAGTCTGTTTGATTAAGCTAGGACCGACTTCTCCATGGATGTTTGGTAATAGGCTGAAAATAATAACAAGAGTCGTTCTGTCGTATGAATAGCGTGTTTAATTAAGTTGCAGTCGATATGTTATTGGAAATTGCAGTCGATATGTTATTGGAAATAGCTTGCTTGATTACGCTAGAGCCCCCTGTCGTGGAAATAGCCTGCTGAATGAACCTAAAGCCAACCGCCAACCTGTCTGTGGAAATAGCCTGTTTGGTTACGTTAAAGCCGACCCATCTGTGGAAATGGTCTAGCGTTTCACATCAGGTGACAGAAGCGTAAAATAAAGTTTTGGGCAATGTGTTGCTACTAAACTCAGATATGTATCAATTGGTACGAGAGCGAGTCAATAAGTAACTAGTCTGACTTATTCCGATTGAGACCCCGATCTTCTTTTTTTTTTCGATGTAATTGCCCTCTAGTGTGATGCACTAAGGCCAACGGTGTTCAAGTGCCATCAGCACAGAACTGAAAAAGTCGGGGTTGTTTCTATTGACCCACTCTTCAACTGCTTCTTCAGACCAAAAATGACGTCCACGGATATCCTTTTTCAAGTTTAGGAATAGGAAGAAGTCGCTAGGAGTTAGGTCAGGCGAATAAGCAGGATGTGGTGTTAATTCATACTTGTTTTGCTCTACAGTATCCATTGCAACTTTGCAAGTGTGGACTCTCGCGTTGTCCTGTTGCAGCAAAACACCTTTAGAGAGTTTACCTCGGCGTTTTTCCAGGATGGCTGGTCTAGCAAGTTCGCAAAGTACTCTCTAGTTGTTGTACCTCTCTTGGGTAAAAGGTCCAAAATACTAACGTCTTTCGCGTCCCAAAATACTCTGGCCATCTCCTTGACAGCTGATGGTTGCGTCTTGAATTTCTTTGGCCTCGGGGACCCCAGCTCTACCCACTGACGACTCTGAGCTTTATTTTCTGGCTTATGATAATGAACCCAAATCCCATCTACAGTCACCAGACGCAACAGACAATCATCTTTTGACCTAAAACGCTTCAACAAGCACTGCATACTGGTGCACTGATTGCCATTTGCTCATCGCTTAAGGAATTTGGGACCTAACGGGCTGTTACCTTCTGCATACCTAAACGATCATGTAAGATTGTTGAAACGCTACCGTGTGAAATGCCTAATACCTGCGTTATTTCTTCCACCTGAATTCGCCTATCAGGGTATACTATATTCCGAACTTTGTTACACATTTCTTCGTCGGTTTGTATTGTAAGACAAGTTTAATTCTACGTAGGTCAAGAGGTGGTTCGTTTGCCTCAACACACAAACTATCTACAGGAGAGGTTCGAAAAGCTCCTGTGCACAGTTGAAGTCCTTGATGGTGGATTGCATCAACGGCTTTAATATCCTTGCCGCTCCATGTACATATACTATACAGCCGTAGTCTAGTTTAGACCGGATTAGGGAACGATGTAGATGTAAAAGAGTATTTTTATCTGCTCCCCATTTTGTACTTGCAGCAACTTTATTATATCAAGAACTTTTGTACATTTCTCTTTCAGCATTCCTATGTGTGGAGTAAAAGAAAGTTTATTATCAAAAATGACACCTAAGAATTTGAACTTATTCTCCTTTACATTTTTTTTTATTGGAGTACCAAAAAAGTTGCAAATACGGATCATTGTGGCGTTTCTGTTTAGAACAGAAATGCATGCACGCCGTTTTAGTTTAAAATTCAAAACCATTTACATCAGTCCAATTTTAGATTTTGTTTAGACAAAATTGTAGTTTAGCTCAATGGAATTAATATTTTTAGATCTATAACAGAGAACAAAACCATCGACATCAGCGAGACTGTTTATTTTTATACTAAATGATGTAACTGATAAAATACGTCTTTGTGTCTCGCCCATTTCTTGTTCGAAATTGTCTGAAAATGTAGGGAACATTGAAATGTCCATTACTTAAACAATTATAAATGAAGTTTGGTAAATGCCCTTTAAGAGCTATATTATGATACCGTATTTCCATATGGTATCGTATGCTTTTTCTAAATCAAAAATATAGAGACGACATGATCATCGTTCCATGGTTTTACATACGCAGCTTGTTAAGACTATTGACGATAATTATTAGAATCTGAGAGATCCTTTCCATGTTTTGGAACAGGAATAATTGTTCCCTGCGACCAGCAAGATGGGAAGTTACCACTTTCCCAGATAATGTTTAAGATTTGCTGAAGACATTCTTTTGCAGCTTTTGGAAGGTGTTCAATGACTTGATATTGAATCTGGTCCGGACCTACCGCTGTATCATGAGACTTTTCTAAAGATTTTGGCAATTCATCAGAAGTAAATGGTTCGTTATAACATTCATTGTTTTCAGATGTAAAATCCAAAGTTTTCCGTTTTTCTGTAGTTTTGTGCGAGATAAAATTTGGGCTCATGTTGTCTTTTGATGACATTTTAGAAATGGTATTCGCTATATTGTCAGTCATATCTTTCTTATCTGTGATTATTTGATTTCCTCTCTTCAGATCTTGATATTTTTTTTTACCGGAAACTTTATTTATAGGATTATGTGAAATTAGACCCGAAACAAATGTTTTCCAGGATTTTCGTTTACTTACGTTGATGGTTCTACGAGCCTTTGCTCCATATATACGAAAATTATTGAGATTTAAAGAAGTTGGTGATATATTGAATAGCCTTTCTGCTTTTTTTAATTTGTCGAGGTTTTAGGTATGCCTTTATTTGCTATCTCGGTAAATCTATGAATGGTGTCTTGACGGTTTTCAATCTTTTCAACTGAGATTTGTTGCAGACAGAGAGTTTCGAAATATGGTCAATCAGCTTTGTCGAGTTTCCAATTTTAACAGGATTGTTTTGTGGAGAATCATCTGCTTTCACAATAATAGGGAAATGATCGCTTCCGCATAAATCATCATATACAGACCAGTTTAAATCCAAAAGGATTACTATAGTAATATCAATTGATGAATATGAACCATTGCCTGCATGAAGATACGTTTAAAATACAAAGGTTGTGGTGAGATATTGCATCTTCGAGGATTATTTTACCTTTATCCGTCATTTTATCACTACCCCATAGTGGGTTGTGGGCGTTGAAATCGCCCATAAGTACGACAGGAGCTGGAAGTTGTTGTATTAAATGTACAAGTTCTTGAGACTGTACTTGATAGTTTGGATTGATTGATTGATTGATTAAATATTGTTTGATGTCCCGCTCGAGAATCTTTCACTCATATGGAGACGTCACCATTGCCGGTGAAGCACTGCAAATTTAGGCCTATGCTCGGTGCTTATGGCCTTTGAGATGGGAGGGATCTTTTACGTGTCACACCTGCTGTGACACGGGACCTCGGGTTTTGCGGTCTCATCCGAAGGACCGACCCATTTAGTCGCCTCTTACGACAACAAGGGGTACTGAGGATTTATTCTAACATACCGGATCTCCACGTGGTGATAGTTTGGAGAAATATAAACAGAACAAAGGGTAATTGTTTTAACAAGGGAAAGACGAATTGCTATTGCTTGAAGATTTGTATTCAAATTTATTTGCCTATGTATATAGTTGTTATGGACTGCTAATGAAGAACCACAAGTGGAGGTCGTGAGTTCGAGCCCCGCTCGTGCCATGGCCGCGTCAAACCTAAGACGAAAAATAGGTAGTGATTGTTCCTTCGCCAAACGCTCGGCATTTAGAAGTGAGAATCACGGGTCTTTCAGATATGACCTTAAAAACGGAGGTCCCGTGTCACGGTAGTCGTTGGCACGTTAAAGAACCCTCACTGCTACGGCCCTGAGCGCTAAACATAGGTCTAAATTTGTGATACTTCACCTACAGCTGGTGACGTCTCAATATGAGTAAAAAATTCTCGATGTAAAAAAATGTAAAACAAACAAACAATAAACAATAAGAACCACAAGAGGCTCTGTCTAATTGAACGTAATGATTATACATAGTATGGTGTTTGATATTCATCTTATCTATGTCTCTCAAATGCTGTAAACAGATGGCTACCGGGTTATGGTTCTGGATGAGCAACGATTGAAATTTGCTCTAAAACTTCGACAATTTCTTTGAATAAATGTTGGATGATTCATGATTTCTTATGTATTATCGGGGATATCTTCACTTTATTATTTTTGTCCGTGCTCATAATGAAGAGTGTGATGGAGTAAATTCTATTTCATCCAAGACTCCAAATGTGTTATGTATAGCGACCGGATCCTTCGCCCCCTTGGGCAACCGATCGTTATACAGTTTTGGTTTATTTTGTGTTTTGGAGATGGGTTACGTCTCCTAAATGATTTGGGGGCATCTACAGCTACAGGCCCCGCAGAGGTTGCAGCTACAGACTTTGGAGAGGTCGCAGCTAAACCCTTTGCTGCGGACCCTGAAGATGCAGATGTTGAATTTGTTTCACTTTTTGTCCTGAGACGTCAAAGAAAATGTTTTTGTTGTTGCATAAGTCTGTGGGAATTTATCATTTTGACAGACTTGTGTCGACATATCCTTCTTTGAGTTTGATTTTAAATCTGTTGCATATGATGGTAGATTTTGTTTTGGAATACTGTACATATTGACAAGTTTTTTCGCTTCGTGGTAAGTTACGCGTTTTTCTGCTTTAACCTTTTGAATTTGTTTTTTTTATCCAGATTGGACACTGTTTAGAGGAGGCCATGTGGTCAGATTTGCAATTTTTGCATTTATGTTCCTTTTGACAATTCTTTCCATCATGCCCCCCCCCCCCCCCCCCCCCCTCACTATACCTGAAGCATGCTTCGGAGCCTTTAACATTTATTTGGCCATGACCAAATCGCTCATATTTAGAGCAGCGCAGCGGATTTGGTACAAACACATCTATTTTCATTTAGTAAAACCAGACCTTAATACTTGTTGGAAGAGGGGCCTCCGTGGCCGAGTGTCTCTCATCTCGCTCGTTCCGATATATGTGAGAAAGTTTGCTAGTTTACTTTCGGAAGGTCGGTGGTCTCTTCCCGGGTACATTGTATCTGGGTTCTCTCCTACACCAATAAAAACTGGACACCACCAGATAACTGAAAAATTGTTGAGTGTGGCGGAAAACAATAAACTTGTTGGAAGTGTAGGCATTCCAAATGTTAAAAGGTAAGTATTTGTTGGTTTAATGTTGTCATTCCGTTTCTTGTAAACCTTTTTGACATTGACCACTCCCTGAGGTTCCGATTCTTTTTGAATTTCCTGTTCAGGAATGATATCCAGGTCGTGATTTCTGTCAAAAGGGATGCCTTTGCTTTGATTAAGCCCAAAGTGGGTTTTACCAATGACGCGTATACCAGCTAGGTCTTTCAAGCTCAGCAAGGAAGTAGAATGTTGGTTGTTTTGTAACTTCTATAAGAAATCACCAGATTTAAACTTTTTGACGGATTTTGGTGTTCCAATTATTCCTTGTAGACTTTTTTGTATAACAAAAGGCAATTCGTTGTTAAAGGTTTTGTTTGATTTTCCGACATTTCTGCCTCAAGTGTGATGACACGGGGTCAGTATTCACTAACAGGGGTAATCTGCTTATTATTATGAGAGGTCTCTAAAGCTGTTGAAAAACAAACGTTTTTGGAAGTAGCCATAGTAAAATGAATTATATTTCGGATTCCTTGCTCCCCGTCTGCCTCGGAGTGTCAACAAGGGCGATGTCAGTTTAAACGAACTTCCAGTAAGATTGAAACCATGAGGATACAAGGAATCTATACTCAGACTAAAAGATTTTATCTGACTGACCCTAAGCCACCGCTTGATGTATACATATCGACATGGAAATGTTGGCGTATTGGAAAATTGCAAAAAAGCAGGATAGATACTTATGAGAGCATTGCAAGTACATCAATACTATGACATGAAGATATCATCAGCTCGTCATGACCAATTGATCTAGTCTGGCCAAACTTGACCACCCGTCTTGCAGAAGTCAGGGTCAAAGTGGAGTGTTGGTCAACAGACACTATAAACCCCAGTGTCTGTAAACTTTAGTCACCAGGATTCCTTTTTCCGTCCCTTCGAGTTACAACCCACGGCAAACTGGTTGGTCCATCAGTAACAATTGGAAATATTGCACAGAAAGGTAAATTTAACGAGCAGTTATCGATGAAGTGAATGTTAAGTTCAAGGGAATGAAAATCCTAGACTGGAGGACAGAAAAGATTAAATGGATAGCTACTTACGTAGATTTGAATGATATGCAGAGTTACAAAAATGACCGAAACCATTTTGAACTGAGTCTTGGTGCACTTTTCCAACGTAGGCTTCAAAGATGTTTAAGTACTGTTGCCAGCTCAGCAGATAATGTTTTTCATTATGATCAGTTGAACTTAGCTCTCCTAAAGCGCTATGAACTTACAGAAGAAGGCTTTAGTGAAAAAAGTGCTGCGATCCATATCAATCTCAAAGGTGAAGGAGTTCAATCTCCAGCACAGAATCAGCCTGGAAATCATAAAGATCAACTAAACAAGATGCAGCGGGAGACATTTGTACAGTTTACTGTTAGAATAAGTAGTTATTTGCAGATATGATTGAAGCAAACATATCAGAAACGTTTGAAGCATTGTACGATTAGTTTCTTAATATTTGAAGTTGAGATTTAACCATATTTTTGAAAGAACATCGATTCCAAGTATATTCTAGATATCGTAAGCTGACAGGCCAATCTCGAGGGACAAGAATGATCAGTGCTGTGACCCAAATCAATATCAAAGGTGAAGAGTTCAATCTCCAGCAAAGAATCAGCCTGGAAATCATAAAGACATGTCAGGTGAGAAGAACCATGATTATATGAAGTCATTTGTTTCAGAATCTGACAAACGATATTGGAAGTGCAACAGAGTGGTGAACATTGCTTCGGATTGCAGAACGAAACCGAAGGTTGGCGCTATCTTAATTGAAGAATCAGTGGACCTTCAGGAACGACATACATATTAGGCCTTCATTAGTACGATGTCTACGGAAACTATTATGACTTCATTGAATCTCGACTTGTATATCTATCACCGATTCCTCGTCATTTTAATGAGAGCAACATGACAAAATGGCGCTGTCAGCATGGTACGTTGAAGGTAAGCCTGTGTTGAGAGACACAGGATGCAGTGGATTAATTGGAAGGAAAAGTAAGACTGACGAGACAAATGTGATCAATGATAAATTTCAAACATGCATATGCATCTTGGTCGATGGTTCACTTACTAAAGTACCAGTTGCTTCCATTTTTATCGATATGCACTATGTTATAAGGAAGATTTTATACATGGTGTATGGACAAGCCGGTTTACAATCTTGTTATTGGCAACGTTGAGTAGGTAAGACCACATGGAAATTCAGATCGTCAATGACCATGTGAATTAGAACTTTTTTTGAACTGGCTTATATGGAGAAATGGTATTTGAAGCTGAAATTTTAGGCAAAATGTCGGAAAGTGCATTCTTGATGCCATATTTTTTTGATACTTCGCTTTCAGATGAATGCAGAGTAACTGGTAATGCAACAAAACAAAATCTCTGCAGAATGAAATTCGTAAAACCTCAACGTTAGGCGAGTATTCCACATTGCTGCACATTGTTTGCAATGCAATTTGTTCGACTCGAGGGCTTTAAAATTGTGTCGCATAAAGGTTTGAATTATACGAGGTGCTTCCGAAATGATAGGGTTTCGGATACTTTCGCGAACTACCTTAAAAGGTGCTATTTTCAGATAACCTCAGTCTTTCAATTGACCACAGAACTTCATCTCCAATTATGAATTCTATCAAAAATTATGCCAGACAATGGGCTAAATATAAAAACTTCATACCTTGTCAGAATGAATATTTGATTAATTATTTGTTTGTTTTTCATCCACTCGAGATTATTTCATTCATATCGAGATCATCACTAGCTGTAGATGAGGTACCAGAAATTTAGGCCTATGCTTAGCGCTCGGGGCCGTAGCAGTGAGAATTCTTTGACGTGCGAACGCCTGCCGCAACATAGGACCTTCGTTTTTAAGGTTACGTCCAAAAGACAAGTGATTATCACTTCTAAATGCCAAGCGTTTGGCGAAGGAGCTATCACTCCCTATGTTTACGTCTTAGGTTTAACGGGGCCATGGCACGAGCGGGGCTCGAACTCACAAAAGCGAACGCTTTATCCACCGAGCTACAGCGACCGGCTTCAGAAGGGATACAAATTGAGCACCGATAAACAGTACATGATACACCAGCATACGTTATTGACCCAAAATGTTTATGTCTAAGGGAAACAACTCCTTCAATTTTTTGGGACAGCATTCCTTTTTAATATGCATATCTACACTTGTGATCTTTCTTTGTACCAAGTTTCATGAACATCCCCCAACGGTATAGGAGGCGTTGTGAAGACAAAATATGTTTTCTTGCATAAAAAAAATAATAAATCCAAGCGCATAACTCCTGTCGCGGTAGCTCAGTGGTTAGAGCTTTCGCTTCGTAACCGGGAGGTCGTGAGTTCGAGCCCGCTTGTGCCATGGTCGCGTCAAAGACGAAAATAGGTAGTGATTGCTCCTTCGCCAAACGTTGGACAGTTAGAAGTGAGAATCACGGGTCTTTCGGATATGATCTTAAAAACGAAGGTCTCGTGTCACGGTGGGCGTTGGCACGTTAAAGAACCCTCACTGCTACGGCCCTGAGGGCTAAGCATAGGTCTAAAGTTGTGGTACTTCACCTACAGCTGGTGACGTCTCAATATGAGTGAAAAATTCTCGACGGGACGTAAAAACAAGCAAACAAACCTTTTAAACAATGGACAGTGTTCCCCTTGTCATATGCACATCTACACATTGTGGTTTTTTTGTACCACGTTTCATAAAACTCCTCAAAGGTTTCTAATAGGAGGAGGTTGCGAAGACAAAGTATTTTGTTTAAATAAAGTTAAATCCATTTAAAAAATTGGACAGTGTTCCCCTTATAATATGCATATCTACACATTGTGATCTTTCCTGTTATCACATTTCATTTAAATCCCCTAAAGGTTTAGGAATAGGTGCGATGACAAAGCTAAGAGAACAGACGGACGGACAGACGGACAACAGCGATTTAGCAAAATACGCCCGCGTTTTAGGCGGGTGTATAAATTAGACTATTAAAATTACGTATTAGACACATCAAAACAAAAGTGTGACCATATATCCTTCTGTGTTTAGTAAACCAAGTGATAAAAAAATTAGACAGATTACATGAGGACTGTGTTTTGGTTCCAGCTGGATAAGTAACAACATTGCCTTAGTCTGTAAGGCTCTGTTTTTGACTGAGGCGGCCAAATGTGCATTGTTTTCTTTTCAAAGTGAATGCCGTGCTGAATAAGGTGACATTTACCTTACTTACCATACGGTCCCGAAAATTTGTGAGATTACATGTCTAACAAATTCTGTATTTTCTGGAACTGTCATTCGGTAAGGTACCAAATCCTTGGACTGAAGTTAGGGTCAAATTTGTATTCCGTTCTTTTAAATTTGTCTAAATTTCCGGAACTTACACTTAAAATTCCAAGGGTGTAAATTTCGCCCTTTACAGTCCCGAGAATTACTGTCTCTGAATAATTTGTCACGGCTATATACATGCAAGTCGGCAAAGTTCTTCTAGGGTCAATAAACATTTCCTTACTCCCAAACGAATAGTGACTCTATTTTCAAGCAAAACATCGAACCCTAATACAAAATATGTCATAAAAGGGATTATACAAAATTTCATATTGTCAGTGCACTTTGCAATATGAACATTCATCAACAACATTTGGAAATTGAAAGTTCGTCACTATTTGCTGTTTCAATGTATCGTTTGTTTTACAGGTTACCTATTCTACACGGATCTCATTTCTTCAAAGTTACCTCAGTCATAAAATGTAGGCCAATGTGAAAACACCATGATATCAGGAGGTCTGGCCAAAACCATTTTCGAGTCAACTTGGGTCAACAATTGATATTGGACAATCTCCACAAAATAGACACCAAGACAACCCCCCCCCCCCCCAAAAAAAAACCAAAAAAAAACCTGCTAGAGGTGTATGAAAGCGTATAGCCAATCATTGTCTGAAGTGGATTAATTTGATCGAAAATTTTTCACTCATATGGAGACGTCACCATTGTCGGTGAGGGGCTGCAAATTTAGGGCTATGGTCTTTGAGCAGGGAGGGATCTGTATCGTGCCACACTTGCTGTGACACGGGGCCATGGTTTTTACGGTCTTATCCGAAGGGCCACCGCATTTAGTCGCCTCTTACGACAAGCAAGGGGTACTGAGGATCTATTCTAACAACCCGGATCCCCTCGGGGCGTCTGAACTGGAACCCAGACCTATATATAGATACGAAGATAAAGACGGGCGAACATGCCTTCACCAATAGTATTGATCTGACTCTAGATTCCCACTTTAACTGAAAATTATATAAATTGTTAGGCGTAGCCAATTTTCAAGGAAAACTTTTAACTTTGTGGAGTCATATTCCAGGATTGGGATAAATTTTCGGACAATGGAATTTCAATAACATTTTGTGATTATCCATTTTCGTGTAGAAATTACTGAATTCAAGAGAAATAAAAAAAAAAAATAGAACCAGAATACCAAATCTTTTTTTTAAAGTATGTGTTACAATAAATTTTGCATATGTCTCAATTTATGCAAGGATATCAACATTTTCTTGAAAAAAAAAAGCAAAAAAAGCTTCGAAATAATATATGTTCACCTCTTAGAAGTGATGATATGAGAAGTCTTGCATAAATTTATTAAACTTAATTACAAGGTAAGTTTGGTTTCGTATTAATTTATTAATATTGATAACTCAGTTTAATCATAATTTTTGGAAGGCTTGGGGCACACTGTCGTGATGACGTAAAGAACAACCGAATACAGAGTTGTAATTGGTTGATAAAATTTACTCCAATTTAAGTCCTATCATAAAAAAACCAATTAATACGATCAAAGACAAGTACAAGTTTTAGTTGTGGTGTAAAACGGTATTAATTGATTTGCTCATAATTATGCAAAATTCCACATTGATCCCAGCAAGTTAAAGCTTGACTGAAAAATTAAGAACGAAAGTGACCAATTTTATAAATCCCATGAAAATACAAAATTAAGAGAAGGGCAAAGATGGACCCCTTGACATTCCAGAGTTTATTTTTACTGACGATACAAAAGGAAGATATATTTATGTCTCTGAATAATATACAGACGGAAAAATTGACCTATATGGTATTGGTTGTTTGTCACCAGCTGTAGGTGAAGTGCCATAAATTTAGACCTTTGCTTAACGCTCAGGACCGAAGCAGTGTGGGTTCTTGAACGTGCCAATGCCTGCCGCAACATGAGACATCCGTTTTAAGGTCATACCCGAGAGATCCGAGATTCTCACTTCTATATCTCGACCGCTTAGCGAAGGACCATTCACTACCTATGTTTTGTCTTGGGTTTGACGCGGCCATGGCACGAGCGAGGCTTGAACGCACGACCTCCCGGTTACAAAGCGAACGCTCTACCACTGAGCTACCGCGACCGGTTCTACAATTTCCTTGTATGGTTCACATACGAATCATGCCATAGATCACAAGTTAGGCATATTCCTAAAATTTGTAGCCCTTCGCCTTCAATGGCACATGTTATGTCTCCATATGAGTGAAAAATTTTCGAGTGGGAGGTTCGCCAAACGCTCGGCATTAAGAAGTGAGAATCGGATACGACCTTAAAAGCGGAGAACTCGTGTCGCGGTAGGCTTTGGCACGTTAAAGAACCCTGACTACTATGGCCCTGAGCGCTAAGCATAGGTCTAAATTGCTGTACTTCACCTACAGCTGGTGACGTCTCAATATGAGTGAAAAATTCTCGTAATTGTCGTAAAGCAAACAAACAACTAACCAACTAAACCTTCAAAATATAGATCGATGGAGCAAAGGGCGATCATTCTGAATGCACTTTCAATGGTGAGTAACGCGTGTACTTGAAATGCAGTATTCTGTTGGATGATAACCTTCATAAATGAATGATAACGTATCATTTTTGTGTTAAGAAATGTGGTGGCTTAATGGATACCACAATCACTACTAAAGCAAGTGCGCTGTCACGGGTTCCAATCCGCGAATGAGCACATTTTCTTCAAGAAATAAACGGATTTATATTATACGTATATGTAAAAGGTTTGAAAATGACAAAAAAGTAAAGAAACACTGATCATGGTTTGCATTTTGCGAAAATAGTTAGCCATCGAATATATAGGGGATGATATCGGGACGTTTTGTAAGATTATGACTCTTTCCAAATTGTGATGTGTAAGCTGGCAGTCAATGAATGTTAACAAACTGGTTGTTGGGGACACTGATATTTTGTTCTTTAGATTTGTCTTCTAGTAAGATCCTACTACGTGACAAAAGACGAATCTTTGGTATATCCGGAAAACAAAATTATTTCAATGTATATTAAGAGTTATCTCCCTTCTCCCGTTTGGTTACATCACTATGCTGTATCTTGCATATTGTAAAGGCACATACGTAATAATAACCCAGATTTGTTTTTTGTTTCCAAACTAACATGAACGCATTGCACTCGCCTCCTTCATCACACGTGGTCGAAAAGAAAACAAGGGCGTCGGTAAGTTATTTTAAAATCGAGTTCATCGACTATTAGTTATAGAAATAAGACCTTCCATACTAAATTTATTATGAGAAACCATGTGTAAAACACGAAATGGTAGTTAGATGTGTATAGACCATGGATTTCTGGTAATATAGCACGTGATATGCTGATATGACGGTCACGTGATCAACATTCGGCTTGTCTCGGAAAGAAGACAAGTTGTATTTTTCCCCCCTTTCTATTCATAGAATAACGTAGTATTAATACAATTTTTTTTTATTAAATTCTAAGAGCGCCCCAGAAACTCACTTGTTCCTAAATTTTTATTCAGACTGATTTTACTACATGAAATATCTAGCACTGTGTTTAACAATTTTAAACTGTTTTAGATTATAGTGTAATTTATGGACTCATTTAATATTACTTATCTAAAAAAAAATAAAAAAAAAAATAAAAAAAATTATGTTTTATATGTTTGGTATTTTTTTTATATGATATGGCATTTTATTATGATGTAAAGTACTTTTGAACGTGTTTTATACGTGAAAAAAGTGCTCAAGAAATTTGGTACATAATAATAATAATAACATAAAAATTGGAGCATACGTTCCATTGAAAATATTAAGGTCTTGTACGTTGAATACATATATTTTATTTTTGTATATAACATTCTGCCAGATTCATAACTTCGCTTCGCGATGATTGTTTCCCTGTCGAATGACTTCGATCTACATAGCGTTAACATTATCTGGTTAGCATTTAAGATGTCCTCAAACGGAATTAAAAATTGGTTTGTTTAGTTAATGGCACTTCATTTCAAAGTATAACCATATCGCTAATTTTGAGAATCTGCGATAGATTAATCCAAAATCCGAATTGTAAACAATAAGTTTAACATCAACAGAATGATTTCTGAATGTATATAGTTGCCACCAATTTGTTTTTATATAGAGTGGCGGATCTAGATAAAGTTATTTTTAACAAAAATTTGTAAAGTTTGTAACACCATTTTTAAGTTGACAAAATTTTACTAGATTCCAACACTTTGGAAAATTTCGAAATCCGCTCCTATAACACGTCATAGATAGTAATCAAAAGATTCAAGATCTAATAAATCTTCATTTGTAAATAAGCGCAATGTTATGTTATTTCATTTTTTTTTTCAATTTTTGTTTTGTTTTGGGGTTTGTTTTTTTTTTTGGTCTGACTGTTTATTTGTCTTTTGTTTGTTTTGTTTGTTTGGGGTTTTTTTTTGTTTTGTTTTTTTTGTTTTTTGTTTTTTTTTTTTGTTTTTTGATTTATTTATTTATTTTTTTGTTTTTTGTTTTTGTTTTTTTATTTATGTTTTTTGTTTTTTGTTTTTTTTTGTTGTTGTTTTTTTTGTTTTTTTGTTTTTTGGTTGTTTTTTTTTTTTTTTTTATTTTGTTTTGTTTTTTGTTTTTGTTTGTATCTTTTTTATTAAGGAGAAAAGCTAGACCTCCACATGGTCAGTAAAACTTCACGTCAGCACATACTAAACTAATTTGAATTAAAAATTTATTTTATTAAGGGACAAGAAGGACGCAGCACGCAAAATGAATAGTTTCATTTATATGTTCTCTTTTACAATATTTAAAAATCAAAACAGAAATTCGTGTTACCCATGCCGCCATTTTTTTCTAAAGACAATTTATCAATTTCGGTTTCATTTTGGCGTTAGATGTATATAAAAAAGGAGTTAGACAGCCAACCTATTCGTCCTTTTAATACAGAGCATGGAGAGGGCTTTTAAATGCTTTTTTTTATTGCAGTGTACAATCACAGACCGTGCCAGCACAGCAATCACATAAATAAGAAATGAACGGACCTAGACCGTCACAGCTGGAGAGAAATGAAACAAACGACATAGAAAGAAATTGGCTAAAACTGACTCCACAACATATTGATTTACATTATTAGGCAAGTTTCCATGTAACATCAATAATCAAAGATTAAACACATGAGCACACTTTCGCACACAAATAGGGATCGCGCCATATTAATGATCAAAATGTTTGACCTGCAATTCCTGATATCACACACACACACACACACACACACACACGACTTTGTACATGTGAGTCTTTGTTACATAAAAACAAATGAATTTGTGATTAATGTAATTTATAGTTGGTTCATGGAAACACCCCCCCCCCCCTCATTGAGTACGTAGATTTCATAGTCTTTACAGTAATGGGGATATATTTATCATCTATATGATATGTATTATATTAAAAGAACTGTCATAAAAAGTGTATCAATATTGGCGGGCATCGGATAGGTGGTTAATTCTTTTTATTTATTCATTTTTTATGGTATATCTATCATTTTTATTTATAATTCAACACGTTTCATTGTAATCTAAAGTTTACAAATGGATCGGGGAAACCAATGGGAATCTGTATATTTGCATATGGCAGCATTTCTTTACGTGTCATTGAAATGAAATATGTTGTCCTTTAAAAAAATGACTACAATACGTGGACCATAGGCATGTGTTCAGGAACTTGATATTCAAGTGAGAAATAAAAATGTGTTTTAAAACATTTTTTTTTTTAAAATCTTGAAACATGCAAATATTTGAAGTCTTATTTGCTAGAACTGTAATGATATATAGACTCAGTTGGTATGAAATATTTGTGTAGCTTTAATCCTCAACCTCAGAATAAGGTAACTTTTTAAAACTGAAATCTTATGTAATGGTTCGTTAAAACACTTTGTATGAAACATGGTTTCACCATCGAAAGAGTGATGCAAGCTCTCAATTATTTTAAATGAATTTTTGTGATTTTTCTGAATGATAAAAAAGGTGTTCTGTTTGCAAATAATTGATTTTAGAATTCAAACTTCGCTTTGATTTGATGCATGATATAGATACCTAATAAAACCTGCGACGAAGATTCATGTAAATAATCTAATTTTTAAAATAAAAAAATATTGATGAAAATTATAACTTTTTTGTTCTATTTTATAATTATTTTTTAATCTACGACTAAAATCTTCAGGAAAAATGTCATTTGGAAAAAGGATGTATTAGACAAATATATATTTTTAAAAGAAATTGAAATGAAATCAAGAAATTTCAGAAATGTGATTTTTTTTAAAATATCAAACCAAAGAAAAAAGTACCTATCAAAATTGATTACAATTACTAAAATAATGGTATTGTTGTTAATTTTTATGCACTTTACACCAAAAAATCTGTTTCCTTTGATAAATTCATTGAAGTAAACTATTTTACAAAACGGGAATATTGTTTTTTGATCGTTATATTTCGATCAGACTTGGTTCAAATTGAAAAAATCGCAGTTTTCTTAATTTTGGCCATTTCAATTTCTTTTAAAATACATTTGTCCGATCTATCTTTTTTAACTGACATTTTTTGTTTGTTTGTTTTTGTTTTTTTTGTTTTTTTTTTCCTTTATGAAGAATTTAGCTGTAGATTTCACAAATAACGTTTCCAATTTTCCTAAATATGTTTTATTAAAAACATTACAACGTCTGTCCGAGTCTTTTAGGCATGTTTTATTTAAAACATTAGAACGTCTGTCCGAGTCTTTTAGGCATGTTTTATTTAAAACATTAGAACGTCTGTCCGAGTCTTTTAGGCATGTTTTATTTAAAACATTAGAACGTCTGTCCGAGTCTTTTAGGCATGCTTTATTTAATATTCATATCGTGCATCAGATCACAGCAAAATTTGGAATTGGTGTAAAGTGCATAGAATTAGCAACAATATGATTATTTTAGTAATTGCTATCAATTTTGATAGGTACTTTTTTCTTTGATTTGATTTTTTTTTTAAAAATTCGCATTTCTGAAATTTCTTGATTGAAATATTATTAAATATTCATATTGTGCATCAAATCACAGCAAAATTCGGAATTATATCTCTTATTTGCAAACAAAACACCTTTTTATCATTCCGGAAAAATTCTCAATAAAATCATATAAAATGATTGAGAGGTCTTGCAATGATGAAATCATACTTCATAAGATGGTGTTTTGCAACGACCCATTACATACAATATCGATGTAATGAGCCATCCTAAGTATCATCCTTGTATTTGATTAAGAATGCAATCTGGTTTAAATGATAAGCTAACATTTGAGTTTCATAGATCATTAATCCAAAGACATTGATGAAACTTAAGAGGAGGCTGTGATTGAGACGTCCCCTACCGGGGGTTGCGACCCTCCCCCGGTTGGTTGCGTTTTTAAACCAATTTTGAAAACCATTTTGGGGCCTTCACTCCCTCCTTCCTCTTTGAAATATTTCTCACGGACAAAATATTGATCCTCACAAACTTGAATAAGCACAATGCAACTTCACAAATGATGTCCATTTTAAGATTACTTCCTTTGTTAAGCCTTGCTAAGGCGAGGACGTTGTTGTGTACAATGAATATGTTAGACTCCATAACATCGTTTTGTTTGTTTGTTTGTTTGGTTTTTTTTGTTTGTTTATTGGGATTTTTTTTTTTTTTTTAATATTATTATTATTTTTAATTTTGTTTTTGTGGTTTTTTTTTATTAATTTTATTTATTTTTTATTTTATTTTATTTTATTTTTTTTTACTTTTATTAAGAACATTAAAAACTGTTTTCATAAACCATACAGAACATTTTTTTAAAAAATTCTGTTGTTTATGAAATATTGCGCACTAGTGTTCCGATAAATATGTACTTGTGTACGGTCACTGTTATATCATAAATGTACTTGGTTCATATTTTGAATAATTTAACGCAAGCGTCAAAAATATCATGCCACAAAAGGTGAAGGAAGTCATTCTTCTTTTTTTCAATTTTAGATCGGACCATAGTGACGATACGAATTTTGTATATCCCTTGAGGATGAAGAGTTGATTGTGAAGTCATTCTTTAAATAATACTAAGATACCTTGATTGCTATAGTAAGCAAAATTAGTTTGTAGAAACAATTTTATGCAGAAAGTAACGATTTTAAAAGGCACACACATATGTACATGTACATATGTTTGGAGTTTTCACTTGTCTGGACTCAACTCCCCTGGTCAATTGTTGCTAAGGAAACATATGGGATTCCCTTCGCATATTCATTACAAAACTATCCTGTGAACTTACTCGAAAGTTAAAATGAACTTAGAATTCAATTAGAGTTTTGTACACATCCTGTGTGTTTCAAAATATTGGATCCGCCGCTATCCACCATATAACTTTGACAGTCAATACAAGAAGATGCCTCAGTGCAAGGTGGCACACCGGGAAATTTGATAAAAGTACGTAATTTTGTATTGCACGGCGAATAATCGAAAAGCACAGAAATAGTATTTGTGAAATGAAAAAAAAACAAAAACAAGAAAAACAAAAAAAAAACAAAACCCATATTACCCTAGATAGCGAGCTTTTTAATAAATGTTTAAAACACGAATTTTGAATATCTACAATATTTGTACATTTCTTTTAAATTTGATTGCCTATTTGGATAGCTCAGTCGTGTAACGTGTTGTTTGCCGAACCGCGCGCGCGTGTGTGTATGCACATTTTCCCATTATTTTCTCCATCGAGTTCATAATCACATGTACATTTGTAGCTTTGTTTTCAAGAGAGGGTAAATCCTATTGATTTGAGAGGTCAAAAAAAAAACAAAGGTCAAAGTCACTACGGGACTCCATAGAAAATGTTTGTAGATACCTTTCCGACCATATTTCATGCTTCATTGATTTCATACTTCGCATGTCGGTTTGGTATCAAGAGAGTAACAACCCCATTGATTTTGGTCGTCAAAAGGTCAAGGTCACAAGACTTCATAGCAAACGTTTGTAGACACTCCACAGGCCACATTTTTGACTTCATACTTCACATGTAGTTTGTTATCAAGAGAGGAAGAATCTTATTAACGTTAGGATTAAAAGTCAAGGTCGCTAAGGGGCTCCATAAAAAAAATTGAAGACTCACTGCCTAGGGATATGCCTTGCCTTAGGGAACTCTTGTTCATATTTTTCTGTGTATATATATATATATATATATATATATATATATATATATATATATATATATCAAAAACTGTCGTTGAATCATGTTGTGATAGATTCAAAATTCTGTGCACGATTATATTACTCCGCCAATCAAATAGTTCCGCTTCATAGTATCGACCATACCTCCGAATAAATATTGAATAAGTTGTGTCAATCCACCATTAAATCTTTTAAATCAGTGATAACTTAACGTAATGAGAAACTACACGTCAAGTCATCTCCCAGAATGATACATACCTTTAAGTCTTTTTAAAGACCAGTGATTTAAATTGAAAACTCCGCCATGAAATTGGGATCAACTAACCAAAAGATTAACATTCAATTAATATATGTATATCTGTATATACTATATCTCCCATGGCGGCAAGCTTATTACCGTTGAAAGTTGACTGTGTGCAAAGTGGATTTAATCAAGTCAACTTTACTGTCAAAATATATTACCTCCAAGATTTTGAAGTCTCCACGCCTAACTTTTGAAAATGTAATGCCATAGCGCTCCGTGTAATTTTTATCGCGGAATGTCATAGTTAAAGGTTTAAAATCGATGGGGTAGACAAGATCCACAAAGGTATTCTCTGAAGATTCGTGTTGCCTACCTTGTAATATTATATCAATCTTTAAAACTCAAATACTAGTCTCTGTTCGCACTGGGTCCGCACACGGTGTGATAAATTTTACATATGAAGGGCATCGCCACGTTTGACCTTTCGGTAAAACACGTCACAAGGCTTGTGATCTGTTTAAAAATTAACGACTATTGGTATATTATTTAAAATTTCAATAAACTGTACGATTAAAATCAGGTTCAGATGTGTATCTCTACCCTGCTTATTAACTGCTTATGAATACACACTGATATACATGTCTATCACTATTGTAATGCGATTCCTTTTGACCGACTTCTAGAGGTATTAAAAATGTGTTTGCGAATCTCAACATTTTCATCTTAGCTCCATTGTTTTCACAAACACAACAAATCAAACAAAATCTTGCACTCGCACTTTAAAATTTTAAATATTTCTTTATCACTGGAACAAAAACTTTCATGTTACTACACAAAAGGAATTAATCATTTTAAATGCAAAGTATAACGGGATTATGAGTTCATGACCAAAGTTCTCATCTGGTGCAGAATTCCCGCCAATAGCTTAATCACTGCACGTTTAAAACACTTAAGAAGTATTCAATAAATTAAGGAATTATCGATCCTCCCAAAGAACGAATGTCAGACGACAATTGCAGTACCTCATCGTCTGGCAACATCAGCGATAATTCTTAGAGCAGACGACATGCAATTTGCATAGAATGAGACTGCCAAGCTTGATTTAAATAAAAATTCGAATCTGCAGGAGTCCAAATTGTTTGGTAACGTGTAAAATTTCCTTAGCGAAAAAATCCAATCTGAAGAGAATCGTCTAAGGCACTAGAAAATACTGAAGCGCGTTTCCACCGACACGATCACATCCATATTGTGCGAAACGAATTGATGAGTTAATGATAATATTTCATTAAAGTCACAGACTAGTTTTTTTTTTTATAAATATGACAATACTATATATATATATATATTTATATATATATTTACATGTATAAATATATCACAGGTGCTAATACTTTTCTTTCATATCCCGAACAATATCAAATCGGAACGACCTCTGGAAATTTAGTATGCTCCGAAGTTATGAACGTGCTACTTCTGCTAGTTCCCTCGGTTTCTACAAATTCTTCTTGAACAGGGTTTGTGCTTGCACCGTTTACGTCGGGCAATATATTTGCATCCTTAATATTTTGAATGATGTCCGACGTGTCACCGGGTGAATCCGATGTGTCTGCGGTGCTACTTTCATTTCCATCAGAAGTTGCCGCGTTGAATTTCATCGGTAAAATTGTTTGTTTGTTCTGCATGTTTTTCATTTCACTGTCCATAGATGATTTATTTATTGTTTTCCCACTAGAGACACTAACCGAATTGTTATTGGGTTCCTCTGCAGATATGGCGACAGTGAAAGACTCTTCAGTATCTTGCGTATTTGGTACATTTGGCACAATACTAAAAGCGTTTACTTGAGCGTTATCCGTCATTTGAGCATCCTCGTCTGTCATTACGATTTCTCGACCTTGTTGAGTCGTATCTTCCTCCAGCCTCGTCAGCGTTCCATCCGATCCCCTCGGAGTGACATCATCACTTGTTTCCAGTTTGTCGGGAGCTGATCTATGTGATTTATCTCGTAGCTTCCTCCGTCGAGCATTGAGTTCTAGACCCTTTTGGATTTGTTTCTCTCCATTCGTCATATTAAGACTCTGGGGAGGGTAATACTTCGCTAATTCACTAGGAGTCATATCGAAAGGAAAATAATCGCGAGATCTTCTAAACCGTCTGAGATCAACTTCTAGCTGAAATGACAATTGCTTTTCAACCATGGTAGGGGCACCAAGTTTGCTGAGAAGATGCAAAGAGTTTGAAATTCCACCAACCTTATGGACAGAAACAGAAACTGGCATTGCATTGTCTAGTAAATTGTCATTTTCATCATATCGACCACGAGATTTGTTCGGTCTTTTGCGTATTGTTGGTATTCCTATTTGTATGGAGGGGAGTGTTCCCTTCCTGTCAAAAGCATCATAAAAAGGAGTTTTGGGTCTATCCAGCGAGTTCCTTCTCTTCAGCCTATTAGGGTGATACTGGTTACCATACCCTTGTTGGGGGAGACTAAAATCAAGCACTCCGTTCTTTTGATAAACAGCCCTAAAGGGAGATATGGGAGAATACTGAAACTGCTTTCTGCTAAAATCTCGAACAGCTTTCTCACCTTTTAAGTCTATAACTGGCGGATGCTCCATCTCCTTTCTGTCCAGAGATTGCTTTAAACCACAGTTTACTTTAGTTGGTGCTTCGGCGTCCTGAATTTCTATCAAGGTTGTTTTAGTCCTTTCTATTCGAGTAATAAACCCAGGAACAAGACTTTGGGAATGTTCTTTTTGCTTCAGAGCAATGGTTTCGGCGGGTGGATGAATTTTCTGCCGAGATCGAGGTGAATGAATTCCACCCGATGTGCGTCTGTTGCCATTTTCGTTCCCAACATTCCCTATTATCATCTCCAATTTGTCTGGTGATGGGTCTGGTGATGGTGGATTTTCCTGCCTTTTCTCTGCCTCCCTGTGCTTCCGAACATGGTTGCTAGGCTTGGACGGCGGAAATCGGTCGTAAAATCCCGGTAAACTGTTTTCTCTCCGCCACACTTTCTTGACGAAAGGTTTGAGTTCCACTATCGGAAGTGGGTCTTTCGGGTCGTCCTTTTGTGTTTCCTTGGCGACGGACTTTTCCAATTTCAAAAATGTTTTTTGTCTTTTGTATTCCGTTCGACATGCCCCTGCCGCCGAACTTGGGGTAGAAGAAACCGACATTAATTTAGGATAGGGTTTAACAACGTTTTTCAGATAGTCGCAGCATTTTATATCTAACCTTATCTCTTAAAAATCGCTTGTTTATATCCAGATTTTGCGCCTTCCGAATCCAGCGCCATGTCCGACTGAGTCTCTGATGGCGACGAGAATGAAATTCTTAATATCCAACGTATACTTCCATGTTCCTGGCAGAAGAAACTCGGTGTGTAATTCAGTACGATATACTGCCATGTAAAGAGACCGTCAGTTTAATAATCCACAACTCGCGGTCTTGTATCAATTCACGATAACAACCGATTGTGCAGTGAAGCACTTTAACGCTTCTTCCCAGTCTAAAACAAATATACACAATTTCGTTGATAATGCCTTTAAATTACAAATCACTGCCAATATAATAAAGGACGTTGTGTTACACCAAATAAAAATCTTGTATCTATCCCCTCAACGGCATATCGAGACTACATATATCATGCCTCAAGTATATAACGCATAATCATGTTATGCATGTTTGTAAATCCGATTCCCTCAGTGCGTTGAAAAAAATAATACTAAGCTCTCCTCGGGTTATTCCGGGTCACATCGAAGAGTCTTGAGTTTCCAGTTCAGAGGTGCACCGTTTCCTCAGCTGCGGATGGTTTTTAAAACCGCTGTACTGTATGATTTTCCCCCGTATAGCAACAGAGTATTACAAACACCCTGACGATCACAAAAGATCTCCGTTGATTGATTTTTAAAGGCGCTTCACCGTTTAAAGTCTAATTGACGGGCCACGTCGCTAAGTGTGTATTTGTCTAAAATAAAAGACCCATTTTGTGTCAGTATTGTTCTACAGCTGGATATGAATTATGAAGTATTCATTGGAGTTTTACAGTTGCACAAAAACTTGTGATCATGACACTTGCTTGTTCTCTCGCCGACAGACGGAGTTTTATTATCCCGTTAACTGTTAATCATTAAATATTCCATACACTGACGACAGATTTAAAGTTTTATTTAAGTCGTATAAGAGTTGAGAAGCTTTAGAAATCGTCTAAATGGATATTGCAAACAAAATTTAAACATTAAACTGAACCTCCGAGCACGACACAATGTTTATATGTATTAAGCCACAAATTGAATTCTGTTGTAAAAATGGCTGTGAATTGGGTTTTATCTAATAATTTCAAGGACGTACCCATGTCTTGGATTCCCATTATAATTAGTCTTAGATTTAATTTCACAAAATATCAATAGGGTAAGGAGTCGATAAGAATCTCTTTTTATTCTTATTTTGAAAGAATTCACTTTATCAAGGGCTGCATCCGTTTGGTTCTACATAAAATGTCATCAATTCCTAATCTGTCATCTTTACAGATAGTGTGTCACATGACTGTTGGAATTTCAAGATATTCACACCATGTCCAGTTCGTGCTAGACTACTGATAATCAAATCTTTGTTGATTTTTTTGCTCAAAGATCCACCCTACAATGTTCTATGTAGTTGATCGAGGGTTTCAAATATCTTTAAAATTCTGGTACCTGTAATGCGATATTCCCTGTAAGGAGTACTTCAAGATAAAACGATCTGTAACCTCTTTAAAATATATCTTTTAATTTCAGTTAAAGTATCTCATATCAATATCGATCCATTCTTTTTAAAGTTTCTTCTTAAACGTACAGAATCAATTTAATTTTACACAGTACATATGTAAAACAATATTGGTTCTTCGCCATTCAATCGTAAAAATAGGCTTGTAAAACTTAAAACTTTCAGCCCTCATATCATCGATAATATATACAAGTACCATTTACTATACAACCATAAATCACATAAAACTTCTCTGGGCGATCGTTAGTTGAAATTTGACGCTATACCGGGGGAGGGGGGTGTTGTTGAAAAACAGTTTACATTTAATAGCATTTTGTGTACACTTACATTAATACATATTCCTTCGTCTTAGTTTTTCAATACATCTATGTGAACTACAATCCTCTGAACGCAAGCCATGCTATAACTATATTAATTTCATTTTTATGATTTGTAATCGAAGATTCGGGGGCATATAGTTTTTGGTCTGTCCTTCTGTCTGTCTTTTAGCCTGTTTTACTGTTTGCCCGCAAAACTTTTAACTTTGCCAATAACTTTTGAATAGACGATGACAGGGATTTGATATTTTACAACTGTATTCCTTGTAATAAGACATTTTCTTTGGCACCAAAATGTTTGACTTTGTTAGCTTCACCTTGGAGTTTGACCTTTTACAAAAACTTTAACCTATGCCATAACTTTTAAAATGATTAGTGATAGGACTTTCATATACTGGTTACAAACTATTTTACTTTATGTCCTCGACCTTGAAGTTTGACCTAATTTGAAAAACTTTAACCTAGATCATATGTTTTAAATAGTTTGTAATAAGACTTTCATATATGTATCTCTTTTGGCAACATTTTATTTAGTACCAACACTTTTGACCTGATGACCTTGACATTGGAGGTGATCTACTTCTGTGAATCTATAACCAAGGCCAGAACTTTTGAATGGTTGATGACAAGGTTTTCATATTTCACATGTATATTCCTTGTAGAAAGACCTTTCTATGGATACTAGAATTACTTTGCTTTCATACAGGAGCATCATTGTTTCACAACACCGTCTTGTTCTTGTTTTGTGCATATTACTTCTGTAAAGCGCATTTCTTTTATCTATCAATGAGCCAGTATTTCGAAACGTGCGTAGTTAATATCG
Source organism: Ostrea denselamellosa (assembly GCA_024699665.1). NCBI lineage: Eukaryota > Metazoa > Mollusca > Bivalvia > Ostreida > Ostreidae > Ostrea > Ostrea denselamellosa. The sequence continues at coordinate 3,039,285 of JAMZEH010000066.1, read as the reverse complement.
TTTATAGATTTCTATGATTGCATACCCAGACAGCAGGATGAAGTGTTAATTGCATGCAAGAGAAATGAGTCCAATTATGTCCTTGTCTATGACCTTGTCTGCGTTTGGTGATGTCCTAATACGTGTACATGTATATACCTTGAAAGAAATCGCTGTGAATTACAAGAGAAGTCATAACTCGGATTGGATTGCTTTAGGAAACTGTTCATGCTCTCATCCAAGAGACCGGAAAAGAAATCAATTATCATTATTCAGCATTAGCATCGATTGGAACTTTACTGATAAATGATTCGTGATCGATTTAATTGGAAAAGAGATGCAGCGAACTGGCCTGACATAATGCAATCATTAAAAGACCACAAAGGACTAGATCTTCTAAAGAATGGCTACCCAATCAATACGGTGCCGGACATGGTTAAATACAATCATTTTACAATTCTCAGAGACACATCAATAATATTCTTCCATATATTATACAAAATTAACCATTGACTGATTTTTCTTCTTCTAAAACATCTAAAAGCAAATGGAGGATTATTATAGAAAATGAATTGCTAGCTCACCCCAAATCGATATGTGGACAATAGGAAAGTTTATGAATGTTCAAAATATGAATATGTACGATCGTTTAACTATGGGATATTAATAAACGGATGGATGGAGCTTGAGTACAAAAATACCATGAGGAATGTGTTAGATTTCAAAAGAATGTATAAAATGAATTGATGTTTATACTATGACCTTGAATTTTTGCTCTACTGGTCGATCGAAGAACATACAAGAACTAGTGAATGTCCGTCTGGCGTCTGTGAACATTTTTGTTTCCGACACTCAACACCTCCTACAGCTTTTATCGGAAATTGTGTTTTAATATAGATTACGCACAGAGCTGCACCGTGTTATTTCTTTATAGCTCAAATGGGTTTGTTGTCCTTAAACAGCAGCTACAGGTACCTGGAAGAAGGATTAGTGTAATTAAGATAGCGTCAGGACAGAGACATCTTTTTTTTTCTCTGCTTATTCTAAATGATATGGGTAACTCTATCAATTTTTATATGATTTATTTTTATGTTTCCGATTATACCCTGTATATCCATAATTAATTTGATATTTACTTCTCCTGTGTTATCAAAGATAAACTTCACTGCAAAATTATCTCCATCAAATCGCCTTATCAACCACTACGTGTTCTTTCTGAACACTTCCACAGTTCCAATGTGTTGTGTACAATGGACTTAGAATGTCAAAGAATTGTTCTTGGTCATTAAGTAAAACTACAGTTTTTACAAGATCACGAGTGTGTTCAGCTTTTCTTTCTGGTATACTCGTACCAGCTCTAAACCACCTACCAGTAGGCTTCCTCAGAAGACAATGCTATCCTTGAAACAATTCGAGAGGGATTTAGCGTGATAATGACTCTTGAACTTCAACATGGGCACTCAAAATTCAACACTGAACATTTGCTGATGTTCTTTCTTTGTTTTGTTAGATTCTGTATCTTATCTTTCCAAGGGTGTGTAAACAAATTTATTTACCGTATTCTTCAAGCCGAGTATACGTTTCTCAAATCGATATAAGCATATGTCCTTATGAAATAAAGCGGCCATATCATTTTTCAAAAATGTCAAATAATTTTCTTTAGTAAACAGTTCAAGGTGATTAATTGTGTCTTTAAAATCAAACCTGTAGCAATATATCTTAACTCGTGTTTACCTAGACGATCATTGAAACACCGCTTTATCCTTGCTTTTTGTATTCTTTGAAAATTATAACATACGAATCTAAACCATTCAGTTGTAATAAGTAAGACGGGACCCTCTAACATTGTAAATGATAGAATTATGAAATGCTTACAACAAACTTGCATTAACATTTTCAATAAGCTTGACAGATTTCATAAAAGGAAATTCTATTGATCACCACTTTAGGAAACCAAACAAGGGGGTTTGTCATCTGTCTTGCATACACGTACAGAGTTCACTCTAAGCATTGGCATATCTGTGTACGTGAGGATGTTTGTTAGCGGTTGTTAAAAGGCTGAAAGTTGTTTGACTTGTCAAAATGTCTTGGGAACTTTTGGACAAACACTGTCAAAGTTTACAAAGGGAAATGCAGGATTGTTCTGTGTTCCAATCCCAGTTTATTGTGTGGAACGAAAATTGCCGGGTCCCGCGTTTTAAGTTTAATGTATGTTTCATACTGTTCGATTTAAAATATCTTAAATGGCGTTATCATCCAAGGTGTTAATTGTCCCCTTAAAAGTTGAAAAGAAATCCGGCATGTAACACAAAGCATGCAATATAATGGTTTGCTTTGCTTTTGATGGCGGATCATTTGATGTTTTTCTTGTTTTCGATTTCAAGTAGAATACATTCCCAAAACGGATGATTTTTATATATATGAGAAATAAAGTAAGATGCATGTAACGCGTTTTACACCATTCATATGTAAATGATGAAATACAGACATGAAATGGACTGTATAATAGTGGTGTCTGCGTACATCATTAAATGCACATCCTTGCATCCAGATACAGCGTAGAAGAAACGTTTCCCCCTTGAAACCCATTACTTCAACACTTAAAGTTCTGTACCTTTGAACGAGTTTGAATAATGAAATGTCTTGTATATGAATAGACATTATGCATGTCTTGCGCAAGCCCTTGGGCCGCAACTCGAACATGAGCCATCTTGATCACGATACATATATAATATAATGTATTGGACATCGTTAAAAGATAGTAAAAGATTTTTATTGTACTTTAAATTCTTACTGTGGTTTTACAGTGTCCTAGTGGTAATGGTCTGGACAATTTTGAATCTATGTACTATAATGAGAATGTTTAAATATTAATTTCACAAACTGCACTCCTAAATTGTGGTTCTTAGTCAAAAGGAATTCAATCATAAGGATCTGATAAGTAAAATAAAACCACTTTTCCCATTTTCATCATGCAAATAAATGGCTAATATGCAGTAAAGACGTATTTGCAAAAATGCAGAAAAAATGCTTATATATTACTTGTGGAAGAATAAAGTGTCTGTGTACAGTCCCAACATTATCAAGGCCACTACACGTCATCTTCCGTCTGTGAATTTCAACGGTCAAGGTCGTGGGTAGGAAACGATCGAGTCCGACAAATAAACAACCTTCCAAAAATAGCTTTATGATATAAGCAGACAGTAGGTTATAAAATCTTGTTCTTATGCCTTTAAACCCGTATATGTTATCCAATATTCAATAGTTTGACCTTGATATCAAGGTCATAGAAGCTGTATATTACATGTGGTGCACTATTCATCCTCTTATAGTGATATACATAAAATAAACGGATACAATTCACTTGTTATGGTTAGTGTATTACAGCTACTCTAAATTCCTGAAAAATTAACAAAATGTGGTTATTCTATTTTTGTAACAGATGCCATGTCATTTGACCCCATGACTTTGGGCAATCTCCAACATTTTTTTTTCTCTCGTTAAAACAAACCTTGGTGCAAACTTCCAAGTCCAAACCCTTTCAAATTGTATATAATTTTAGTAACAGGATAAACGTCTTTTGACCTCGTAACAATGTGAATAAGATGCATTCTCAGTTGAGGGTTTTATTAGACCTACTTATAACGTAGATATAAAACCTCCATCTCTCTACTTTTCAAAAGCTGTAGCCAAGTTAAGAATTGCTGACAGATGTAAACAGACCATCTTGACGATAACATGCCTTATGAAGTTCAATATTGTTCGTATCAATAAAATCACCAATACGATGTAAATGTACACGGGATTCTGTTATGGTTGTGCACTTCATGGATCGTACCATCGCTGCAATGACTCGATGACAGGTGTCATGAAAAAATGGCGACATCGCGATAGTACATTTGTACGATGGTGATTCTACGGAGAGAATCAATAGATCATTTATTAAAATGCGACCATAAGGTCGAGATATGGACCATATACTAAGTTTATATTATATCTGATTTGCTGAATTGCGTCTATTCAAAACACATCGAGATGGTACGATGTCACGGTGGCGATGTAGGCGCTGTTATAAATACGTCAACAACATTGTAATCGATGAGAACCACAAACCGAAACGCCTGTAGAGCTTCATCAGAACGTACAAATGCCTATGGAGTGCCCCCCCCCCCCCCCCCTAAAGCGGGATGCATTTGCTTAGAGCCATGACAAGGTGAAGGCAGATATCTTGAATCAGCAATTCACTTCAGTGTTCACCTTAGAGAATCCGCAGACGCACTTATACCGTCATGGAATCAAGAACTGTACACCTGGCTGGTATCGAGAAACTCCATCATCTAAATCCTCATTAATCTTAAAACAACTGATCCCGATAAAGTTTCAACAAAACCACTGAAAGGAATATCAAACATGATAGCATCAACCATGACATTGTTTCTTCAAGCCTCCACAGACCAATGGAAAGTTCCAAGTGACTGGAAATCGGCCAACATCACACCACTCTTCAAGAGTTCCCCAGTCAACAACCGACCAGTGTCACTCAAATCTGTGTGCAGTAAGGTCATGGAGCATATAGTCCACAGCCATATCATTAACCAATGGACGGCCATAGACTGCTTTCAGGAAGCCACCGAGACGCAACTCATCATCTCTCACAGTCTAAACATTGGAGAGCAGGTGGACTGAATACTTCTTGACTTCTCCAAGGCCTTTGACAAGGTCCCACACAGTCGACTGCTGATGAAGCTACACTATTATCATCCGTAGTAGCCACCACAGTCCCGAGTCCCCCAGGGAACAATATTAGGCCCACCACTATTCTTGATTTACATAAATGACTTACCAGCATCAATCTCATCAAATACACGATTATTCGCGGATGATTGCCTGATGTACAGAAGAATCAAGTCACTAGACGACCAGGTCATCCTACTGAGAGACCTCGACAAGTTCCTGGGAATCCAGGACTGTTAGAATAGATCCTCAGTACCCCTTGCTTATCGTAAGAGGCGACTAAACGGGGTGGTCCTTCGGATGAGACCGTAAAATCCGAGGACCTGTGTCACGGTAGGTGTGGCACGTTAAATATCCTTCCCTGTTGAAAGGTCATGAGCGCCGATTTCGCAGCCCTTCACCGGCAATGGTGACGTCTCCATGTGAGTAAAAGATTCCTGAGCGGGACGTTAAATAATATACAATCAATCAATCATCGACAAATTCCAGCAATGGAAGGGTTAATGCAGTTCAACCCGGATAAGTGCTGCGGGTTACAAACAGAAAGTCCCCACTACTTGCCAACCATTCTATCCAAGTCCACATACTATCATATTCGAATCTGCTAAATACCTGGGCTTGACCTTTCACAAGATCCTCAACTGGGATATGCACATAGAAATATTTCCAAAGAAAACGAACTTTACTTACCTTGGCTTTACAGGGACCTCCGTAGCCGAGTGGTTAGAACATCGCGCTCAAAAGCACAAGGCCTCTCACCTCTAGTCGGCGCGGGTTCGATTCTCGCTCGCGCCGATATATGTGAGAAAGTTGCCAGTTTACTATCGGAAGGTCGGTGGTCTCTGAGAAAGTTGCCAGTTTACTTTCGGAAGGTCGGTGGTCTCTGAGAAAGTTGCCAGTTTACTTTCGGAAGGTCGGTGGTCTCTTCCCGGGTACATTGTATCCGAGTTCTCTCCTCCACCTACAAAAACTGGACGCCACCAGATAACTGAAAAATTGTTGAATGTGACAGAAAACAACAACCTTGGCTGTACAAGGCAGAAACATTAGTCGATACCCAACGAACATCAAGACGCACTCGCTGTGTTACTCCACCATCGAACACGCCTCTAGCGTGTGGAACCCAGAAAACATATGCGAAATTAACCGATGTTAATGGGGAAAGAACAGCTTGCCATGCACAAATGTACATTTTCATCGTAGCCAACGGAACATTACTTGGCCTTTCCCGTAAAGTCGAGAAAAACTTCCCGACTTGATGGAAAAGGCCGAACGATGCTCCGATTGCACCGGACCTTTATTTATAGATACGACTTAACAGGGTACAGTGTAGCACGTGACCATACACATGAGGAAAAAAGAGCGAGGTTTCATTAGATTAACAAGAGAGAAAAAAGTTCTTTATGCTTTGTGATAAACAGTTTTTAGAGTTATGGAATCTGTTTTATTCACTTTTCATGACAAACATTCCCTTTTACAACGCTTCGCAAAGAAAGTAATATATTGTTGTCCATATCTTAAAGTGGATATCATTTGTGAAGTTGCACCGAGCCTTTAACACGGAAAACAGTTTCAAACAACGAAATTTATTTCTTAAACACACGAAATCCCATGGAGGGTCGCACGAGCTTCAGTAGCGTGTCATTTGAAACGAGGACCCCCTGTAGTGTTAGATCCAAACAGTCGTATATTCTATCTCGATTCCTAAAACTATTATCATGGTTAAATTTAGGTCACCATCACTGGAATGGGAATTTGAATAATACTTGTAGGTATGATACTTTACATATAAATTATGTTTCCTGTCTCTGGTTTTGTACAGCTCACATTGTTCTATGTTGAAATAGCACAATTAAAATTAAGTTCAAATAAGGGAATCCGAATCCCGCGATACATTAGTACGAGACTGCGTATTCCATGGTTTTAATGTTTTCAATGCAGAGAAACTATCTTCTGTTCATATATACTGCATTCCATTTCATGTTGGGGGAAAAGAACGGGTTATCCTGAAAAAAGTTCGACAATTTTCATTGTTTGGTGTCGTTGGGTCATTAGATTCTGAGGAAGGCCATGAAGCATACAACCAATGAAAACTACAACTACAGACACGAGGAACTTCTTTTGGTAGGAATTATATAGTGTAGTGTTTTGCATATATACATGGATTATGCCAACATAGGGCGTGGCCACATACATTAATGTCCGACTATAATATTTAGACATAGTATATACACAGAGCTACTAATACAATTCCTATTCAATTGCAGAAGAAGAAAAAAATCGAAATGTGAAGCATATAAATCATTTTAACATTCCCTAATTATTTTTACACATTTTCATTATGTGGCCATGGTGGCCTTGCCCAAGGGGCTGAATCCTTGACCCAGGAATTTCACAATTTACATAGAAAGCTTCATGGACATCAAAATCATGCATTTACTTTTACTCAAATACATACAGTAGTAAAGATTTTCCCAGATTTAATACATTTTCACTATATGGCAATATTGGCCACATCCTAAGGCCTAGTCCCTTGGGGATCCGGGTTAGAATGGGTCCTCAGTACCCCTTGCTTGTCGTTAGGGGCAACTGAATGGGGCGGTCCTTCTGACGATACCGCAAAAACCGAGGTCCCATGTCACAGCAGGTGTGACACTATAAAGATCCCTTCCTGCTCAAGGCTGTAAACGCCGAGCATAGGCCAAATTTTGCAGCCCTTCACTGGCAATTGTGACGCCTCCATAAAAATACGAATAAAATCCATTGAGAGAGTTGATAAAAATATCAAACGCGATGCTAGGGTGAAAAATGACTATATTTCCTTTCAATTAGAAATCCCGGAGAGGGGGGGGGGGGGGGGGGGGGGGGGGGGGGGGCTAGATGAGTGAAATATTCTTGAGCGGGACGTTAAAACAATATGCAATCAACGAACCTGATGACCAATGGCAATATATGTGACTCAAGTGACCTAAAAAGCATATTTATGAAGTTTCAAGTTAAAACAAGTCAAAAAGTAAAGACAGCTCTTTATGACTTTACAGAAGGTTGGATATATGGATATTTAATACTTACTGAACGGTCGCGGTAGCTCAGTGGTTAGAAGCATCCACGAGTATGAGGCCCGCTTGTGCCATGACCGCGTCAAACCTAGGACTTAAAAATATATAGTGATTGCTCCTTCGCCAAACGCTCGACATTTAGAAGTGAGAATCACGGGTCTTTCGGATATGACCTAAAAAAAAACCAAACATGTCGCGGCAGGCGATGAGCGATAAGCTTTGGTCTATATTTGTCGTATTTTACGTACAGCTGGGACGTCTCAATATGAGAGAAAAATTCTCGATGGGACGTAAAACAAACAAACAAACCGTTCTTATTGTAGCATAGAAAGGGAGACAAATCTTTGGATCAACTGCAGATCATATCTAACCAGGCCGATACAGAAGTAAAATAGTACTATTATTACAATATTTGGAGATCATATAAGAACGAGTCATATCAAGGAAATGAAAAAAAAAATGTTGTTAAATTAATGGCCTCAATATTAGGCAAGGGCAACGTATGTTTTTCTTTGAAAACATAAAAATTATTTAGTCCCATAAGGCTTCTTTCAAAACTTAATATAATATACTGAGAGAGAGAGAGAGAGAGAGAGAATATATAATGTACCAATATACTAAGCAAGACAAGGACTGCCACCCACAACTCTGTTCGAGTGTACCCTTCATAAGATTTAAAATGTTTTTCATACAGGTCTTATGTTTTATCATGTTTGTCAGCATGATTACACGAAAAAGTTCAGCGAGATTTTTTTTCACCTAAGAAAGGTCTCATGACTGACAATTTGGAAGCGATACAGATGGTTGGTGATAATCCTAGATGTTGTGGGACGGTATGGATTGCCCATGATTAGGTTTGTGGAGTCATGGCAGAAGGATGAGTCTATTGTATAAGGATTACATATGTTCAATTTGTACTCTTCATTTTAATTTTAAAAACACGTAAAACAACCACAAAATCAAAGTAAAATTTTAACATTTAGTGATCAGACAAAACCATACTGATATTTCTACACCTCCATCTATATCAAATGTCCTCACATCACAAGATTTTCTTCTCCCATGCTTCTCAATAGCAACCATCCATAAAATATGCCATAATTCACAGATATACTGCATTTAAACCTGTTCAGTTTACATGACTGAAACATGATTAAAGCTGATGATTTTGGAAAATTGTTATTTGGACTCTCTGTGTTTTTCTTCAAAAAGTCTTTTGAATTATAGAATGTAAAAATAAAACAGATTCTGTTACAAAAGATATTTGATAACAAAGTTTTCATGACATGTATTTTTGATATGTCTCACAAATCAGACACATGACCAAATACTCCTTGAAATCACCATCAACATACATGCAAGTTTCTATTCAAGTTCATTACAGTGCTGTGCCACATGGGTTTCCCCACACACTGTATTCCACTTTACAACTGACTATATTTTCTCATTCATAGTTTATAAGCACATCTCTTATCAATCGCACCACTTAGGTGGGTCTCTGGGAACATATTTACAAGCACGTGTCTCACTATTCGCATCACTTAGGTAGGTCCCTTGGAACTAGTCCCAGTTCCTGAAGGCAACATGTGGCAGCTGCAGCTTTGGCAGACTTCTTGTTATTCATTGCAATGGTTGGCTGGTACTCTGTCCTATTTACAATTACCTGTATTAGCAGAAAAAAGGAGATAAGAACCACTGCACAACATGTGCATCATAGTACATGATGACACCAATATTTACTGTCAAATGGATTATACAGTGAAATGTCTAATTCTTCATTTAACAGACAAGATTTATGTCAAATTAAGGATATACTTTACATCATCATAATGGCTCATGGCTCATTTCCTTTTCAAACATGAATGAAAATATAAATATCAGCAATATTTATCTATTCATTTCAAATGTCATTGGCTAAATGAGTAGCTCAGTAGGTTAGAATGTTGACTGCTGAACCGCAGATTGCTGGTTCGAGTCCAGCAGGGGTTTTAATTTCTTTCAGATTACTTTCTATAAAACTGCATTTCTTGACTAAATAAAGATAATTCGCAAGTTTTTTATTTCAAAATATTGTTGCACTTATCCTCCACTTTTCATCCATATCAAATTTCTCTCGTGTAGCATTCCTCCTTAAACAATATTAAGATTAAAGTGAAAGAAGTTGGTAAAAAGAGAACTAAGAATGAAAAAATGGGTTGAAATATACCTACAAAATAAATTTCATTTTTCAAAATACATAAGGGCATGAACTGTGCTCTTTATGCCAGCATACTTCATGAAATGTCTTAACATTTTGTGAAAAGTAGGCTGGTGTGAAATTTGTTGTTCAAGCACTCATGTATTTCAATAATGAAATTTATTCACCATTTACTTTCATTCTGCCGATATTCCCAGCTATTAATAGTTGTACTATATTTTTCAACATTCATACACACAATTCAAGAGGAAATGGCTTTCAATTCAATTGGTAAATATATAAATGTAGTGGAATGGATTACAGACACTTCAAATATTATATAGTTTTAACTGTACATAACAAACCACTATGACTTATGGACATTGTCAGGACATTGAAAGGGGAATAACCTAACAATTCAATGTTTCTGTTTTTCTATGTGAAATACTTTGGTTTTTGTTTTAAGTTCTCAATATTCTAGATGACCTCTTGATTCTAAGGTTTTACATTTGTCAGTGAGATTTCAGATTTTGATTACTCTAGATAAACAAAAGGATGTTCTAAGCAGAGAAATAAAATTCCAATATTTTTTGTAGAGGTTGTAAAATGAAAAAAAAAGTAAAAAGATTATTGTACATGTAAGTGTTAAAGAGATGTAAACTTAATTTCATAAATGACCAATGTTTGGATTGCATTTTGTGTGGAACACTTTGCATCAAATAAAAAATATTACACTTCATTTTATTTTTTTTTACCTTAAAGAGGAAATTTTTCTTGTGATCTGGTCCACTCTCATGAATCAGTTCAAATGCAGGGGCTCCCCACTTTCTCCTGTTACAGAGCTCTACCAGGGCTGATACTGGGTGTTTACCTTAAACATACAGAAAATAATAATTAACTAAATAAACCTTCAATATGAAAATCTGACAAATTTACCACAAGTCAAATAGGACTGACCTCCATGTTTCCTTCTGTGATTCATTTATTACCTGATAAATCTTTGACTACTGGGGCAGCACCTTTGAATGGCTTTGGGGCTTGTTCTCCGGTAGATGTTAGTCCTAACATATTCATCAAATACATTGTATTAAAATAAAAAAATAAATTCAGAAAAAGCAGTGAAAATGAATACGGTTTACTTTTTCAGATTTCAAAATACTGAATGCAAATTTAGAAAAGATACTTTTCAAAAACTTGGTGTTTGAATGAATTAATATTTATAAAAAGTCTGCTATCACGATTTTAAACAGGAAAAAAACCATCCTTCAAAAACAAAATTCTTAACACAAGACAGTAGTCACACTACACACCCCGTCTGTCTGTCTTGAAGTCTAGGGCAAGTGGCTCTATTGATCCCTCATTGTTTTTACCCAGTCCTGTTCCCTGCTTCCAGCCCATCTTCTGCAGGAGAGCCATCCCTATCCCACTCTGTAGTGGAGCTGCTCGAACAAACTGATCCTGTAAAACACCTACACAGTCACACACACAGGCTGCCAATATAACTTCATCAGTATGAAATGGATGAAAACATAAAAATGGAGTTATCAGGTATCTGTGATCAAGCTCTTATTCTTTCAATTATCTCTCTCTCTCTCCCCCCCCCCCCCCCCCCCCCCCCCCCCCCCCCCTTCACAATAATTAGACACTAACATCTGCACAGAATCTGTCTGCATCTTGTTACTTGATATAATTTATCATAAAAAGTTACATTTGAACAAATCATTTTAACCTACATTTAATTCTGCTGACTTGATCACAGTACCTTTAAAGGTTTATAGTATCTTCAATAGAGACTTCTGCAGATAATATTTTTAACAACTTCAATGGAATGCTTTTGTTTAAATTCTCTGTGGTTAGACCTAGTTTCCTTTTTACTTCTCTACATTGAACAATTCAAATGTCCATGTTAACAGAGGAGGTGATAAAAGTACGGAACTACATGAACCTAACTATCTTATTTTATTCAGTATCTTCATAGTGCATACTATAGAGGAACTAGGCACAGATGAAAATATTCAATAAAACAAATCAAAGTATACAATGCATTATGATAAATCCACATAGCTACCTATTCTAAGAGTCCACAAGAAATATTTTCTGACAAGGATCACAGTCACATACAAACCTGTAAGAGTAGACCTCTAGATAGACACAACCACTTTTCCTCTTTGTGCTGAAACTAACTTACCACCCTCATAAAAATATCATCCAATCAGATTCCAGAAGTTAGTTGCTGAATCACAGTTCAGCCAATCAGAATCCAGTGCAGCATGGTTACCAATGGTAACTGTGTAACATGGTAGGCTGTCAACTATGTGTTTTGATTAAAGCCCCTGAAACAAGTTCTCAGATATGTGAATGTTGTCAAATACAGCTGTTAGATGCTTGGATGAATCTTTCAAAATCTTGCAAGTCTGAATGGTCCATCCATTTTGTAGTTAAACATAATAAGCTGTATGTTGCAACATGACACATACGAAAACAAGCTCCAGATTTCTTTCCTTTGTATGATTAAGCTCAACAAAATCTTTTCTTTTTACCATAATGCACTTCTTTTTTATATTAAAACTTTATCATCAAAACTTTATTCCCTTCCACATAGTGTTAGTAGAAATGAACTTGTAAAGCTTAATTCACACAAAATTTTAAGTACACAAGGGGTATGCCTCACACAATTGTCTTGCTTTAATAAAAAAAAAAAAAAAGACACCTGCAAAAGAAGAACAGACAAACAGGGCAAATGTGTGAGGCATTTCCTCTGACACATAGCATGGCCTCTAAGGTGCAAAGACAAAAGTACTGCATCCCAAATCATCTGACCCCTCAATTTATTCTGCTTGTCAATCCTCATCAATCATCATCAAATATAAAGATCTTGAATACACTTGTTTTCTTTCATATTTTTCAGAATTTTTTTTTGGGGGGTCTTCTGTATTTTTAAAACTAAAACATGCACCAAAGAGACCATGGAATCTCTTGTAACACAGCGCAGATCTTCTGTTCTGGATAATGGTGGACTAATCCCTCTCTGTATGCCTGGAAGTAAACACTTCAACTGTAGCAAACATGCTCTTTGTTGCTTTGTCTTTTAAACGATAAGGATTTAGTTTGAAGCTGCTTTTCATCTTTGTAAAGATTAGTTATAAAATGCCTACAATGCATGACTTCCAATGTCGTCATAATAACAAAGAGAGCAAAGGTTATCAAGAGTGTTCGTTTGAATTCTAAGATTCAGCTACCATCTGTCAAAATGTTACAATGTTCACCACTCTTTATCCACTCCATAATTTGGATTATAACTGGTAGAATTTATTTCCTTTTCCTTTTAAGGAACAAAATGTGACAGCCAATTAGTCCAAATTTGTTTCCATCATCTTAAATTAATGGAACAATTTATATTTTTGAAATGACACATTATCAAGAAGTTCCTATACATTGAAAGAGAAAGCATGAAGATCTTTAACATTGTAGAGGATTTCTGTTTTTGATTTTGATAAAACTTGTCCATGGAGGCATAAAAATGAATTTGGATAAAATGAATTTAGCTGTCAACATTGCTTTCTGAAGAGGAAACATTCGGAAGGTGTCTGTCAATATCAACAACTCATGAATGAATTCAAACTACACTTTCAATATTTATTCAACTTTCATTTTCAAGCATACTTTCATCTGAAACCTCTAAATTAGTTTTATGTTGTAGAAGCATTCATCATTTTTCTTCTTACAAATAATTCTAGATTATATTTCAGAGTGCTTTCTTCCCGTCTAAAAGAGCTTTGTATGTATGTAGAATTTCTTGAAGACAAATGCATTTCATGAAGACGCACATTTTGACACATGATGCAACATATTGGGTATGAAAAGTGATGAAAATTGGATCTTGAACACTTTTTGCATTTAGATTGAAGTTAATGATATAACCTGGTTTACCTGTATGTTTAAAGTGAATTAATTGCTTATTCAGTCAAACGGTACTTTACGAATTCCCTACTCATAAATCCTTTTTTTATAATCATTTCAGTCTCCTTAAAATTTAATTCTCCATGGAGTGAGCAACAATAGAGCATGTTAGTTACAGGTAAACAGGAGTTGACACAAACTGTTAACCTACCCTTTTGGCCCAGGCTTGTCTCTTTTTATCTGGTCCTATCAGCTCTTCTTGGGACATAACGTGAGCACCTGTACTACCCAGAAATTTTCCTGGAAGATTTTTGGACTGAGCCCAAAGACTAGCCTGTAAAGATAGCAAGACATATGTGTATTATTCTTCATTCTATCAGAGAATTCATATCCTTTTCTCAATTCAGAGAAATATTAATTGGACAAGAAACCAAGAAATTGCCATTGTGAAATATAATTGGTTGTAAAAACAAATGTTCTCCTCAGCTCCCCAAATTGATAATGCTCCAAATTATACCCCTTCCCCTTAATGTACTGCATGGTATGGAGGAGAAAGCATGAGCAGGAACACAGACATTATGAACTGCACTTTATGCAAGATGGAGAAAAGATTCAACATTGATGTGACCAAGGTCATTGTTTTATATGATCCAAAAATAATGTTATGCTGAAGTAACAGTAGAAAAATGAACATACCCTTGTTCATGTCAAAAGATGAAGCATTGTACAAAATTTTAAGTCTATTGGATGAGCCATACTGGAGGAGAAGCATTCACAAGATTTTATGACAGACAGAAAATACAAAAACATGTCTCTCCCTGGAAGAGAGGAGACATAATTCATAGCTCTGCACTATACTTTGAATTATGTGAGGCTACAGAACAAAGGATTTACAAATGAGACAAAAGATGCTGAAGCCCTGTTTAATTCTGTGTACTGTAAATATCAATATTTCCACATGTTGTTAATTACGTATGTTTCCACTGTAAACCATACACATTGTGTTTAATTATGAGATGTCAGTATCTTTTTAATAAATTGCTTAACTATGGGTATAGTATGCATGGCATGAATTTACACAAATATCTTGTAACATAGATTCAGTGTAAATAACTCCCACACATAATTTTCTATGATTACAACAAGTGAAAACAAAGATATATTTTGTAAAACACTGATGCCTTATATGGCCAAACTCTAAGGTCATGAGGTCAAAAGTTGTGGTACTAAATGAAAGGTCTTATCACAATGAATACAAATGTGAAATAGGAAAGCTCTATCATTCACCATTCAAAAGTTATGGATAAGGTTAAAGTTTTTCAAAAGTAAGTCAAACCCCAAGGTACAGGTCACAAATAAAAAGACAGGTCTTGTCACTAGGAATACACATGTGAAATTTGAAAGCCCTTACTAACAATTTAAAAGTTATGGCCAAAGTAAAAATCTTTACAGACAAAGAGATACTAGTAGATGAACAGACCAAAAACTATATGCCCCCAATGGGAACATAAAAAATGTCAGCATGCAAACTTCAGCATATATATGAGGGCGAGTCAATAAGTAACCAGCCTATCCCACTTCTGATTGACTGAGACAGTCACGATTTTCATGCCATGTTTCAATACATGTTTTATACCTGGGTACAAAATTGCATGCATATTGAGTCATTCTTTAATAAGATACTGAATGTCAAACAAGGGCTTGTGATGCAAAGGCATGCTTTTCATCTAAAGCTGAGTACCATGCTGTAATTCAGTACTTATACTTAAAAGGTAAAACAGGCAAGGAAATATACGGCAAGATAGCTGATGTGTATGGGTCTTCTGCACCATCTTATGTTCAGTTTAAATTCTGGGTAGGGGAATTCAAATGCGGTAAAACATCTTTAGAAGATGAAGCTAGGTCTGGACGCCTACTGGATGCCACCAACGAAGAAATGTGTAACAAAGTTCGGGATACGGTATACTCTGCTAGGTGAATTTAGGTGGAAGAAATAGTGCAGGCATTAGGTATTTCACATGATAGCGTTTCAACAATCTTACATGATCATTTAAGTATGCAGAAGCTAACAACTCGTTGGGTCCCTAAATCCCTTAGTGATGAGCAAATGGCAACCAGAGCATCAGTATGCAGCACCTTGTTGAAGCGTATTAGGTTAAAAGATGATTTTCTTTTGTGTCTGGTGACTGTATATGAGACTCGAGTTCATAATTATGAGCCAGAGAATAAAGCTCAAGAGTCGTCAGTGGACAGGGCTGGGGTTCCCAAAGCCAAAGAAGTTCAAGACACAACCATCTGCTGGCAAGGTGACGGCCACAGTGTTTTGGGATGCAAAAGGCATTACTACTTTGGACTTTTTACCCAAGAGAAGTACAATAATTGGAGTGTACTATGCAAACTTGCTAGAACAACTGAGAACCGCCATCCGTAAAAAAACATTGAGGCGTTTTGCTGCAACAGGACAACTTGAGAGTCCATACTTGCAAAATTGCAATGGATACTGTAGAACGAAACAGGTATGAATTAATAACATATCCTGCTTATTTGCCTGAACTAGCTCCTAGTGACTTCTTCCTATTCCCAAAATTGAAAAAGATATCCGTGGACGTAATTTCCAGTCTGACAAAGAAGTCATGATGGCAGTTGAATGGGTCAATGGAAAGGACCCTGACTTTTTCAGTTCTGGGCTGAGGGCACTTGAACACCGTTGGTCTAAGTGTTTCACACTAGATGGTAACTACATTGAAAAAGAAGAGGTGGGTCTCAACCGGAAATAAGTTAGGCTGGTTACTTATTGACTCGTCCACGTAAATATTATGTCTAAGTAATATTCAATTTAATTAGGGTGAAAATTAAAGGTTTATATGCAGTAGACTATGTGACATGCAGTAGACCATGTGACATGCAGTAGACAATATGACATACAGTAGACATACGACTACTTACAAGTATTTACAGTAAATCAATCTTTCATATTAAACTTACTTTTTCCTGAACTTTTCCCAGTATTGTGATAGCATCTATGTCATTGGGATTTTCCTTCAATTTCTTGAAAGCAGTCAGTCTCTCTGATATGATGGAACCAATATCCATGTTCTAGAAAATACATTGAAACAAAGCCAACTCATTACATTCTCTACAATTGATTGGACTTCAAACGTGTGACATGGATATATGCAAAAATAAAATTGTTTCAAAAAGATATATATGAGGGCTGATTGATATGTTGTGAGCCTCATATGAAAGGGGTTTGAATTTTGGTGGACATACTGCATTATTTTTCAACATAATCCCCTTCAGTATCTATACACTTTTGCCAGCTATGTTTACGAATACATCAGCATCCCAGGAAACTGAGACCATAACCTTTCCAGGTGATGGAACAGTCTTTACCTTCTTTGGCGGGGGTGAACCAAGGTGCTTCCATTGTTTAGACTGTTATGTGCCTCTCTCTGGGGTGAAATGATGGACCCATGTTTCACCCATAGTAACAAATCTTTGAAGAAAAATAGCAAGATCTCTGAAATTTTAGATTAGCACGCAACAAAAGTGCACCTGGGGTGCTTCTGATCAACTGTCAGAAGCCTTGGAACCAACGGGTTGAAAGCTCTCCCATTACAAGATCCTCTGTCAGAATGGAATGCACTCTTTCCTGTGAACTGTACAGGCTATATATCTTTCTGTAACTCGCCTCTCAGTCATAACAATATCATGGACTTTATTGACCATTTCTGGGGATGTAACAGTGACAGGACTTCCTGGATGGGGGTCATCCTCAAGGCTCTGTCTGCCACATTTAAACTCCGCCACCCACCTTTTTACTGTGGCATATGAAGGGACATTTTTCCCTGTTGATGCTGTCATGCCAGTATGGCTATCTTTAGGTGCTAAACCTTTCTTATGCAAATATTGGATCACTGCTCTTTCACAAATTTTATCCATTTTACAAAAATCACTTGCCTTGTTTACTTTAGAGTGCTAACTCATTGATATAAACTGACCAAATGTCACCAGTCTTCCGGTACTTGGCCTTAAATTGTCAGGAAATAGCAGGGCTGAAAAAGGACATCGATGCTAACCCCCTTCAATACAACGCTCACAACATATCAATCAGCCCTCATATCTTACATGCACATGTTATTAAGGTGGCTCGTTACATTAAAATTTTATTTAGTGGCTCATTCAGATTCTTTGTATGAAGTAAAATTTCAACATTGAAAGAGTGATACAAGCTCTCAATTATTTTTATATGAATCTTTTGTGATTTTTTCCGAGATAATAAAGAAAATATGTCTTGTTTGCAACTAAGAGATTTTAGAGTCCAAATATTGTTGTGAATTGATGCATGATATGAATAACAAATAGAATTTGGGTAAAAGACTCCTAGTCATTCTAATTTTTTTTTACATAAATACTTATGAAAATTGAAAATATTACTTTTTAATATTTTTGAAATATATGGATAAAATCTTCAAGAAAAATGTCCATTAAGAAAAAGATATAATTGTATATTACTAATGTATTTCAAAAAGCAAATGAAATAAAATTTACAAAATTCAAGAATATTCCGATATATCTTTTTGTTCACTAGAATACCACACGCTCACCCCAATCTACCAACCCAAAGGGTGTTCCTTTTATCTTTTGACCCCAAAATTAGTAGGGATCATTTTTGTCCTGTGGGTAGTCTGTATGTGTAATATGGTAACTTTATGTGAAAAGGATTACATGTAAGAGCCTCGGAAACCATTTTGCTATTTCAATGTCCAGTACACTTGACCTTTGCACCCCAAATTCAATAGGGATCATCTTCGTCCCCTGGGGAGTCTGTATGTGTGATATGGTGACTCTACATGAAAAGGATAAAACTTTAGAGCCCTGAAACCATTGTGTCTACAGACAGATAGACAACCTGATTCCAGCAACCCAACATTGTTGGGTATGACAATAGCAGAAAATAATACCAACCATAGAAGGAACCTCTGGAAACACTCTGTCCTCTGGGCGGATAGGATTTGGTGGAACATCTACAGGAAGTGGAGCAGTGGATGGAACTGGGGGTGGTGGCATCAGAACAGAATCTGCTGCAGTTGTTGCTTTAGTGGCAGTGGTAGTGGTTGGTACTGTAGGAGTTGTAGTGGTGGCAGTGGCAGTGGTTTTCTCCACAGGGACCCACTCGGACTCTTTTAGTCGGTGGGTACTGCCACTAGATACAGGGAACTGAAGACGTAAAGTGGCTGACTCCTGTAGTTTTTCTGCTGGCGTTTTTAATGGTAGTGGCTTAGAATCCTACAAAAGTTGGGGGAAAAAAAATAAAAAACAAATGAGACAATTTTGATCAATGGAATGTTCCCTTAAAATTGACTTATTTGTACCACTTTTTTCCACCATACAGCAAGCCAGCTTTTTATCCATGTATTTATTTCATGCCTCTGAAATGCAAACCTTACTTTCTTTTTTAAAAATTATCCCCATAAAATCACTTAAACAGACTGAAAATATAACCACTGCTATGTGTTATAATATTGACTGCCAAACAAACCCTGATATTCAACACAATGTTGTTGGTGTCCTTGACTTTGAAGGGATGATGTATAAATTCATCATCTTCGTCTCTTTTCTCCTCTGCATCATCCTCTGATGATGATGAGCTTTCCACTTTATTCTTGGCCTTAGAAGAGATTCTCTTACAGAAATCTATGCAAAATAAGAAGTAAGTTCTTTATTCTTAAATAATGAATGAGAGAGCAAAAAACTCTAACTGAAGATATACAAATACAATTACTGAGTGTCATTTTGTAATTCTACATAAACATACTTTAAATTTTCATTTCCAGAACAAATGCCAAAAGCAAGAAAAAAAATAACTGGATGCGCTATCATGGTTAGTAGACTCAATGTCAAAAGCTATTTACAGTTACAAAACTTAATATGAATTTTCACATATGTTGTACATGTAGATCTATGTTGTACATGTAGATCTATGTTGTACATGTAGATCTGTTGTACATGTAGATGTACATTGTACATTTAGATCTATGTTGTATGTGTAACTCTGTTGTATATGTAGATTTATGTTGTACATGAAGATCTAGTATATGTAGATCTATGTTGTATGTGTAGATCTATAAAGTCAAATACATTTAGTCCTGCTAGTCTAATTAATAACAATTTTAATCTTTGTGTTAACCACAATATATGTTTTGTCTCTGCTTATTACTTATTATAAACCAGATGTTTAAATGATCATTGATCATTATGGATTTATATCTTTCCTGATATCATTTTAATACTGCATCATGAATATTAATCATTTTAATACTGCATCATGAATATTAATCATTTTAATACTGCATCATGAATATTAATCAAAAAGAAATTTGTTTGTCAAAGCATTGCATTTCAGCCCATTCTCTTGTTTAAAAGAATGAAAATGCAATCGACCAGACAGGGATTTAAACCTGGGCCACTGAATCTTTAGTCATGTGATCTAACATTTGAGATACATGGTTACCAATAATCAAACAAGCTGAACATCACAATTCTCCCTTCTCAAGTCAAGTCTCTAAAGGATAATTCATCCCCTGGCAAAAGTTTTTACCTGTCAGATCCCAGGTATAACAACAAATGTAGCAAAAATGGAGAAATGTGTAACAGAATAAAGCAAGATTGGAATCCAGGCCCCCTGAATTTCTAGTCAGATGCTGTTTGGCCAACAGTGATTAAAACTGTTTTGACCACCATAATCAATAAGATTTCAAATTTTTAGGACATGACATTAAGATTTGTTGGTGTACCTGATGATTTGAATATACAGTATACCTGTGAGCTCATCTATGGATTTTCCACCCGATTTAAGTGCAGCCAGATCAATATTTGGCACTTGTCCAGACTTTGCCATGGCAACTGCATTTTTTCTAATTCATTGCAATTAAAGATAATATTAAATCTGTGACATACAAAGCTAATTTAACAACAAGTATACACGTAATGCTAGGAGTATATATATTTCCAAAATTCATTAAAAATCTAAATTGAAGTTAAACTTAAACAACATTTAGCATTTTCCTTACATTGCAATCTCCCTCAGCTTAGCTTTGTCTATTTTACATCGGAGATCTGCAGTCACACGGAAAGGCCTCTCCCTGGATTTTGACCTTGACCTAGACCTTGACTTGGATCGTGATCTGGACTTTTTGTGGCGATGTCCTCTGTCATCACGATAACCTCTGTCATTGTGGTGCGGTCTCTCTCGCCCATGATCTCGATCATACTGCCTGTCTCGATCTCTTTCATATTTGTCATGTGCTTTATCTCTGAAAGAAATTCATTAAAAGGTTTTGTATCTCTCTTCCATAACAACAAACAATCAATTAACTTGCTATAGTAAATATAAAAATCCCCTCACCTGTATTTGTATGCATCATAGATATACTTGGTTGAGGAGGATCTATCTTTAGATCGTGACCTTGATCTGGATCTTTCTTGAGACCTGGACAACCTCTTTCTTTTTGGTGACCTATTTGAATTTTAAGACAATAGAGCATATGAATGAGGAAATAAAAAGCAGTAAAAAATGCAAGTATTTTTCTCCTTTCTTTCATGCATATAAATGATTTCATGAGTTGCAACAACTTACCTTGACCTAGATTTGTGGTAATGTTTACGTTTGTTTCTGGAATCGTTCTCTGAGCTATCTTTGTTTTTGTGTTTCTTTTTCTTCTTCTTATCCTTTTTCTTCTTTTTCTTCTTAGAGGATTTAGAATCTTTGTCTGAATCAGACAGTGACCCAGTTTCAGATACATCATCATTTTCATCCGTGTCCTCTGACCCAGATTCATTAATTGAGGAGGATACCTCTCCTACAAATAAAGGCCGAGTTATAGGTCAATTAAACACAACATACTTTAATATGTTTAAAGGTCTTTGATTTGTAGAAATACTTGTGCATATGTAGTAATTTAAAACTAAGTACAGTATACATGTATGCAGTTTTTTCTATTACATGTAACTCAATATCCCTGCATAAAACTGAAATCTGAACCAAGCATCACAATCAAAATGTATTGAATCACTTAATGGGCAAAAATATAGATTGTAAATCTGCCATCTTTTAGAAACTATATATACAAAATATACCAACCATCCTCCAGGCTCTTTGTTTCAATCCTTTCCCCAGAGGAAATCATGTCTGCACTTGTCTTGGTGATTTTAAACTCCATCTGCAGTTTTCCTCCTTTCTTTGTTCCAATCTGAACTTCCACTTTGGGCTTACTACTGGAATTGTCAGTTTTCTGTCCTTCTGCAACCTCCAATTTACTACCACTGCTGAAGCCAGATTTCTCTTTGGAATCCCACTTCGATGACTTTTTCTGGTCATTCTGCTGTGTAGCTGTAGCTATAGATGAAAGTTCTTCATCTAAGAGTCTATTCATTTCTTCAACAGAACTTGCAATTCCATCGCCTCCTTTCTTCTGACCTTCCAGGGCCAGTTGTTTTGTCATTAACTTGTACTCAGATTCAATCTGTTTCATTTTTGTGGCCAGAAAATCCTTAAAGAAATCATCCACAATATTCTGGGGCAAACCAGTCTCTGCTTTTCCAACCTCTCTTAACATTGATTCCCGGATTGTGGCCTGAAAGTTTGTGGGTGAGGGGATACTGATTGATGATTTCTCAGGGGGTGGAGGCACCGGGGGAGGAATAGGGAGTGCAGCAATTTTCACTGCTTCAGTAGCAGGTTTGACAGGTGTAGATACTCCTGCAGAAATTTTCTTCTTCTGTGGGTTAATCTGATCAGGGATTGGAATGCTGTCTAGTGGCTCTGGAGGTGGTAGTGGCTGTGGAGGTGGTAGAGGAACATTTTCAATCTTAATTGTTGTATTTGTCACTACACACTTTTCTCCTAATAACTTTTCTGCACTTCCTGAATTTTTAAAATCATTGCTGTCAACTTTTGACTTTGCTGGTAATGCAGGAATTGGAATATCATCTAAAGATTCTGGCATCAGGATATCTAACTTGACATTTGAGCTTTTAACTACCTTATTCAGCACATCTTCTGACTTCTCTTCTTTGCTAACAGTCTGAATGTTATTAGTGATATTCACTAAACCCTCTGATGTCCCCTTGCTAACTCTCATCTCAGAATCTGATAACATTTTTTTTACTGTGTCTTTGAGTTCTATTTTCTTATCAAGTACAGCCTGTAAATCACCAAAGTCCATTGATTTTTCTCTAGAGCTCTCCTTCCTTTTGACATCATCAGCTTTTGATTTTTCTCTGTCTTTATCCTTGTGTTTGTGTTTTTTCTTATCTTTTTTCTTATCTTTCTTTTTCTCCTTTTTGTGTTTGTGGTGTTTCCTTTCCACATCCTTAGAGACCAGTCTAGACCCACTAGCATCTGTGTGGATTTTAAGATCTTCGTCAGTTAAACTTGACATCATGAAGGATTAGTACCTCTTTCCCGTCTTGTCACATTTCTAAAACACTCTACTTAAATTTTTAGCTCTGTGGTTTATCACTCCACTCAACCATCATTGTAATTCAACCTAAAAATAATAAAAACATGCTTATTCCTAGAAACGAATTTTATACATGATAAATGCTCCAAGTTCTAGTAGTAGTAATGGAGGTAGGTTCCTTGGTGACACCTGCAAATCTAGTAACATAAATTTTACATAGACCTCCAAAGAATAATATTTGTAAATATTCATAATTCAAATCTAGAATTATCAATCATGCTATATGATAGATATGCACACATATACACTGAGTGGCCAAAAGTATTGCAACAAACATGGCTGACGTCATCACAACTTTACTCACTTCAAATTTTATTTTTATTGCTGATGCGTTATAATGCCAACTAAGATCAAAATATCAGGGGCGTGAATTACCTACGGTTCTAATCATACCGGCAACCGTTTGTTGTTCTCGGTAGCAGACGATTACCGGTGTTGATAGTGATTGAAAACAATGTCGTCGAACAAGAGAGAACTGTCAACAGAGATCAAAGAACGTATTGTAGTTTTGCATTCAAATGGATATAATGATAACCAAATTGGCAAATCACTTGGAATTCATCGAAGCACTGTTGGGCGAGTTTTGAAAAAGTTCCGAGAAAAAGGAAGTGTGGAAAACAATCCCCGAAGTGGAAGGCCCCGAGTGATAGATGAGAGGGGTGATCGGAAACTTTATCGCATTGTGAAAACTAATAGAAGACAATCTTTACAAGATATTACATCAACTTTTAATCGAAATGAAGGAACACATGTGTCTAGGAGAACTATTCGTTGAAGGCTACACCAGGAAAGATACAGGAGGGGCAAGATTCAGAAAACACTTACGATAGGCAAAGTCAACAGACAGCGCCGAATTCTGTGGTGCCGAGGCAAAAGACACTGGAGACCTGAACAGTGGCAGAAAGTTATTTTCTCAGACGAAACACAGGTAGTCGTTGGACAAAATAACTCTGTAAGTTTGTGGAGAAAATCGTCCGAGAAGTGAAAGCCCTACTGTCTGAACCAACGTAAAACGCCCGTGAAAGTAAGTTGTATGTTTTGGGGGTGTATTACCTACGATGGTATTGGTGTACTTGTGCCAGTTGATAGAAATCTGAGTTCAGCAAAGTATATTGAACTGCTTGATAACCACTTATGGCCTGTAGTTGCAAAAGTTTTTGGAAATCGACAGTTTATTTTCCAAGATGATAATGCCACCCCCCACGCCTCTAGACAGACCAATACTTGGAAACAAGAAAACGGCATTCCAAAATTCAATTGGCCCACGCAATCCCCAGACCTTAAAGTTATTGAAAATGTCTGGCGTTCCATCAAAATCAAACTGTCCCGCGAGATTGATGACATTAAATGTCGGGATGACCTAGTGGCTGCTGTGACGAGAATTTGGACTGGCCTATCTCAAACTTACATTCGAAGCTTATATGCCTCAAGACTATGCCAAGTCATAATCCAAAAGGGGTTTGCTACAAAGTACTAGATGAAAATAGTAAGTAAATGATTCTTATTTCATTCAAACTTGTTTTTTCTCATGCATATAGTGTTTACGTCGTGATGTCGTCAGCCATGTTTGTTGCAATACTTTTGGCCACTCAGTGTATATGTATATACTTTTTACCTGAATAAACATAATATACAATTGTATGCATTTACAAGAGTCGGCAGTTTTATCAATACAACGTAAACAAGAACCAATGAGCTTCACGAAGCTCACTTCAGCTCTGTAGACCTTAAATTATAAAACATAAACTGCCGACTCACGAGCAGACTTGTAGAAAATTTGGTACATAACATACACACATAAAAAGAAAAACAAAAAACCAGTAACAACACCAAATTACATTTGCTAGACACGATCATCCTACAACTGATGAAATATTTTCAATAACGCTGTCTCATTTTGAAAGGCATTCTTTAGTAAATATTAATATAACCTAAAACTTAAACTGCACTCATTGACTCAATTTCAATACACTACGGAAGTCGAATCGGCAATTACACTAAACATGTCGTACGAGATTGATTCGTGCACATTAGACCAAGGTTCCCATTGGTATAAATTTTTATGTATTTATTTATTTATTTATTTATTCATTTACATTCCTTTTTTTCTTTCAAGCATTTTTAAAAGTTCTTTATGGAGACTAAGAAAAACTGTTATATGCCAGAACATATTTTCTTTTTTCAAATTAGAAGAATAAAGCATATTTGTTTTGCCCAAACTTCCTATATCGAGCAAAATGGGAGGAGGGGTAGGAGGAGGAGGGGTGTTATTTGGAAACTATTTTTTCAAACTTCGAAAACTTAAAGCAGGGGGATCATCTTTCACTCTATCGCAGTTTAAGTAACCTTACATTCTTACGGTACCATTCAGTGGTGGATTCAAGATTTTTGAAATGGGAAGGGGGCACATGTGAATGTAAAGTATTAACCAAAGTACTCGGATATTTTGACTGCCAAATCTGGATGTTTACTCACATTATTTTTTTTAAATTTGTGATGAAAAGGGGGTCCGGGCCCCCGCTCCGACAGTCACCTAATATATCTCACTTCAGATATGAAAATAATAATTTTGCATGTTAAAATAACGGAAGCGGAACATTTTCAAAGAAAGAGGAGCAACTTTTGATTATAAATGAAAAAACAACAGTTGACCCCGGTCATTATTCGACATTGAAAATTGACCCTTTTGCCTGTCGAAAGTGTCATTTCCATTAAAATCACCCCATTCTTCGTGAAGAAACATGACTCCCATAGAATAATGACCCCTTGTAAATTTTATTAAAAATTTTTTCTCTGGTAATGCCTAAGGGAGATTGTTCAATATTATCATATTAATGACAGTAAAAATTGAGTGGATTTATCATTTCTATTTGATCTTAACGCTTAACTAAAAATAAAAAAAAAAATAAAAAAATAAAAAATGATTAAGAAAGCAATTTTCTTTTTGAAAACCCTTTCAGTTAATATAGGACCTATGACTAAACTAGATCGGGGAACCAGTATTTACTTTCTATCATGTGCATGTCCACTCGATTCCCTGAAGCTAAACATCTTCGGAATATTAATTAAGGACATACGTGACTTTTCCGATATTTTCTCTAAAAGTTGTTTTGGGGTTGTTTTTTTGGTTTTTTTTTGGGGGGGGGGGTATTTTTGTTGTTGTTTTGTTTTTGTTTGTTTGTTTTTTCATCTCCTTGATATGAAGAGTTCTGATATGATTTCCGAAATAGGTTTAATTTTATGATGTATAGTAATATTACCAAACCTTTTCATTCGGCCTACGTGGCCGAGTGGTTAGAGCATCACGCTCAAAATCACATGGTCTCTTACCTCTAGTCGGCGCGGATTTAATTCTGGCTCGCGCCGATATATGCGAGAAAGTTTGCCAGTTTACTTTCGGAATGTCGGTGGTATCTTCCTGGGTACATTGTATCTGGGTTCTCTCCTCTACCAATTAAACCGATCACGGTGGCTCAGTGGTAGAGCTCTCGCCTCGTGAACGGAAGGTCGTGAGTTCGAGCCCCGCTCGGGCCGGCCGCGTCAAACCTAAGACGTTAAAATAGGTAGTGATTGCTCCTTCGCCAAGAGCTCGGCATTACGAAGTGAGAGTCACGGGTCTTTCGGATGGGACCTTATAAACGGAGGTCCCGTGTCGCAGCAGGTGTGGCACGTAAAAGAACCCTCACTGCTAAAAGCCATTAGTGCTAAGCATAGGTCTAAATTTGCAGCCCCGTCACCGGTAATAGTGACAGTCGCCGGATAGCTGAAAAATTGCTCAGGCGACTATAAATAAAAACAAACAAACAAAATCTACCAATTAAAAAATGGACCACCAGATAACTGAAAAATTGTTGAATGTGGCGGAAAACAACAATCAATCAATCAATTCATATCGGGCTGGATGGTTTAGAGGTTAGATCATCTAACTTGATCTAACTTGTAATGGAAGGGTCGAGGGTTCGATACCTGATTGTCCCAAAGATTTTTGTCTCCTTCTTTACTTCAGTAATACCCATTTATACAATATAGCTGAATTTTCATTTTTACTTGCAACAACCAAGAACTATCAAAATTTGCTAACTCTGAAACAGACATGGTACTATACCCCAATTTTGTTCTCCCTTTTTTTCTTTTTGTAGAAACGAGATTGAGTGCAAATGAGTTGTACATGAAATTTCACGAAAAAATTATATATTATTGAGAAACGTAGCGGATGTTCTTAATGCAAATACCATAGTTTTTTAGTTTTGTAGGAGTACGTAGGCCATTCAGTCAGGTCTAGGTTCAAATCTTATGTCAGGGTTGTTTCAATAGGTCATGCAGGAATTTCAGGTGAAAGACAGTACAAGTCTACTGCTTATCAGCCCGAATCTCATGGGGCACTTGGAATGAGAGTACCAAACCCCCGGATGCGTAACCCGAACGCAGTTTACCCCAAGATTGAGCGGCGGTATAAATGTTTAGGTGTGGGGTGATTGGCTAATATCAAGAGTGAAATTATTTGAAATTGAGAGAAATGATATAGAAGTTTAAATTAATTGTCGTTATGACAAATTATTGGACAAAATCGAAAAATGACTGAGGAAATTGCCATGGTAAGGGTGTGTTTGAAATGAAAGGTGTAATTTACTGCAGATTGCTATGTGTTGTAAAAAAGTACAAATATGACCTATAAAAGCAACGGGACCCTAAATAATTTTTGTCGTTTTTTATTAGCACTTGGAATGAACTATGACATCTTGGCGGTCATTTATCTAAAATTAATTTCCTTAATTAGTGAGAGGACCAAATGTTAGTATTGAGGTCTATGGGAAATGAATTGGTACTCTTTTTCCACTTGGACGTTTCCATCAAACCCTTAAAACTATGATGAAACATATCGTTATCAGTATGATAAAGGGTTCAGCTCGTTTTCTTCGCTGCACGAGACGCAGTTCATGAGCTTCTTGGTTTCAGTCCCATTTGGCCATACAGTAGAGGTGAAACTGCTGAAAGAAAAGTGACTGACTGAAACTAATGCTCGTCATCTTTTAGACCATGTGTCTAATTTCAAATGCTTGTAAATTGGCACAGAATCTCAAGAGTTCTCAAGCTAAAATGAAAATTTGGTATGGCAAAGATGTAAGAAACAGTTTTTGAACCAGGTGATAAGGTTCTTGTATTTTTACCTATTCCTGGTCGTCCTTTACAGGCCAGATACAGGCGCGGATCCAGAATGTTTTTCCAGGGGGGGGATTGAACATTTTCACAAAATCGAACCAACGATATAATGTTCAACCCATTATTTTCCAACTCTCGACGGAAACGCCCTGTATAACCACTGCACCACGCGGGCGACCTTTTTCTCGTGTATTGATGTTTTCTGGTAGAAGTGTTATTTAGATTGATTGATTGACTGTTTGTTTGTTTTCCGCCACAGTTTTTGTAGGTGGAGGAGAGAACCCAGATACAATGTATCCGGGAAGAGACCACCGACCTTCCGAAAGTAAATTGGCAAACTTTCTCACATATGTCGGCGCGAGCGGGATTCGAACCCGCGCCGACTAGAGGTGAGAGGCCTCGTGATTTTGAGTGCAATGCTTAAACCACTCGGCCACGGAGGCCCCCTGTTATTTAGCTGATGAGACTTGAGTGAAATAATCTTCGTTTTCCTTGCCTGATAAATGATTGTACAATTTCCTTTTGGTCAATTTCTAATGAATGGTGAAGATGCATTAGTGCAAGCCCAGTCAATCTGTCCTCTTGCATAGTACTGTGCATGTAACTCTTGATGCGTCTTAATCCAGAAAAGGATCTTTCGGTCTCACATGTTGTGATAGGTAAAACACATCCAATGTGAAGAAGAATTTTCACGTTCGGGAAAACGTCCCCATCTACAATGTTGAAAAGACTGAGCAGATTGCAGAGCTTGTCTTAAGTTTCTTTGCTCATGTTAACACAATAACGTCTCCAGTCTCTGAGTTCTTTCTCCAAGTCCTTTACAGAAAAACGAAGGCAGGTCGATCCCCCAAAATATTAGTTCTGAAGCAA
Source organism: Ostrea denselamellosa (assembly GCA_024699665.1). NCBI lineage: Eukaryota > Metazoa > Mollusca > Bivalvia > Ostreida > Ostreidae > Ostrea > Ostrea denselamellosa. The sequence continues at coordinate 3,009,883 of JAMZEH010000066.1, read as the reverse complement.
GTTTGGACAATTCCTCGTGTGAAATATTTGCCACATTGACAGGCAACAAAGAGCATATCGAATGTGCCGCCAGATTTTCTTTCTGAAACCTTGTATTTAATTCACTGAGGAAAAAGTCCAGAAATGGAATGGCCACGACAGATCTACAATTATCTCTTGGATTACTTGTGGAGACAGTTTCTCTGTGTTGCTGCTAGGAGTTTAATCACTATATCAAGGTCGTCTGCAATTTGTTTTGCATTTTCAAAGCAAGACTCAAATTCGATATCTACCGCTCTACGAATTTCTTTGATCCTATCCACGTGTTCCAAAATTAACTTGCAGTGAAAATGTCAGCATCTCTTTTCTGAAGTTTGAGAGTCAACGGCTTTATTTTGTAAAGGACATACCTTACAAACAAAATGTAATCAACACAGAGAAGATATCATCGAAGCCAAAAGCCCCTGTACGGTCACTTTAGTTTGTCTATCCCAAAACCAGTTTTCACTGGTACTTTCATTAAGGTTTTGATTGAGAATGTGCTGCAGACATTTGATGACGAACTTGTGCATAGTGTAGAACATATCAATGCATATATGACGCTCAACCCACCTTGTCTTACAGAGTCCAACTAGTTTCTTTCTGGAAAAATCAACAGACCCATCATTTTCTATAATAGTCTCAAGAAACCCTTGTCGTTTAGGGGAACTGTCAAAGAAAATAAACACTGAATTAAGAACATCTATCATATTTCTCACAAGGGATAATTTACAAACTGAAGCGATGCTCAGATTCAATACATAACTTCGATAGTGTGTGTACAAAGCTAATTGGTTTAGAGACTTGATTCGTCCCTGCCACCCCCGTTTTTCCGATGTCATTGCTGCTGTACCATCGTATGCTTACCATGTTCTCAATCGGAATTGCAAGCATGCGGAGGATTTCAATAAGTTTATCAGCAATTGCTTCCCCTGTAGTTCTGTCTATATTTGCGAAGTCAAGAAATCCCTCCTTAATGATGACAGGGTGTTCTCTAGTATCTAGATATCTGAGACACAAGACTAAAACTTCTTTGTTAGCGTACTTGTCAGTTACCTCATCGGCAATGATGGAATAAAACCCCCTCCCTTGTAAATCCTTCAAAATTTTACCTGTGATGTGATTTCCAATGAGTTTGATAACCGCATTCTGAATGGTTTTGCTGGTATATAAGGCATTCTTATTTACTTTTTGTAGATGAAACCTGAGCTGCTCATCATGCTTTGCCAACAGCTGTAATATTGCCAGGAAATTACCTTTATTTGAGGAATCACTTGTGGTATCATCTCTTTGTCCTTGGAGAGGAATATTTTGTTTCCCACAAAGAATGATCGCATCTACTATTTTCTCAAGCAACTTTATGTTGTGCTGATACTGTGCCTGATTTTGCTGATTGCGTTTATACGGAAGAGACGACGATGGCACTTTGGATGTCATCTTGGTTGTGTGATAAACAGATCTGGCACTCTTGTGTTGTTCGGAATTTTGATGCTTTAAAAGGGCAGATTTTTCCCCAAGGGCTTTCTTATACCCGGTAAAATTTTGCGCAGCAAATGTATTTTGATGTTGGACATCTGACTGAGGGAACATGACACAAAACTTACACGGACCGCCATCTAACAGTTTGCTGAAGATCAACCATGAAAATTGATTCATCCAAGAAGATTGAAATGATAGAATCTTTTTGAGTTCACCCGTATTCGTTGTTTGAACACAACCTGTTTTTAATTTGGCGACATCGTCTGGTAAGGGCTGATTCTGAATATAACGTATCTTTTCAGCTGAGGACATTGTGTTTAACTTCATTGCACCAGTTACAATTTTACCAAGATCAAAAAATCCGAATCGTCAAAAGGTGTTTTATCTTTATCATGTTCTGTTGTCTTAATAAATTCATTGTCACCAGATTTGATATCCGTCTTATCATTTTGTGAGTCTATGGTGATTTCCGGGGTATCATCTGAATCAATACAAAGTTTTGACTTTTTATGGGAAGCTCCTTCATTTCATTGGATTCAGTGGGTAAAACTGGGGAACAAACTACAAAATGATTTGATGACCAATTGTCTGGGTTGCAATTTTCAGTGTGTGACCACATGGCGTACCTTTTCATCTGAAAATGGCTTGATTTCTTGATTATATATTGTTTAACGTCCCGCTAGAGAATTTTTCACTCATACTGAGACGTCACCATTGTCAGTGAAGGGCTGCAACATTTAGTCCTATGCTCGGCGCTTGAGTATGGAGGGATCTTTATCGTGCCTCACCTGCTGTGACAAAGGGCCTCGCTTTTTGCGGTCTCATCCGAAGGACCGCCCCATTTAGTTGCCTCTTACGACAAGCAAGGGGTACTGAGGATCGATTCTAACAACCCGGATCCCCACGGGGCTATTTCTTGATAAAAGAAAATGTCTGTTTACAGCAACATTTTGTATTGTTGAATAAATGCTATATATTGGATGATTCAGGGCATTTGATGCTGCGAAAAAATGAATCAAAGAAAAATATTCCCCTGATTGAAATTAGAGTTTCATTCTGAATCGACTTGTACCCCAGTACAAGTGATCTGTCCGATACTGATGTCTCCACAACATTATACACTTTATACACTTGTGAGGTGAGACAAATCTTGTCGAAAGTTGCCTGTGACGCATACTTTCTCGAATATTTTACAAGTTCTAATACGGCCATGACACGAAGTTTGATATGTCTCGATCTCTTCATGACCAAAAATGGCTTTAGAGAGGGCTCTATCGAAGCAGTTGCCATCCCCGTACATTTCACAGGACAAATATCTACTGGGCCATCTTCTGGATAAAGCGCCTCGGCAATTTTGTCCAGATTACCATCTCTGGGCAATATATTGGACCTCATTACACTCAGATCATAGGTGTATTTTTCTTGCAACTTACGTATCTTAACGATACATCGAACTGCAAGGCTTGCCAGCCTTTTGCTGCTGCTTTCAGTAAAGAGGCATGTAAAAGATAAAAATCCCTTTCACACATGATATCTTTTGATATGTTACTAAACAAGTGTTAAAATTGGAAGGAAATGATAATCGGATTACTGTTAGAGAATTCTATAGATATTTACTTTAAATGATGACCGAATACTAGTCTGTCACATTTAGTCTGAAGCAGACTGAGAGGTATACTAATGCCTATGACTTTATGATGATTGTATGCTAATATGTCATATAGACTGAAAACATTGAAGACTTGTATAAATAAATCATTATAATGACCACACTATGAAGAGTGATACGACAGTATAAAGTCTGGAGAGATGGTGGAGATGGATTGGAATATATTGCATGGACTTCTACTGACTGTTGTCTAGCTTGCTAATTATTTTGATGAATAATGATGATAATAATAATAATAAAGTACACTAGACATAGCACAACATCATGGGCTCATATACATCACATGATCATGATGTTTCTGTTGAAGATACGGGGTTTTATATGCACGATACACACTATTGTCAGCAATATAAAGTCATGATGCGTAAGCTCAGTGAAGGATTAATAACAAATGAAACATGATAGCAACTAAACCTCTAAAAATAGGTCTCATTTGCGTCACTGAATGTATTTACCGGAGCCACAGATCGTAATGTTATCTTTACGCTGAAGCATAAGGAATTGTTGGATTTTATCGAGTTCAAAAATGACTGGTAAGTCTTGGAACTCGAAATATTTTGTGGAATATGGACACGATATCCAATCATATAAGCTTTCATAAAATTTGACCACAGTATTCACATGTAGAAAGGGTCTTTCATGAACTTCAAAGTTCACCAAACTTTTAATTATTGTTGTAGCACACGCAGGAATTCAATCTCGTAAAAGTTTTGAGACGTTCGACACGTCAGAAAGCTGTTGCTTAGGGATGTCATCAATCAAGCTAGAACCAAATCGGATGCTTGATAAGAAAATGTAATTAATAATGTAATTAATATATATTAGATAGAATTACCAGCATTTATTTCTTTCTTCATTGAAAGAATGCTACGGCTTAATGAGCACGCATACAAATGGAGAAAAACCACGGATACTTGCTATAGACGACAAACACGAGAGACAGTTTCGAGCATGAATGCAGTGCTGTACTGGCCAGTATGGCTGAAAATATTGGCTCCAATTGTATTCGTCCTGGAAACGATTCTGGGAATTTGTTTAAACGTGTCGATTTTGCTGACCCCATGTTCAAAGAAGCACTTGCAAGGCAATTTTTTTGTTAAAGATCTTGCAATAACAAATCTGTTTGTGTCTGCAATTATTCCGCCGATACTAACAGTTGTTATTCTCCTGCCAATCTTCAGATTTCACGTTTTTGTCATCGTAGAGGGCTTGCTGTGTTTCACCGTTGTGTCCAATTGTGTGTCAGTTACATGCATAAGCATAGATAGATATATGTCCATCGTTAAACTCGAAAATATGAACAGAAAAACACGTTATCCAAGGACAGCGATCTGGTCTCTGTCAGTTTTAGGATTTATTCTACCATTTGCAACATATATGATTCTTGATGTAGGTGATACACAGGATTGTTATGTATTTAAGTGTCGTCATGTACTTCATGTGTTAAAACCGTATTTTTTGTATGAACTATATTTTACCATTATATTCACCGTGGCTTCCATTACATTGATAACATGCTACAAGTACGTTTATCAAGTAGCTATAAGGAGGATAAAGGTAAAAATCCGGGTCACCAGCAATGACAAAGAACAACACTTTGAGCTGTCAAAGTTGAAACGATTCAGAAGAGTTACAAAAATAACTATCTGTATTGTCGTGTCATTTCTAATTTGCTGGACTCCCCTTATTGTTGTGTCTTGGATACTTGTCTTTGAAATAGATAACAACCAAACATCAAGAGTAGCGCATATTATAACGACAATGGTTGCCATGTTGTCAAATATTTTGAACCCGATATTATATACCTTTGTGAGACCATCCGCATATCCAAAATCAAAAACGAAAGAAAAAAGACTCAAAGTGATGCGAAATACATCAAAAGTCGCACCACAAACCATACTGAAAGCCCATGCTTCGTTTACATTAGAGACATCAGCAAAACTTTTGGTGCCGCCTATCCAGGATCTTGTATCATCTTCGTTCAGCGGCTCGTCATTTGAAAAAAATACGAACTCGGATTTTCCTAGTATGGATGTAATTTCGGTACGGAATATTACAAACCAGTTTGAAAAGGATGATTGCGAGTTTAGTCAGTAAAATTTTGATTGATGTTAGGATGATAGTGTATATGATATATACATATGCAATTCATATAATTATAACAGTTTGTTTTACAATCTTTTCAGTATTAGCTCTATGGGTTACTACAAGTATAAAGATACAACAGTACGCACAATTGGGCTAGTATTGGAGTACAGTTACTAGTATTGGAGTACATAACTAATATTGGAGTACAGTAACTAGTATTGGAGTACATAACTAGTATTGGAGTACATAACTAATATTGGAGTACAGTAACTAGTATTGGAGTACAGTAACTAGCCCAAATGATGCTAGTATTGAAGTGCTTTACCTAGCTCTGTTAATTCAAACAAGGTTGGTATATGTGTATATTTCACACATCACAAGAAATTCCTACAGTAATAAAATAAATCACTTTATGAATAGCTAAAAATGTGGAGGCTTTTCATAAGATTTTATCTTTCTGTAAAGGATTCTAAATATTTGATATCATTTTGCAAAGGATTCTTATTTGTTTGTTAGACATCCCATCAAGAATTTTCACTCAGGGTTCCTGAACGTGCCAATGCCTGCAACGACACAGGATCTCTGTTTTTAATGTCATATCCAAAAGCCCGCGATTCTCAATCTAAAATGCTGAGCATTTAGTGAAGGAGCAATCACTACCTATGTTTATGCCGTAGATCTGAAGTGACCATGACTCAAGTGGGAATCCAAATCACGCCCTCCCGGTTACAATGCCAACGCTCTACCTCTGAGTTATCGCTATCTGTCCGAAGGATTCTTGTATCTTATTCATAAATGCAACATGCATCTTAGAAAATTAACTCCAGAACTGTAGCTGTCCCATGGGGATACGGGTTAGAATAAGTCCTCAGTGCCCCTTGAATGTAATAAGGGGCAAATAAATGGGGCGACCCTTCAGACGAGACCACAAAAACCAAGGCCCCGTGTCATAGCAGGTGTTGCATAATAAAGATCCTCCCTGCTCAAAGGCCATAAGCGCCGAGCACAGGCCTAAATTTTGCAGCCCCTCACTGGTAATGGTGACATCTCCATATGAGTGAAAAATTCTTAAGCAGGACGTTAAACAATATATATCCAACCAACCAAAACTGTAGCTCTGTAGCTCTCTTTTCCTCAAGGAGCTACAGGTCTGAAACTACTTAGAAAAATATAACTAACAAGTAACTGGATTTTCTATCAACACAATATTTTACTTTTAAATTCAACACAGTGCTGTCAATTTAACACAGTACAGATATTTAACATATTACAGTCAATGTAACACAGTGCCATCAGTTCACCACTTTGTAGTACAGTCATTTAACGTAGGACAGTCAATTCAAAACATTACAGACATTTAATACAGTACAATCATTCAACACAATACAATAATTTATTACAGTACAATCATTTAATATGATACAATAATTTATTACAGTACAATCATTTAATATGATACAATAATTTATTACAGTAAAATTATTGAAAACAAAACAGCCATTCATCACAGTACAATCATTTAACATAATACAATTATGTAACAATGCAGTGCATCCATTTAACAGAGTACAGTCATTTAATGCAGTACAGTGATATGTCAAATATAAACTGGAACAATGACATATACTAACTGAACAATATAAAATATTAATGCTGTGAAAATAACATGTTTACATTGACTTCAATTAAATATTTTTGACACCTATCAATTCAAAGCTGTGAAATATGATATAAATTACTCATTCTGAGAATAATAATAATAATAATAATAAACAACATACGCCGTACCATCAAAACCACCTGTAAATTTTTACTATATTCTGTTGGAAGGGGAATTCAGGCACATTTTGAGACTAGAATTTGAGATAACCTACTTTCTCAGCTTCAAAATAAAGCTACGATTTTGTTGTTTTTTTGCTCGGAATCAATGAAGAACTTCTAACAATTTAAGCCAATTCTGAGGCCTGCTGTAACCTCATGTGTGTAAATGCCGTACAGGGTAACTTTGAACTTGTACCACACATTTGTAATTATTTCCCTTTTTGAAATTTAATCTATCTACATAAAAAGTTTACAGGTCGAACAAAATTCAAAATTTATTGTGATGTACAGTCACCAGCAGAGTCACTCTCTCTGTGTGACTTTGACCTGCATTTTCACTTGTGACCTTGGCCTCTATCGTATTGTCCAAACCTGTATGTCTGTGAACATCATCTACATTGTATATAGTATGAAGACTGCCAACTGCATAATATTCAAGTTATGGTATCAATCAAACAATCAATCCTGGATTTTTCTACATTGTTACATGGTTGCATTGTGACATTGAAGTCTGCAGCTTAAAAAAAACCTGTAAATGATGCAGTATCACACTCCACAGACAGACAGACAGATACAGTGCTTCTAAATCATTGATAAATATCAAACTGATGAAAAATAAATAACTCATGATAAAGAACATCATATTCTCTGTGCTAACACAAAACCTACTGTAAAACAGTGTAAATACTGAAAATGTAAGTACAGTGCTAATCCACATACTTAATACTATAGAGCAATTACATCTAAGGTATATTATTACGTATATCAAGACACCTGTTGAAAAGGATTACAAAATATACCAGTTCATTTTATGAAAAAAGAATGAATCTTCTACATATTGACATTAATTCTTTGAAAAAACACACACAACTGAAGTTTGGTATCTCGAACATCGATGTCTTGAATGCCATGGATATGTCAAAGTCAAGTTGGAAGTCCCAACTACATTTTCTTTATGTTTCCTTTTTAGCCTCAATAACTCAAATCTTGAGATATCTTAAAGATTTCTTTTGGTCCCATCAAGTTTGAGATAACATGGTAAATTGATTGTATAATACAGAAAGCACTAAAAATCAACAACACTCAACATCCTACCCACTGCATATAAATATAGATATGAGGTGAAATAAATAAAGATATATAAAGCACTAAAAATGATCAAAAACATGTAAAACTAACTGTTAATTAGTTCAGTTCTGTCTTGACTCTCATTGAGAAGAGACTTTTTATCGTTCCTTGTACCACTTGATAATTTCAACATGTACACAGATTCTGGCTTTTTTTTTTTTTAGCCTTTGTAGTTTAGTTTTAGTGCTAGTTTGCAATTGTTTATCATTTCATTTATTTTGTTTCCATTTCTATGTAACTATATTCTTTTGTCCAAAAGAATGACAGGTCATTCCGAAAATTTTGACAATTTTCAGTCATACTGTGTCGTGTTGGTCAATAACTGTGTGTGTGTGTGTGGTATTTGTGTGTGTATGTGTGTGTGTGTGTGTGGTATGTGTGTGTGTGTGTGTGTGGTATGTGTGTGTGTGTGGTATGTGTGTGTGTATGTGTGGTATATGTGTATGTGTGTGTGGTATATGTGTGTGTGGTATGTATGTGTGTGTGTGTGTATTAATGCATCATCATGCATGGCATAAACATAAATTAGATAATTGCAAGGTTCAATATTAAAGAATTACAAAATATCACAGTTATGCTTTCTTAACAGGGAATTGCACAACAAGCATTGCTGCTGTGATAACCTGACATCAATCATTTGGCAGGTTTTGATGGTGGATTACGTTTTCCGATTGCTTTTGTCCTCGCTGCCTGTACTCTTGCTCTGCTTTGTTCCCTCTCTGCTCTTTGCTAAAACGATCAACATTATTCTTATAAAGCTACAATGTCATAAACTTAGTACATGATCAATGCAATTTTACATAAATCTCTATTGATGATATGAGTGTAACTACAGCACAAGAGACCCACAAGTCAATTATACTCTTAGACTAGTAATAAATTGTCTTTCTTCTTTCTTTAGTTTGTTAAATGGAAGATGAATGTCGCCAAAAAAAACAAAAAAATAAAAAAAACTTTGTAAACACAAGGTAATATGGTTTTTTACAGCAATGTTTGCAACCTTAATCTCCTGTTTAACTAACAAAGGAAAGCATCTTATTATTTCAATATCTGTTTAGGCAAATTTCAGCTCACTGTAGTTAAGACTGAATTATTGACTTTTGAAGTCAAAACTGCTAGTTAGGCATTTTAATCCTTTCATTTTCATATCTCTACATATCCAATGTTTTGCACATGGTATCTTTAGCAATCAATAAAAAATTGTGATATCTTTACCAATTCAAATGGTAGCCATTTCCTCATGAATCTTAATGATGTGGTATGAATTTTGATAAATATAGTATTTTAATGACTGGAAATACTCTGAAGACTTGGCATTAAAATATAAATATAAAAAATGAATTTCATTTTTGAAAATACCTGAGGGCATGAACAGCAATTTCACACCAACACATGTTCATGAAGTGCTAACACACTAAATTAAGAATCCTGCTGCAAAGTGCCACATTTCATGCCCTTGTGTATTTTCAAGATGAATTTTATTTCTTATGTAAATGTCAATCCTTTGTATTTTGGACACTAGGTGGTAATTCTGACTGATTCCATGGTTATCAGGTCATGGCATTGCCCAGCTCCTGATGAATTATTCTAGCGTCATGTGGTAAAAAAAAAACTTGGTGTAAACAAACAGACAAAATCAGGCAAATTGGCAAGTGTGTCTGTCGTAATAGATTCACAAGGATAGTATATCTACATAGTAAAGGATAAGATCCTTTTTTCTGTAATTTGATTTACTTAAATTATTTACATTTTATAGATATCTTGTTATCCTTATCATAATTTTTCCAATCTTTAAACCTCAAACAATGTTGTTAACCAGAACATTGTAGTATTCCAGTTATGAAAATAACTTAATTATCTACACACACATCAATGTACATAATTATACACACACACAGACACACACACACATATATACATTGGTCACATTAAAACATGTTCAAGTTATCTAGTACCCTTTCTTGGTATCTCCTTTCAAAGTAGTCCATGTCTGTTTCCCCAGGCCTCCTCATGGCGGACATTCTCTCTGCCAAGTCTTCATCTACTTCACTTCTGGATGGCTGATCTAGTAATTCGGTAATTATAAGTTAAAATCCATCAATCAAGAAAATCTTATGAATGATATTTTTTATTTATAGACATTTATGATACATATGTATTTCCTAAATTTCACTTGACTGACAGTAGGTGCTTTCTTGTTAAAATTACATGATAGTCTTTATTGACAATCTCTGTTACATTATTGATTTATAAAACTTATTAAACACTCTGAGTGTTACAAAATGGGGACTGATCAGTAAATTTACTTGAACTTTATCAAGTATAAAGTCTGTACAGGACTCATTTCATTTTAGTTAAATATGAAGAAATATCCATATGTAGTGTTTACATCTCTCAACTGATTCGATATGCAAGAGCTTGTTCTGCATATGATCAGTTTTTAAATCGAGTAAAGCTACTGACAAACAAGCTGATGTTACAGGAGTTTCTACAGTTTCGTTTACAGTCAGCATTTCACAAATTCCATGGTCATAATAACAATCTAGTTTGTCAGTACAACCTTCCATTAAGTCAAATGCTTTTTGACATGTTTTATACCAATTGTTAGGCCATTCTTGGCAAACCGATTCTGACTGCAGATCACTCTGTTTACCTGATCAAAATATAGGGCTCACGACAGGAGTGACCATTCGACAGGGAATGCTTTCTCCTCCCAGGCACCTGATCCCACCTTTGGTATGTCCAGGGGTTCAAGTTTGCCCATCTCTCTGATTTGTATTTTCTATAGGAATTACGAGATTCAGTACTGTTCATTACCTTAGCCTTTTCTTTTAAACTCACTGTATCAGTGTAGTATACCTGTGAGAGCTCTCTGGTTCATCTTGTGGGCTTTGATAGATTGGACATTGGCTCTCAGGAATGGGTGATCAGATGCTGTGATTGGCTGTTCCAGGAATTCCTTCGAGGGTGCTCCTGTAATTGCCCAAAACAATGCACTACATTGAATAATTTTTCACAGCTACTCATATGTAGATTTCATATAAAGTTAGTCAAATTCAATAATCACAGTAATGTGTACAATACAGGGTTCGAGAGTACATTTCAGTATTAAAAATATTTCAACATTCAGGGAATATTCCTCCAGCTACAACTGACTTCCAGTAATCTACATAGAAGCACTACATTCAGACATGTGAAATTGAAATGCAAATGTCTGATGGTAAAGCATACAAAACAAACTTGCACATCATACATTGTATACAATTTCCAGGGTTGAGTTTAGGAAAAGTATACCATTATACATGTCATTATTTTCTGCTTGACATTTTGGTATGAAACAGACGAAAACCAAAAACACATGTTGCTGACTGAGAGCATCTGGAATCAATATGATACATGAAACATAAACAGATTGGGTTAACAGTTAAACAAACCAATACTGGTCTTCAAGTTTACCTATCCCACTTGGATCCAATCTCATGTAACCATCCATAAGGGAAGAGAATCCGGTGATGCCCCCCATGGCTTGATAGGGTACATCCTGGCCCACTGGATGACCTCGGGCCAGTCTCTCGTCCTTAGTCTCTATCAACATCTCATGATTAGAGTAGGGATTTCCACAGCCACAGGTGAAAGAACTGTGAAAACTTGTACATTGACAAGAACCTGTAGAAATGAAGATCTTGGTACTTTTTACATGCATTTAAATACTATGTAGTGTGAATCCCAAACAACACAACATGCTGCATGATTATAGTCATTATGAGCAATACTCTGAAAAGTGACCTTGTGACATCATAATCTGTCAATATATTTCTCTGACATGATCTAAATGTTTCCCCGAGATATTGAATATGTAAGCAAACGGAAATAAATGGACATGATATAGTAATCAGCATACAGGACTATCACATCTTAGATGTGTGTCTGTGTGTGTGTATGTATGTGTGTCTATAAATATCCCCATTCCCATCATTTGGCTGTGTGCTCCTCTCTGTAGTGGTTACAGAATGGGAGGGGATGAATATTCCTTGTTTAATCACTTACCATTTTTACACTTGTGTGGAGCCTTGGCTGTGTGTTCCTCTGTGAAGTGTTTACAGGTACATCTGATAGACTGGCTCCCATTTAACGGTACATATTCATAGGAGTAGCAGCCACAACCTTTGACCTTGCATGGTAAGAGAATTGGACGATCCTGGGGAAGAACCTCAAAATCTGATTTATGTTGTCTGTATCTGAAAGCATTAAAAACAGGAAACATGACATTTTGATCAAATTAAACAACAAAACAGAAAACTCCTGAATTTAAAGTCAGAATTCAGTGCAAGCAATGATATATATATATATATAAATTCATTAAATTTGAAACTGATTATGATAGCTGTATAATACTGTGTTTAAATCAAAGAAACAGCACTGGTAACAATTACATGAATGGTTTACCAGTGACTATATACATGGTACACATGTGATTATATAAATGGTTACCAGTGACTATATAAATGGTACATGTGATTATATAAATGGTTTACCAGTGATTATATAAATGGTACATGTGATTATATAAATGGTTTACAAGTGATTATATAAATGGTTTACATGTGATTATATAAATCGTTTACAAGTGATTATATAAATGGTACATGTGATTATATAAATGGTTTACATGTGATTATATAAATGGTTTACAAGTGATTATATAAATGGTTTACATGTGATTATATAAATGGTTTACAAGTGATTATATAAATGGTTTACATGTGATTATATAAATGGTTACCAGTGACTATATAAATGGTACATGTGATTATATAAATGGTTTACAAGTGATTATATAAATGGTTTACATGTGATTATATAAATGGTTACCAGTGACTATATAAATGGTACATGTGATTATATAAATGGTTTACAAGTGATTATATAAATGGTTTACATGTGATTATATAAATGGTTTACACAAGTGATTATATAAATGTTTACAAGTGATTATATAAATGGTTTACATGTTATTAAATGAATAGTTTACATGTAATCCATAATTTCAACTGGACCCTTAAAAAATGCATGGGGAGAAACCACTTTCTTGGGGAAGATTTCTGTATCTACTCATGCACTGAGTACATTCTCTCTAACAGTAGCTCTGTCAACATATTACCTTGTTCTTCTAATACAATCATATTAACATCTTGCAACATGACTTCAGGCATTTGATCTGTGTATTCATTTTATGCATGGCATATAACACAGTTAACATAAACATTGCATTAGCATCATATTTAGCTTTGATATATCTTTCAAACCAAGCTAATTATCAACAACATAAATGAAGGTATGAGAAAACTTGTCTAATTAATTCAAAAAATGTTTGTGGTACTTTCATGTGACTCACAAGTGTAATCACTAGTGAGTTCAATTTTTGAAAAAGAAGGCATATACATGGAGGTATATCTTGCATTTCACTTTATTTATAGAAGCTATTGAACTCATTTATTTAGTTGTATCACTGTTTTCTATAATTATAATGATTTGCTAAAAACTGTTAACAATTGAATGAATGTTTTAAAATTAAAGCAATACAAGCTGTAACAGACGGTAAATAAATTGAAAAATAAAAGATCAAATATAATAATGTATTTGTGATTGAACATCATATAATTTCATAGAATCAGGGTGAATCTGAAGCAATAAACCCATCAAATCAGCAAAAAATGTTGATTCATGAATCACTGTCATCCCGGTAGTAAGTCCTTCTCTTAATCACCGATGTGCACTGACTTTGGAAGTAGCCAGTTCAGGAAAATGCGAAAGAGAGGCGCTGCGCATGTGTCAGATTTGCAAACAATTTAATATTCCAAATTATAGCAAATTTATTAATAAAATTTCATTTGAATGGTATACATATGTATCTGCATATTTTAATTACTTTGTTACACTTATAATACTTAAAGTCATTCATGGCATATATTTTAAAACAAACAAAATGTGTAGTTAGTCATGTCATGTTTTTCTATGACCTCGGTCTCAGTGCAACCTGATTATGTTTGGCAATCATTGTTCCCATGTTTGTGTATACAATGCAGTGGCAGTTTATATGAATCACTCATTGTAGGTATGCTCTCAAATAATATTATTTGACTAAATTTTTCTTCATATCTTGGAGATTTTATATGTTATACTGATATGTGTCAACTGGTGCATAATTCTATAGTTAAAAAATACCATTAGTTACAGATTGTATTGCTTTAAAATTTGCATGTCAGATTTTTGTATATTTTGCAATCAAATTTAAAATCAAATAACTGTGAAGCAACTAATGAATCAATTACTCAGAACTCCTTGAGTGACAAACTAAAAAGAAGACATTTTAACTAAACCCTTAAAGTCAATGATACCAATAGTTGAACAAAACCATGGCATGCTTTGTGCTCGCAGAAATTTCAGTGATAGTATGTAAATATTATCTCCTTTATCATATATTGTTTTTGACAATTTTGTCTTTTTCCTTTCACATACACGTTACATTTTTAGAGCTTGCTTCATGAGCCGGTCACTGAACTCTGCATGCATAGTTTACCTGTGATTACAAAAGCAGAGGGTTTCTGGTCCCACAAGCTTGCAGTCCATTCCTTCTGGATTTATCCAGCACGTGAAAATTCTGTTCTTCATTCTCTGAAATAATAAAAATATTGTAAATCTACTGATGCTGCATAGTAGAATGCAAAAATGAAACAAAAGCATTTAAAAGAGAACCCTTTCTTAACAACATGCATGCATCTATATACAGGACAAATTTTACCATTGGAATGACTCTGTTTTTGTATGCTTCATACTGATCAGGTGTAAACATGACTCCACCATCATCATCCCCGACAATCCTGTAATGTAAAATTTTATTCATTGTTTCTATTCTTTGCTTTTTTTTTCTTTTTTTTTTGTTGTTGGGGGGGGGGGGTTGTTTGTTTTGGTTTTATTATTTCTTAAATGTGGTTAAAACTTCTAGACGTGAATGACTATGACTAGCTTGGCGTTTTACTTCTGTCTGAGGAAATTCAAGTTAAGACTAATCATGTTTCACCGTTCCTACCTTTTATACTCAGCATACGCATCAACAGAAGCGGCCGCCGACCCACTAAACTTCAGGTGATACTGTCTGGCTGCCATGTATAACAGTCTAGTCAATTCCCTTCACAGAGTCATAAAAAACGAAGTAAACAGTACTTTTCACAACTGTCGGCCAGAGAACCATGTAAACAAACGACAAAATTAAAATCCAACATGAATGCAAAACTTTTTTCCGAAATGAAAAATATCGACATATTCGTAGGTGACACTGGTAGAATTTGTGACGTACATTTGATATTCATCTTTTGCTTGGCAAGCAAAAGCACCCCAGACAAAATATTTACCTGTGCATTCTGTACATAAATTTTAAAAGCATTGCAGAGGAGTACAATGTACAGCGCCACAACATTTTCAAAATGACGACCGTAAACAAGGACGCACTTCAAAATATCAAACAATAAAAAAGTATGAAAAACTGACTTACTTTTCTCACTATTTTGTAAGTTGACCCTTGGACCTGACTACAGCCTGGATCCGACGGGGAATTGATAAATATAGGTTTCTCACATACTCAGGGGCGAGATTTTGCCAATATGTCAAGTATTACATTAAAAAGTTCGTCTCAGGTGGTGATATCTCTGGCTGTGTTTTGAAGTGAACGTTTTATTTTCAATCAAATATTTTCAATTATATTGATGTCTGGGGACTGTGCCGGCCATGTGATGGAAGGAATGTTGTTGTTTTGTTTATATTCACAAGGAACCCTGGTTCTGTGCACGGGCGCATTGTCATCTTGAAATAGGTAAGGTTTAATGAGAAAATGTCTAGCTATAACTGGCCACAAATGTTCGTCAAGTATATCAACATACTTTTGAGCAGTTGTGGAGCCATCAACAAGACACAGAGTCCCTACACCATCATAAGTAATGCATCCCCAAACCATAACTGCAACCCGACGTATACGAGGAGGGCACATACATTGGGGGTAAATACGCCTGATTTGCTTTCCTCCAGACATAAACCCTGTGATTATCTCCAATGACAATTTGACTTTCGTCAGAATATATTTTGCCAATACTGTTCCACTGCCAGTTGTCGTTTCCCAAAACATCAAGATAATATTCAACAGTCGAACGATTTCCGAAGTTTTGTGATTCTCGCTTTTAAGAGTTACAATTAGATTTTTAACTTCGTCACTCAGTTCACTAGATTTTCGACCCATGGTAAAATTGTGGTTGTTTACATGCACTATGGAAGTTACAGACCACAATGAATATAAAATTACGTAATTTTATTCGTGTAGCGCTTTAGGTTTGAAACAAGTTCAAACACAATTCGTACCCTCATTTCCTTAAAATTGTCCTCATGTCCAAACACAAAAAGAGAGAGTTCTGAATAAACAATTCCTGTAGTGTATTGGCTTTATTATTATATGATCAAAGAAAGATAACTCTATTATGTGTATTGTCATATGTGCACTACGTCATCGATGCTGCAGTAGTTGAATAAAGAGACTGTGAGCAAAACACGTGTTATGAGTCGGTGTGCTTGTAGACCTGTGGAATTATGCAGTTAATTGTATAAACTGTAGTGATACGACAATTCCCATCATCATCCATCTGAATCGGGATAAGTTCAGAGGAGCGTCCTTTGGATAATGCTCTGAGGAAACAGCATCTTTTCGAATATTCGAAGTTGGAATATTAAGTATACTTGTTGGAAAAGGATATTTCTTAAAACTTTGCCCTTTGAGTCTAACAAGAAAACTTAGTGCTCCTCATCCCTATTTTCCTGCATTCCTTGCTTCTTCGTGCACTTTTTCGAAAAATGTCTTTCTTTCGTCCGTCTGGGCATACATTGCGAAATATAATCAAAGTTAAAACTGTGCGGAAGGTTGATCTTACACTGATACGATAGTGTCTATGTCTATTCTTGGACCAAGAATGAAACACGTCTTGACAGCCTGAAACCTTACAAGCTTTGAAAAAGTTAATACACGTCATGACCTACGTCACATTGGGGGCGTTACGTCACTGATAACTAGTGCTTCACATATTGTCGGGTTTACCTTTACCATAAAAACTGTGATGATAGAAAAGTCAACAATTCATCATATTAGCTTTACAAAAAGATTTTAAATATATACAAACATTGAACTGATATGAGGGCAGTTGGGCATAAGCAATTTTGTTGACAAAGTTTCTATGAACAAGCTATCTAATGAATTATTAGACCTTGAAAGTTCGTCAAGGTCACACATATAAGATACCTTTTGATCAGTCGTCCCTTGCGAGAATTTTTCACTCGTATGAGTCGTCAACAAATACCGGTACTTTAAACGAGACTTGAACAGTGAGGGTACTTTACCGTGTCAACGCCTTTCGCGACACAAATTAAGGTCATATCCGAAATATCCCTGACTTTCACTCCTAGTGCCGGGCACTTGGCAAAGGAACAGTCACTACATATCATAGGTTTGACGCCAGATGCGGAGCTGGGAACGAGAACCGAACTATTACCTCATGATTACGACCTTTTGATGATGCCCTAAGAAATGTTAAGGCATTAAGTGCATTTCATATTTTTTATCAATTTAAGCTAAAGAACAGTCACACTGAGTGACTCTGAGTCACATTTAATTGAATGAACTTTCTAATTAAAAATAATTATACATTACACTCTAAGTGAATTTTTCTATATGAATTTTTTTGGGGGAAAAAATAGGGGGGGGGGGGGGTTGCCCCTCCCCCCTCCGGTTCCTACGGCCCATGAATAAAAACAGTCATTTATATCTTATGAATAACTATTAATAGATCTTTATATATCATTTTTAAAAATGATAGGTACATCATGAAAAAAAAAATTAACAGAAATTACATACCGTAGTGTAATTGTGATATTCCGTGCTTGAAACAATCATAGATACTGGGACACGCGATACAAATAAAACATTATACAGCCAGTATATGAACAGTGTGTACATACCTCTAAACTACAACAGCACAGGAAAGTCAGACGTATCATATGTAAAAGGTATTTACATTTTATTTATTTATTTTTTTAATTTCTGTAGTGTTGACACATAGAATTGGAGATTAAAAGACAACACTGGAAAGGGGGGGGGGGGGGGGGGGCTGAAGTAAAATTAGCTAAATATTCAGAGGTTAAGTATTTGCATTATTGAATTAAGTATAATGACTAAAAAATTACATGACTGACTAATAATATTTTAGTCATTGACTACATTTAATGTGTCTCTTATGCGAATTTTTTCACAAGCAATGTATGGTCATGGTGTACTGAACAAAGTATCTTATTTATGATGTACTGAACAAAGTATTAATATTAACTAGTCCTCGACTTTTTTAGATCAGGGTCAGGATGTTTTTAGTATATCAGCATTAATTTCTATCAATATTTTCGATATCCAAAACACAATTAGTTATGCTCGAAATTACACGAGCAAACCAATGTATGTATATTGTTTTAAAACTTTAAGTTATCATTTCACAATGGACAGAACTACTTGTTGGTAAATGTACATCAGATGCGAAGAAACAGAACACGATAATTATCTCGAACATTGGTATCTCTTGTGTAACATTTATGTTGAAATATGTTTTCTTTCTCGCGTACGATTCAATCTTTTGAAATCAAATTTGGTGTAAATCAACTTACAGCTCCTCTTGCACTGAAATTACTGAAATGTGCACAAGTTAATTATCAGTCACGTACTAACAATGGATGAGCCCCTTTTATCATTACATGCAAAACTGATTATTTTTTACGTCCAGTGCTTAATCTATAGAAGAGAGACTGATTGCCCCTCCCCCTTTTTTTAAATAAAAAAATATCATTATCGTGAATTGTAGTAATGTTAAATTTAACCGATGAATTGAACTAAAAGATCAACCCTTACCCTTATCCCTTACAATTTAGGATTTAGAGTTTGCGAATTTTTCTTTTTATTTCTTTCTTTTTCTGTTTTAATAATGTCAAGAATTTTTTCAGGGTTTTTTAAAAAGATTACTTCTGAAATTCTCGGCATTAATTGCATTATGACTTGGACAAACATAAACGACAAATACGACTGTAGCAACGATCCTAACATCGCCTCCTCCCTTTCCCAAATCTACAAAGTGCACAACTTAAAAAAAAAAAGGTTTCTCCATAAAATCGAAGAAACTAAACTTGTTTTTATCATAGATGTAATACACCTGTTAAAATCCAGCCTAATAAAAAATTTGGTAACGTAAGCTTCAATATACACTGTTTGTTAATACTATTTAAGATTTGGACCGCAATTCATCAATTCATTTGGTGTGTGCATTAATTCAATTAATGAGAGCAATAATTGAATTGAAGCGCGCATTAATTCAGTTGATGAGAGCAACAACTGAATCGATGATATCTTAAAATAATTAACGATATCTTCAATTATTTAAGTTCATGTTAATTTGGCGCTCCATATAGTTCGTTTACAGGAAGACAATATTTTTTTTCCAAATTATAGATAGAGTTTGAAATTGATTTACTCGTAAAATACACAATATTTCTGCAAAAATCATATTGCATAGAGTGTTGTAAATATAGCTTGAGCAATCAAATTTGTCACCGAATTTCAGAAAGCCATACTTACCTCAAACATTTCGCGTTTCACGTGTAGATTTATGTACAACGTTCAAATTGATGATTTAAACCCATATTTCCAAGTCACGTGTAGGTTTATGTACAACGTTCAAATTAAACCCATCTTTCCAGGTCATTTAATGTTTTTGACTACTTGATTTGTTTGACAGAGTATCTTTATCCTGATAAAATAATTTTTGATGATTATATCGCTCTTTTCGTCACATTTCACATGTAATTCGCGCAAAGTCGCACCTATTTGTAATGTATCGCATGAGGGTTAAAATTTGGCATCCCACGAGTTTTTGAATGTATCGTCATGCTATAAAATCAGACCTTTGGGCTTCTAAACATGCATTTTATCGTGATTCTTTAAATATCACATTTTCATAATTCAAAATAAAGTATGGCGCAAAAGAAATCCAGTCTTATCTTGAATAGGTCGAATAGTGGACCAACTGCAAAACTTAAATAGACTGTACCCGTCTGTATACCACAGACTCCAAGTCCTGTAATCAAATCGCCCTCATCTTTAGAAAACATACTTGTACACCCTTGAAAAGACTAACGCCAAACGATTTTTTTCATTGAAGATCCCCGCATGAGCAATGCCAGCGTCAGGTTAATTGGTTGGTTAATTACTGTATAACATCCCGCTACAGAATCTTTCACTCATATGGAAACGTCACTATTGCCGGTGAAGGGCTGAAAAGTTTTTAGTCCTATGCTCTGCGCTTAGGGCCTTTGAGCAGAGAGGGGCCTTTATCGTTCCATACTCGTTCTATACCTGCTGTGACACGGGGCCTCAGTTTTTGCCGACCGCCCCATATAGTTGTTTCTTACGACAAGCAAAGGGTACTGAGGACTTATTATAACCCAAATCCCCACGGGAAAACATCAGAACCTTTTGTTATCGCTTAGATGAGAGAGAGAGAGAGAGAGAGAGAGAGAGAGAGAGAGAGAGAGAGAGAGAGAGAGATCATAACCAGAAATACCTCACGCAGGTGTCTGCCTTTTAGAAAAAAAAAAAGCACAATAGCTTCGGAGCCGAGCCCTCGTGATCCACAGTGACGTTGTATACGGTGAAAATGTTGGCATTGGTGTTTCAAAGTTGATCAATTTGATTGTTGCTATTACAATGTAGTCAGTTCTAATGAACATTGAGAACTTTACGAAAACTGTGAACTCTGTGCCTGACCTTCTTTTGGTACATGTAACCGTGGGTTTCGTGGTAATTTATGTCCAATCTATATTAAACAGCTGCTGCACATACCGCAGAATATTGGTAATTATAGTCGTCTCTTTGAAGAAGTATGCTTCACAAGTGTCACTTGTGTTTTACTTGAATTGTTAACAAAAGGTATTAACTCTAGAACAACTGTTCACTGCTTAGTGTTGCGGATTTGTGATGTTGATTTGTGATGTTGAATGCGCATCCACTATTTACACAACGATAGTCTGCTATGGACTGAGAGCATTGATTTATTACAGTAAATTTATTTAAATAAACTATGTTTTATCAATTTCGAATACATTCTACTACGGAAGCCCATATAGGACCTATCAAAAAATATTTTTGAATTTGTTATAACGAATTCTTGAATTTGTTAAAACGAATTTAAATCGTTATAACGAATTGTTGAATCCGTTATAACGAATTTAATTTGTTATAACAAATTTTAGGAATTCGTTATAACGAATTTAATCTGTTATAACAAATTCGCTGAATTCGTTATTTCAAATTTTGAAATCTGTTTTAACAAATTAAATTTGAAATAACGAATTCTTGAATTCGTTATTTCAAAGATTGAATTCGTATTTTCGGTTTTTTAAAATCTGTTATAACGTATTTTCATCCAATTCGTGATAACAAATTAAAGAGTGTCAAAATTTCAATGTTATAAATCCGTTATCACGGACTGTGATCTGTGATAACAAATAAATAAATTTGTTATAACAAATTATAAAATTGTTATTTCAATCTCCAATGCAATCTGATAGTCTAGGCGATAGCCATATTATAAGCGAGGCTGTCATCAAGGAAGCCATTACACAAAAAGGTAAGGCACGAGTGTAGTTTAATAACAATTTTATAATTCGTTATATCAAATTTATTTATTTGTTATCACAGATTACACTTCGTGATAACGGATTAATAACATTGACATTTTGACACTGTTTAATTTGTTCCCACAATTTATGGAATTTGTTATCACGAATTGGATGAAAATACGTTATAACAGATTTTAAAAAACCGAAAATACGAATTCAATCTTTGAAATAACGAATTCAAGAATTCGTTATTTCAAATTTAATTTGTTAAAACAGATTTCAAAATTTGAAATAACGAATTCAGCGAATTTGTTATAACAGATTAAATTCGTTATAACGAATTCCAGGAATTCGTTATAACGAATTTAAATCGTTATAACGGATTCAACAATTCGTTATAACGATTTAAATTCGTTTTAACAAATTCAAGAATTCGTTATATCAAATTCAAAAATATTTTTTAATAGGTCCTAAATGGGCTTCCGTATTCTACGGATGATCTTTGTAAGGTAAAACTATTATGTTCCGCAATCGAAGTTTGGGATCCCAGTCTTTTACTCAGTTTCTTCTTCTTCTTCTTCTTCAAATCATTTACAATTTGTGGGTAAGTCTTAATTATATTAATTGTTAGTCCTTGTCTACCCGCAGATCTGTAGCTGTCCGGGAAAATATTGGGACAGACCAGATCTGCAACTAGTCTCTGTGTATTTGCTTGTTTAATCGTGGGTATCAGTTATGATGTTTCAAAAGCTCAGACCTACCAAACACTTTGGCTTCCAATCTATATATGGGGCTTGTTGTGTGTGTGTGTGAGTGTTTTTTGTGGGTTTTTTTTTTTATAAATAATAATCACCCCTTCATCTCGTGAATTTTGGTGTCTTTGATACTGTACACATTACCCAAAGTGACAAGAAATCGATCGGCGATGATAGAAGTGTCAATTAACAGTTGACATTTAACTCCGGACACGACGAAGTCCAGACTTTTTACTACCCTTTATGATAAAATTTTTCAAAAAATCAAAGTGCATATGGTGGGATTCTTTTTAGCAGTATGTCATAGTCCAAGGATGGGCTCATACATCTATATAGAATAATAAATGTCAGTCTCCAAACACAATAAATCCTATAGGAAAATGGCAAGATTTTGAATCCTAAAAAAATCCTATCATAGTCGTATGAGATAAAAATACTAATATTCCAATAATTTTCAGTAGGATGTTCCATGCATTTAATATTACATAGAAGTAATATTAAAATAGGGGACATTTTATCATAGCAACTTACTATATTGAAGATTTCTTCCAAACACACTTTATATCATCCTACTAAACATTTTGGGAATATTATGATTTTTTTGGTCCCATAGAATTTTTTATAGGATTTTTGTAGGATTTAAAATCCTGCCATTCTCCTTTGGGGTATTTTTGTCTTTGGAGGCTGTTATCTATTATTCCACAAGGATGTGTAAGCCCAAACTTTGCCGATACTCGGCGCTTATGGCCTTTGAGCAGGGAGGGATCTTTATCGTGCCACACTGCTGTGACACGGGGGAGGGGGAGGGGCTCGTTTTTTCCGGATTCATCCAAAGGACCGCCCCATTTAGTCGCCTCTTGCGACATGTAAGGGCTATTGAGGACCTATTCTACCCGGATCCCCACAGGATTCTACCTTAAAGACTGAAGAATTGAAAACAAGAAATCAAACAAAGCAAAAAAAAAACAAAAAAAACTTATTTCAGTGTGATATAAATTTTAAAAAAAATCAATTTTGAAGTGAGATTCAAACTGGGAATCAAATGCATGCTCATTGATTCCGATTCGCCTAACATGGCGAATAGTCAATCATCGATCGACCACGTGTGAAAGTACTATAGTTCATATTTACGTTTAAATCAAAGAAACCTACTACAAGCAAAATTTCTACCTCCTTTCAAAGAATTCCAATTTGTACAGTTTTTTAAAACAAAATTCTGGCATGTCCAAAAGCTTCTTTACTGTAGAGTTTTATAGACATGAAGCAATTAGAGCAGTTTGGAAAGAATCCAAGCAATTTCAGTGTCTCAGTACGGACGAGCTCTGAATGCTAATAATTTGATAAACTTTACTTAATTCAGTTTGTAATGGTAATGTTGCTATTTTTACATTTTATTATTATCATTTTTTGCATATTTATTCAGATTTTGTACATAATTATTTTAAGAAAAAAAAGAAGAAAAAAAATCGATTTGTCTGTAGCAAGGGTCCATAAGATATATTACAATTTATCTCACAGAATGCTGGCATTTGCTCTGTTAATGATATTATTGGGAAACCAGGAAATTTCATGCAGTAAGTTCAAGACAATGACCAACATCTGGAGGAACTTTAGAGATGACTATCTATCGGCCAGCCAAACTTGCTATACACTAGGGTTTACGAAGGAACGACGGGAAAACAACTTGAAAGCGAAAGGTAATTACTAAAAAGCATACTAATTCCACACACGGAATTTGCTCTGCAGTATTTGTTTACGTATGGGCCCATAGTTTTATTCTTCCGCCCTTCCTCACTTCTTATACGTATTTGTTTTCCCCAGAGGTAACTGCCTTTGATGCCGGCTTGAGCTCATCAATGAGTAAAATAAAGAGTGGCCAGAGACTGGTGTTCACTGTAGTGGATGAAAACATAAACCAGGGATATGATCCACGTACCGGTGTTTTCACGGCACCCGGAAGTGGCGTGTATGTTTTTCAATGGTCCACGGTTGTGACTGGTACGCACTATATCCACACAGCTATCGTTGTCAATGGAAAGAAAAGAGCTTTGAATGAGTGCAATACTACGCGGGCTAATAACGACTCCTGTACTCGAATGAAGGTCATCCGGCTGGTGGTCGGGGATAAGGTCTGGATCGAATGTATCAAAGACAATTCCGCCATTAACGATTATAAAAGTTCGGCATTTACAGGGTTTAGACTATAGCGCTGATGATTTTAAAATAAATACATTGTGCCTCTACATTTGTGCCATCGATGTTTGTTATTATTGAGTGTGTTCGTTTTACGTCCCTTCTCGAGTTTTTCACTCATGTAATGAGACGTTACTAGCTGTAGGTGAAAAGTGATGCACTGTTTGAAGCTCAGGGTCGTAGCACTAAGGGCTTATTGTGCAAATGCCTGTCATGACACGGGATTTCGGATTTTGAATTCGCATCTGACTGACCTACTACTCTCGCTTCTAAATGACGAACATATGACAAATCACTATTTTAGCAACTAAGGTAAAAGCGTGGCCCAAACTATGACCTTCCAGTCAGGAAGCAAAAGTTCGAATGGTGCATCCACTGCAACTGCTTGGTAATTTCAACCTGTTACCCATAAAAATTACAAATAGACAAATATGTTCCAATTCTGTTTGTCCCATGCATTGGACTTTTCCAGTCAAACAAGTGGTTGCACAGGGCTTAAGCACTATCATTCCATTAAAAGTGTGTCACTTTGCTTGATCAAACTCGCTGACTTGCGGTATAGTTTGAAGAAAAGTGAGTTTCTTTCAATTTGATTGGTCCCTGAGAACAAAAGTAAAACCATGTTTCATTGCCCGAATTCCACGCAGAAAATATACAAGCGAGGTTAGCTATATATATAGACTGGATGCTATGGGAGAAAATCAGGTATTGTTCATTTATCTATATAGGATCGGGGTTCACTAGCTGCTCTGAAGAAAACTTTTAGTTCGATGACGGGAGCGTAGCTAGCACTATTTTAATGTGTAGGCAATTTATATTTCACGGGGGCAAGAAGCACCGAAGGGGATAAGTGGTTGAGGGGTTCCCCTCTTACCGCCGGGGTGGGGGTGGCGAGAAACTTTAGAAAAATAAGACCTGCTTCACTCTAATTTGCGCATAAATGAATTAAAATAGGTATTAACTATCGTGCATTTTCATAGTTTTCAGGCTGTTTCGTTGTGGAATTTATTTGAATGTGTTTCACCAATCGGGGAAGCATATTTGAATCAAAATGTAGACCAGTTGAAGCTTGACATCACAATGGTTTATATACAGGTATCAGTAGTATAGTAGGACATTAAATGACAGGAGTTTGTAATTATTAAATATAACTCGTATCTATACTGTAGGATACGTACTCGCTAACGCCCCTTCCTTCTTTATAATGATTCTGTTACTTTATGTCAAAAAATCGGTCGAGGCCTGGATGTTTGTCGAATGAAATGTGGTATTTGTTTGTATATATATATATGGGGGGGGGGGGTAATTATTGTTATTTAATATTGTATATATAGTAATAAGAATGATGAAATAATGATAATAAATAAGTAAATATAGTTCAAATGGCGAATATTCGTTTCACTGGTTTCTGTTCATTGTGAACTAAATACGTTTTGACAACAATCTTTTAAAATTCTTTTTCTTACTTTAATACATACACGTACTGACCTTGATGGGAATTCACAGCTGTGGTATTGGAGCCATTTTGAAGTTACAAATTCAACTCTGATATTATCCGAAATATGGTTTTTCGTTGAGACTCCACCTTCAAGTTACGACCAATCTCTACCTAGAGTTGTGGTTCCTTGCTCTCACACGTCTCGCGTATGTCCAATAACCTTGTAAAATGGTGAAACTGCACAAAAGAATTTGTTGTTTTATTTTATTGCAATAAATAGGTGTTTATACCTCTGTTTAGGAAAACAGAAGTATTTCTACAACATGTGAGGCATAAAATGTACGTTAAAACATGATTACTATATTTTGTTCGGTGTTGCGTCTTCTCGTAGTAATCTGTTAATATTCACTGTACACAAAACCATGTGTAGAAAAAAGAAAACCATGAAATGTTAAACAAAATCTTAATTAAATGACATAATAGATCGTTATCAGGTAGGTTTATAGTTACGTTTTTCTGTATCTTTTGAAGCGGAGAGGTGACGTACCTCCTCTTGCGTCGACCCATAGATTAAGGAAAAGTTTGATTTTTGGCTTATGCCCGAAGTGTTAGGTTGTTTCAGATTAATATCCCAAGAAATGGGGTGAATGAATATGAGTTACCGTACCTATACTGAATTTATAAACTTCACAGAAGCCCTTACAAAGAAAGAGACATTGCTCGATCAATTAAATGTTCTACCGAGCCCTCATGAAAATATTATCAGCTATGGTGAAACTTCGAACATATTGTATCACATCATACGTGTATGTCAGAAATGATCTAAATCAAATGTGTATTCTAAAAAAATTGAAGAACTTTTAGTAAATTTGAAATCAAACTTTTCTCAAATCAACATATCAAAATGTATGACTTTTCAACACTTTACATAACTAGTCCTCACGATAAATTAAAGACTAGACATTTTGACGTCATAAACAGTTGCTTCTTCAACAAAGATGGATAAAGGAAATATTCGTATCTTGTCATCAGTCATTCAAAAAATTACTCTTTTAAATACCACTATGATTCTACGCACAAGTACTCTGAAGTTGACATCAAAAGGATTTTGGAGTTTCTCAATGACATTATCTTCGTAATCTTTGGTGATGAAGTCATTCAACAGTCTATTGGAATTTCCACGGGTACGAATTATGCTCCTTTATTAGCTGACCTGTTTTTATATTCTTATTAGGCAGAGTTTATTCAAAAGCTCCCAAATGAGAAGAGCTCAATTCTCGCTCGTTCCGATATATGTGAGAAAGTTTGCCAGTTTACTTTTGGAAAGTATCTTCCCTGGTAGATTGTATCTAGGTTCTCTCTTCCACCAATAAAAAGAGGACGCCACCAGATAACTGACAAATTGTTGAGTATGGCGGAAAACAAAAAAAAAAAAAAAAAAAAAAAATAAAAAAAAAATCAATCAATAAATCTAGACGAGAAGAAAAATTTTCTTGCTATGGCTTTCATGTCGACATTTAGATAGACATTTTATCTATTAACAATAATTGTTTTCATTCGTATGTCGATTCGATATATGAACTCGAAATAAAAGACAACACAGAGTGATCCACATCTGTACTTAGATATTTTATTGAACATATATATTAAAGATAAACTCAACTTCATGACAAACGGGTGACTTCAGCTTCTCCATCGTCAGCTTCCCATATTTGTGGAGCAATATGTCATTGTCACCTGCATATGGTGTTTATGTCTCTCAATTGATTCGATACACAACAGCTTGTTTCAAATTTTATGGTCGTTATGACGATCTATTTTGCCAATATATCTGTCACTGGGTGGAATATTGTTTTACGTTTTTCATACTAATTGTTACGGCGTTTTTTACAGACTGATTTTGACTACAGATTATTCCGTTTACTTGAAGAAGATATAGGGCTCACAGGGGTGTGGCTGTCCGACAGGGGATGCTTACTCCTCCTTGGTACCTGACCCCACCCCTGTTATATCTGTTTTACCAACTGTTAATTTTGTATTCCTTATAGGGTTATGAGATTGATCATTGTTCATGATCTTCACTTTGTGATTGCCATTTTACCTCCTAATATTATACAAAAGGACCAAATGGAGGATCTGAAGAAATAATTGCCTGTCATTTGCACAAGAAAAGGCGAAGACAACGAACAGCGAAGGGAACGAATCTCATAAATCTTATATGGAATACAAGTTAGAGAGTTGGGCAAACACGGATCTCCTGGATATACTAGAGGTGGGATCAGGTGCCTAGAATGGATAAACATCCCTGTTGACCGGTCACTTTACATCTTGATCTTAGAATCTTCCTGGGTCTTTCGAATACATTATCATGATCTGTATGGGAGACTGATGAAGAAAGGCGTGATTCTTTGGCTTAAATAGATGATTGCATCAAATTATACACAAATATCAGAAAATTGGATCTGCTGATCTATATTACTCCAGAAATGGACTTTTAAGATTTGTTTGCACCAAGGTGTTTAGTGAGAGATTTTTGGTTGCAAACTGAGTGTTCTTGTGCCAAATCACTTTCCACATGCTTTCCCTTTCCTCCTCTAATGTTGACAGATAAAACTTCCAATACCCTCAACCTTTGTAAAGGGAATAAAAGGTATTTTGTTTTAAATACACAATCAATATTTTCTAAAAGATATTAACGTAAATGAGAATGTGAGTAGAAAAAACTGAAACTGAATATTTGTTGTTCATTACCGCTCGACTAAGGTCTCCTTCTTTTGTTGTATTATTCCACTCTGTGATGTTTAGAACCCAGTGACAAAACTCATTCAGTAGATATAAAGCTCATCATCAGGTATTGTTGTTTGTATGGATTATAAACAATGGCTATACAAATATATGCTATATCTGGAATACCAACTACTGCATGCATGGTCTTGTTAACATTGTGTATTTCACTTGGGTTGTCCAAAACTTCCAAAACTATACTCAGTCATGATCTGTTAATTTTTGTCAGATCTATTTTTCATATCGTTTAACAATGGATGTGTTGGTTTGCTTGAATAGGTCTTTAACTTGTCCATTAACATTTGACCGCTGCAGTAAAGTTTTCAAGTAAGGAGATGTGCTGGATGTGATTTTTCTACACTTTTCATACATATTTCATTGCACATCAGTATACCAGTATGAAGAGGCTCGAGGTATATTTCAATTTCACAGCATACCTGATTGGGAACTGTTTATGGTATATGCATGCTTGCAATATATTTAAATTTTCCTGTAAATATATTTAACCATTTATCCGAAAAATGTTCCATCATTGTTAAGAAATGGACTATAATTTGTAATTATCACATCGTATTTTAAAAGTATACCACATGTACTTGAAAAATTTACAGTATATTTAAGTTGAGAGAGAGAGAGAGCGCTTATTAACGGCAAATAAGGTTAAGCGAAGATACTTGACTTTCTCACTTTAATAGCGTATCAGAATTATAAATCACATATTCACTTAACCCAATATGATGTAATTACTACTTAGAATGGCATTCTAATGCGTTTCTAAAGCCATTTACAAGTGACTGCAAGAGGTACACTCAAATATGCAAAGTATATTGCTATTAATATCCGTGCAGCAGAGGCGAAACTCTCTGTTATTCAGCGAAAGCAACAAACGCAGATCGAATTAAGGTACTGTTTTTCTTCTTTATTACATATACACTCTTTTGTTTTTAGAATGCAATCGTATTTTGGTGGCATTATATATTGTAAATTTTGTACATGTTTATGCTACTTATAGTACGAATACTGATTTGTGAAGATGGATACTGAACGTTTATGTATATTAAAATTACTATCTATCCGTGCTAGTGAATTAATTAATAATATAAAATCTATAATTATGTTTGCAACCACATTTCATTATATATATATATATATATATATATATATATATATATATATATATATATATATATATAATGCAGAAAAACCAAAACGCGGAAAACAACTTAACCGGTTTCATTATCAATCTTCAAGAGTTATGACAGTTACTTGTTTGGATATTTACACACACACACACACACACACACACACACAGATATATATTTGCACGTTTTTTAACGTTTCTGTTGAAAACCACCTGACCATGTCTTGTCTCCATATTTAGTAATGACTTCCATATTTGAACAATGCTGCAGAGAAATAGTCCAAGAAGAACAAACCTTACAAGTATGAAATAAACCATTATAATAAGTATGAAATAAACCATCATAATAAGTATGAAATAAACCATCATAATAAGTATGAAATAAACCATCATAATAAGTATGAAATAAACCATCATAATAAACATCAAATAAACCATCATAATAAGTATGAAATAAACCATCATAATAAGTATGAAATAAACCATCATAATTAGTATGAAATAAACCATCATAATAAGTATGAAATAAACCATCATAATAAGTATGAAATAAACCATCATAATAAGTATGAAATAAACCATCATAATAAGTATGAAATAAACCATTATAATAGTGTGAAATAAACCATCATAATAAGTATGAAATAAACCATCATAATAAGTATGAAATAAACCATCATAATAGTATGAAATAAACCATCATAATAATTATCAAATAAACCATCATAATAAGTATGGAATAAACCATCATAATAAGTATGAAATAAACCATTATAATAAGTATGAAATAAACCATCATAATAGTATGAAATAAACCATCATAATAATTATCAAATAAACCATTATAATAAGTATGGAATAAACCATCATAATAAGTATGAAATAAACCATTATAATAGTGTGAAATAAACCATCATAATAATTATCAAATAAACCATCATAATAAGTATGAAATAAACCATCATAATAGTGTGAAATAAACCATCATAATAAGTATGAAATAAACCATCATATTAAGACCGCGGGTTAAGTATTTTTCTGCAAAGTTTGTGATCTCCATCTCATGTTTAACAAACCATAGAAAACATTTTATTATTGAAATGTTTCAAGTATCTGAACAGAAATTTAGCTATTGTATATGGTGATCTGAGTACAGAGCCTGGAGATGTTATATCAGTTGTTTTCTTTGGCAAGTCCTTTACCTGTTCATTGGGAAAACAAATTACCAGGTATCTGTCTCATTTTAAGAGATATCTTTTATTTCATCTTTTTTTTTATATTATCTCTTTAGAAAAAAGATATCTCTTCATAAAAAGAGGAATCTATTAAATCTTTTCAACCTAAAGTAAAATTAAATTTCCGTAAGATATATTTAAAAGCGAAAGAGGTATTTCTTTAAGCGTCCAAAGGATATATCTAATAAACAAAGATACATCTAAAATAAAGATATTTGCGTTGATTAATTATTTTAATTTTGTTTGAAAACACATGGAATGCTCCTCCAGAGGGACAGTACCGCAACATCGTCCAAAGGAATCTAAATACTAAATGAAACTGGACACTATACTACTAGTCATTGAAGCACTTATTGATTTATAAAGAGTGATTTTAAATGGATATTGCTAAAGTACAACTTGAGGGTGGGTAATATTGGTATATCCACAGGCACATTTGACGCCCCTGCAATATTAAAAATTAAATATAATTTAATGATATTTTTAAATATATGTTTATCTACCTTCTTTCGTCAAGGGATACGATGGATAATAATATGAATATATCTAAATGTAAGTTAAATTTTTAATCGATATCATTTCCTAAAAAAAATCAAGGGAATCAAAACCCTTAAGTAATTATCATACAACTCGCTAGGCTTAGCAAGTGGTAAATACCATCACATACCATCTCTTCAAACTTTCCCGTCATTTTTTACACTAGTTTAATACGTCATATAAATGTCGAAGGTCATGCGTGCGAGAAAATATTGTACTCAAATGAAAAAAAAGTATCTCTTTACCTTTAAGAGATATATTTCAAATCTGGAGAGATATTCCTCCAGAGATATGTAAGATAAGATCTTGCATATCCCTTACGCGTAGAAATATACACGGATCTCTTAGAATCAAAGATATATATATATATATATATATATATATATATATATATATATATATATAGAGAGAGAGAGAGAGAGAGAGAGAGAGAGAGAGAGAGAGATTTTATAGATTTTCCCATCTGTATTGTATATTTCGGCATATAAAATTTTCCATGCCATGTTTTCCTCTGTGCAAATTTATAATTGTGATATCATGATTCCTTTATATTGAAAATATGGAAAAATATATCGTTATCATTACCAAAGAAATGCGAAATGCTGACTTTAAACGAGATAATGTAAGATATTTTAACTTTGTAAACTATTTTTGTTACATCGATAAAGAGATACTTCTTAATGGCAATGGGATGCCTCTAAAAGTTAAGATATATATATATATATATATATATATATATATATATATATATCTTTGATTCTAAGAGATTCATGTATATTTCTACGCGTAAGGGATGGTATATCTCTTATTTAAAGAGATAAGGTTAAGAGACATCTCTTTTTGAATACATAGGAAAATGGCTAGTTATAGTTTTCATCTAGCATTGTATAATAAACTTAACTGTGACAATGCATATTTTCTGAGATCCTTTTCCATCAATATTTGTGCAATTTCCATTTCAAAACATTCTATATGATATGTACAATTTTCACTAAATATATTTTCCCATTTGTATTGTGTATTTCGGCATATAAAATTTTCCATACCATATTTTCCCTTGTGCAAATTTATAATTGTGATATCATAATTCCTTTATATTGAAAATATGGAAAAATATATCGTTATCATTACCAAAGAAATTGCTAAATGCTGACTTTAAACGAGACTGTTGGAACTACTATAACATCAACTTGTTTGCCAGTAGCCTGCCTCCGTGTAAAAACTGATCATACTCAGAGCAAGCTCTTTCTTATTGAACCAGTTGAGAGATATACACACTATATGCAGGTGATAATGGAATATTGTTACATAAATGGAAAGTTGACGATGGAGAAGAAATCAGAATGTGTTTATCAAAGTAATTTTTTGGATGACTAGATAATGAATATTTCCTTTTCCTTTTTGCTGAAGAAGCAACTGTCTATGTTGTCAAAAACTCTAGTCTTTGATTCATCGTAAGGATTGAGCAATTTCAATTCTAATAAAAGTTCTTTTGAATCTTTTAGAATCCACATTTTATCTACACCCCTTCTGGCAAACTGTAGTACAGTACATTCACAGCTACTAATATTTTTGTAAAGATTGGGACTTGGTAGAACATATACTGGTTCCAGCAGTGTATTTATATTTGTAAGGGTTTTTGTGAATGTTTGGAAATCCAGTATATGATTGATTGTTTGTTGTTTTTCGCCACACTCAACAATTTTTCAGTTATCTGGTGGCGTCCAGTTTTTGTAGGTGGAGGATAGAACCCAGATACAATGTACCCGGGAAGAGACAACCGACTTCCGAAAGTAAACTGGCAAACTTTCTCACATATATCGGCGCGAGCGAGAATCGAACCCGCACCGAATAGATGTGAGAGGCCTTGTGATTTTAAGCGCAATGCTCTAACCACTCGGCCACGGAATAGACACAGTATCTCATATTCAACAATCCCATTGACTGGGATATCAAATGTGTAATTTGAAAAAGCAATAGGAGTATAGATATGATTCCCATATGTAGAATTAATGCCAAGTATGTTTAAAATACTGCTGTAATAATGAAACTTACAAACATTGACAATAATATTACAAGCTATATCAGTTGGAACGAAAACATATTTCTTATGTAACCTATCCGATTCTTTAACCACTTCTGGTTTACTAAACACAGAAGGATAGATGGAATACACTTTAGGTTTGGTGTACCTACTACGAGATTTTAAAATTTCTGTGATACTTTTTGTCCATTCTGACTAAGTTTCAAGTTCTCCTTTCTCATATTTAGCGCATCGTCGAACATAATCCCCGACATAATTTGTAATAAGTAATGAATTTCTGCCGCCAATGGAAAGACCGAGGTTCTCTGAATTCAGGACCTTTTGAAATAAGTGATTTAAGGTCCTCATTTTCAACTATAGTTAAAATTCGATATCTCGAACACCGATATCTCGAATACCATGGATAAGTGCTTCGGAAGTCCCAACGACTTATTCTTTATGTATTTTATCCTAGATATCTCGAATACTCCGATATTTCGAAGTTTTTTCTTGGTCCCATCAAGTTCGAGATAACGAGGTTGGACTGTATATCAACATCACCAGTAATAACATGTCCAGCTGCACTGTAGCTGAAAAATGACAAAGATCAAAAACACGTAGAAGGATTAAGTATAAGATGGTCTATATATAGGGATTGTAAAGTTTATAATTAAAATGTAAATTAAAACAGATGCTGGCGGCAAACTAACAACTCAACTTTATGACAAACGGGATGATTTCAATTTCTCCATTGTCAACTTCCCTTATCTATGTGGCAATATTCCATTATCACCTTTTTATGGTGTTTATATCTCCCAGCTGATTCGATACGTAAGAGCTTGTTCTGCAAATGATCAGTTTTTAAATCGAGGCAGGCTACTGACAAAGGGGTTGATGTTACAGGGTTTGTACAGTCTCATCTAAAGTCAGAATTTCGCAAATTCTATGGTCGTTATAACGATCTAGTTTGCCAGTACAACTTTCCATTAGGTCAAATGCTGTCTGACGTGTTTTATACCAATTGTTAAGCCGTTCTTTGCACACTGATTCTGACTGCGTGTTGCTCCGTTTACCTGATTGGGATGTAGGGCTCACGGCGGGTGTGAACGGTCGACAGTGGATGCTTACTCCTCATAGGTACCTGATCCCACCTCTGATATGTCCAGGGGTTTCTGTTTGCCTATCTCTCTGATTTGTGTTTTCTATAGGAATTGCGAGATGGAATATTGTTATTTATCTTAGCCTTTTCATGTTTAGATACAATAGGGGAAGTATATTTGAAGGAAATACAGGGTGTAGACTTGAACTTGAAATATGCTGAAACTTGAAACAAAACTTGTTTTATGACAAAGGATGTTACTTAAGTTGACGACATTTATTCCTTTGTTAATAAAAATAATAAAATTAATTTGAGTTTAAGTTATTTGAGACATTTTATCCTTTGTTAATAAAAATAATAAAATTAATTTGAGTTTAAGGAACTAGCGACATGATTAGGAAGGAATATCATCTATAACCCCCGGAGGTTTAAAGAGCCGGTGATGGGCAACATCCATGATCGCAGAATTCTTCTGGTGTTGAAAAATTAAAGTATGGACTAGCTTAGTTTCTTCAAATAACATGTTCAAAACTTTCAATGGAACAGAGTAAAGTTTTGCTCGAATATGATGTGGACCTAATTGTCTGTTGACGTAACGAAAAAGCGAGTCAAGTGTGGCATTGTGTATACTTGTCTTTTCTGTGAAATGTGTCCATGACTGCGCCTACGTTTTTGTATATTTGGAAAAAGTCCCATCACATTCGCATTATTTCCTTGTGGACAAGTCAACTTTCCTACACTGTATACATTATCATTGCACCCATATGGAAATGCAGTGCCTAGAGTTTGTGTACAATGGTCTTCTCGTTGTCTACGAAAAGGTGTACTTAAATTAGGATTGTTTGTATGGTGGTAATTGTTTTTTGCCAGAACCCTGACTCTCATGGACAAGATGGAATGGTTTTGGGAATTAAAATGTTTATAGAAAAGTTGATTACCACCATTAATAATTTTACAGTTTTGTCCCGATATTCTTTTATTTAATGACCCCTTAGTTTTTCCGACAAAAATTAATCCACAACATTTAATAGTGTAGGAAACGTTAGTAAATTTACAGGAAAATTTCCAAAATTTTTGGTACAGAAAGTACGTCCAGTAAGATTACACGTAAATAAACGTCCAGTAAGATTACAAGTAAAATAATTTTTAGCAGAACATTTTAAGATGGAGCACATAAGATCTGAAAAGGAATCATCAAAATACCTCTTAATGAAACACGACAATCTTTAATACGAAATAAGAAACATAAAATAAATCAAGAAATATTAAGGAATACAAATAGAACATTTTAAAAGTACAGAATATTAGAATAATTCAAATAAAATAGAAAACTAAAATACAAAAATAGACCTGCAAAGAATTCAGATTGAAAATGTTTACAATACAAATGGGAAAATGTAGAATATAAAATACTAGTAAACGTATAAAAAGCAGGTGAAAAATTCTTACAGATATGACTGTAAAACATGAATGATGCAAAGTTTGAGGAACAACATATATTAACTGCATACGAAGTACCACTAGTCTTATCATTTGCTGAAGCCATTTATAAGTAAACCTTGGCAGAGTATCTGGACTGAATTACTCTTTTATGTAGAATGCTACTGTTTACCCTGTTTCTGATATTGTTCGGGTCACACCAAACCTTAAGCCAAAACTTGCCCGAGAGGATCAACAGCTGGCAGACCTTCAGAGGTGACTATTTATGGGCCAGTCAAACATGCTACACACTAGGTTTTGTAAAGGGACAAAAGGAGAACACATTTAAAGGTAGGGTATATTTCATTGTTAATGTGTGCTTCATGAGGCATACAACTTCAATGTTCAAATGTAAACATATTAAACTGATAGCAAGTGATTTCTTGAATCATTTGAAGAAAACTAACGATCACGATGTCTTTGCTCCAGTGTCTTTTAAGTAAAACCATTCAAAATTCGTTAACGTCTTTAAACTAGCAATGGGTAATTGATCTTCACAGGAAAATCATAAAGCGAAGTTTCTTCTCGAAACGCTTGTTTTACAAGCATGAACACATACATTCAGTCACAAATTGTCACTGGAGACATGACAGGTATTATTTGGAAAATAAAATGTATGAATAGCAATATAGCATATTTTTTTCAAATCGCTTTTCTTTTAGAAATAATTGCCTTTGATGCAAGCCTAAGCTCTACATTGAGAGGTATGATGAATGGTCAGCGAGTGGTGTTTTCCGTAGTGGAAGAAAATATAGGCGATGGATACAACTCAAGCAATGGTGTTTTTACAGCACCAGAAAGTGGAGTATACCTATTCCAATGGACCATCGTAGCGCAATCCCGTGGTACTCACACCGCACTAATTGTGAATGGAAAGCTGAAGGCCGTTAACGAATGTAACACCAGAGAAGCTAACAATGACTCGTGTACTCGCATAGCTATCGTAAGACTGTGGGACGGGGGAAAAGTGTGGATTGAATGTAAAATGAACGATTCTGTTATTAACGATTACAAAAGCTCGTCTTTCACCGGATTTCGATTGTAATTTTGTGATTTGGTTTATAAAATCCATGTTTAGCGGTGTATTTTTCATATCATTCATTTGGTTTTTAGGGGGCCTCCGTGGCCGAGTGGTTAGAGCATTGCGCTCAAAACCACAAGGTCTCTCACCTCAAGTCGGCGCGGGTTCGATTTTCGCTCGCGCTGATATATGTGAGAAAGTTTGCCAGTTTACTTTCGAAAGGTCGGTGGTCTTTTCCCGGGTACATTGTATCTGGGTTCTTTCCTCCACCAATAAAACCTGGACGCAATCAGATAACTGAAAAATTGTTGAGTGTGGCGAAAAAAATACAATCAAACAAACAATCAATCAAACATTTGGTTTTGATTAGTTTTGTTTTTTAGATAATTGCAAATTTAAGCATACATGTAAGGAATTGATATGGGATGTTCCGTTTAGAATTTGGTTCGTAACATGGCTTGTTTTAAGAAAATTGAATTAAAATGTGCACATCTAGATTTGCTTCACGCTTTCTCTTCTTCTAATATCAGTAACATTATCGTTATTTTGCTATTTGCTAGCCCAAAAATTATTTAAATTCTATTGCAGTTAGCACATAACGCTGTTTCAAACTTGAAAATATGTGGAATGTCATGCAAGGTATGGTTTAAATGTTGGACAGCATTGTTTTAAGTGTCAATGACGTTATCTTGAATAAAAGTATCATTCATATATGAAAAAAAGAAAGAAAGTAAAAAGGAAAAAAAAAAGAAATAAAAAGCAGGACAATAGGAGTTCCATACAGTTCCAGTGCTTGGCTTTTATTATTATTTCAACATTAAAATAGGGACTGCAAGGGCAATTGATGAAAACTAAGCTATTTGTGAAGCTTTCACTTCTACATGTAGGTTATGTTTTTATTTGTGGGTTACTATGGCGCTACAGTTGACATAGCGAAGTTTTGTTATTTCTATATTTGCTGTAACTTGTGTAGTAGTGACATTTCTTGAATCTTATTTTGAACACACTGAACAACTAATATATAGTACTGTTTTACCCGTAGGTGATGTGGCGATAAAAAGAATTGTAAAGAAGAGAGGGCGATTAGATAGTTATTTTTACATAACGGAAATGTTTGGTTTCTATATATAGACTCTGCAGTCAGTTTTCCAGGTGAATTACATGCAATGCATATCCATTTTCCAGGGAAACATTACTAGGGCAAATGTTGGCTATACAAATGCTCCACGTGGTCAACATGACGATATCCTTTTGCATAGATTTTTTCCCCTTTGCAGATAGTTGTCGAAAGATATTGTAATTCACCGGTTCGTATTGGCATTCATTAGTTCAAACTAGTCTGTAAGATTAAGCCGCATTTCTAACCTGATTTTCCATCATAAAACTTACAGTAACATGCCATTGTACATTTATATATTTTGTAAAAATCTTGGGTTCCAATTAATCTTCAACGCCAAATGCAAAAGATCAAGGTCAAGGGAAATCCAAAATTCCTCGTGTCTACATCTATATTTTTATCTAATTCTTCATCATGCTTTCAGGAATAATGGCCCATTTCATGGCAACTGCGGAGCTGCACTTCGCGCACGCACATTAATACTTCCGTGGGGCAAGTTTCATTTTATGGAAAACGTTTCTTTCGCTTTGATCAACACATTGATCCCGCAATGGCACATAGTTGCAGAGTGTACAGGTGTAGTAATCAAGACGGTGCGAGAGGAAAAGAGAAGGAGATACGTTTTTCAGTTAAATTGAAGGATATTTGCTTCATTTTTATTCGAAATTCATATCAGAAGCGATGCCATATTAAAGAGGCCTGCAGGGCAATGTGATCATAAAATTAATATCACTTTGTAAGAAAAGTCTCAGATGACATTTTCATAGTTGCCAAACAAACATAGATCTCAAATATAACAATTTCTATGTAGGGGAGATTGCTTCATATTTTTATTATGCATACGGGGGCAAAGTATATACTCATATATAGATGTAGTAATTTTGACTTTGTATATATATTTAATCTTAGGATTCCCTAAAGATGAACATAAACGTCGAGGGCACTGAATCGAGATGAATTTGTGCCCAATGAACATTCCTCTATGATCTGAACACGTTGTTTTTGGTTGGCACAGTAATGATCTCTTAGATGAGAATATTGTCATTATGAGATGCCAGTTGATGTAGAGAGACAGAACCGAGAACCAGAAGGAAAATTCAAAAGGTAAAAAGTGTACTTTTAGAGAAACTAATCAATTTATAAAAAAATATTTATAATTTTTAAGGTGTGTATTTCAAAAATATCATGATTTGAATTAGCATCT
Organism: Ostrea denselamellosa; assembly: GCA_024699665.1. Lineage (NCBI taxonomy): Eukaryota > Metazoa > Mollusca > Bivalvia > Ostreida > Ostreidae > Ostrea > Ostrea denselamellosa. Next base: position 2,969,905 of record JAMZEH010000066.1, on the reverse strand, counting down.
GACTATAATAAAAATAATATAGCCTTGTCTGCCCATTATCTTAATCCTTTGTTTGACAAACGCTGGAACATCTTAAAGATGACCTTATTGATTTTGAAGTCAAATGATCAAAGGCCAATCTACTCTGGACAAATGAAGATATTGTCTGCTCAATATCCTGAAGTGTTTTAGCGCTACTATCAATTAAATGATACATCTGTATAATGTATAACCTTTTCCAATTTTGAACCGGGAAGGGGGGTGGTCATGCATGTTTCTGAAACACATCTTGTTGCATTTATATCTGCAGATACTTCGTGCCAAGTAAGAGAAGATTGTATACTGGAGAGGTACTTCTGCTACCTCTGGTGAGAGGGCACAACATAGGTGTCTGATGCCATTGAAGCCTATAGATCAGTTACACTGATGAAAATAAAAGTTTGATTGTATGTTGGAGATTTGACTGAACGCTTTAGTATGTGTTAAAGTTAGGAATAATGTAGTAATATTTCCCCCAAAATGCATTAGAAAGTCTCATACATTGCATGTAGAAGGATTTCTACACAACAATCATATTGTTCAATTATGAAATGTTAGATTGAAAATTTAAGATACAGATAAAGTAACTCCACAGAAAAATGATAATTGCTGTGTATGTTTTAGGAGTGTTGGACTACTTCATAACCTGAGTGTGCCTACTGTTTCAGAAGCTGAGACCATTGAACCTCTTTCCTTCTCAGAACATCATTCAAAGGAACATACAGAATACACCTTCTTGTTTTCATTCTTTTCCCAAATTGAAAGTTATTTTGGATTGTACTGAACTCAAGCAGTCTTGTTAATCAAAATCTCTCTGTCTTTTCACATTTTAAACAGACTGTTCTTCAAACAAGACCAGAGCTTTTATCTTTTCCCCCCAAAGGATTCTCAGTCGCACTAACTTCCACCTCACTTTCCATGCCAGGATATTCCACAACTGAAAAATGAACATCCATGAATTATCAATTTTGTGTGCATATGTTTTGCAATTTAAATGATTAAAAGTGTTTGCCATTAGATATGTTTTAAATAAACAAGTTGTAAGTGACATTTATTGTATTTCATAATTATTGTATGGCCTTTTCTATATCAGTGATACTGATGGGAATTCATGAATATGGGAAACAACTCTTTTAGTAACTTTAATTACTGCATAAAGCTAGCCAGGTCAAAAGACCTTTGATCAGGGTGGCATGATCAAAGTTTATTTGTTTCCTCTCCCTTAACCCCACTTCACCTTTCTCGCTCAGTTTGGTCAAAGCTTCCCTCATCTGAATAATAAGCATGGATCAAAAGTTCAATTATTGAGGGATGTTGGTTCCATCTTCATAGATCTTGGTACATGTCATTGGCATGTTTTGATGTTGAGCTGTTGGAACACAAGACCTGACTGAGGTGGAGATGATGGAGGTACATAAGTAGCCCATTGGTGTGGCTGCATGACTGTGCTAGTCCATATTGAATCAAAAGAGTTTTGAAATTTAAATGTATTGGTATATACTGTTGGGTTTTAATACAAAATATTTTAAATAGGATCCAAATCAAAACTTATCTCTTGCCCTTGATGAAAAAATTTGCATACTTCTTTCCACTCCAAAAAATAGATGTACATGTTATATCTGGGGTTTTTTTTAGGGTTTTGTTTTCGTTTTCTTTTTCCTTTTTTGTTTTATGAAAGCTGAACAGAAAGCTCTGATGTACTCCAAGGACTCATCAATCTAATCAAATCATGATTAAAGTTATAATTATACATGTATATGTGATTGATTGATAGATTATTTATTGATTTCCGCCACACTCAACAATTTTTCAGTTATCTGGTGGCGTCCAGTTTTTGTTGGTGGAGGAGAGAACCCAGATACAATGTACCTAGGAAGAAACCACCGACCTTCCGCAAGTAAACTGGCAAACTTGGTCACATAACGCCGCGGCCGAGATTCGAACACGCGCCGACAGAGGTGAGAGGCTTTGTGATTTTGAGCCCGATTTTAACCACTCGGCCACGGAGGCCCCCACACATGTATATGTGTATTCATTTGCACAATTGCTGATGTGTGTGTGTGTGTGTTATGTTCATCGTATTTTAATTCATTTTCTTTATTCACTTTACTGTGTCCGGCATTATATATATATATATATATATATATATATATGTGTGTGTGTGTGTGTGGGGGGGGGGGGGGGGGGGGGGGTATGCATCTGTTTAGGTGTATGTCCATGTACAGAAGTATAGTGTATAGCATTAGCATTTCATTTATTAGACATGGTCTTTGATAATTAATCACTATAATAAAGGTAAGAGTCAAACGTTGTTAGAAGAATAGTACTAGGCAAATAACATTCAAGATGAAACTAAGTTACGTTTTATAACAGTTATATTGGTTTGTTAATAGGCTACATTGGAGGGTATATTATTTTTACTATTATTATATTTTATTTACTGTACGGGCCAATATATATCGTATTTTTGACAAGTTGAATAATCATAAGAATATTAAATTGATATGGATACCTGAGCTGTCATTATTTGAGACAGTGATCGATCACCATATTTAAATTTCTTTAATGCCTTGTCCACTCCTCTATGGTTGTCTATTCGTTACCCATCTTCCGTAGTCTAAAATTCATGTTTCTGTAATTTTTAAATAGACAATCTGAGCATTGTATCTGTCGATAATGTTGAATGTGAAGCTAAATGAAGTGAGAGGGGGGGGGGGGGGGGTGGTGGTGGTCATAGCCTGAAATGTTTGGGATAATTCCTTCATACGCGGATATTCTGAGATTCATCGGTATTTCAGCTATAGGAACGTTGGTAGTGTTCCGCTTTAGAGAGTTTAAAATCACCCAGTTTGCCATTTTCATTGTCAACGTATACACAGAAGTCGCCGTGTATGCAAATAGAGTAGCGAGTTCAATGCTAGTTTTTGAAAATATTATGTAAAATATATCGTTTAATTGTAATCAGGATAATTGTAATATAAAACCCCAATATATATATATATATATATAACATACACCCTTTATATAAAAACAATTTATACTCCTCGCTTGAAATATATACTAACTTCGTACGAAAAACGTAAACATTGCTCAAAATAACTTTGCCCTGCGGAAATAGTTATGCAAAAAGTATCGTGAAAAGGTCTAAACATGTATTATGTTAAAAGATTTGAAATGCCTAAAATTGTCATTGTTAAAAATAAACGGTTGAAACACGAAAGGACAATTCTGAAACACGCTATGTACAATGTGTAGAGAAAAATATGACTTTAATCAACCTGTTGATAATAGTACATTATTCAAAGAAGATTCTGATGATCAGGTGTCTAGGAGGAGTAAATGCTGACCGGTCTAAAGAGGAGATATTTGGCAGAACAATTTTCCTGGAAATTTTATCATTATTGTTATCATTATTATCATTATTATTTAGTTTTGCTATTTATAATTATAGATAAAATTATGATATTTTCATAGGTTGTAATCTTAAAAACAATTTACAAAAGGGCTTTTGTTAGGGACATATCTATCGTGGGAGTCGAAATTTTCAGCAAAAAAAAAAAAAAGAAAAGAAAAAGAATATTAAAGAATAACCCTTTTTTATGATAACCTGGTTCATATTTATACTCGAGATCTTGGAAATTTGTGTAGCAAAGTAAGCCATACCGCCATCATTGTATGACGAAGTTCCTTTTTGTTATGGTTGGAGTCCATCTCACTCCACACCTTTACATTTTTTAATTTCGCCTTTTCAACACGTACAAAGGTATGCCAAGCAAAACATGATGTGTTTGCCAATCAAGTATTTCTTTGAGGAAATAGTTCTGTTGCGCAGAAATACTGAGTAATAGGGTAATTTCGTTGTCTATTAATTACCCTCAGGAAATGAAATCCGGACACTGAGCAACCTTGATTCACGTCTATTGTTTTCAGGAGTCGGTCTCATAATTGGATTTCTTGTAGTTTGCCGTGCAATAGCGCTTGTCTGAAGAATTAAGCTGATCATCATAGTAATACTTGTATTATTTGTACTAAATATATTCATAATTAATGTAAGAAGTATTATAATACGCATTCTTTTGAATGTGTCGAGTTAAGTTTAAGATTTTGAAACTGCAGGATTACAAAACAGTAGCTACACTCCCTCAATTTTCCATTTCATCACGGATCAGTGACATGTTTTATTGTTGCAAAAATAAATATAAATATACGCAAGAAAGTAGTTAGCCATAAAGGGATTAAAATCGCATATTAACATTACAAAATGTGAAATGCTTCATTTGGAAATGCGTAATCTGTCTATCGTGCTATATCTTGAAAAGAGCTCTACTGAATGGTTCCTTCTACAAAGGTTGATTGATATGTTGTAAGTTTTGTATTGAAGGAGGTTAGCACCGATGCTCTTTTATATGCTTTTATATGTCAGTTTATATCGACGAGATAGAACTCTAATGTATACAAGACAAGTGACTTTTGCAAAATGGACAAAATCGGTGAAAGAGCAGTGATCTAATATCTGTAAGAGAAAGGTTTAGCACCTAAGGATATTCATACCGATATGGTAGCAACACTAGGGATAGATGCCCCTTCATTAGCCACAGGAAAGAGGTGGGTGGTGAAATTTAAACGCGTTAGGCAGAACCTTGAGGATAACACCCGTCCTGGACGTCCTGTCATTATTGCACCCCCTGAAATGGTCAATAAAGTCCATGATATTGTTATGACTGACAGGCGAGTTACATAAAGATATCTAGTCAGTACAGTTGGAATTTCACAAGAAAGAGAACATTCTATGCTGACAGAGGATCTTGCAATGAGAAAGATTTCAGCCAGATGGGTACCAAGACTTCTGACAGTTGGTCAGAATCACTTTGTCGCGTGCTAATCTAAGCCTTTTAGAGGTAGATCCTGCTAACGTTCTTCAGAAATTTGTTATGTTGGTCCATCATTTCAACTCACAGTCCAAACAACAGTCTAAGTCATGGAAGCACCCTGGTTCACACCTGTCAAAGAAAGCAGACTGTTCCATTAGCTTGTAAGGTTATGGCCTCGGTTTTCTGGGATGTTGATAGTATTCTGATGGTAGATTGTCTCCAAAAGGGACAAACAATCAATGGCACATACTATTTATCACTTCTGAGTCAGTTACGGGAAAATATTAAATTCAAGCGCCACGGAAAACTCAGTAAAGGTGTCTTGTTCCACCAGGGCAATGGCTCTACTCACAAATCTGTCATTGTCATGACTGTCATTTAACGATTGTGTCTTTAAATTGATTGAACATTCGCTTTATTCGCCAGATCTCGCTCCATAAGATTTTCATCTATTTCCAAAACTGAACATGGCCATATCCGATACTCACATTCAGTCAGATGATGACGCCATACATGCAGTGAAGGATATTCTGAACGGTCCAAGAAAGGACCTCTTTGAAATAATTCAAACCTTACATATGAATATCAATTAGCCCTCATATATCCACATACTAAAGGCATTGTGATGTGTGAAAACAACTTTGTTTGGCCTAAAGTCAAATTTGGATGAGGTTTTAGTAAAGACTAAAACCAAATCCGGCCGTAGTTTTCTTTCTGTTGTTATTCTGAATTGACCCTTTTACTGTGGTTTGTGGTATGGCCCTTGCGCATGGGAGACTTTCGTCAAAACTGTAAAGTCTTAGTGCATAAAGGGCATATAAATCTGAATTTTCCAATGAAACACATAGAGTAAGCATTAGGAATTTTCTGTGGACTATTTTATGCGGAAGCTTTATAAACAAATATAATTTTCGTCATGTACACCCGTAATAATGTGAAACATTAAAATCATTTAGTTACATTCTGTTCCAGATAAGTCACTTACTTCAAAACTGGATGATTCATAGGTGGACTGCTTCTTATTGCACACTTCAACCTATCAATGGTTCCACAGGCACCAGGATATTTCCCAATTAAATCCTGTAACTGCTTTCTAAGAAGAAAAATACATTTCTTTATTATCAGCAAAAGTGTAAGGCCAGTATTTTAAAACAATTTTTTAAAAAGTTTGGTACAAAACGGTAGAATACACACACACACACACACACACACACACACACACACACACACACACACACACACACACACACACATATATATATATATATATATATATATATATATATATATATATATATATAAGATCTTGTATACGCATGTCAAGTGAATTACAGTCTTCATTTGCATTTACACGAGATGAATTTTGGTACGTAAAAACCAGTAATTTATTTAAATCAATGATAGATGTATATATATCCTGTTTCCTAGACATTCAGATTAGTTTTTGGTAACAGGGCTATTTGTTTCAAGTGGAAGCGTCGACATGTTACCAATATATGAGACTTGAGAAGATTCTTAAAGATGCAATTTCATTATAAGAATCATACTGCCCCGCCTTGCTATCAACATCGTTGACCCACGAGTCATGCTATTAGTAACCTAATTAAAAGTTTGATTAAACATGTAATGAGAAATGTGGTTAGGAAGGTATTTCAATGTAGTTTTTCTTATATAAGAAGACATATCCGTCATATATTATATAACATAAATTCAACATAAATAGGATGTGTAATATATCACTTCTTAGTTATCCAAATTTACTTAAAATCTGCGTATTGTCCATTTTTGTTGCATAGTTCACCATAACACAATACGCACATGTCCTGTTTTACGAATAGGTATCCTGTATGTATTACAGATGTCCATCCGTGATATCATTATACTACAAATGACAACTTACACAGCTCGTAAAATTTACAAACACTTTTACAAAATATATGAATTTAAATTTGAACAATTAGTATAATTATGAAATTAAATATTAATCATAATTATTAAATTAAGTAGTCATTTGTAATACTCTAAGTTTACCAACAAATGGCCAGAACACAGTGAGTAACACCCACAGTGTTTCATTCGATCCCACCTAAATAAATTAGATTTCAAAACACTAGTCACAAGAAAGGAGATCCTCTAACACACTTGACATTGAACTTATCACGCTACTCATATAGTGAATAATGAGTATAGAAGGACCTCTTCAGATTTCGCTTCTGATTATAGTCGTTATTGCTAGACATTGTGAATGAGTATATGTAGGATATCGTCGATTGTATACTATTACCTTTATGGGAGTATAGCTGTGTTAAGTGAATGATCAAATATTTCTTCATGATCGCCCTTATGTATTGAATTATTTTCAAGTGTTCTCTTGGTGAAACATGAAGATAAGAATTCAAATGTTTTAAATTATGCGTTGTAAATTTGCCTGTTAACATGATGAAGTAAAAAATATTTCAACGTTGATACTTTATGATGGTGCCAAAATGTCTTTCTGTATTTGATGTAACGGATAAAAAGAATTTCACTTCAGGAGATTGCATCACACTTTGTAATAGAAACCATCAAAAGATGTTGAATTTTAGTTCGATTCACATTGCTTATCCAAAGTCTTGTTGAGGTCTCTCGTCTCCCGAGTGTACTACTGTGTATTTACTTAATGTTTGGGTAGTCCCTAAGAGTGGAATCTGTCCAGCTGTGTTTTCTTCCAAGTCAAGGTCCAACATACATTGTTCACGGCTAAAGCAATTTACAGAGAAATACATGCATTATCGTATCCTCGACTGCAATTCGCACTGTGGTTTTTATTCAGAATCAGAACTAAATATATGACGGATCCAACAGATATCAGATCAGACGTCGTCATCAGGTTTGACGTAGTCATTGAGTTAAACAGTCATAGGGTCAGACGTAGATATCGGGTCAGACGTAGATATCGGGCCAGACGTAGATATCGGGTCATTCGTAGATATCGGGTCATTCGTAGATATCGGGTCAGACGTAGATACCGGATCAGATATAGTTATGGGATCAGACGGAATCATACTATAAATATAGCTTTTTAAAAAAATAGCTCGCCATCTTTTCGAACAATCTGAAAAAGATATACTATACACCGAAATACATGCATGGATGCATGGATACTGAAGTTCATGCAAATATATTACAGAGTACTTTCTACACACATATATAAACTACAGAATTTTTATTCACTTCCAGTACATGTGCGTGAATGCATTTTTTGTGGGATAAAGAGTCTTTGAGGCATGGAAATTATCAGCTAAAATATGAGTCATGTAATGGTAAACTAACAACTCAACTTTATGACAAACGGGATGACCTCAGTGTCTCCATTGTCCATTTCCCATTCATATGTAGGAATACTCCACTGTCACCTGTATATTGTGTTTTTATCTCCCAACTGATTCGATACGCAAGACCTTTCTCTGCGTATGATCAGTTTTTGAATCGAGAGAGGCTACTAACAAAGAAGTTAATTATTTCAGTGACTGAAAATAAAGGTATACATTTATTCACATTTCAGTGATAGAAATTATATAAAGTTTCCAAAAATAAAATCAAACTGCAGATCATTTGATTGATTTTTAAAGCATATTACCTATCATAATGATGGATGAATTAATGGATTCTTGAACAACATATAACATCCAAATGTTTTAAATTATTGGCATTAACATCAACAAAGAATTAAAAAAAGTGAAGTAGTTTTCATTTATTATTATCATCATCCATTTTTATAATCCAGGCCTTTTATAAATCATTTTACAAGGGTGAGACCTGGCTGTACTGTCGAGATCAAACTCTTTCTGTCCATGCTTGGCGGTCCTATGGACTCTATGTCTCGTTTTACCGAATCATCCCACGACAGCTATGGTCTGCCAGAAGCTCGATAGCTTGTGACATTCAGTGAACAAACCTGTGCTATCCACCCTCTACTGCGCTTAACAGCCTGACAATCTCAGTCTACATGTCTGGAGAACATCAGTAATATTTCTGATGTTAAGCTGAGTAATAAGAGACTCGGAGGGACATTCAGGTTAGGACTGACAAGGCAGATGTATCTTATCACGACTTTATTGTAGCGTATCAGCTCCTTTAGAATGGAAACTGTTACTGCCCGTGTTTCAGAACCATATAGCCATATAGGTCTAATGCATGTTGTGTATAGACGGCCCCTGGTTGTGATTGCCATATTTTTGTTCGTCAGGATTGGCAGAAGCTGTTTGAATTTCTTCCAAGCAGACTTACATCGTGTTGTTGCTGCAAGTTCACAGATACCTCTAGGTGACAGTGTCCCTATGGTAACAGAAGTCCCCTACAATTTTCAAGAGTCTCACCAATTTTTACCTCTGTCATAGGCCTACCATCAATAGGTCGGGCGACTCCATGACAGCACGTGTACTTGTATCTTGGATCAGGTTTAAAAGAACCATCGATTCCACTATATTTCTAATAAACCCAACATGAAAAGCTGATACAGAAAATGGAATTCCTGCCTGTGTCTTTTAGATAGACCGCAAAGACGTATTTTCCTGATCTTCTAAGAGATTCCATATTCAAGCTAGAAATCATCACTGGTCTTACCCATGTTGACTCTGAGTCCTTTCTCCTCCAAGCTCTTCTTCCACTTGGCCACCCTGTCAATCAGCGACTCAATGGAGATATCAACTGCTAGATCTTCAGCATACAGGAGCTCCCAGGGGCAGCTTGTGCAAAATTTGAAACAGCAACGGATTCAAAACATATCCATGCTGAACACCAACATTGACATTGAACTCATCATTGTACCCATCTTCTACACAAACACTGCTTCTTGCATTACAGTGCATGATCTGCACAGTTTTGCCGATCCATTCTTCAACACCTAACTTACGCATCGCCCACCAGACTTTCGCTGGTACTCGGTTGGTCGAACGCCTTCTCAAGGTCGATGAAAGCCAAGGGGTTTGTTGGCTGCGATGTGTCTTTTTTGCATTTGTCTTCAGATTAGTTGGTTCATCTACCTGCATATCATCAATCTGAATTTGTTGTCTGATCAGTTGTTCAATAACTTTCATCACTTGGTCAATCAACTTAAGACCTCTGTAATTACACCTGTGGAATGCATCACCCTAAATTAAGACCTCTGTAATTACACCTGTGGAATGCATCACCCTAACGTAAGACCTCTGTAATTGCACCTGTGGAATGCATCACCCTAAATTAAGACCTCTGTAATTACACCTGTGGAATTCATCACCTTAAAATTACACCTGTGGAATGTATCACCCTAACGTAAGACCTCTGTAATTACACCTGTGGAATGCATCACCTTAACTCTTTGTGAACTGACTATATAACGTTCTTCCCATTCTGTTGGAATGCATTATTCTCGAACATTGGGGTCAAAGAGATCACGTGTAAGTGCTACACCAGTACTGCCAGTAGGCATTATAATAGCTGCCACATTGTCAGATAGACCTGAAGTTTTACCCATAGTCATTTTGCTGATTGCATTAAATTATTAAAAACATCCCAAAAAATACATGTAATATAATTTGTCTAGGAATACGACATACAATTTGATTGATTGATTGTTCATTGTTTACCGCCACACTGAACAAGTTTTCGTTATCCGGCGGCATCCATTTTTTTTATACTCGGGAAGAGACCAATGATCTTCCGAAAGTAAACTGTCAAACTTTCTTACATATATCGGCGTGAGTGAGACATACAATTTGATATATACATACAGTCACATTTAGTATAATAGTGCTAATTACAACAAATCGAAGACTCGATAAGGTTTGACGAGATTATTTTTCGCTTTCTCATTTCTCGGAGATAAACTTGATTCAACTTCCCTGCACAATTATGCACTGCACGCATGAATACATTGTAAAGGACTTCGTCGTGGGCCTCTTCACATCTCCATTTTATTTTCTGTTCTATTTGAAAGCGACCATCGCACGTTAGGCGCTATATGGACGAGTACTCAATAACACACGAGACTCGGAAAAATCACTGCACCCTAAATAGACCATATATTGTGTAATACAACTCACAAAATCATCCAATCTGACTCCATTCCATTGGATAAGTGACCATAACTTAATATACTGTACACCAAAACTACGCACAATTAAGGTCAATGTTAGGTCTATGAAACATTTTGACATAAATTTACTGAAAAAGAACTAGAAAATGTAGACTGGAATGTTTGTGTAATGTCAGATGATATAAGTTTATTTTAAATGGGTTTAAACAGTCTCGTTTGAAGTCAGCATTTCGCAAATTCTGTGGTTGTTATAATGATTTGATTTACAAATACAACCTGTCCTAAGTCGATCGAATGCTGTCTGACATTGTCATTGGCCCTGTGGTCATTTGCAGGATATTAATCTCTACACAACAACTCAGTAGAACTTTTATTGTCTTTCATATTGTTTGAAATATGCAATTATGTGATATCATCTTCCCATAACTGATACAAATTGTGCTATAAATTTTGATAAAATTTAATGTCATCTGTGATACAAATTTGATAAATTACTGAGTATTACAGTCCCTGAAACGTTCTACTTTCCCATTTTCCCGTTCGTTCAGGGTTCGTTCACCGTTCGTTTAGCGTTCGTTCACCGTTCGTTCACCGTTTTCCGTTCACAAAGCATTCTCCGTTTTCCGTTCTCCGTTTATCGTTCACCGTTTTCCGTTTATCGTTCACCGTTTATCTTTCACCGTTTTCCGTTCTCCGTTTATCGTTCACCGTTCTCCGTTTTCCGTTCGTATTTCCTCATTTTCTTTCGAAACATTAATGAGAAAGGACACGCATTATTGTGAGATATGAAGCGAAAAGGCGGCAGAAAACTGTCCTATCATATCAGGAATTTAATTCTGAAATACAAACGTTTATCATTTTCAAAGAAACATGGGATATATTTTGATGTTGGTACACGTGATCAATTTATTTACTTAGCAAGTAAAGATGTATCGTCACATGATTTATTAAAGGTTATGTGCAACAAGGAGTACAGTAGTAAAGCATGCTTTATATTTGTAAATTTTGATTAAAATGAGAACGACTTTAATTTTTTATTTTACCCGTGTGTCGTTATCATGTTTTTTTGGTTTTGTTTTTTTCTTCTTTTTCTTAATTTAATAGAAAAAAAAAGTATGAAGACGCACTACTCCTGAAAATCGAATGTCTTCAATGTCTTGCAAGTATTAGCTAGCAAAAACCAAAACACACACACACACACATGAAATATTTGAAAATATTTGTATTTTTGGGAGAAATTACGAGTGGAACATTTACAAAATTAATAATTTGTTTATATATATATGTATCACTATGTTAAGTTTGTAATTACATTATATTTTCTACATTTCAATACTTTATATCTATACATGTATCGTCTGTGTTGTTTAATGCCTCTATCTTGACCCCTTTCGGTGGTTTTTGTTAATTACAGGTATCTCCGTTTATCGTTCACCGTTCTGCGTTTATCGTTCATCGTTTTCCGTTTATCGTTCACCGTTCTCCGTTTATCGTTCACCGTTTTCCGTTTTCCGTTCACTTTCCGTTTAGCGTTCGTTCAGCGTTCGTTCACCGTTCAAGTGGGAAAGTAGAACGTTTCAGGGACTGTAAGTGATACCATGAATGTGACAAACTTGTGGTGCCATCATTTTCTATGCTACTTATATTTTGTTGTAGCCTGAATTTTCTATGCTATTTATATGTTGTTATTGCCTGAATTTTATACGTTACATATATGTTGTTATTGCCTGAATTTTATACGTTACATATATGTTGTTATTGTATGAATTTTATACGTTACATATATGTTGTTATTGCCTGAATTTTATACGTTACATATATGTTGTTATTGCCTGAATTTTATACGTTACATATATGTTGTTATTGCCTGAATTTTATACGTTACATATATGTTGTTATTGCCTGAATTTTATACGTTACATATATCTTGTTATTGACTGAATTAAAAATAAATATATAAATTCATCGTTAGTTTGAGGGGTTGAAGGTTAAGATACGGTTCGTAACACACCTGAGTCTATACATATCTTATAACTGTAAATAAATGAAGAACCAATGTTGACTGCACAAATTTTGTAAATAATTTCAAATAAATCAATATAAATTCATTTGGAAAAAAAACATCTGAATTACTTTGAAATATACAATACTATTTTTTCTTTGAATTTTTGAAAAGTTCAACTCCCAGGAGTACATTCTGTACTTTAATTACATTGTATTTTAAAGATTGAAAAAAAAATCTTGTAAAAGTATCACGTTGTACGTATATTTGATCCGCACCAAAATATCTTTCTTGCAAAGAACAGCGCTTCAACCAATGAAAATATTGTAAATTTTCACAACATGCATTTTGCACCGATCACTTTCAAAGGAAATACATAGACCGGAGAAAGAAAGAAATTTCAACTAATGCATATATATATATATATATATATATATATATATAGTAATCAGACGCCATCCATATTTTGTTTTTTGTTTTGTTTTGTTTTTTTTTTTTTTTTAGTTGCATTGTTTTGAAAAGTTCCTAATTTCGAAACAGAAATCATATTATAGTTGAAGATATATGTAACAAAGTAACAAAATACCAACGCGCCTTAATGGCTACCTAAGTAACGTGCAACAATGTTTCAATAGACAGCTCAACAAACAAGGTATTGATTATTATTTTTTTTAAATTAAAATACACGTCTCGATTCCGCAATGTTTTCCTCTGAGCTGTGCGTCCTTACAATACATGTGGCGGTTAAGTCATTGAATATACAACGTATATAGTGGATCGATAAGTCAATTTTGTCATTAATAGACAAACAATGAACTGTTTCGTGAAGTACGTGTTGTTGACATTTCGTTGTAGTTCCACAACACAGATCTAATCGTTTCGACGAACACAGGAATACACCATGCAAGTTTGCGCCAGTAATGATATAGCATCGTCTTAATACCTGTCGCTGTATCGTTAATTGATTGGCTAATAAATCAACATAACGTGTATAACTCTTTAATTGGACTAATGATTATTGGGGAATGATTTTTGCTGACGTATTTACCCCTTTTATATGAAAGTAATGCATGTATAAATTACATGATATGCGCTATAAATAATATTTCTAGTCTAAATTATCTGAAAGTTAGTGCAGGCATAATCTTATACTAGTTTCAACTAAAAGGATCCGTGAGCCCAACCGTGGACGATATGAAATACTGCTGAAGAATTCCACTATATTCTCAGTTTTTTGCTTTTATCATAAAGTGTAGCAGAGGGTTCAGACGTTGTCGTGTCCGGAATTATATATCTCACTGTTTCATGCATGTTTAAAGTTACATAATTTGCGTTATAGGTAGTTTTCTAGACTGAAATACAAGGAAATCGGTTTTATACTGCTTTTGCAAATTTTGAATTATTTTCATTTTTAATATATTTAGCTCACCTAAGTTGAAAGCTCTGGTGAATTTTTTTGATCACGTTTTGTCTGTCTGTCTATAAACTTCACATTTTCATCTTCTTCTCCGGTACCACCGGACCAAACTTAGCACAAATCGCCCTTGGGTGAATGGGCCCTAATTTTTTTTTCAAATGAATGACTATGTTCCCTCCAAAGGGGAGATAATAACGAAAAGGTTAAAATAGAGTAAGGTCATTTTAAAACATTCTCCAAAAATCACTGGGCCAGAAAAGTGGCATTTACATGAAAGCTTTCTGACATAGAGTATATTCAAGTTTGTTGAAATCATCGTAGCCGGGGGTAGGGCGGGGTCACAATAGGAGATCAGAGTTTTATATAGAATATACAAGAAATTGATTAAAATAAATTATTTTCAAAAGTGGCAGAGTCACACTAAATCAAATCCAAATCCAAATGTTCTCAAAGTTGTGTAGACCCACGTTTATTATTGATATTTTTATTTTATTTCATTTTGCTCCTGTCACTATAGTTAAGGGCATTTTTTTTTGTGTGTGTGTTTGTCTGTCCAAAACATAATTTGCTCATAATTCTCATACTTTTTGAGTGGTAAGTGATTGGGCCTTCATATTTCATGTGACGTGACTTTTTCTTTGGTACTGGTTTTTATCCATATGACCTTGAATTTTGACCTACTTTAAAGAAAACTTAATCTATTCAATATCTCCCTAAACTATTCAAGGTAGAACTTACATATTCTATATATAGATTTCTTAATACAAGTCCTTTCATTTCATACCATGATCGTTAAACTTGTGACTTTGGAGTTTGACCTGCTATTTAAAAAATCTAACTCAATGAATATCTCCTGAACTATTTAAGAAAGGGCTTTCACATTTTGCGTATCGATTCTTTATGGCAAAGCAAAACCATTTATTTCATATCATGATATATATGACCTTGACCTTCTACTAGAACAGCAAAGTCATGATCGTCATATTGGTGAGAAGACATGATATTGTTGTTTGAATTTATCTTCAGTTATGTCGGAACCCTTTAAAATTTTTCAGGAAATAAAGTTTAAAAACAATCTTCTAAAAATCACAACAGCAGGGTCAATGTGACTCAGGTGACCAATGTGGCCATGGGCCTCTAGTTTGATAAAGCAAAACTGCAAAATTTAATTATAGTGAAAGAGTATGTCAATGGGCAAAAAATCCTATTTCAAAGAAGGAGTAAAGAAACCTGGCAGAAAACGCTATTTTAAGACCGAGAAAATAAATTTGAATGGCGTGCATGAAGCTTGGGCTCGGTCTTCTCCAGAAACATGTAGCCGATGTCCTCAATGTACCTGAAACAACTTTGTCTCGAATAATGAAGATATGAATCAGTTTACTATATATCCTTAATTACATGGCTAACTCGGGAACAGATTTCACGTAATTTACCGAAAGTGCTCAGTATGCATCCGGATACAAGAATTGTGCTTGATAGTACAGATTTTTTTTTACTGAAATACCTTACTCACTAAAAGAGCAGAGGATGGCATGATCTGAATACAAACATTCAAGTATTTCTATATCATAACCAAACCTCATCAGCTGAAATAATGATGGAGATGAAAACGAAACAGTTTTAACCTGCGCATTTTTGACGAATTTGTTGTCTATACTTCATAAATTAATCCAATTTCATGTATACCGTACAGAATGGTTTATTTTATAGATTACTATATACATCCAGTCTTGTTTGTTCTTGTATGTGTAATCTGCTTTCATTGAACTTAATGTAGGAATATGGGATAACTGAATAGGAGAATGAACACTTCAGTATTCATCAGTGAATTGTAATCTTAGAAATCTTATATCCAAGAACTAATTTATCTCAGTCTGATTTTATCATTACATTTATATTTAATCATTTGACCTCATAGATGTAAAAGATCTAAAATAGACATCTTTTTATTCTACGAATGTGTATTATACCATAAAACAAATGAAAACCCAACAGTTGCATGAAGTTATACGATTACATGCACTACTCGACTGATCGTTAGTACAATTATTTCTTAAACTGGTAAAACTCCAAAAGTGTAACAGTTTTTCAGGTCGGTAACATTTCACTCGAAATATCAACACTAAATTTTATCATTTCAATGCCGATTCCTTTTTCTCTGTGTATTCAACAAATCGACCAACTCCTATTTAGATGGTGCTAGCTGCCCTTGAGCTTAGTAAATAATTATTTGAATTAACTTGTTAGTATTCGGTTTGAAAATGGCTTTAATGAATGTTTGAAGGTATGTCTGAACACAAGTGTAGTGGGGCCATACGTTAGGATTGTTTTCATAAACTTAATTTTGAAACAGCGATACGATATAAGACTTCAAATGTGCGCAGAAAAATTTATGCCATAATTATAAATGAAAGGAGTGGACCTGTAGCTCTCTGGCCTGTAACAATCAAATCTACAAATTTGCAGTTTTGTTTCACTTGTAAATGTAAAATTCTAAATGTTAGTCCCTGGTTGATTGTGGCGAAAAACAACAAACAGACACTCCATCTTCTATTGTCTTCAAGTATCAAACTTAATAATTAGGAATATCCTGATTAATTGTTGGAAACATTATTACTTTGATCTATTATTTGCTAGTTTTTAGTATTCCTTCTGAGTACTCTCAGTACTTTGATGAATTTTCTTATTGGCTGCTAGCTTCTAAGGTCTTATTGGCTGCTGGTTAGTGGCTGCTAATTTCAGTTTAGTCCTGTGTTACAATGAAAGCATAGTAAAATTAGAGATTACAGCTCTGTTATGATGTTGATTTCATGACCACAAAATCTGAAGGCATCTTTCTTTAATGGTTAGCTAATTTGTGTAATATATAAAAGCTTTCTATAAAATTTTTTGTCATGCACAGATTAACATACGGACAGTAAACTAATCCTCATATTCCGCGAAACCATTAACGGGCTTATAAACATCTAGCTTGTTTGTATCATGGGGATAAAGAAGCATGGAATCATTTCTGCATTATCCCCCAAGGTTCCACTGTTCATTATCCATTATGCAAACATCCAAACAGCCGTTTTATAATTCCTTATCAAGTTTAACAAAATAAAATGCCTCAAAAATATATTTGTACTTGGCATTCAGATTATCTATATCTACACTCACAAATTTTGAATTAAGGCACATGAAGTTCCTAAATATCTCGATTCCACAGGTAATTATCAAGTGTTACACCGCACACACACACACACACACACACACACACACACACACACACACACACACACATATATATATGAAATAAAAATCGGAGTCATTTACTGGTGTATTACATTCATAATTTACGATTGTAAACAACTATAATTTTTCTATGCATAAAAATACAGAGAGAGAGAGAGAGAGAGAGAGAGAGAGAGAGAGAGAGAGAGAGAGAGACAGAAATCATCAACTTAAAATGAAAAGTTGGGTGTACAGAACTATGGGATAACCAGATGCCTATTTGTATTTCGGATGAATCATTCGGATACAAGTTTCTGGAACTCAATATCACTTTCATTCTCACTATCGCCATGCATTTGGAGAATAGTATGGCCATTGGGACCTGTTTTGATTAATTTTGTCGCGACAAATCCATCCTCTCTTTTATATCCCCCATACCGTCGATGAACATATGCGATGACTCCTCCAGTACACAGAATAAGAAGAAAATCTACACCAACATGCCATGCATAGAACATGGTAGCAATCATTAAATCATCATGGTTCCCCGGCTTCCATGGGATATGGTTTGGATTAGGATTGTAGAGGATGAATCCGACTTGCCAAAACCATGTTCCCTGGAGTAGAAATCCATAGCACCGGAAGAGTGCGCAGACAATGTTGTTGCGATACATCATTTCTAAGATAGTCCCCATCATGGTTAAAGCAATGGAGTAGAGAAGTAACGTGTGCACTAACGACTCTAAATCTGAATGTCCATGGAGATGAAACTTAAACAATAGCCCTTCAATCCCAAGCGCTAAGATCATGGAAGCGTAATCTAAATGTTTGGGTATTTTCACCTCATAAAAGAGTAGCAAATTTATTACGCCATTCATACCAAAGAAGAAAAACATTGTAGCGTGTTGTCCATTTCCTAACACGAAAAATTTTCCATTCCTTGCTCCGGTGTAAATTTCTAGCGAAAATCCAATAATCACAAAGAATAATTGTATAATCGGTTCAAATGGCCAGTTTTTCACTCTACCAGGGCAGCAGAGAAACGGGAAATTCATTGACGACTTGAAACGGGTGTTGCGTTTCAGGGATTTGAAATAAATGTTGTAAATAGATATAATCCACCACACAGCAAAGAGAATGAAGAAAGAGCCCGGGAGGGCGTGGCCTCCAAAGGTTCCCATGGTTACTTTCAGAACTGGAATAAACTGCGTCTATTGACAAGCTGCAAATATAATTATAAACGTAAATGTGATTATTTGAATCAAATAAACATATCAAATCGTTGTAAACACACGCACCTTGTAGGCTTTTACCAGTCACCAATAAACCTAACCGATGGTCAATTATTTCAATGGTAAGTAATCGGCGTGTTTAACTGCTTAATCCGCGTTGATTATGCTATCCAATTTCCGGTTATATTTGCATAATAGCCAGCAGGACAATCAAAATATAAAAGGCATCGGATATTTCTTGTTCCTCGGTTTGTAAAAAAAAAAAAAACCTTCTCAGTACAAAATCAATACAAGGTTCATATTATGTAACGTTAAATCCATATCTTGGATGGATGGATGTATATTGTTTAACGTCCCACTCGAGAATCTTTCACTCACATGGAGACATAACCATTGCCGGTGAAGGGCTGCACAATTTAGGCCTATGTTCGGCGCTTATGGTCTTTGAGCAGGGAGGAATCTTTATCGTGCTGTGACACGGGACCTCGGTTTTTGCGGTCTCATCCGAAGGACCGCCCAATTTAGTCGCCTCTTACGACAAGCAAGGGGTACTAAAGACCTATTCTATCTAACCCAGGTCCTCACATGAGAAAAATTCATAGGTAAATAAATTATATGTATACGCCTTTTAAGACATATCTTGTACCACATATTAAATTGCCAGTCAAGGTCGGGGGACATCCACATATTAAATCAAAGTACTGAAATTATTGATGGGAGTTGATTTTATGTAGATTTGCACCAGATGCTTCTGAGATTGAATATTACGAGAGAGAGAGAGAGAGAGAGAGAGAGAGAGAGAGAGAGAGATGGATGATGATGATGATGTCGATGAAAGTAAAGACTACATACTATTAAACCCCATCCGAATACGCGTATTGGACAATTCATTTTGATATATACTTGCATGATATTTTAAGCACACCTTTCTAAATTCTTCATATGTTGAAATACATGGCCACACTTAAAGGTTAATTTTTTCACAAATTTTCACGATACTCGATGATATAATGCTCAATTTCTATATGATGACTGTGAACAGTTCCCGTACTGTCCGTGTATAGCTTGGAGTGATCTCTTATTTTCTTGTCCCCAAACTATAGAATGCATTGCTATGCGAATCTTATAGTGCAAAAGTTGCTATTAAGTTTCTTCACATCTAATTATAGTCGGAAGACAATCAGTATCCAATCAATGCGATGGTTTCATTGCTACCGATTTCCTTAAAGGTAATATATTAAAGGTTTGGTCGAATGGATTTCTTATAAGCACTACTACAAACGTAAATCCATTTATTCAAATTGAAATTTCTAACGAATGGCCTTCTATACAGTAGTCTTGGAATGAAGTTTAAAAATATAGCGTTCTAAAGGCGATTTTTCAGTTCTTCTACTAATTGTTTGTTTGTTTGTTTTACGTCCCGTCGAGAATTTTTCACTCATATTGAGACGTCACCAGCTGTAGGTGAAGTACCACAAATTTAGACCTATGCTTAGCGCTCAGGGCCGTAGCAGTGAGGGTTCTTTAACGTGCCAACGCCTACCGTGACACGGGACCTCCGTTTTTAAGGTCATATCCGAAAGACCCGTGATTCTCACTTCTAAATGCCGAGCGTTTGGCGAAGGAGCAATCACTACCTATTTTTCGTCTTAGGTTTGACGCGGCCATGGCACGAGCGGGGCTCGAACTCACGACCTCCCGGTTACGAAGCGAACGCTCTAACCACTGAGCTACCGCGACCGGTTCTTCTACTAATGACATACAATGAAGACGTTATATATGATAAAGTTCCTGATTCACTGCATATCAGGAATGAATTACTCTAACCCCAACTCCCAGAATTCTCTGAACGTGCAAGTGCATTTAAAGTTTAACTCACCATCATTAGTCAGGCCGCGGATTGACTAATAATAGGGAAAAAAACTCTAGTTTATTGTATACAAATGGCCTGGTTAGTGTAGGCCTTTAGCATGAAAGATAAGGAGAATTTCTTTCTTTTTTTTTTTTTAATTAATGCCCTTGGTGTCAGAAACTACCAAGGAAAGTGAAAATGGTCATTTTAATTTAAAATTAGTGGAGACAAAACAAAACAATTAAAATTTCCAATGTCCAGAACATTTATTGGAACCACAATGCTTTACATATATCTAAATATCTTATCATTGTAGACTCTTAATTATAATTTGGAGCATAATGGTGTTGACAAAATGTACACATAGAGGTTAGATCAAAACAGATTAATGTTTGATTATAATCTAAAATGATATGGGGTTAGGAATGGGTTGGAAGAGGTTTTTTTTTTTTTAAATATACTATTATTATTAATATTAATATTATGTGCACTGTACACACAATATGTGTGCGATGCATGCACAAGTGCTACTAGCTGACATGATATCTGTTTAATCTTAGAAAGTTTTGATTCTTTTTATAAATTACCCAAAGAAACACTACTTGTTTATGATCAAATTTTGATCTGAACCCATGGAAGGGGCTTAGCGAAATATTATTTTTATAAATAGTCACATCTTTTGAAAAAAAAACCCACGAATGTTAGCCAATAATGTTTATATAGTTGAAATGCGAAGCATTGCCAGCGTTATGCTTTTATGGTTCTTTCCATGACAAATTGTCTACCAAACGCTCTGGTTTTTTTAAATTATATTCAGGCATATGTTAGTCCGTCCACAACCAACTTGGCCAGTTATAATGAAATTATGGCCCTTTCTGGACAGGTTCAACGCCTTTACTTGGTCCTCGTCCATGTTTATGATTAACAGTATCGTGTACCTAATGATATTTGGAAGACCTCGTCTCGGTTTTTCTCGTTCTAAAATTAATTGGCTGCGACAGTATATTTTTATCTATTTACTAGTAATTGACATGATGAATTCATGACTTTATAGTACAAGAGGCCCATGGGCCACATCGTTATCTTAGTCCTGTCGTTGTTCAGCTATTGTGATTTTTAAAAGAGTTTTTATTAACCTTTATTCCCATGAAAATTTATGCTCCCTTATTGTTGTCCAAACTAGTTGTAACGGGTCATAACCTAATTGCAAATGAATTCACATAATAGAGAAATGCCTCAACACCTACATTACTAACATGATCTTGCTTTTCTGGATAAGAATAAGATCATAGATCATGGTATATGAAAGACCTTGCTATCAGAAATTTATATACAAAATATAAAAGCCCTACCTTGAATAGGTCAGGGATGTTGTAAAAACTAGGTCAAACTACAAAGGTCAAAAGATCAAACACCATTGTGTACAATGTCTTGTTATATATAATCTATATACAAAATATGAAAGTTCAGATATATTCAATAGCTTATGTTTTCTTAAAAGTAGGTCAAAATCCCAGTTCAAGGTCACAACAAGGTCAAAGGTCATTGTATGAAATGAAAGGTCTTGCTATAACAAATATATATATATATATATATACAAAGTATGAAAGATCTTTCTTAAATTGTTCATCACATATTGGATAGGTAATATTTTATTAAAAGGTCAAACTTTCACGTCAAGATCACATTGGATCATATGATGGTTTTTATGAAAAGAGTGTATATACAAAATATGAAAGATCTTTCTTAAAAAGATTTAGAGATATTTTTAAAGATTTTTCCTATGTATCAGCATATGGAATCTTTGCTCCCTCATTGTGGTCCTTAGCTACTCCAGAGGGTCACGATGTGCACAAACTTGAATCTAGTTAAACATGTATGCCAGGTAGTTGTCATGTAAATTTCTACTCATCTAACCCAGGGGTTTATCAGATCCCCCCCATGTATTCGCATGTAAAACTTTTATCCCCAGTTGGAAGCCACACTATCCCTAGGGCCATGATTTAACAACCTTCAATCTGCACTATATCAAAAAGCTTAACTTTTCTTACCTAGTGGTTCTTGAGAAAAAGATTTTTAAAGCTTAGCTATATACTTGCATGCAAATCTTTGATCCCTCATTGTGGTCCCTAGCTACTCTCAGGGGTTTAAAAAAATCTTAATTATATCAGAAAGATTTCAGGTAAATTTGAACTTTTCTGGCCCATTGAATCTTGAGGAGATTTTTTTTCAAGATTGTCCCTATATTTGCATGTTAAACTTTGATGCCCTATTGTAGCCCCGACCTACCCCCTGGGGGCATGATTTAAACAAACTTGAATCTGCATTATATTAGGAATCTTTCATGCAAATTTGAAATATTCTGACCCAGTGGTTCTTGAGAATATTTTTCAAGATTTTTCTTATATATCTGCTTTTAAAACTTTGTTTCTTTATTGTGGCCTTACCCTACCCTTGGGGAGGGGGGGGGGGCAATAATTTTAACAAATGTGAATCTGGATTATGTTAAAAAGCTTTCAAGTAAATTCTGGCCCAGTGGTTCTTAATATAAGTAGATTGATCAGAAAAGCTCATTTCAGCTTTCAGCTCAGCTAAACTTTCAGTAAATGATGTATACAGGTATGAATCATTTTCATAGCATTCAACAAAATTATTCAACATTCATTTTTTTCAAATTCCCTATTTTTATTGTGCAATATTTTGTAATTTTGACTTAAAATTAAAGGGTTCAACTTTAGGTACAAATAATTAAGAAGAGTTTACAAGTGATTCAATAGAGAAGTGCGTATAGAGTGCGAGTGTGATTAATTCTACACATTGAGTGCTGTAAAATCTGATTTACACGTCTAATTGAATGTTTAATAATCAGGTATTATTAAAAGTTATCAATTGAATTCCGTGAAATGCAGTAGAATCATTTAATTTATCTATTTAGCATATGACAACTAAAAATGACATTTTATTCACTACCGATTTTCCAATTTCTTTACTGTACGAGATCCGTGTACTCCACTGTCACTCAGCCGGCACTTGCTGCTAGCGAACGTGGTGGCGGAATCTGCATTGTAACGAAATCTGCAAATCGATAGCGTTTTGTTTAATTTTCAAACTTTTTTTATAACAATATTTTTCGAAAGCAAATATATTGTTTATTATCAGTATTTGATTTAATTTACAACTGAAAGTTTGAAAAAGTTTTGAATTGACTAGTTTTTTCTCAGGTTATTTCATCACCAAAGTAAAATGTATTTACTGCCAAGCTCAGAAACAAATTTCTTGATTTTATCAATAAAATGCACAAGAATGCATTACACTAATTTCTTTGAATGTGGTAATGCACAATATTTTCTGTTCACTTCAATTTGTTCCTAACACAAATCAATTGACGCTACAATCATTGCTGATAGAAATTGGTTTCCATATATATATATATATATATATATAAAGATAAATATCTTAATAATATTTTGCAAGAAATATGTTCTAGATACATCATATCCACAAAATACCAGTACTCTGATGACTCCCTGAAAACACACTTTGACTCTCTGTGAACACACCGTGTTCCTGAGGAGGTTTGGGAGATTTCTAAATCAAAGGCTGGATTAGAAACTGCAGCTTAAAAGGCACCCACTAGTACTTTTTTGTAGACCCACGTTAAGGGTTGGACATTTGGTTCATGGGGTCTGTGCTCTATAATGATCGGTGATAAATGGTTTGTATGAGAGATTTGTGTACTCCAATGAAATAAAAACACTCTGGAGTTACTGATTTTATCAAAAATACATATTTTTGCAAAATTCATTCATCCTAGCTCTGTCAGATTGTTCATTCACTTCAAGATCAATATCAAAGCACTTTATTTACTATCTTTGCTCCAGCTTAACCAATCAAGGTGTTTTGTTTACATCAGAGTTGTACATTTCCATTCATATCACTTGTATACAAGAATGGAATCAGCCAACAAATGCCTAATCATGTATTATTTATGTGCTCTTGAAGCCCGTTGATTTAGAACAAATAGGCTATTATACTTATATACAATTTTTAAAAAATAAATAAAGAATAAGATGTTCTTTCTTCATGCATATATTTTATTCAGCATATATACACAGGTTGATAACAATGGCTGATCTGCTTGTGATAAAACAGAGCTGAATAAGAGTTCAAATATTAATTCATTTCAGCCAGGTAAGAATTAAATTTCTTTCTTTTGTATTATACATATGCAATTCTTTTCTTCTGCTGCTTCAAATCTTATATATTTGAAATTTTTAGTCTGGTGTTTTGATGTTATAGGTAGTCTGGCAGTAATGGCATGACATCATGAAAGTTAATTAATATCATATACAGGTACTGAAGACCTCGAGTGAAATGCAAGGAAAATGGATGACCAAGTTCCCATATATCTGAAAAAAGAAGAGAGATACTACAATATTGATAATAGATTATTGTCAATTAAAGAAGAAAAGATGCAAAAAATTAACGTATTTGTTAAATAAACATTATTTGCTTCATATATACATTTCTTGAACTTATTTGGGCATACATGTAATTCATATTAAAACTGTGAATCTAGGACTTTTCATAAAGTTTATCAATAATGTCTGTAAATCTGTAAAGTCACTTGAGCACTTAGCATATACCATGTATAAATCTCATTTCTACAAACAAACAAAAAATTGGGGTATGTTAACATGTCTGTTTTAGAGTTACCATATTTTGATTCCTGGTTGTTGCTTGTTGCAAGTAAAAATGTAAGTTTAGCTCTATAAATTGAGTGATCTAATCACTGAGCTACCCAGGCCAATGTGAAAGATTGAGTAATATCGCTATTTACAAAATCTAAACCTATAAAAAAAAACTCTTCATATTAAGGAGATGAAAAATTGATATCAGATATACTTTGTTACAACTTTTACAACTTTCTTTATTTCTCTTTACCAATAGTACAATAGTATTGAGAAAATACACATTTACATAAGAATTTTCACAAATATATAACAGATGCATAGTTATGAATAAAAACTACAACAGTACATTTACAAACAAAGCCATTATAGAGAGGACAGAGAATGATGGATGGCTTTTACGAATTTACTTAATTTTCTTAGCGTGACAATGTTACCAGAATTAAAGATAGATTTTGTATATAATACATTTTGTTCAGTGAAAAACATTGAGCTTGGATTACAAATACTGGCTGGAATTGTGAAAAGTAATTGCAATAAAGTTCTACAACAGTCATTATTCATACTCAAAATTTCTCAAATGAGTTGATGAAAGACTTGTGACACAAGTATTAATTGATAAATCATTATTTTAAAAATTATTTAATGTTTAAATTAGAGATTAACTATACCTTAGGAGATATGATTAAATTTATCCATTCCCGCATACATTTTCTTTTTTGTCTTCGTTAAATCTGGTTGAATATATCACATTCTGCCTTGTCTTTGATGAGTATGTTGATCATTTATATAGAAATATTCCATAGCTTTGATGTAATCAATACTTTCAGTCATTCAAAAATAATATTACTGTCCAGTCCTTAGCAAACCAGTCACATTTCCACCAAGACCAAAGCATGTCATACATGTAGACAATCATAGCACCTGCAAGATATACAATGTCTGGTTGTACATGCATCCAAAAAAAAAAACAACAAAAGTTCAAAACTGTTTCACTTATTTCGTGAAATATTTAAGAATCAGTTACTGTATGATCTGAACTTGTGTTACACTCTTACTGTGGGCTGTTAGATCTGGTACAGTACAATCTCTACATGTACATTTATACTTCTTCTACAGCTTTGAAAGAACTTTGTTTCAAATCTTTTATTGAATTTCAAAAAAAAAAAAAAAAAAAAAAAAAAAAAGAAGAAAGAAATTGAATTTCAGTGAGTAAAAAATTCCATCCATACCACACTGTAAACAAAACATACTTTGTGAACACATTCCTCAGAAATAATTTTGATTCAAATATTATCAAATGTTTAGGATGACCACATGTTGTTAAGGTGGATTACTACACATTGATAGAGTTTCTCAAAACAACATGAAATGATTTAATTGTGAAAGATATAAGTCGTAATTAGTAAAAGTTTGGATTTAAAAAAATAAATTAATCTAAAAAATAAAATAAAAATAAAACATGACTTTAAAAAATTTAAATATTGTGTTTTGTATAATCAAATATAAAATTATACCCAAAAAAATCGTAATTATTTTCAATTATAATTACCTGTTTGATATGTTTCTGTGAGTTTAATACGTTCTTTTCATCTCCCACTACGGCTACTCAACCGCTAGGCTACTCACTAACACAGCAACCAGCAACATCGCGTCGTCAGCAAGACCAGCAGAAGTCTTCCGTTGAATTTTATCAATGGTGGCTTATCAAACGATCATAAACAAATATGTACCCCCTTACATCCCAAACTAATACACGTGTATTTCAATCTCGTGATTATCAACATAATGAAAGTTTATATGCATGCTGCTAATGCACAACTTGACGAAATGTTGGTAAACAACGATAAAGCGGAAATTACCCTGCTGAACATTTTCGAAGCGGCGTGACTAAACTCAATTTTACTGAAATTATGCATTAAACCTGTAATCCGTAAACGTTTTACGCCCAATTTTGTTGCTGCTTGCGCTGTTGCATCTGTTTAAAGAAGCGAAAAGTGAGTAGAAAGACTGCATACAGGAGTTGACAAAAATCGACTCCCACAAATCAGGTTTCGCAATGCCGCGTTCTTCTAACCGTCCTATCTAGTGAACTATCGTGACAAAACTCGACAGAGATTGCAAAATCAATGCTAGTCTCCATGATAATGAAAAAAGCCACTTTAGAAAAGATTGATTTACAAAATCATACGGATAAATAGTTTGATACGCAGCATTTCACATAATTCATAGATAATCATTTTAGAGGTAAAACTCATCTAGTTAGTAACCGTGTTTTGCATGCTGCCTTATTTTGAATGATCACGGTATAAAATATATACTTGCATTTTGCACACACACACACACACACACACACACACACACACACACACACACACACACACATATATATATATATATATATATATATATATACTTCAAATCTACTTGGCATGTATAAAACGTTAGTACTTACATTTCGAAATGAGTCGCCACTTACGGTAATTCAGAATTGGTATTTCAAATTCTCGTTATGAGTGACTGGGTACACCACACTTGCTCGCTTGTCATTTAATACATTAAAAATC
Source organism: Ostrea denselamellosa (assembly GCA_024699665.1). Classification (NCBI taxonomy): domain Eukaryota; kingdom Metazoa; phylum Mollusca; class Bivalvia; order Ostreida; family Ostreidae; genus Ostrea; species Ostrea denselamellosa. The sequence continues at coordinate 2,941,984 of JAMZEH010000066.1, read as the reverse complement.
AATACGACCCAAATACCTTCAACAACAGGAGATCGTGGTTACTGTGTGGTAAAACTGGGTTCTGAACACTGATTAAAACACTGGCTAAAGACTGACCATCACGTGGCCTCTAAGCAATCTCATTTGATCCCTCAGTACTATGTTGGTTTGGTAAAATTATCATCAAATTTCATATTCAATATAATATTTATTTAATTTTCAATTAAAACAAATTTTGGAAAGGTCAGGAAAGTTGTGATAAAAATCATTAGATTGCGTGGCCGTGCAACAGTAAGACGAGCTGTGAACCTGCGTTACAGTGCGCCAGTAATCTCGGCTGAGTATTTGGACCGAATCTAGGAGCAGACCTTCATGTCTGTAAATTCAAGCTCAGCTTCGGTAGATTCGAGCTATTAATGCGCACTTAGGTGACACGGCCGTTTGCTTCAAATAAGGGATTTGACTGTTAAGGTGGTTTCGTCCACCTTAAAAGAGTTTCTTAAATCAGCACGAAATGATTTGATTATGAAAGATACAGGGGCGTCGGCAAAGGGGCGGCGATCGCCGCCCCAATAATTTTGCAAAAAAAAAAGAAGAAAAAATACAAACATTATTTGTTTTAAATAAAAAAAAAAAAGTAAAGAGAAAGCAACGGCAAAATTGACTTCATTGGAGCGGCGAGTATAACGACGACCTGTGGTCATTGGGGCGGCAAGGCAAGCCATCGATTACAGGTGAAGTAGGTACCTGGACCCGACGTGTGTACACAGTAATCAAACATAGGGTATTAAGTATGCTGCATTAATTGATCAATCGATGTTTGGACGTAACATTGTACACTACCGCAAGTCGTTAAGTCATTGTGTAATAGTGTTTATTAATTGATTTAAATTAATAAATCTACACAGATGTACATATATATATTTCAAATTAAACATTTGAATAACCCTTATGTGTTTTATGCTCACCCAAGTAGAACAGGCAGCATCTGTTCTGATTCAATGAATTTTGCCTTAGGTCATTAATTTAACTTTTGTATATAGGTTTGATAGTGTCCAGAGTTTCTATTGGTATTAGTATTGTTAGCTGGTGTTTTATTGGTGAGTTCTTTTTCCCTCCAAAAGTTCTGGGTAGTGTTCAGTCATTCTTTGTCTAGTTTGACTCTAGAGAAGTCGAAAAAAATAATTGACAGACATTAGACAGTAAACTGGTCATTTCTTTAACAAGGTAAGTTTATTTTCTAACTTTAATATTATTTCTAATTAGCAGTAAACTTAATAATTTGGCAGATTTAATTCCAATAGCACTTGCACAGTGAAAATGATATTTTGTGAGGCATAATTATTTAGCTTGAAATTCAAGAAGTTAAATTTACGCGTTTCACATATTTGGTCTTTTTAAATACATGTTTTATATTTTTATGCTGCAAGTTCATTTATGTAAATTTCATAATTTACAGTCAACCTCCATGGACATAATTTTCTAAATGAAAGATGCATTCATCACTTGTTCCCATAGAATGATATGATGGTGTTCATATATGTCAATGTAATTTATGAATAATGTCTGTAGAGTCATTATAGTAATTTCATAAATATAGAATCAGAGTTTTAATGTTTTACATGTATAATATCATAGTGATATAGCTATTTTAAAAAAAGTGATTTATGTAATTATGTAAAATAGCAGTAACACTTTAATATGTATGATTGTATTTGTTTCAGAGTGAACACATATATAGATTTCATAGATTTTACTAATAAATCGGAGGCGACCTAAGGAACCCCAAAACAGGACTTTGTTGTTATTAGAAAGAAAAACCTGTTACAATTAAACAATTATCAATGTTATAACTGTTACTGTAATTGAGCATATTAAATGTCAATGTATACGTCACGATTTCGGTGAAAGCACGCTATGATAGCGCGGCGGTGACATAAAACTATCAGCAAATTTGATGCATAAAAATATATTATTTCTGCACATTAGATAAAATTAGATTTTTTATATGTTGTTTTACTGATACTAAGGAACACTTTGCAAAAAAAAAATATTTCTTTTGCAATTAGTTGCATGCGAAATCGTAAATTGACTGGACTATATGAGCTGAATGAGCATGTGAACTAAAGGAAAATGCCGAAGATGAATCAAAATTACTGTCTAAACAACTTTTTGAGATTTTTTGTTTATATTTTTTCCCCCACATATATCCCTGCATTTTCATTTCAAAATGGACGGATTAACATGTATTAATCAACCAACTAATTTCAAATTTCCAAAGCGGTCTTTCGGCAAAAAGAATCCAGAACTACGTTCGTTCAACTCTTCCTGGTTCAAACCATATCCATGGTTACATTATGACGAGGTAAGTGTATGAGATTATTTTATATATATTAATTTATTGCATTATATTCTACGGGTTAATTCAATGAACTAATCATTAGTTCATTTACAGTATTTACACTAATGTTGATAATACTGTTTATTTATACATGTATTTAACATATTTTCAGGCAAAAGATTTGGCTTTCTGTTTCACTTGCATGGGCGCCGCAAAGGAAGGCAAAAATTCGAATTCCAAGGCAGAGAGCAGTTTTATATCTACAGGCTTCAGTAACTGGAAGGATGCCACGTCAAAATTCAGGAAACATCAAGATTCCGACTGCCACAAAGAGTCTGTGGAAAGAAAAGTGAATCTTCCCAGAGAAACGAAAGACATTGGTGAAGTACTCTCCGCCGCCCATTCAGAGGAGAAAACACGCAACAGACAGCAGCTGTTAACAATTCTACGAAACATCAGATTTCTTGCTAGACAGGGATTACCTTTCCGTGGCTATGACAACGAACAAAGCAACTTTATTCAGCTTCTGAAGCTCCATGGTGAATCGGATCCGTCAATCCTCAAGTGGTTAGAAAAGAAGCAAGACAAATTTACATCAGCAGACATCCAGAATGAAATGCTATTTTGGGGGCTTATATTTGGACGTTTCTGAATTTTTCAATGACTCAGTGCACATATATGTTTTTTGATAGAAATGAGTTTAATGTGTTTGACTTGCATACAACTTTGATATCACTTATGTTATTAAATATTTGAGTTGAAGTAAAATATATAATTGCATTTTTTCAATAGATGGATATATATATATATATATATATATATATATATATATATATATATATATATATAAAAGGAAAATATGGGGGTGTTGGTGACTATATGTACATATTAGCTAAAATACGTCACCCCCCCCCTTTTTTTAAAAATCCGGTTCGCCGCCCCAATATCAAAAACTTGCCGACGCGCCTGAGATATGATGATATATAATAATTGTATATGTCAAAAGGACGGAAAATTTTCAATTTTGGAGAAAAAGCATGATTTTGATAAAACCAATTCAGAAAATATGAGCAAACGCCTGTGGCAGATTCGAACTCGGGATCTGCGGTTCACCAGTCCGATGTTTTAACCACTGAGCTATGATGATATGTACAACTAAATCGATTGACACAAACAATTTCACAATTTTTCAAATCGCCATCTTTTGACGCTGTGTCGTAAAGCGTATAAGCCTGGCGTGATGACCTACCATAAACTAAATTTCTCTCACTATTAAAACTTGCAATACTTACCGTTTAGGTATGGAAATCCCTAGCTACAAATTTTTCGTTTAATGGAAGACTCCCATGGTATACTTGTTTATCTCCTGATATTGAAGAGTTCGTATAGTGAGTTTCTTTTTTGCTAATGATATATAGTAACTGTTCATATCTAATGTATATCAATAATAAAGAAAAAACAAAAGCACTTTAAAGGAACTTTTTAATATCAGGAGATAAACGATTACGTCATGGGAGTCTCTATTTAAAGATGAAAAAAGAAACCCGCCGTGACCTCTGCATACATAAATAAAGATATAGCAATATCTCTTATTTCTATGCAAATATTTTTTATGAATTACTTTCCAAAATCATTAACATGCAAATAGAATAAAAATTGAGACAGATACTCTTCTTGTGCACACCAAGTCTCTTAACAATTAAAAACGATAAAATAATTTTTCCCTGTGTCAATGCTTCGGCTGATTAGCCAGTGTAAATTATAATCGCATCGGTTGTCTCTTTCAGCAAGGATTTAAAATTCTTTGACAAATAACTCTTCCAAGTGTAGTTACTCTATGATTATTAGAAATACCCATTTATATCATCTAATCAGCTGGTAAGAGAGAAAAAATCCAACTGATGAAAGAAGCAATGTTAAAATTTACTGAAAATATCATAAGGCACTCGTTATACTCAATAAAACATCCATTTATTCACGTAAGTAAATTAGTTACAGTTTATTCATGATTCAGTGTTAAAGATTGGCGAGAAGTGATGATACTGTTGCCTTGATAAATACTGAAACATCGTCCATGTAAATCAGAATTTAAACCTCGTATACGAGGGTTGTCCGTAAAGTTCGTGGACAGCTTTAATAAAAACCGACAAACGTAAATAAAATGTATAAAACTATTATTTTCGTTAAATGCATGTTTTATTTAATTAATATGCAAATTTTTATCGGAAACAAAGCAGAAATAGTTATAATTTTATCACATTAAAAAAGGTACTGAATTATACCCGGAGCATCAAAACGAAAATTAATGACTTTATCCAACGTCGAACACTAAACACAGTCAATTTGTTTTTTTACATAGTCACTGTTTAATTCAAAACATTTCTTATGTCGCTTTACCCAGTCATCAAAAATGCACACAAACTGTTCTAGTTTCATACATGAAATAACATTCAACTCTTCCTGTCTTAATTCTTGCAAATCCTTAAAACCGGCCGCGCAAAAACGACTTGATGTAAGGAAACACGGCAAAGTTCATGTGAGCCAAGTCCGGGCTTGAATTTTGGCCTTGAAGTACTTCAGGGTAGACCTGTCCATAATAAAAACTATTGTATTTTGATAGGTTTTGATCTAAGGAATAATTTAAAATAGGATTTTGTTAGGGGCATCCCTGCCCTGGGGTCGAAATTTACAACAACAACAACAAAAAAAAAAAAAAATAAATAAATAAATATATATAAAAAAAAAATAATGCGAAACCTATTTCTATCATCGTGTTTCATGTTTATGCCAATATTCGTAGTTAGTATAATTCAGATGGTTAGACTGCAGACGCTTACAACCAACATTTTTAGTGTCCTGGTTCGAATCCACCTGTTTGCACACTTTTACTGTTTTAAAATATTCGCCTATACAAACACTATTTAAAATTTTTTTTTGTATACAGGCTTGTGTATTTTACTTTAATTCTCTTCCTTAAATGCGTGTTTGCTCTTGATATAAAAGACATTTATGAGAATGCAGATCATAACTTCTCTGTAAGTAAAAGCAAACAATCGCAACTATACCTCAATGTAATCACACACTTTGTGCGAGGACAAGAATCATTCACTCTGTGTTACTCGATACAAGTGTCACGAAAAAAATCCTGACAACAAAACTTGCTGCGTTTGCCTTTCAAGAACATCACTGGGAAATAGTACTGTTGTGGGAGAGATACTGCAGAGTGGAGTAGTTCATTCCTCGGGAAAAATGTGTGCATTGGTGATATTTTATGCCAAAACTGTAGCAGGAAGGTTTACAGATTTGAAAAGTGTGGGGTTGGGTCAGTTAAAGTTTTGTGTCCCATTGCCATTATTCAGGCATCAGGTAAGGACTCTCATACAAAGGATGTATCTGTAAATACTGAGAAAGGGGGGGGGGGTTCCAGATGAATACACAGTTGATGAAAATGATAAAACCTCTTGCAAAAATTCTTCTACCTCTGCAAGCGTCACTCTTGCAGTTATTTCTGTTGGAAAAACAAAGGCTCTTAAAAACAAAAAACAAAACAAAACAAATGATAATAATAATAATAAATAAATAAATAAATAAATAAAAAAACTGTGTCGCAAAAGAATCAAAGGTTTACGTATTATTCCACATTCAGCACGTGCAGACATTTTCATACTGCAAGGTGTACTGGTACAGTTAAGCTGTAGGTAAGCTGTAGGGTTAAATTTAAGTAAAGACAAATAATTTCTTGAATTTATTTCATTTTCATAATTTATATTTCTTACACCAATAACTTTTTAAAAATATTATTTCCAAAGAAATGAGTTGCAAGTAAACGCATATGGAGTAATTGCATTGTTAAAAGTGAACTGAGAAATACGAAATGAAATTTCAAGATGCGTCCACAATTTATGCTGCTCAGATAACGACTGTGAAATGGTTTCTTCTATCTCTACAAGTTACGTGTATTGACTAAAACTAAAGCGATGCATGAGAAACAAAAAACTACACGCATGTGGCCTAAAGTCATCGACCGGAAGATTGAAACCAATACCAGCCCTATAGGTCAACGATATAATTACATAGAAGTGTTCATTTGGTTTAAATTGGTCCAGTGATTCTGGAGAAGACGTTGAAAAAGTGAAATGTTTATGCACGACAAACAAATTATGGGTCATTTGAGTGATTCAGGCGACCTAAAAAGTGATAGAATTCTTTTGGATGTTTCTTCTTTCGGTATTCTAATTTATCTCCTTGGTAAGGGTTCCTGTGGTGATCCGAGTTAGAATAGTTCTCCAGTACCCCTCGTTTGTCGTAAGAGGCGACTAAATGGGGCGGTCCTTCGGATGAGACCGCAAAAATCGAGGTTCCTTGTCACAGCAGATGTGGAACGATAAAGATCCCTTCCTGCTTAAAGGCGGTCGGGCATGGGCCTAAATTTTGCAGACCTCATCGGCAAGGGTGACGTCTCCATATGAGTGAAAGACTCTCGAGCGGGACGTTAAAGTGGTACTTTACATCATCATAATGGCTAACGTCCTTAAAACCATGAATTTAAATATAAATGTCACCAATATTTGTCTATTCATTTAAAAGTTCAATGTCAGTAGGGTTAGAACGTTGACTGCTGAATTGTGGGTTACGGGTTTTAGTTCTGCAGGAGTTTTAATTTTTTTTTCAAGATTACCTTCTACTAAAACTGCATTTTTTTGGACTAAATAAGTAAATTTGAAAGTTTTCAATTTCAAAATATTGTTGTACATAATCTCCATTTTCATCCACAACAAATTTCTCTGATGTGACATTCATCCTTAAACAAACCAACCAACTATTGTAAAAGAAGTTTAACTTGTCTTTCAAAACGTTTGTAATTTCGAGAAGAAATCACAAATACATTTCTCTGAAATTTACAATTTTGTAAATAACTTTCCGAAGCTGTGCACATTTCACAGCAAACCATACACTTTTTTTTTCTTCTCATATCTTGATTGCAAATTTTATCAATGACAAGTACGGCAGAAATACAATAACAGTTACTTTTCTCTTTAGAAAAACGAACATGCATAGCTTACATTCACTTCCCTCCACAAGCCTTCAGGATTTAGATCTGGAAAATGTGTACAATTTTGAAACCGGCGACCGTTTACTTCGACCAACGTTTCGACTCAAATTTGCCTGCACTTACGTAATGGACTATTTATTTCCACAAGTTTAACAATAATGCATGCATCATTTGTAAGTATATCAACAGTAACTCGTTGTCAATCAATTTTCACACTTTCCAAGTCCCGGGTTTAAATTATGAGTGTACCAAGTGGCGGTAGGAAAAAAATGGAAAATCCGAAGTCGGAAAATTTGGAAAAATGAGTAAACACGCATGTTGCCTCTCGGAAAGCTTTCTTCTGACATTTCTCTTTTGATTAAGCAAATGTTGCTACTGATATCAACAAGGATAATTATTTTAACTATGAAAAAGCCAAGATAACTAACAGTTTTCAATCTCGTAATTCCTATAGAAAAATACAAATCAGAGAGATGGGCAACACGGACCTCAGGTCATACCAGAGGTGGGATCAGGTGCCTAGGAGGAGTAAACATCCCCTGTCGACCGGCCACACCCGCCGTGAGCACTATATTCCGATCAGGTACACAGAGCAATCCGTAGTCAGAATCAGCGTATCAAGAACGGCCTAACAATTGGCATGAAACATATCAGACAGCATTTGATTTAATGGTACGTTGTACTGGCAAACTAGATCGTCAGATTATGTCAAACAGCTTTCCGATAAATCAAATGTGTGTGTATAGTTATTTTTTCCCAATTTTTCGACTTCAGATTTTTTTCTACGCTAATAGGCAAAAACTCATAATTTTAATCTTGGTCCTGATACGCGTGAAAATGGATTAACAGCGAGTAAGCATAAATTTTCTTACGTAGAAAGCACGTATTGGCATCAAAATTATGGAAATAAGAGTCTACTACGTAAATCCAGGCACATTAGACTTAATTGAGTGAATGTTGTTTTCCGCCACACTCAGAAATTCTGTAGGTATCTGGTGGCGTCCAATTTTTTATTGGTAGGAGAGAGAACCCGGATACAATGTACTTGGGAAGAGACCACGGACCTTCCGAAAGTAAACTGGCAAACTTTCTCACATATATCGGTACGATCGAGAATCGAACCTGCGCCGACAAGAGGCGACATTCGCGTTTAATCGTAGAGGAAATGTAAACCGTCACCGCTTCCGGCACTTACACCTTTTCCAGAATCAAAGCATGGAGGCATATTGCGAAGAAAAGTGGATGTAGGCTATGCCTGTCTATTTATCTAAAGAGAATATATCAACTACCTGTGTGTACGGCTCTATATCATTGTTTACGGCTTCTAATGGCATTTCTAAGCTTCAATGATAACACATTTGAGTTTTTCGAGTAACTCCATACCATTTCAACAAAACGCGTATGAATTCGCATTACTACTCTCATCACTAAGCACGGTATATGTATTTAATTTGTGGTCAGACCATTCATTAAATCTTCCCCATGAAAATAATCTACAGCATGATAAACAATTTCTAAAATACAGACATGTATTGCGTACATACATACATACATACATACATACATACATACATACATACATACATACACACATACACACATACATACATACACACATACATACATACATACATACATACATACATACATACATACATACATACACACATACATACATACATACATACATACATACATACATACATACATACATACAATTTCTGTTTAAAATGACTTATATACATGTGAAGGTGTACACATGACTTGAATTTACGGATCTTGCATAATTCAATCAATCGGAAGTCACTAATCACGACAGCAGGATGGTGTTTCCTTCTAAATGTATCAACACGCAATAACTGAAGTAATTGGTCAGTGATTGCCTGTTTCCTCTTGTTTCTACAATTGAAGAGTAATTAATGATTAATAATTGTGTTTTTGTTCTAATTACAAGTTACTAAGCGGGCTAAAAGTTTAGCGCTCTCGCAATTTCAAGGTAAGCAAACATCATAGGTAAATCAAAACGAAATAATACTCGAAATATGGTTATATTTTGAACGCATGGAAATAGGCCAAGAATGCAAGAAATGAGCAGAGCACAACAATACCAATACTTTGCTGTGTAATAATCATTTCCATAAGTAACAGAATCAAAAGACATATGTTCATGTACTCATTTATACTCATTTATAACTATTCTATCTATTTATATAAAAAGCCTTGTTGATGAATTCTATGTTTATCACACATTTTAAACATTCTCGTTATGTAATCTGTTGTGTTTGCTGTACATTATATGGCATAATAGATTTGGATTTTTTAAAACATTACATTAAGTCACCTGTAATTGTACATTAAGCTAAAAAAAAAAACCCTGTCGATTCTTAACTTATTGTACTGCTACAAGTAACTTAATGTACTGCTACAGGTAACTAAATGTACTGCTACAGGTAACTTAATGTACTGCTGCAGGTAATTGAATGTACTGTCACAAGCAACTTAATGTACAGCTATAGGTAACTTAATGTAATGCCACAGGTAACTTAATGTACTGTTACAGGGAATTTGATGTACTACTAAAGGTAACTTAATGTACCGTTACAGAGAACTTAAAGTACTGCTACAGGTAACTTAATGCACTGCTACAGGTAACTAAATGTACCGCTACAGGTAATTTAATGTACTCTCACAGGCAACTTAATATACTTCTACAGGTAACTTAATGTAATGCTACAGGTAACTTAATGTACTTCTACAGATAACTTAATGTACTGTTACAGATAACTTAATGTACTGTTCCTAAATATCCAAATCTATTATGCTATATAAAGTATAAAGGCAAACAGACTACATAACATTTTTGAGAAAGAGCAATTTTAATGGAAGGTACATTTATGCATGAATATCAAACATTCATGTATGAAGTTTTCAATGATATATCATCTTTGGAGGTGAAAAATCCAATGTGAAATAATACATAATATCCCCATATATATTAAACTCACAACATACACATCAAGAAGTTTTCTTTAACGATAAACAAAACGTTTCATACCTTTCATACAATTTGTACATTCCATGAATGTTTGAAAATATATCCAACAACATATTCTTTTTATGGATCAAAATTTAAATGAGAACGACGTATTTCCAGATGAAATGGTAATCCCAAAAGAACTATTAGATGCATTGCAAGCGGAATCAGTTTTAGGACAGAAACCACATCTTTTCAGTTTTTTCATACACTTACCATCGCCACATTTTCGTGAATTATTGCTGTGGTTTGCTATGGGTTTTTTCCCATATCTAGTGTATATGTCGCTGTAAACTCCATATGTATTGATACTTTCCTCAAGATATCTATTTTGATTTTAAAATATATTTGCTACATCCGATGAGATCTTTACTCATGAAAGTTTACATGGGAAGTAGTCAGAAATCAAGAAAGTTATCATGTGAATCTAAATTTACCACCCTTTTGTTGTTGTGTTTTTAAATGCCACTCAGAGTGTTACATAATGATAGCAAAACCTGGACAGTCTATTAAGTTTTTGTTTGTTTTACGTCCCGTCGAGAATTTTTCACTCATATTGAGACGTCACCAGCTGTAGGTGAAGTACCACAAATTTAGACCTAAGCTTAGCGCTCAGGGCCGTAGCAGTGAGGGTTCTTTAACGTGCCAACGCCTACCGTGACACGGGACCTCCGTTTTTAAGGTCATATCCGAAAGACCCGTGATTCTCACTTCTAAATGCCGAGCGTTTGGCGAAGGAGCAATCACTACCTATTTTTCGTCTTAGGTTTGACGCGGCCATGGCACGAGCGGGGCTCGAACTCACGACCTCCCGGTTACGAAGCGAACCCTCTAACCACTGAGCTACCGCGTCTATTAAGTTAACAACAGAGAAAATGTTTCAATTAGGATAAAGTCCTCAAACTGTTCATTGTGTAAGGGTAAATGCACGAGTAACACTCCATTCCTTAAAAGTAGTGGAGCTGAGGCCCCGAAAGGACAGAGGCACATTACTCTTAAGGAATGGAGTAATGCGAGTACAATGACCCTATTAAAATCCACCTTTACCAGGGGAAGGTTTTTAAAAATTTTTTTTACAGTAGATACATGTTATCAATAATATATCTTATCTTTATATATAAGGTATAGACTATGTTAAATACTGGTTTTAATCTTTTTCATTTCAACCAATTGTCCAAGTGTTTAGTAAGTAAAGCATCTGTCTTGAAAGAGAAGAATCACGTAGGTGTTTTCGAATCCCGGTGTGTGTAGTAATTTTTCATAATAAAATATTTTGATATATTTTGCGTTTCGTTTTTACAAATTTCACATAGAAAGAGGGTAGTTAGGGATAATAGAGCAATTTGAAATGCAAGTGCACAGAATACTTGGTAATTTCTTTGTTGTTTGAAACTCTCCATTTCTGAAACGTAATGAAAAAAAAAAATGACGTCACGGGTTGATTTCAAGTGAGGAAAAAAAAACAACAAAAAAAACTCGGCCTTTCGGACCTCGAACAGTTCTTTCATTACACTGTAACCCTATCGTTGATAAGTTTGTTTTACATGCAAAGAATGAATTACTCATATCTTTGTTTTCATTCTTCCCGGTGAGAGTGCGACAATGTCTTAGTTACGCATCATGGATTTAAAAAATTCAAGGTAGCCGTTATGGCTATATTATAGAAATGTACATATGCGCCGTCGTGATTCAAGAGTTCAGGGTTCTTCAAAATTCAAGGTCATAGGTGTCTGAGTTTTTGAGGGGGTTGGGACTTTATTACGCATCAGAAACATTTTGCAATACACTTCCAAATTATACTGCTATATGATATATATTTTCTTTTGTTTTAGAGTTAGCGAATATAACAAATTGATGCAAATTTTCGAATTTGTAAAGCATATATTTTGTACATATACATCATTTAACAAAATTATTTTCCAATCGATCTTAAGGTTTGTCTGTTGTTGTTGCATACCCATCTTGATATTATTTACACACATGTATTTGTCTACATACAGATTCCAAAGATGGGGACGTTTGGCGGGCATGCCTTACCTGGGTCATTTTTAATCTACCTAGGGATTTGGTATACGATATCCACATTTCACAAATATTTTGACGCCAGACAACACCGAATTCGATTCAAATCTTCCCTGTCTTATCCATTTTTCTTTCTTCACGGAAAATTACGAAAACTCCCCCTGGAACCTCTTCTGAGGTTATTAATGATATCAAGTGGAATCATAACAGAAGTAGTCGACTCAGTGATACAGAAGAAACCGTTTCGGATGAACAACCAGCACCACGTGACTCTGTACCTTTTTTTCGGACACAGTGCTGTAATAGACTTACTCATATTTTATGGCGTTTCATTACCCTCAAACATCGAGTATGTGTCTCAAATAACCACTTTTGGAGTACATGCTTTTTTATTTAAATATCATATACACGGGCGTGACGATCTGGATGTTACACTGCATACATTACTGATGTACGCCATTGTTATCAACATGACAGGAATAGTTCTGGAAATGAAATACCGCAATAACATTCTGTGTTCATTGGTGAAATGCTTTGGTTTCCTCTTTCAAGGAACCTGGTACTGGCAGTTAGCATTTATATTATACCCCCAGTTTTCCTTCCAGACCCCGTGGAAACGAAAAGATCACACTGGGATAATGATGTCCGCCTTACTATTCACCTGGCACATGGCCGCCAACTGCCTTGTCATTTTTATCATCGGTGGCGTGATGGCGAGATATCAACGTCGAAAGTCTAGTGCCACCAGAAAGGATGCATCTCCTTTGCTTAGGAGATTAAGTGACGAAAACTGAGGAGCAAATACAATGTCTCAACTGTAAATCTCTTATGTCTTAATTTCATCTGCTAGATTCGTAAATCACGTGCTCTGATCAACACGTAGCATATTCAAAACATGAATGTAGAAACAGGTGTATTTCTATACATAACATTGTGAGTTGCATGCAGTTATATACTTGATACAACCCCTAAGGAAGCTTATGGATTACTACTTGAACAAATTTTAAAACTCCAAATTAAATATAAAGAGGATATTCTTGAAACATGGCATAATTATAATGAATCGTACGATAAACCCTCGGCCTGGGGTCTTAATAAAACATGATTTATCAACCAATATTTGCGAACCAACTTGCATGCAAGTCTGATTAAATGTGTTACAAACTTTGATAAGGAGAAACACAAAAATCTAACAATTAAGGACGTTGTATACAATGATTATATATATATAATTCTGTAAAAACATGTAAATATTTTCATACTGTTAAAACACATATTACCTCAACAATTTCCTATGAAACCATCTTTATTTTTGCATTGCTCACAAACTTTAACTTGACAATTTTATATAAAATTTTACCCCAAAACTGAGGTCCTTCCAAACCCTATTTTAATTGGTGCATTGACTATACTAATAATCGATTTACATTGTTGTATGATCAAATAATAGAAAATCCCACGTATACACTGCAAAATCTGGCTTCCTTTGATGCGTCCAAAATTGTGGGTATCCTTGAACATTAACAAAATGTTGCCATTATGAAGGTCACTAATGATTTAACACGAAAACGTTGATGTTTTCATCATTTGTCGCCCGGAATAATTAAAGTGTCAACTTTTTGTCAATAGGAATATTCATTGAAATAACAAGAGGTCCATCGCTCAACTGATTCACCTTGGTCCTGCTTTTGTTCAGTATTTTAAAAAGACTTTTGTTCAATGTTTATTTCCATGACCATTTTAACCCCATATTGTGGCTCCAACTTAGCCCCGAAGGGTCATGCCATCATTGATCTTGAATTTATACAACATCGCGCGATCGGGATCCTTCAGTACCGTTATGACTAACATAACCTTGCTTTCTGACGGAAACTTTCTTTCTTGTATACATGCATTATGTATTCGATCATTCTGAGCACAGGGTTAATAACTTGAATTTGAAAAAAATGAAATGAATACAATTGGGGAACGTTTGCATTTTCATATGATATTTAGTGTGTCATATTTTTTTTTAAAGAATTTGTTTTAATTGATTTCCTGTATATTCCCAAGCTGTGGTCAGGTATTACACCTGGGGCCCTAAATTGAGCAAAACTGAATTTGTATCCCCATTTAAAACTTGTTGTGGTCCCACCCTACATCCAGGGACCACAAGTTGAACAAACTTGAATTTGGACAACCAGGGGATGCTAGCATATCAGTACGACTGATCATGGTCTGTTGTTCTTGAGAAGATTTGTTCTATATTTTGATCCCCAGTAATGGATTCATCCCGAGGAGGGGGGGGGGGGCATGATTTAAATAAACCTGAGTCTACACTATGTTAGGAAGCTTCCTTGTAACTTTCTACTTTTCTGGGTTGTTGTTATTTGTTTGTTTTACGTCCCATCGAGAATCTTTCACTCGTACTAAGATATAATCAATTTTAGGTGACGTACCACAAATTTAGACCTCTGGTTAGCTACGGCCGTAGCAGTGAGGGTTCTTAAATGTACCAACGCATGCCGCGACACGGGGCCTTCGTCTTTTAAGGTCCTATCCAAAAGACCTATGCCTCACACTTCTAAATACCGAGCGTTTGGCAAAGGAACAATCATTACTAATGTTTACGTTTTACGTTTTGCACAAGTGGGTCTCAAACTCACGATCTCCCGATTACGAAGTGAACGCTCTACCACTAAGCTACTGCGACCGTTAAAAGGAGGGATGCCAAAATTAAGATTTTTAGTGCAATACAACCAAGTCTCTCAATATGAGTGAAAAATTCTCGACGGGACGTAAAACAAACAATCAATTATTTCCGACAAAATATTCAAGTCTGTCTACTATTTTGATATAATCTAGAATGACTGTATAACTGCTATATTATATACATATGCATTCTTATTAAAGAGATAGTAAAGGTAATTTTGTTCAAAAAGTGACTCGTATAAGTCATTTTCTGTAATTAATGACAATTATGTGCATTTATCTGCATTTACGTCTAAGTTTAAAACGATTATAATATTTGAATTGCGTCCCCGGCGTTTTTGCTTTTTTGACAAAAAATTCAATCTATTATATAATTTCGCTCCTAGTGTAACTTTTGACGAACATGCAATTATTGCAGTGTTGATAAATTTTCCGTTTTTACAATATAAGACAGGAATAAGATGATTTTGAGTGTGACCAAAATCACAAAAATGAGTTTTGCTATCTCTTTTTAAAAAGTAAATTACATCAATAGGGCAATTATTTATTCAAATATTAATAAACTTTATTTTTGAAAATACATTATATTGTTGTTATAACGATTTAGTTTGCGAATACAACCTGTCATTGGTTTAAATGCCGTCTGATGTTTCATACAATTTGTTAGGCTGTACTTTACACCGATTTTGACTACGGAGTACTTCATTTACCTTATCAAGCGACAGGTTTCAGTGTGACCCGTCCACAGGGAATGCTTACTTCTCCTAGGCACCTGATCCCACTTCTTGTATATCCTGGGGTCTGTGTTTGCCTAAGTCCATATTTTGTAATCATTTTCAGACATTCTTAATTTTATATTTTCAGGGTAAAACACGATGAAAAATTCCGATTTCCAAGCATTCCCAAACCTACATGTATGACACACATTTCGTCGTAGGTTTTCAGGATGTCGTAGGGTGCTCGTGTGTAACCCTTTACGTGTCGTAAGTTTCGGCATAGTGCAAGGGCACACACACACACACACACACACACACACACACACACACACACACACACACACACACACACACACAAACACACACACACACACACACAGAGAGAGAGAGAGAGAGCTAGAGCTAATGAATTGATATTTGTAAAACTTTATGATAAGAAATACCGGACAAGTATGTCACATGTCAAATAAATAAAGGGATTAGGTAGCAGGTGCCCCTCCCCCATCAATTGTTACGTTCTTGGAGACTGATAATTGATCACTTAAGACATACTTGCATAGCGGTCGGTTGTTATAATGATTCGAGATATCTCACTAAGTAAATAGTGTGTGTGTGTGTTGCCTTACGAAATATTGTTTGATAACTCACATTTTGGTACTAGTATATTCGCGTGTAACATTCTGAAATAATTTTCAAAACATGTCTACCAGCTATTTGTTTCATCAGGAATTTATCGTATCTAGCCATCACTAACTTGCATACAAGACTTGCGCAAGTGACACATTATTTTCGTTACTTGATTTTGATTTTGAAGAGTTCCAAAGGTATCCAATACTGTTATGATGTATTTAACTGTCTACTGAGGTTGTGAAATCCCCTACCTATGGGACAAGACTTCAAACGTCAAGGCGAGACTCATATTGGGTATATATTGAAAATGCATTTAATCTTTCAAAAATGTCTACGAGTACTTCTCTGTATTACGATGAATAAATTCATGCGTGGTTATGAAGAGCAGGCACCCCTCTACCAAAATTTTAAAATTCGCTACATCTGCATCCGGATTCCTATTCTTAGACAGAGCTAAATAGACAGAAGTCTGAAGACTTCTACCAGAGTTGTGAAATCCATGCCTGCTGAACTCGTTACTGCAGTTTCACGGATCGACAATCAGTGAACATACAGTGTATGCACTTTTCCCTTTAAAATGCTCTCTCATTCTTGGACATTGGAAATACTGAATCTGGAAAGCCAAAACCTGTTAAATTTAATGAAAAATTAACACCTTTGTAATTAAGTTATGTATTTAAAAAAGTGTTGCCTTTTATTTATTATGTTGTCCTGAATAACAGTGGAAAGATCGATCAAGCTAGATAAATTGCAACTAAACTCCAACTAACGTATGTATGATAAAATATATCACCATACCCTTACCTGATTAATGTTTGTCAAATTTTCATGACAATCTGTTCCTACTTCGTGTCAAATGAAAAGGTTAGTATAGTAATTAATCTAAGGAGGACGAGTTAAATATGCCGTGCAAAACTATCTAGTATCGGGAAATATATCGCCATCGAATAAAAAAGTAAATTAAACAAGTTCATGTTCATTTATTCCTCTCAAAACCGTTCTAGTGTCATCTAAATAAAGGCTATAAATAATATACAAACATTCATTTATTGGTCCAAGATACAAATTACAAAAGTTCAGAGGGTAAAAGTAAAAAAAAAAAGTAAGCATATATATATAATAATAATAATAATAATAATAATAATAAACATACACAGTTTTCTTTACTGACTTACTCGTTTAATTAGGATCTGGGTTTGATATAAAGTTGGGACATTTAAATACATTTGGTCTTACAAAATAGTGTTTGTCTACATAGTTAATTCGTATGCGAGAAACTGCAAACTATTATGTAATGAAATTCATCTGCTATTTTCCCGTGTTACAATATGTACATAATATTTTATCCAGTAGTAGAGTGGAGATCTACTCACTGGACATGGACGGGAAAGAGAAAGCTGAGAAAAAGAACGAGAAACGGACAGATCGCAGCGGAAAAGCTCAAGAGAAAAAGATTGGGACAAAGCCAATTGACGATAGATTCAGTACCATCGTATATGAGAACTTTAAGAAGTTCGAATGCCTCGGACAAAAGAACACAGCAACGGATTAGTAGTTCCAACGCAGAACCCACGACATCCATGTCTCCAGGTGCCGACATATCGGGTGAGTTGAAAAGAATTCAAGAAAGCCTAGCAGAGATTGGAGAATCTATGATAAAGAAAGACGATATCAAAAGCATAGTTGCTGTGATTCTGTCAGAAATGAAGGGGGGAAATAAAGAAAGAAATCATTTCAGACGTTAAAGAGAGAATAACAAAAGAAGTACTTGAAAGCGTGAAAACTCAGGTAAAAGATGAATTTGAAAGCAGAGTCGACCAAAAAGTGAAAACGTTTGAGTCAAAAACCAAAGAAATCGAAGATAGAATGAACATGGACTTAGCAAACATGAGAGAAGTTTCAAGAACTCCTGAAGGAATTAATATCACTTCAGAGCACAACGAAAAGTTATCGATCCCTCACGGAATCAACATTGACGCTCGCGAACCACAATCAGCAGCATTCTCAGAAAAAAACAACATAAAATGTCGAGGGGAGAGAGAGAGAGAGAGAGAGAGAGAGAGAGAGAGAGAGAGAGAGAGAGAGAGAGAGAGAGAGAGAGAGAGAGAATCCACAGGAAAATCTCCGTGAAGAGTTGTGCGCCGTAATGAAGGAAGCAGCGAATGTGACCATCGACCCCACGGATATATTAGCCATTCCCAGAATTCCAGGGGCGAGAGGAAAAATCAGACCAATGATTGCAAACTTCCAAAACTCTGAAACTAAAATTGCAGTTATCCGAAACAGGTCGAAGGAAGAAGCTAAAAAGCACTTCATGATGTTTGATGACCTAACACAGAGAAACTCTCAACTTCTAAGAGATCTCAACCACAATGAGAAAATCCAGAGTGCCTAGAATTACAGCGCAAAAATTTTCGGTTTAGACCAGAAAAGTGTACGTCACATTATGGACACAGCCAGTTACCCTGTAAGAAGCTAAAACAAACTTTAATATTCATGCGGGAGCAACAAATTTAGATCGGGTTTGAAAGGCCATAGATGAGCGACAGAACCGGGATTGGGATTATAGAGCTGATAAAAACTGCTTACATGTGTTCGTGCTATTTTTGTCACGGTGTTGTAAGTGCGCGCGAGTGTGTAAATGCCGGGTAAGTGATTACTTGCTGAAAGTGTGTGTATTTTCTTCTTCATTTTTTATCTGCCAATGTCTGGAAATATTTCAATAGCAGCAGTGAACTGTCAGGGGCTAACAACTCCATCTAAGCGTAAAGATGTTTTCAACTACTTAAAGCAAAAGGGTTACTTCATCCTATGTTTACGAGACACACATTTTATTGCAGAGTGCGAACCATACATTGAATCACAGTGGGGATACAAGTGTATCTTCAATTCTTATACGTCTAATTCAAGGGGGGGGGGGTATCTTGTTTAATAATAATTTTGAATTTTAAAATTCATGGCGAAAAAAGAGATTGTGAAGGGAATTTACTTGCTTTAGATATGATGATTGAAGAAAATAAGGTTACTCTTATAAAAATTTATGGGCAAAATACTGATAGCCCACAATTTTATGAAAATGTAAGAACTACTTTTATGGAATTCAACAATGAATACTTTATCCTATGTTGTGATTTTAATCTTGCACTAAGCCCCTCTTTGGATACATATAATTACTGTGGTGTAAATAACCCAAAAGCACGTACTAAAAGTCTTGAAATTATGGAGGATCTTCAGCTACTTGATTATTACAGAATCCTCAATCCAGACCAAAAAAAAACAAAAAACTTTTTTCTGATTTCTGACAGTTTGTCAAATTTAGGCGAAAATTATACCATTAAGCAAATCCGATCACTCTGTCGTAGTTATTGAATTAAAATTTAATCCCTTTAGAAAAGGGTGTGGTCTTTGGAAATTTAACAACTTACTAGCAGATAAAGATTATGTGATGAAAGTTAAAGAACTCATTCTGTCTGTAAGTACCCAATATTTATATGATGTAGGAGAGTAATTTTCAATGTAAAAATGGCATTGACGAAAGCTTATTTCTTGAGGTTGTCATGATGAAAATCAGGGGAGCTACGATATATCACTCTTTTCCTAAGCAATGGAAGGTTGCTAATATATTACCTCTATTCAAGAATGGTGAACCTTCAGAGCTGTCCAATTATAGGCCTGTGTCACTATTAAGTTGTGTAGGTAAAATTATGGAACGTGTTATTTTCAAGTATGTGTACAATTATTTTCATACAAATAGTCTTTTTTACAAGTATCAGGCAGGTTTTTTACCTGGACATTCAACTGTGTATCAGCTCATTGAAACATATGATAGTATAGTCAAAGCCATAGATGAGGGAAAACATTGTTGCATGGTTTTTTGTGATCTATCAAAAGCATTCGATCGAGTCTGGCACAAGGGACTTCTTTTTAAGTTAAAGTTATATGGTGTTAACGGACATCTATTACAATGGTTTGAAAGTTATTTGAATTATAGAAGTCAACGAGTTTTACTTCGAAACACAGTATCATGTTCAAAATTTGTACAAGCTGGTGTTCCTCAAGGTTCGGTATTAGGTCCCCTATTATTTCTGATATATGTCAATGGTGTAGCAGAAAACATGTCAGGTTTATGTAGGCTATATGCCGATGATAATTCTTTACAGCACTGTTCATCAAATACCCAAACTATCCAACTACAGTTGAAAAATGACTTAGAAAAACGTAATGCGTGGTCCAAGCAATGGTTATTGAAGTTTAATCCATCAAAAACAAAAGCTGTCTTTTTTAGTACTAAAAAAAATGTAGATTTACCTTCTTTAGAATTTCAAAACTGTAGTTTAGATTTTGTGTCAACACAAAAACATTTAGGAATTATTTTTTCACATGATTTCAGCTGGTCAACATACATTGATTCGCTATTAGCCAGTGCGAATAAGAAACTGGGGTTGCTTAAAAAATTAAAATTTAAGGTCAGCGCTAAGACTTTATCCCTTTTATACACTACTTTTATAAGGCCATCTCTGGAATATGCATCTGAAGTATGGGGTGGGTGTTCAAATCAAGACTCTGAAAAACTAGAAAAATTACAGCTAGCAGCTGCAAGGATAGTCACAGGTCTTACTTCGTTGGCATCACGTGACTCACTCTATTTCGAAACTGGGTGGGAACCACTTATTGTCAGAAGAAGGGTCAAATTAAAAACAATTATGTATAAAATTTATCATAATATGGTACCAGATTATCTTCAAAATATTTTACCAAGCATACGGTCACACGAATCAAATTATGTCACAAGACAATCGCAAAATTATAGTATTCCCAAGTGTAGATTAAATATTTATAAGTCATCCTTTGTACCTTTAGCGATAGACGAATGGAATTCAGTACCGATGGAAATAAGACAATCAAGTTCTATAAATTCTTTTAAACAAAGTCTACATGTACCAATAAAACCTCGACCCTCTTATTTTTCGCATGGAGAACGCTATTGGAATATAATCCATACAAGGTTAAGGCATAAATGTGCATTGAATAATGATTTATTCAGATGTAATATTATAGATAGTCCTCTATGTTCATGTGGAAAAACAGAGGACGCCTACCACTTCTTTTTTTCTTGTACTAAATATTCTGCTGCAAGAAACGATTTATTCAATGCTGTTTTTAAAATGGATAATTTGCATATTGTGGATACACATGTGTTACTATGGGGAGACAACTCTATTAGTATTGATGACAATGAAAAACTATTTTTTAATGTACAATTGTTTATAAAACGTTCTGGTAGATTTTGATGTCAAATCTGTTTTACATTTCATATAAACAATATGGTAACTTTTGAATAAGTATATCTACTGTAAGAACTTTCATTGTAGCTTTATATTGAAATGACCTTTGATACCATTGCATGTAATTAGTTATAAAACTTTATGTTTGTCATTAATTGTTACATAGGAGAAGGTGTTCTAAGTTTTAAGAACTTGTACCTGATCCCTTTGTTATTAACATCTTGACAATAAAATATGTTCAAATCAAGTCCGCTAATTTGTTTTCCGTTTGTCTACAATATCCTACACTGTGATACACACCCAAACCACTGATGTTTAAAGCAATATAAGCTGTCAAAATTGTTATTTTGGGGTCCCTAAAATTTAATCGAAAATTTTTTAAACATCTACCTTCTAATACCTGATTTTATCGATTAAACTTTTGACATGTTGTATTTTTTGTATTAAATGTAAAAATTGTTCGACAGTTGAAATTAAGTCTTCCCGTACCTTAATTTTTCCGACATTATTTCTGTATGCAATGACCTAAAGTTGAACTCATTCGGCAAAATCAAATGCGCAAGCGCAATATTTCCGGTCAGCACGAAAGATGTCTGACACGAAAGGTTCGAAGCGAGGGAGAAAGCCGACTTTGACTGATTCGGGACGAAAAAGACGACGAACGGAAATAAATGCAAAAAAATAATAAGAATAGAATTTTATCTCACCTCGCCGTCCATATTTTAATGACCCGGATACAACCCGATCCACCCCGATCAGCATCAGAATCATTCGTGTCAACATCGGTTATCTTCGGGATTGTCGCCGACGATTAATCAGCTGCCGTTGTTAGGGTCAAACGGAATGTCGAGGACTATATTTTTCATGACGTAAAGCTGTGTAAACGATGCATAAGAGAGGAAATTCGATGCAGTTCTTTTTTTCATTCATATCAACGTTCATTTAACCTCTTTTAATGCCAATATAAAAAATTGCAATTTTGGCAGCTTATATTGCTTTAAATCTGTCTGGAAAAAGAACTTTTGTTTTACAATACAGTGTATATATAAACTCCTTTAAAAAAACATGAATTCGAACTTCGATATACCGAGTATGTTTCCGTAATAAAGTACATTACCGAACAGAATGTTCATTTCGAAATAACCGAATATTTTAAAATAACCGAGTTCGAATTATGAGAGGTACAAAATGTATAGAAATAATGGAAAATCGGCAGGGACTATTGTCACATTTCAACACATCAAGGGTATTCAACACAGCGAGACACATTTTCAACAGTATTTACAATATTCAATATCACAAATATCACAAACGCACACGAAACAAAAAATGTGCTGTCTTCGAAATAAATATCAAACAATGCTGGCTGATCTTCATACATTACAAACTACTACTTATATTCATGTACAGACTGTGGACAAAAGTACGTCATTTTCAGTGGTGTTTATTGAGTATCGTACATTGCGGTTTATCTCTCTTTGCAGACATGAGTTATTCTTTCACTGATGGTTTATGATTGATTGATTGTTTGTTTGTTGTGTTCCGCCACAACAATTTTTCAGTTATCTGGTGGCGTCCAGTTTTTTAAGGTGGTGGAGAGAACCCAGATAAAATGTACCCGGGAAGAAACGACCGACCTTCTGAAAGTAAACTGGCAAACTTTCTCATATGTATCGGCGCGAGCGAGAATTGAACCCGCGCCAACTAGAGGTGAGAGGCCTTGTGATTTTGAGCGCAATGCTCTAACCACTCGGGGGGACCTCAAACGACAATTATCTGTTAAATGGATGACATTGCACCACTTCATCGATCTGGTCTTTCAAACAATTATAAAACTGACAAACTATTTCCAGCATGAAATTGTGGTGATGAACTGCATTAAAAATTTGGAAATCTGGACGTCTTTCACAGTATATACCCCTTTCACAACGGGTGCACAGAGTTCAAAGGGCCCTAGGGTATTTCACGATATACAAGGTACTTGACATTCTTTTATTTACTTTTATTGATTATTGATAGAAACAAAATGTTTATTTATAATATTTAAAAGTTATTTGTATTTCAGACACTCCCAAAACATCTTTGTATACCATCAAGCGTTTTCGATAAACAAAATTGTTGCCATTGCCCGCGCGAATACGTTTTGTCCACAGTCTGTTTGTCTTACCAATACTTTTGAATTTCAAAAACAGAGTAAACAATTCAGTTTGCCTCCGCTTATACTAAGCTGCCAACGATTTCTACCTCGCATATTACAATATGACAGCTAGAATCCTTCGATATAAGCTGAAGTCGAACATAGCTTCCTAGAAGACAATCCTTGCAGACGATAGTTTCGTCGTGTGCCTGTGATCCTTCTCCACATGACGTCATTTCGTTCCATGATGCAGTCGCGCCCACTCTTACTTGGTATGCATTACATGGTTCACCGCTGTTCCACCCTAAATAATATCAAGATTTTATAGAACATGTGACCTTATAGAGAGGCGTGGGACTTACAAACTATGTACATGTAATGAATTAACTTCACAGTGCATTAAGATACTATTGCTTTTACATTTACATGTATATCTCTATGACGCCATTGAAAGATATCGACATTTGATTGAATAACACGATTAATAAAATTGTGAACTTGTTATGCCGTGCAGCATTAAATCTGTTTCGTTATTCAGAAGATACTCAATTATTTCTGGGTTCTGGACCAGATGCATCAGAGACGGAACTACCAATAAGCTCTGTTAAGTCATCAAAACTAATCAGAAAAGCTTAATGTCCTTAAGAAATGGTATAGCAGTAGGGTCAGGTGAGATACCGACAGAAGCAATCAAAAGGAACGTGGGAAGTGCAATTGACATGTTGCAGTCTCTCCAACACGATCTGGGAATAGAAACAGTTTTCAAGGACATGATTCGTGGTTTTGATAATTTGGAATGCATTTATTATTTATAAACGTGGAATTAAAAATACACAAGGAAGTATATAATTTGATCAATATTAAAGTAACTTTATCATTATTACAGTGACATGATCAGAAGAGTTGGGTCATGTCAAGATGAAAGCGCATATCATCAGATCAAACAAGACGGTAAGTGTCTCGTATGATTTATGAACAATGTTCTCCTGAATAAATTTTTAATAGTTCTATATATAATTTTATATTATGTTTACATGACCATTATAGAATTGTTTATTTATTATTGATTTATTATCATTCATTATTAATCATGTCAAGCTGTTTCTCCAGTATGCTGCCAAATATTCCTAATCACATAATTTTGCTATTATTCTTGACATGGTAAAGTTTTATTCGCCTCATCTTTCCAAGGGGGGGGGGGGGGGGTGGGACTTGGGTGTTCGCTAGGGTAGTTAATAATTAATTCTGTACCAAAACCGGCTCTCCTCCCACCTGCTACAAGGGCATGGGGCAGGTATTTAATGTATACCCCCCAGAGGACGACTTAAGTAGGTCAAAGGTCAGTAGATATTTCATTAAAAGATTAATTTTTTGAATAAGTTGGTAAAGTATTAATAATTTCGTGGTGCTCTTTTGTAGTCCATAGCTGGGGCCACATCCACATCATACTCGGGGAGTAGATGCTATAGGTGGGTGCATTTTTTGGCAACTGTAGGAAGATCCAAAGGTGAGATGCGCAAAGATCTCTACCCTCCTTAGAACGTAGTCACCCGTTCAGGTCCGGGCACCAGCGTCTATATCAGGTCCGCTGTTTCCTCTACGGTACATTTACTACCTATCCAGTTTCCCACAAAAATCTGCATACGACCGAAAAGGTATATATATGTAATATTTTGCAACCTGTTTCTATTCAACATTAAATATCAAAATTTATATCACTCTTGTTAATCCTGTTGCGAAGCAGCTTACCAGTGATTACAGGGCAGCCAGCTACGTTTGACACGCCTGCTAGGTTTATTCAACCTACCAGGTCAAGGTCAGCTATATTTAATTTGTACAGGTAGTAGGTCAAATTTCTTACCAGCTGGTTGTACTGTATATTTGTTAAGTATATTGGAGGGGATATGCTACTAGTTACTTTCTAGATACATAAGCCTGAGGGCAGATAAACGTCAACCAAGCCAATTCTATTGTTAATGACATTTTCTCGGTCAATATGATGCGTTAGCTACCTTCGAAGTACATTCACCTTGTCTTACGGGCTCAGTGAGTATTGTACTTCCAGAGTTGTGAAAGCATTCGATTGAAGAGAAATGTAGATGATTGCTCTATTATATCATATTTATATTACAAATTGCACTTCTCCCCATGAACCAAGCCGTATTAGCAATCGACACAATCCGTTTATATTGACCATGAATGGACCATAAACTAGTTTGAGGCACGACACATTAGCATGAGAGCGTACTAATCGCATTTCTCTCGCATTTAAAGTAAAGAAACGGTGGTTCAGTAAATAAATATAATAAGTATTCTGAGTGTATATACAAAGTCTCCTACCGGTAGGAGTCAAAATTAAGTCAAGCGTAACAAAACTCAACTTGATCTGTAACTATCCAAGACAACGCCACATATCAAATTTCAGCTGAATATCTTCATCCACTACCGACAAAAGTTCGAAAGACTGATTCTTGCAATTCACCAAGGGGCATAATTCAGTCAAAAGTGGGTCAACCGTAACGAAACTCAAACTTGATCTGTAACTATCTATGACCAAGCCATATGTAAAATTTCAGTTGAATATCTTCATCCAATGCGGAAAATAGTTCAGAAAGCCTCAAACATTCATTATGTATCAAATTCAATAAAATGTAAGTCAAACGTAACGAAATACAAACTAGGTCTGTAACTATTCTAGAAAGAGTTATATATAAAAGAGTTAGATAGGTTACATGAGGAATATGTTTTGGTTCCAGCTGAGAAAGCTTGCAACAACATTGTATTTGTAAGACTCATTATCATAACTGCATTCTAAACGAACATGGCATTAATTCCACATTTACTCCACTGCCCTTTCAAATGATGAAATTCTTCAAAGTCATGCTTAAGTTTTATTTACATTTAATATCCCATTCTAAAGAACTTTAAGTGAATTTGAAATCACAAAACTTTACTAAAATCAACAACATTAAAACGTATGATTTTACAACACTTTACACGATCATACTTCACAATAAATTAAAGACTAGATATTTTGGCATCATCGACAGTTGCTTCATCAACTAAAATGGTAAAAGGAAATATCCATATCTAGTGATCGGTCATCCCAAAAATTATTTTGTTGAACACCACTCTGACTCCACGCACAAGTACTCTGAACTTGATATTAAAAAGCTGCTAGAGTTCCTGATCGACAAAATATTCGTAATCTTTGGTGATCAGGTCTTCCAATAGTCTGTTGGAATTCCCATGGGCACATATTGTATTCCTCAGTTAACTGACCTGTTCTTATATTCTTATGACGAGAATTCATTCAAAAGCTTCTACATGAGAAAACAATATCTTGCTATGGCCTTCAATTCGACATTTAGATATATCGACGACGTTTTATGTATTAACAATGATCATTTTCATTCAAATGTCGATTCGATATATCTAAGTGAAATTGAAATAAAAGACACCACAGAATCTTCCACATCTGCTTCGTACTTACATATTTCACAGGAAATAGATGCTGGCGGCAAACTAACAACTCAACTTTATGACAAACGGGATGATTTAAATTTCTCCATCGTCAACATCCCTTATCTACGTAGCAATATTCCATCATCACCAGCATATGGTGTTTATATCTCCCAATTATTCGATACGCAAGAACTTGTACTGCATATGATGGGTTTTTAAATCGAGGCAGGCTACTGACAAATAAGTTGATGTTACAGGGGTTTGTGCAGTCCGTCTAAAATCAGCATTTCGCAAATAATATGGTTGTTATAACGACCAGTACAACTTTCCATCAGGACAAATGCTGAGTGACGTGTTTCATACCAATTGTTAAGCCGTTCTTGGCACACTGATTCTGACTACGGATTTCTCCGTTTACCTGATCGGGATGTAAGGCTTACGGCCGATGTGACTGGTCGACAAGGGATCCTTACTCCTCCTTGACACCTTATCCCACCTCTGGTATGTCCAGAGGTCTGTGTTTGCTCATCTCTCTAATTTGTATTTTCTACGAGATTGAATACTGTTGGTTGTCTTGGTTTTTTCATATAAAATTTCAGTTGAATATCTTCATCCAATGCGAAGAAAAAACCGGAAAATTGATTCTGAATGACAGACGGACGAACAGACAGACCGAGGGTAAACTAATAGCCCCCTTCGGCAAAGCCGGTAGAGGACTAGCAATTGAACAGCTCGATCCATACAATTTGAAATGCAAATACATTCATATTGCCCATGAACTGCTCAAAAGTGTTGTTCATTTCTCAAATGATTAAATAATTTAAAACATCAAAACTGGTTAATAGAGTCTACGATACGATACCTGTTCGGCCATTTTGCACAGATACACTGCAAGACCCATGTTGAAAGTGATAGAGACACAAATTTTTGTTTATCACATGACTAAGTAATTTGAGAAATGGTAAACGGCTTATCAAACGATACCTATAGCTAATCGGTTATCTTAAGATTGGATTCGATGTTACTATAAATCAACAGTTCGTGATAGAAGTCGCCCTTTCTTTAATATTACAATGAAAGACCTAGATGAAAGTGAGCAGAAATGCATGTTTTCTTGGAACGACCAAATCGTGTTAATTTGGAAATTCATAATATAAGATTGGTCCGATGTTGAAGAAATCAAATTATATTACTTTCATTTTGATGGCACCTACAGGTGAACATAACGTACTATTTGTTAGATTGTTGAATCTCATCCAAATGAAAACTTGGAATTATTCGATAATATGAAAAGGAACAAACCGTGATCAATCCCATAAGTCCTATAAGAAAACAAAATAGAGAGTTGGGCCAACATAGACCCCTGGATATACCAGAGATGGGATCAGGTGCTTAAGAGGAGTAAGCATCTCCTGTAGATCGGTCACACTCACCGTGAACCCTATATCTTTATGAGGTAAACGGATCAATTCGAAGTTAGAATCAGTGCCAAGAACGGCCTAACAAATGGTATGAAACACGTCAGAAAGCGTTTAACAAAATGATAGATTGTACTGGTAAACTAAATCTTTATAACGATCATTGTTTGTTTGTTTGTTGTTTTTTGCCACACTCAACAATTTCTCAGTTATCTGGTGGCGTCCAGTTTTTCTTGGTGGAGGAGAGAACCCAAATACAATGTACCCGGGAAGAGACCACCGACCTTCCGAAAGTAAACTGGCAAACGTTCTCACATATATCGGAGATAACGAGAATCGAACACGCGTCGACTAGAGGTGAGAGGCCTTGTGATTTCGAGAGCAATGCTCTAACCACTCGGCCACGGAGGCCCCTAAATGCTGACTTTAAACGAGACTGTTGAAACCCCTGTAAAATTATCTTGTTTGTCAGTAGACTACCTCGATTTAAAAACTTATAATTAGATCAAGCTCTTGAGTATGGAATCAATTGAGAGATATAAACAGCATATGCAGGTAATTATGAAATTATGGGATGTTGACGATAGAGAAGCTGTTGTCATCCCATTTGACATAAAGTTGAATTCTTAGTGTGCCAGTAACATCTATTTTCTATAAAATATCTAAGTACGAAGCAGATATGTAGGACTCTGTGGTGTCTTTTATTTCAAGTTCACTGGGATATATGAAATCGATATATCAATAAAAATAATTATTGTTAATAGATGAAACGTCGCCGATATATCTAAATGTCTAGTTGACGGCTACAAACTATTTATTCTCATGTAGAAGCTTTTAAATGAATTCTGCCTTATAAGAATATAAAAATAGGCGGCTAACAAAGGAGCACAAATCATGTCCATGGGAATCCCAACAGACTGTTAGAAAGACCTGATCACTAAACAGTATGAAGATATTGTCAATAAGAATTTTCAGCATCTTTTTAATTTCAAAATTAGAGTACTTGTGAGTGGAATCAGAATGGTATTTAACAGTGTAACTTTTTTATTTGGATGACTGATAAAAAAGGTCGATTAACTTGTATACATGTTTCCCTATGTTTCTCCTGGATAAGCAAGTTAACTTTGATACAGAAATTTACCTGGGTAAGCAAATTTACCTTGATAAACAACTTTACTTGAAAAACAAGTTTGACTGGATAAGCAAATTACGTTGATAAGCAAATTTACATGTACCTGGATAAGAAAGTTAATTTTGTTCAGCACGTTTTCCTGGATATTTTATGGGGTTATTTTTGAAGATGACTAAACGTGATATTCCTATGCAATGAGAGAATTTCAAAGGTTTATTCACTTCTCACTCTTTGAATAATTATATTTACCTCACTCACGTCAATAATATTGATATAGCATGATTGGAGTTTGACGTCCTCGAGGAATATAGTGCTCTCTTTAAAAACAGACGGTTTTTATTGCTGCATATAACACTTGATAATTTTAATATGTAGATGTTGTTTTTTAAAATTTTCCCTCAGCCTATATAGTTTGCATTTGTTTTGATTTTATTTAGTTAACTTTCGTATCTAAGTGAATATGTTTTCTATCATTCCTGAAGAAGAAAGAGGTCATCCCAAAAATTCGAGTATTTCATATTAGTGTAGCTGGCCATATTAGTGCTTTACATATCCTTATTTATTTGACCTCATATCAATATTCAGATTAATTACGGCCACTACGTTAAATGCGTATTTTAAACCTTTTAATTTCCTTCTTTGAAAAATGGAAATTTCCTCCACTGCCTTACCAGTGTAAACAACAACGTGATCAATTTGATACACATTTTGTAGATCGACTGAAAACCATGGCTGTGACTCCACTTTGGTTGCCGCGCAGTAAGGATCGCGTGCCACTCGGACCCCATCAATCAGGTGTTCTGGTACATAGCGATACAAATCATCATTATAAACTGAGCTTGACTGAATGGTCTTGGTCCTTGCAATATCACCAAAATTCGATCGCTGACCTATTTGGAATAAGAAGAAATATGGTATATAGCCGTGGTATTTGTTT
This sequence comes from Ostrea denselamellosa, assembly GCA_024699665.1. Classification (NCBI taxonomy): domain Eukaryota; kingdom Metazoa; phylum Mollusca; class Bivalvia; order Ostreida; family Ostreidae; genus Ostrea; species Ostrea denselamellosa. The sequence continues at coordinate 2,911,144 of JAMZEH010000066.1, read as the reverse complement.
ATCGTAGCATAGTCTGGTCCGATATACATTAAAAATCCTTCTAACAACAAATAAATATTATTTGGTCCAGCATGATTTTATTATATTTAATTCGAGTATGCAGATTCTGAAGAAAACAAATATGCTGCCGTTCATGAAAATGGCGTTAAGGTTAAAATGGGGATTTAAAATGACAGACATCTAATTTTTTCAAAATCTTAATTAATGCTGTTTAAACGATAAAAGTATATATATATATATATATATTGATTGATTGATAGATAGATAGATAGATAGATATATTTAATACCTGAATGCAATTTGTAACTACAAATGGGATACTTAGTTTTTAAAATGAAATTGTTTCCATCCCAAATTAGAATTTTCTCAGATTTATACCTGCAATATCTAAATTACTGTCTTCGGGGTTTTGCATTTACAAAGGTTCTTACATTGTAGATTAGCACGTTTGCATCACATCTTTCTGTTCTACAATCTGTGGTGCAGGTGAAAGTTATCAAGTCTACACAAACCTTCGGAATAGGGTCTTAGGTCATACATATAGGTATCAAACAGCCATCATTCAACTTCCACCCCATTTCAGTTGGACATGGTAATACAGGCCTACAAATATTTGCCTGTCTCCATATGAATGCCTAGTTGTATGCTCTCGTACATACGAACTTTTTCACTCTTTATTTATTTGATCAGTTAATTCTTCATCTACCAAGTCCTTCAGTAGCTCATAGTTATGCTTGAAAACCCTCGGGGAGGATATGTTTGATATACCATAGAAATAAGATGTTGTGTCACATCCTCTTAATGCATGAAATGCTACCAAGTGTTTGCGTAACCCTGAAGAAAATGGACAGAAATGTTTCTAGGCTTTGAAAAGGTTCCAGCAATTATCCACAAGTGTCTATTATTTCTGAAAAGAATGATATAGGTAGCATGAATACATTGGTGTCAGATGCTAGTATGATAATAGAAGTGCACATGGGTACTTGAGAACAGTGGCATGAAGAACTATTCTAATGTCTGCCTCTTCATGTGTCACCTTTAGTATAGATAGATCGAAACATATCAGCATAGTATTTCACAACATTTTCATCTGCCATTTAATTCATGATATCATTAAGTTAAAAATCAATGAGAACATGAATTGATTTATGATTTAAAATATTTTATATCAATGTATACTATGCCTTTTATTTAATAGAAAGTTATTAAGTATCAAAAACAAAATTTGGAGACTTATTGGTTTTGCTCGGTTCTTCTTAGCGTAGAAAACAACCCAAACCGTTCTCCGCAACCCTTTGATGAAACTACTCAAGATATGATAGGGGAATGTGTTTAGTTATGCGGAAATGTTTTTGTTTTCAGATTAAAAGGAGGTTAGGGTGCATTTTGGGGCGATCAGATAAGGTGGGGTCTAACATAGAATTCTAATTCGACAAATATAAATTTACAAGTATGACAGATAGTCCTGTGGTCTTCAGAAATGAGACGAAAATGATTGATTGATTGATTATGTGTTGTTTAAAGTCCCGCTCGACAATTTTTCACTCTTATGGAAACGTCACCATTGCCGGTTAAGGGCTGCAAAATTTATGCATAAGTTCGGCGTTCAGGGCCTTTGAGCAGGGAAGGATCTTCATCGCGCCACACCTGCTGTGACACAGGACCTAGGTTTTTGCGGTCTTATCCGAAGGACTGCGCCATTTAGTCGCCTCTTCCGACAAGCAAGGAATTCTGAGGATCTATTCTAACCCGGATCCCCAAGGGGTAGAAGAGAATGACATGGCCTACAAACTGGTATCGAGATTAAGGGATTCCAGTGACCTTGAGCAATGACCATGAACCTAAAAACTAGTATAACTTTAAACCCGGGATTAGTAGCGTCATGGATCTTCAGAAACGATAAGAGGATGACAGAACCTAAAAACTAGTATCAAAGTAAAGTGACCCTGTAACCTTGACTGCTTACCTTGAGCAGACCCATATCTAATACAGACATGGGATCTTCAGAAAGGATGACAGGATCTACAAATTAGTATGAAGATCAAGAAGTGATTTCAGTGATCTTGACCTCTGATATTGAACATAAAACTGGTATGACTTTCGAACGGGAATGGATAGACATGGAATTTTCAAAAACTAATATCGAGATCAAATGAAGACAATTCCACAAGATCTGGTGTACATTGATTACATAAACCTATCATGTAGTTATTTTTTCATAAGCTTTAGTATTCAATTTCAATGTTTTAAATTACTTATTCATAAAATAAAACAAGTGTTGATTGGCGTTTTCTCCATCAATTTGATGCTTTTGTTACTCTTGAAGTAAAATATTTATCTCACCCCCCGGGCTATGTGAACATTTTACTTGTGTAGCTAACGCCATTGACAGACAAATGTCAATAATTGTATTGTGCAGAAATGTATTTCATATATACAATTCAATTTTTAAAGAAAATGTTTAAACTCGCCTGTTTGTGCACAGACTTTCTCCTGATTTTCCCGAAACACATCTGTACAAAACTTCATTGCACTTGCCTAGAACTTCAGTCGATTCCTGCAATCAATATCAATCAATGAATTTGATAAGAAATGAAGCAAACTTTAAAGAGGCATTACAGATTTTGCACATTTTAATCGAGTGTTTTTCAAAATACGTTTCGATAAAATAATAAAAATCATAACAATACTGACAAGTTGTAAATTTCATTATCCCAAGCGTATGGCTGGGTTTTGGTACCAGGGTGGAGCCAGAATGGTCATAGTGATTAAATGTCTTTAACATTTGAAAGACTTCTTTAATTTTGTTTATACCGTATAAAAACTGAAGATATATATAACTAAAGCAAAAATGTACCAAACTTGTGAATTTCGATACACCAGGTTCTAACTTTAGGGCTGACCCAAAATAGTCCTAAAGCATTAATGTAAGACATGTTGTGTAAAGGTCCTTAGCCGTATAAATGCTATTGGATTTAAAAAAAAAAAACCACATCTTGTTTTATACTGTTGATGAATATTAAAATTTAGCCTAGGTATGCAGAACAGAAAATCATATTATAGATTCCATAGCCCTGGGGGTCAGTGATACTTTTAAATAATACTCAGATGACTAATAAGGCCTGGGAGTCTCTTGTTTATATCATTATGCGTAGAAACAAACACTTGGAATTTAAAAAAAAAAAGAGTTTGATGTAATGTTCATGATTTGCCTAATCATTTCTACCTTCCATCAAGACCAATTAACAAATGTATCGATATCAAAGATTTACACGGATGGTATGATTAATGGTTTGAAGACAATGACTCATTCTTTTCTCTTGCTTCTACCTTAAAGTCCTGTTTAGCAAATCAATTAAAATGATGTGGTGTAATTTGTATGGGCAAGGGCAGTTTAACTGCTGTATTTACCATGAATTTTAATATCTATGTATTTGAATCTGTGATACAGTGGTACTAATGCTAATCCAATCCGTAACTTTGTTTTAATGACAATGTGTAGATTTTCAAACTTAGATTTACATCTGCTTCCTTTGTTTATCTTTTTTCACATTCAAGGCATCATTGGTTTCTTAGCAGCATAGGATGGTTGACTGATATGGATTTAACACCATATTGGCAATATTTCAGCTAAAATATGATCAGTTTTGATTGATTGATTGATTGCATGTTAATTAACGTCCCTCTCCAGAGTATTTCACTGATATCGAAACGTCTCTATTGCCGGTGAAGAGCTGCAACATTTAGGCCTCAGCTCGGCGCTTACGGTCTTTGATCAGGGAGGGATCATTATCGTGACACACTTGCTGTGACACGGGGACTCGGGACCGCCCCATTTAGTTGCCTCTTAAGACAAGCAAGGAAAACTGAGAACCTATGCTAACCCGGATCCCCACATGAACTAGATAGAATAGATATAGAGTATATATCATTAGTATCATTCTGACATTTTGTATCGTTTGCCACATCAATTTACTATTTTAGTACATGGATTTCTTTGATACGCTCATCATGGAAAAGATTCTAAATTACCGGGATTCCACTGTTTCGTTCCCTAGACGGAAAAAATGTAATGCGGTAGTCTATGTGTATCTCAAGTAAACCGCGTTCTCATCGCAGAATGACTATCAGGTACGAGTCCCGGTAAAACCTGTCGAAAAATGGGATCGGTTTTGTACTGTATACAAATTCTGAAGTACATGAAAGGTTTTCGTGCTGAGCTATTTAGTGAAATATTCATTACTTCCTCCTCAATGTATTCAGAATTTTGATTTCATTATTTTATTTAATTATTATACTTTAATACTGATTTTATTCGTTAACATTATATATTGTAAGGAAGATCGTGATGATTGCAAACATTAAAATAACATCAGGGGTTGGGCAGTTTTATATGGTGGCTGGTTCATCAGGACAGGTGAAAGACTTGTTTTTATAAATTCGTTCCCACTAAATACAAATTCGTTCCCTAAAAATAAAGTTAGTTCCTACAAAATTAATTTCTTTCCCACAAAATAAACTTCGTATCTACGAAATAAAATCCGTTCCCTTAAAATTAATTTCGTTCCCACGAAATAAAATACTGTAATTATTCACATGTCAAAGAATTTCTAAGCTTGTGAAATTCACCAAAACATTTAAGCACTAATCCAAATAAAATAATCAAAACTGAAACTCATTTCGCTTCATTATATGTCAATAAACCATATCAGTATGTATATCAGTAAATTAATCCTTTGCATGCCGTTTGTGTTCATGTACTTACAGAGAGTAACCAACGTTCTATGTCTTTGCTGTTTTTGAAAATTCATTGTTTTTCCGCTAACATTACAGGACCATCGGGTGCAGCCCCAATATTACAGACAAATATTTTGCATGCATTAAGGATCTTGAAATAAATATAATAGAGTCACTAAACTTCCCACTGATTTACTGTGGACTGCAAATTTGCAAATGTTAAATGAGTTTATACGACAACAATATGAAATCGATAATGAGTTTATACGACAACAATATGAAATCGATAATGATTTTTTGTTTATGTATCGATTTAGGTAATGGACATCAATGTAAACATATAGCCTGCAATTAATTAATTAAAAAAAAATCGTGAGAACGAAATCAATTTCGTGGGAACGAATTCTATTTTGTGGCAACAATGTTGTAAAACAAAAGTGTGTCTAAACCTGTTTTAAACTAACCACCACATTGTTAAAAACGCATGACGAATTAAAATCATTAATTTCATGCATGGTTATAGAATGTAGACATGTTCATCAAAAAAGTATGGAAAAAAAGTTTTTTTCATATATATGGACATATTATGAAATCATATATATCATTGAAATATGCATCTTTCAAAGAATAAAATGTGTGTGTGAGAATTATTTAGGGGAAAGTTATATGTAAATCATTATAGATGTAATACGTGTAGACATTTCTCAATATTACGATGTACATCACTAAGCAAAGAGAAGCGAAAGCTGGTATTCATGATCTTGATACATGGGCATGTAATGAATTATTTTGGTGGGTGTTTAGTAGTGGTGTTTAGTGAAAATGAGGCTTTTTCGCCAATAAATTCAAATCCATCGTGCAAGTTGCTCTGCAAATTTAATCTCTTCTTGTGTCACTTCAATACAACCAGAAAGAATGCGGCTGGAAGATATGATTTAATCTAACTCTAAATAGTCTGTGGATTTTATTATCTAATAAGACAATTTAAATTCTTATATTTTATGATTATAGCAGCTGCAGTGAATGTAAATTGTGAAATGATCTTACACGATTATGCTTATTCTATATATGAAACTGATCACTATATTCCCGTAATATAAATAACGTATATCTTTAAAGCATATCATGTTTGCTTTTTCTTATCTTTGTTTAAAGAAACAGATTTTAAAAAGTCTATACATTTTCAGACGAAAAAGTAAACTTGCTAATAAATCATTTTGAATGAATGAGATTGTAATTATTTATTGGTCTTAAGCCTTATGGTTCATATATAATATATATAATGGATATGCACAAAATATAAGCAAGAAAGCTGTGTACAATATGATATGAGATAAACACATTTTCAAAACATTGCATAAGAATTCTTTTAATGAATCTGATAAACAAAAAGAGACCGTTTTTCTCCAAATATGTGTTAAAATCATCAGCACTTAATGATAAATCGCCTATCGTTATCTTACCGTATTAATGGGCGATGTGACGTTGGTCTTGTTGATAACAATGTGTTCAAATTCGACATCCACAACTGAAAACTCGGGATTGGCGTCACTAGAGAGGCTCACAAACTCACATTTCAAATGCCTTCTGTTGAAATTCACTGACAAGCAGGATGGAGATCTATTACATTCCTCTATACACATTTTTCTTCCCATTGTAGTATAACTCATATATGTGTATTTAAACCTCATATTCGATTTGGTGGTCATATGTGTGTTTGAAATTTCATATAGTGCAGAAAAACCTATTAGCCACCAACAATAAAAACGGCTTGATTTGATTTTGTTGAAAACCATCTTCTTTTCAGTGTTTAAGTTGAAATGTTGGTAGTATTACTGATATTACACATGTGCTTAAGAAATCCCCTTTAACGTATATCCTTTCCCTCCACATCTCAACTTTCTTATAAAATGTATATTTAATGTTATCATTGATTTTAGGAACCTCTAACACAGAACTATTCCCAATACATTATTCACGAAGTCATTGCTATGATGTTGTCTCCATAACTATGCAATTCATCAACGTTTTGTCGCTCAAGTGAAATTCGAGTTCACTAGTGCATGTAGTTTATATTACTACTCATTCTTTATTCTTTATGAAATCACAATGATTCACGGCCTTCGCGTGTCTACAGGGTATTGTCCATGTATTACAAATATTTTATAGATTAAACACTATTAATCCATGAACATGCTATGAGCTCCGAAATGTTGTTTTGATAAGCATATAAAACTCTCTACAATGGGTCCACTCCGTTTCCATTGATGTGTTTTAATTTGCAGATTTCGTCCATTAATTTAAAAAAAGTCAGGCATCATGTTTAATTCAATCGCTTTCCCTAATTTTGGCGGGAAAACAGTTGATTAAAGAAAATGTAAAATAATTTAACACAGACACTTTTAATAGCTTTCTAATTAAATATATTGGAAAAAAATATTAACACACATACTTTGCATAATTATTTCTGAATAAAGATCAAATCGGAATTGTAAAATTATGTACACAAAATTTCTGCTTTGCTACATTATCCACCAAACTATGAAATGATGTCCCATCATTTAACAATATAGTTCACAACCTTCTCAATCAGGGTAGGGGAAACAGTTTTCAGAATTTCAGAACAGATCAAGCTCGTCAAGAATTCCATCTTTTCACTCAAATCGCCAACTTCTCTTTGACTCATTACATATGATTCATGCCACTTGGGTTTTCCTTGATGATCTGCACGACTCAACATTTGCATTATCTTCTGCTTGATGGCTTCTCTGTACCGGTTCTTGTTCTTCTTCCGAAGTTTCTTCTGCATGCACTGGGTCTAGTTGTGGCGAATAACTTCGAGCAAACTTCTGATTCATTACTCTGTTACTTCATCTCATATTTCTTTATTTCCACTGTCTATCTACTGTTCCTGGGTGTCTCTTTCACTGCATCGTCAGGCCTGATTTCTGGTTCTTCTTTTGTCCCTGTATGAATTATTAAATTTCCGTAGACTGTCTTCTCATTCCCCTCATCATCTGAAATAATAGAAACAGGAATATCTAAATTAGGTTGAGATTTGAGTACATAAAACCTTTCTTCAAACTTGTCTGCTATCTTATACCTTCCTTCAAAAGCTACAATTCTAATTATGATAATGCTCTCCGACACTTATTTTCTCATCTTTTGCGTTTTTGTCAAACTGATCAATTTGTTTAGTTTTGGATTTCTGTGCTTTATTTACAATGACGAATGTTTTCTCCATCCTGTTTTTCAAATCTGCAATACAGCCATGGTACTCATTCGTCTTTTCTTCATTGTTGCTCTCTAGTCAAATCTACAGGTAGTCTAAGTTTCATCCCAAACATTGATTCGAATGGTAAATATCCGATACTAACGATGGTGTGTACTTCTAATCCTGCTTCCCATGAATCTCCAAAGTTCCTAGCATGTTTTATAATGTTCTACTGAATCTCTCTGTCATTCCGTTTGGTATGATGTCGTACTTGATTTCCCCATCTTCGCTTTTTTCACAAAGTTCCTTTAAGAGATGACATTCAATCTGAGGTCCCGGATTACTATGCAATCTAGCGGGTATGCCATAATGGAAAGCAAAGTTGTTGTACAAAGCTTCTGCTGTTGATTTTGCGGTTTGGTTCTTAGTTGGTATGGCTGATCTGTATTTTCCGATCACAGTTCCGTAGTAGTTAAATTTCTATCCTTTTCAATGACTAAATATCCTAAGGCGTTTACATAGTATTTGAAGTGTTCACCAAGTATTCCTGTACATATAAATCCCGTGCTGTTGGTTTGGGTGTAGCAATTGTCGGGTGCGGATGCGTTTACAATATTGAGATAGTTTTATAGTCTTTGTGACCAAAATCCACTACTTCTGCGATCCCTTCTACCTGTGTCTTATTTTTTAATTACAGAAAAGGACTAAATTCTGATGAACTTGAATGTACAAATAAAACACGAATAAACCTTTAAAAACCTTCTTACTGCCTCACTGTCTGGCGACCACCCTACGATATAATGCATATCTAGTGTAATGATCTATAATGACCAAGATGTTGCAGATTCCTTCTTTACATGGCTCTATTGATACATAATCTAAACAAACAAATTCCAGCGGGTAAATTGATGTTATACTTACTATAGGAGCTTTCTGGCATGTAGATTGCCTTCGCAAACATTTGACACAGTTACTAACCCAAATCTCTGTATCAAAACTCATTCCAGGTCAAAGAATCTCTATCGTAATAATCCAATTATGCGATCTTCTCCCTGGATGACCCATGTTTTTATGAAGTCCTGTCAATGATGACTGTACAAACTGCCTCGGGGTACTAATTGATTGACTTTATTTTCTTGTAGATTGATGTTTCTGTAGCGAACTTCTATTATTAGTTTCAAATTTCCAAAATTTCTCAACATTGTTGTGTGGTATCTTGATTTAAGAACTCTATTTCAAAATAGCAAACCTTTTCTCCTAACTGCTTCTATCCAAAATATCAAAGGATCACCATGCTGTAGTTTCCTATTTTCTCTCAACTCAATTTGTGCTAATGGTTGCCTTGGGAAATCTGTAAATTCAACTATATCTAATGGGTCTATGGTTTCTGCCATGTTCACAATGTGAACACCAACTTCGGTTTTCTGTATACTTCCTGAACTACTTCTGGGCTGATGTTCTTGTTGGAGAGAGAGAGAGAGAGAGAGAGAGAGAGAGAGAGAGAGAGAGAGAGAGAGAGAGAGTATCCTGACAGGATATTTTCGACTACATTTTTCTTTCCTGGTTTGTAAGTAATCTCATACTCACATGTAGATAAAACCCATTTATGTTCTGTTCTAGCGAGCTTGGCTGTTGTCAAGATGCAAATAAGGGTTTATTGTCCATTTTTTGTGTCCGTACAAGTAGTCGTAATTTGTCAGTAACTTTCCATTTTAAGCATAAAAGCACAAACTTCATCTCTTTATGATTTTCCATTGACTTTACTAATGACCTGCTTGCATACTTTATGACTCTGAGTTGACCTTTTTGTTTCTGGCATAGAAGGAATCAAAGACATTCTGCACTAGCATCTATCTGAAGTTCACACTCTTTGTTGTAATCCGCATAACCAAGTGCATGTGTCATATAATATTTCAACTTGTTGAAACCAAAGTCATGCTCACTGGTCCATTTCCAATTCTTTATATGTCTCCTTAACCCTTTTCTTCCTTTGGTGGCATTACATCCGGAAATGGCTCGACTATCTTGCTGAAATCCTTTATAAACCTGTAAAATCCTGCAAATCGCACAAATTCACGAACTTCATCTGGAAACGTTGGGGCTGGCCACTCCTGTACTTTGCTGACTTTTCCCGGATCTGTTGATGTTCCTTTAGCTTACACAATGAATTCCATATATTTCACTTGTTCTTGAAAGAATTTGCAGTTCTTTGGATTACGTTTCAGATTGCATTTCCTTAACCTGGTTAGAATAATGTAAAGGCGTTCTAGATGCTCCTCATACGAGTTTGGAAAGAAATGACCACATCACCTAAATAGATAACGCAGATTGTCATATTCATACTACCACGACACTCTTCCTTAAGACGCCTCTAAGTCGCTTGACTGTTTGAGAGACCAAACAGTAAATGGTTAAATTCATGAAATCCAACTTGTCCAACGGTGAATGCTGTCAGGTGTTTGTGTGATTCTTCAATTTCAACTTAGTAGTATCCGGATTTCATATCCATAACCGAAAAATATTTAGATCAAGAAAGTGTATCCAAAATGCTTTCAATCCTTGGTAATTATAAGAATCCCTAATAGTTCATTTGTTCATCATCCTATAATCAATACACATTCTGATTGCCCCATCGTTCTTTCAACTCCGTACCATATTGGATGCAAAGGATAAGCTTGACTTCCAGATCCCTGCAGACAGTAAATGTTCAATATGAGATCTTACATAATCTATCATGGCTGGCGGGATCCTTCTGTACCTTTGTTGGAATGTAATTTCGTTTGATGGATTGATCTGGTGTTTCAATCTCCTGCTGAAAATACACCCTTGTACTCTTTCAGCAGTCTCCAAACCTTGTAATTCTGCTGTTCAGATAATAGTGAATCTTCACCTGAAATGTTCCTTAATAAATGTTCTAGCTAATTTTTATGCTGAATTCTATCTGATCTAAGTTTGTTCAACTTTACACTTTGAATCGCATATACTAGTAATATGGCCTTGTACTGTACAAAACCCATTCTGGTTATCACACCGGAAATGTGTATTTGAGATATCTGCTTTGCACTGAGTAATTAAAAAATTCTGTTATAATATCCAGATCAAGCAAAGTCACTGTTCCCGGATCTTAGACCCTGCTTAGATCCATGTAACCTTTAATGCAAAGTTTGCTATTAGACTTAATAATAGCTTTGGAAGTTTCCACAACTCTAACTAATGCTAATCTATTGTTTGACTACCTCAAAGTTTTTTCTTGAATTTTTATAAAGGCCGAATACCATGGAGTGTATCAAGCAACATTTTGTAGAAATATCTCTTCATAATCCTACAGTTGTCATTTAGCTACCTCAAAATATTTGTTCCAATAAGTAGTGATGTCTTGACTACATGCAGTAGTTGGTACAATCAAAAAGATTAATTTTTGAGAACTCCTAATGGGAATATCATCTGACTCTGAGTCAATCTCTATAAAACCCAAGTAAGGGAGATATCCCCATTAGCACGTTCTATCTGTAGTGCCATCGAATGACTGCAGTTTTCCGTGATTGAGATTCTCTCTATAAGATGTCTCACTAATATAACTAATACCACTTTTAGCATCTATCAAAGCCTTAGCTTGTAATCTATCCACTTTAATCATTGCTTCAATCCTGCTAACAACTATTTGCTGCAATGGGCTTTTTTTGCTTTGCATCTTGTAGCTGCTGTTGCTCAATATTCTAACCTCATCCTTGACACACTACTGAAAATAAAACAGAACTACATTTGACAGTACTACATTTTGATCAGAAAACGTAAGTTTTTAATATACAGCTAAATACGGAACTTTCGGGATGTGCCGGAACGACCGTTTACAGTTGACGTTTATGCTTTATGATAGTAACTAATGGTAGGGCAAAGTTGACATCGATACAAATGTTTCGCTAGCAGACAGTCCGTAAAGAACAATGTGAAGTCCTAAAATGAGGAAGAACGCTGACGATATAAGTGCTCAGAACCTCAGTGTAAAGCAGTTGGAAAGGCAATGCACAGGCGCTCGACGTTTTGGATATTTATAAATTTTTTTAAAAACAAAATGTCTTCCTGTAAGCAAACTATTCACAAGGTATATCACTTCGCCATCTTGGCTTTGTTTTTTACCGGCTGCATCCCCCTTCACCGATTTTTCGCATTTGAGAAGCAGTAGATAATGTTTGAATGTTGATTTTAGCCGATGAATGGACGTCATTTCCAGTTCACCATGACGATGCAAGATGTAAGACCTTGACAGAGTTGTTTCTAAACGTTAGGCGTCTAATTATAATATAATATTTATAGCCCCGGCCCTACTCACTGACGACTCTAAGCTTTATTCTCTGACTCGTAAAAATGAACTCAAGTACCATCTATAGTCACCAGAAGCAAAAGAAAATCGTCTTTTGACTTAATACGATTCAACAAGCTGCTGCATACTGACGCTCTAGTTGCCATTAGCTGATCGCTAAGGGATTTGGGGACCCAACGGGCTTTTAGTTTCCGCATATCTAAATGGTCGTGTAAGATTGTTGAAATGCTACCATTTGAAATGCCTAATGCCTGCGCTATTTCTTCTACTTGAATTTGCCTATAGGTATACCAGATCCTGAACTTTGTTATACATTTCTTCGTCGGTGGCATGCTGTGGGCGTCCAGACCTGGCTTCATCTTCTAAAGACGTTCTACCCCGTTTACCCAGAATTTAATCTGAGCATAAGATGGTGCAGAAGACCCATAGACATCGACTAACTTGCCGTGTATTCCCTTGCCTGTTTTACCTTTTAAATACTGGTACCGAATTACAGCACGATACTCAACTTTAAATAAAAAGCATGTCTTTGCATCACTAGGCATGTTTGACATTCAATATCTTATCAAAGAATGGCTCAACAGGCGTGGAAATTTGTACCCAGGTATAAAAAAGGTATTGAATAAGGCATGAAAATCGTGACCGTCTCAGTCAATCGGAAATGGGATAGTCTGGATACTAATTGACTTGCCCTTGTACCTCGAAGTAGCGAGTCCACTTCCGACTACGTAGGGCATACCCATAGTATATGATTGCACTTGTGAGATACTGATCATCGAAAGCATAATAAATAAGACTTGGCAAATCATGTGTTGATGATCTGTATGTAAAAGATGTATTAACGTAATTTCAAATCGATCATCAGACACGTATCGTCTTGAAGACTTTTTTAATGCGCCATCAATCAGAATATAGGATACGCTTGCTATTACAATGAAGTTCCAAATTTATAACGAGTCGACACATTTACCTTTAAACCTTTGATGTAGTATTTTTCTTACTGTAAACTTTATAGATGTGTAAATTAAATTAGAATAAATTTTGACGCATTATCCAGGCGTTCACTTTTACACGTGCAAGTTACATGTTACACGTGTCATGACTAAACTATTGAAGATATGTGCGATATTTCTAACTGTTCACCATTTCACTAATAATAAGTACCAAAGTACCGATAACATTACTTCAAGATCATCAGCCGCCCGCGTGGCGCAGTGGTTAGAGCGTCTGGCTCAAAGATCTGATGATCCTTGAGTCGGGGTTCGAATCCCACTGTGGGACGTGGGTGCCGGTCTTTCGTGAGACCGTATAAACCGAGGTCCCGTGTCGCAGTAGGTGTGGCACGATAAAGATCCCTCCCTGCTCAAAGGCCCTGAGTGCCGAGCATAGGCCTAAATTTGCAGCCCTGTCACCGGTAATGGTGACAGCCGCCGGATAGCTGAAAAATTGCTCAGGCGGCTATAAACAAACAAACAAACAAACAAACAAAATCAAGATCATCACCTAGAAAGATGTGGATATACAAAACTTAACACAGGGTTAACCCTTTCCTTCATAATGACGCCTTTTGACGCCTACCGTGATTTGCATGGAGACGCCTTTGGACGCCTTAAAGACTTTTCTATTTTGATCACTTACTACAAAAAAATTAACAACTGTCAACAAGATTCAAAGTAAACCCATAATTTAAAATATCGTTTCCTTTCTATATATCGAGTTACAAAAAGTTTAAGACATTACTTATTTTATAATTACCAATACACATTGAAGGAAAAAATCAACACGAAATGGAAATAGCCATTTTTATTTCGTTGCCGGCATTTTCAAAACTGCCATCGAATTTCACTTCACATTAGCAAATGCATGTAAGAAATACAAAGACATATAATTGAAAATATACTGTCAATGGAAATTATGAAGAAGATTTGCTGAGTTACAAATATTCAATCTGTTAAAGATGAATAGGGAAAACTGAAAGTTGTCGTGTTTCATCTTTATGTTGTGTATTCCCCAAAACGTTGATGATTTCGTGAAGTATTTAATTGCGAATCGAACATCGACTTGTAAATGGTATATACTGTTACTGTTTATTAAAATATACCTCAAATGAACATCTGCACCGCGGCTAATTTGTGTAAAACGCGATTTCGTCGTAGAGATCGCCATATTGACAATATCTTATTTACATCCGCCGTATTCACAGTGCGCATGTCTTCAGAAAGGCGCGGATCGCAAGAAAACTAAAATGACCTATCGGTTTTTAAACGATATCTGAATATTTTCTTTGAAATAAAGTATATTTCCCAATAAACATAAATCATTTGTTGTTTTCAATCATTTCTATACTAGTATGACTTTTCTACAGTGAATTAAAGAAAATATACTATATATTGATGAAAGCCACGCCCTCTCCTTTCAGCAAAATAGTTGTATAATTTTGTTTTGTATTGAAATATTTTGTTACGAAGAAGGACAAAGTGTTGGCTTTTTTTCTTAAAGCTTTACAATACCTCGCCATATCTCAATTTTCTAATTCGTTCAGAGGGATTATGAATCTTCAATACATCTATATCGTTTTAGTATAGCTAAGCGAAAAGGCGGTACATGTAGCCTACGGAAAAGGTAGAACCAAGTCTCTCCCTCCTCTCCACCATATGCCTGACCATTGTATCTAGTAGCTCAGAATTCAATAGATTTCTATACTTTTCTTTATAATGATGATCACCTTACGGGTTTTGATTTAATTACATTAAATTAAAGCCTCCCTCTAACGACAATATTATATGATCGTCACATTTTAAAATATGAGCATGGTCACATTTTGAACTGAAAATTTTCAAAATTCATTTTTCCATGATACATGTTCTTAGTGAGGTATTTCTGATGGTCAAAGAACATTTCGAATGTCAGTTGTTGAGTTACACGTGAGATGCAACACTCACAATTCTGTTTTATAAACGAGGTCGGTGCCAGGTTTTGTTTACATATAGATTGCTTGATGAAAAA
The DNA here is from genome assembly GCA_024699665.1 of Ostrea denselamellosa. Classification (NCBI taxonomy): domain Eukaryota; kingdom Metazoa; phylum Mollusca; class Bivalvia; order Ostreida; family Ostreidae; genus Ostrea; species Ostrea denselamellosa. Next base: position 2,895,866 of record JAMZEH010000066.1, on the reverse strand, counting down.
AAAATATCCTTTTATAACAAATCAGACAAACACTAGAAACTGTTTGATTCTGATTAAAATAAAGTAAAGGCTGAAAAAACCCCTGCTTTAAACAAAATTTAAACCAATGTAAACAAAAACATGACACGAATTTTGCTACATCGCAAAGAATTGTGAGCTCTGTCTCTTGTAAGTCGACACCTGGCATTCAAATTTTGGTTAAATGATGAAACATAACTGAAATAGTTATGGTTTACATAATTTTCATAGAAATGATTAATAGCGTATAGTATTTGCAGTTTATGAATAGAATAACAGATAAGTTATGAGCGAATTCTGGTTTTAAAACGTACCGTTAAAATTAGTGTCAAAATGCATATTAATCAATCAATATTTTTTAGAGTACTAATTTTATAACACTATTAATCATATTTGTGCTACTCACCACCTCTTCTTCTTGAACCGAAGTGGGTCAGCGAAGTGATTGGTTTTTAAATCACACCTGTAGCCTATCGATGGAAGCTAGTGTTATTTCACTGGCAATATATGATGATTATCATGTGTCAAATATCCGCTCACTGAATTCGGACGGGGGATGACAAAAAAGTACGGAGCGGCATCCTGAAAGTTTTCTATCTCTAGATCTGTTTCCGGTGTACACATACTGTGTAGTATACATATCCTAGCTGACACCTCAATCAGTACCTGAGAAGATCGATTATCAACGAAACCATCAAAGACGATTTATTCCAGATTTCTTTGATGTATGGGTATCCCCATGCTTTCAATGTTTCGTTATGACCTTCCAACTATATCATCAGATAATATTCCAATACTCATTTTAAAATTAAAATTCGAAATAATCAATTAATTGATAATATAGATATTTGAATATATAGCAGATATTTTATGATTATTCTGCGGATCAACTTTTTGCAATATTTTTGCAGTAGTGTCTATATGTATATAAGAAGAACAGTAAATATACAAATTGGTAAATTGATTGATTGATTGTTTTACGTCCCGTTGAGAATTTTTCACTCATATTGAGACGTCACCAGCTGTAGGTGAAGTACCACTTTAGACCTATGCTTAGCGCTCAGGGCCGTAGCAGTGAGGTTTTTTAACGTGTCAACGCCTACCGTGACACGGGACCTCCGTTTTTAAGGTCATATCCGAAAGACCCGTGTTTCTCACTTCTAAATGCCGAGCGTTTGGCGAAGGAGCAATCACTACCTATTTTTCGTCTTAGGTTTGACGCGGCCATGGCACGAGCGAGGCTCAAACTCACCACCTCCCGGTTACGAAGCGAACGCCCTAACCACTGAGCTACCGCGACCGGTACAAATTGGTAACTATTATATTTACACAATTATTATTTTATATTTTTATTTGTATTATTTTATTTATGCATCCATACTGTTAAACACATTTGTTATTCTTATTTTTCTAAATGTCGATCAAAAATGTAGTTCTTGGTATGCAGATATTCTTACGCTGATTGGGTGGGGCTTAAAAAAGCCGGATCAAACTAGTTTGCAACGTACATGCATTCATTGTCCCAGATGTCAATTTCAATAGAAATATAAGTGAAAAGACCCACTGAATGTAAATATACGAGAATGGACACATGGCGACGACTTTTGAATGCGAACCTATATCAGGCTCACCATTGTTTTATGAAGAAATATTATCCAATGGACCATGAAATTATAAATAAAGATGTTGAAGAACGTATTGTGACAGTTCTTAAAAAAGTAGGCGGACATATTGTGCAGGCGGACATATAGGGACTCAATATACATGTCCACAGGCCCAAGTCAGGTGTCATGTTTAAACCAATCGCTCACCATATCTTTTGTGGGAAAACAGATAATTAAAGAAATTGTAAAATAACTTACCACAGACACTTTTAATAGCTTTCTAATTAAAGATACATGTAAAACTTTATCACTTACTTTGCATAATTATATATGAATAAAGATAACATTTTTGATACACAAAATTTCTGCTTTGCTAAGTTATGAATGTGAACAATGTGTGTACCAAACTTGATAAATATAGTAGACCACTTAAGTTGATCAAATAAATTCGACTCCATATATAACGTTAATCGCTTTGTTTTAAATTATTATTATTAAGAGCACTAAGGAAATTATCTACTTGAACAAAGAGCGTACGTTTACAAGAAGCATTAAGTAATGAATTATATTTGTGGTCCATGTAATCAATGATTGTAGACTCCACGTCTCCCCGACAACTTCAACTGTTGACATGTATGTTAATAGTCCTAACAAGCACAGCGAGTTTTAATGATGGAGTTAAAGTACTAGTATGTGATCGAGCTTGACAGAAATTGAATGTTTGTGTCCAAAATTGTGCTGTGCAATATGACACAATCTAAAACGGTCAACTGCCACATCCGACAAAACATGCTGATTACGTAATGCGAATAGTTAGATCTCATTTATTACAGCGACAATCGGAGGAGGCTGAAGGTACAGTTTTACTCTCACTCTTTTTTTCAAACTTAAATCTTCATCAAATTTACATGATAACTTTTAATTTGTTACAGTAACTTTTACAAATTTCATTTATGGCCATCAGTGACTCTAAACAATACCTTGATACATGTTTCTCTTTTGAATAATGATTGGCATACCGAATACGACGATAAAATCACTTTCAAAACGTCCATTAAATTTGAGCCAACTCTTTAGTTCATTTGGGTTCAACAATTTGAAATGTAGTATTGTGTATAATTTTGCAAAAATTAATATGGAAATTGTTTTATGAAAATAACGTATTATTAACGTTAGAAATAGGGAGGGGGCGGGGGTGGATCACGGTACATAATAATACAACATGACAATCAATGTAAATAGCAATTGAACGATAGGTAGATAATTCAAATTGATATAGGAAAGAATAAATTTTCAGAAATTTTACAAGTGATTTTATCTTTATAAAGTAATTTTATTGGTTGTATATTGTTTAAAGTTCCTATCGAGAATTTTTCATGCATGTGTAGACGCCACCGTTACCGGTAAATGGCTGCAAAATCTAGGCCTATCGCTCGGCCCTTACGGCCTATAAGCAGGGAGGGATATTTATTGTACCACACCTGCTGTGACATGGAACCTCGTTTTTTTGCGGTCACATCCGAAGCACCGCCCCATTTAATCGCCCCCAAGGACAAGCAAGGGCTAGTGAAGACCTACAATGCATTCTAACCTGGATCTCCAAGGGACCTTTTTTCGGAATGCAACATTATGGATACTCCCGTCCTACAATTATGTAGACCCAAGTAAACCGCCTCACAAATGACGCATGGATTGTGGTATTATGCGCAAATAGAGTTCTAAGTAAATTACAATGCTAACTCGATCCACTTACATGCATTTGCAAAATATTAGAGAATTACCAATCAAAACGCTAATGTGAAAAATACTGTAGTAATCACGGTAACGTTGTGTGTGTTTTAAAATTTCCCTTTCCTTCTGTTGCATTACTTTTATAATTACATTACAATATTTTGATGTACTATCCAAAAGCAGAATAGTCTTGTTTAAGGGTGTCAACATGAGAACGTTTACCGTGCTTCATTTCTGAATTGAATAGATGAAGTTGTTAGTACTGCTGTGTTTCTGTATTGGGCTTTCCATGACTTCGGCGGAAGAAGAGTGCTCAAGTTACTGTTGTGGATATGATTCGTTCAAATTTAGATGTATTCGAACGTGTGTATACTGTTTTTTCACTCATATTGAGACGTCACTAGCCGTACGTGAATTACCACAAATGTAGACCTTTGCGTAGCGCTCAATGCCGTAGCAATGAGGGTTCTCTAGCATGCCAAAGCCTGTTGTGACACGGGATCTTCGGTTTTAAGGTCACATCCGAAAGACCCGCGATTCTCACTTTTAATTGCCGAGCGTTTGCAAAAAACAATCACTACCTATGTTTATGCCTTCGATTTGACGGCCGTGGCACGAACGGACTCGAACTCACCACCTACCAGTTTCGAAGCGAACGCTCTACCACTGAACTACTGCGACTATTTTTTTTTTTAGTTATATAAGATATTGTATCTCTATTCTAGTATAAATGTCATAGCATGCTATCACGACTCGGAGGTTTATATATAACAGCTTCTAGTTTTCTTCTTTGAATGAATCTAATATTGTGTCTTTGTAGGTGAACGAGTTTCTGAAATCGACATGAAGAAATATACTGGACTTCTTTTTATTCATATAACCCCTCTTCTATCTGTAGGGTATAGAATCTTTTTCTGGATCAAATTAAATTGTAAAGCAATGAGTTCGTTTAGTTTCTGTACTTATTGTCCTGAGAAATGAATGCGATATCGTAACTAAAGGAACTGAGCTCATCTAAAATGAAATTTATGTTCATACACATCCAATTAGGACCTATCAGAAATATATCTTTAATTTGAAGTAACAAATTCCTTATTTCGAATCTAATTTGTTATTTCAAACTTTTAAAATTCGTTTTAACGAATAAGATTCGTTATAACAAATTTGTAAATTCCGTAATTTGAAATAACGAATTAAATATGAAATAATGTGTTTTGAAATTCGTTAAATCAAATTCGGCAATTCGTTATATCAAATTAGGCAATTCGCTGTATCAAATTAGGCAATTCGCTATATCAAATTAGGCAATTCGTTATATCAAATTTGGAGACTCGTTATTAAAAAAAAAAAAATAATTCGTACTAATATTGCGACGTCTTCAATGAAATGGAATTGGCGTCATAATTCTATGCATCCTTCTTGTATTCTTAATTGTGACTTTGAGTTTACTATATGACATTTTTAAATCCATGTTACCTCACAACATTCAATTTCCATTCTTAGTTCCAAATTTCATTATGCTACAAGATAATATTAATTCAATTTCACATTATTATATTTCAATCTTCTACTTGCTTTCGTTTTGCTTCAATCTTACATCTTTGATTATAATATCTAAAACAGTCTTAATCCCACTTTCATTGCATTCGCCATTTAGTGTCTCATTACGAGGGCTGTTCGATATGTAATTTGTATTGTACCACAGCGCGATAACGCTTTGCACGATTTCGTGGATGATGATACTACTGAATAGCTCTATTCAATACCTTCTCAACGGTATAAACACGAGCCTTCAGCTCCACATAATTTTAAACTTATAGTCATTTCAATAGTGCCAGTCGTTGACCACTGTTGTGCAAGTGGTTGGGAAACGGGTTGAGAATATTGAAGAAAGTAGAGCTTATGTAAAAGTACGTACAAATCTCGGTCATTCAGTGATGTAGATCTTTACTGAATTGGGGGAAATTTATGGGTGTGATAAGGTATTTTATGAGACAGTTCGTAGGTGGAGAATGACATTTCTGACTGGCACAGAGTCCGTCAAAGATGCAGCAAAATCTGGCCGACCTGTATTGTAACAGTCAAGGCAAATAAAAAATCAGGGAAATAATTGAAAGTGATGACAGGAACACGATAACGTGATATTGCCAAAACTGTTGGCATATCGCTATCACGGGTGCATTTCATTTTGAAGCGTATTTTGAAAGTACGAAAGATTTCTCCCAGATGGGATACTACATTTACTGACAGATGACCAAACACGGGTACGAGTACAAACCTCTAAGCAATTGCTCAAAATGTTCCCCAAATTCAATCAAAGACAATTTGCAAACATTGTTACTGGTGACGAAACATGGGTTCTCTATTTCGAACCAGTACGAAAAATCGGAAATAAAATATGGCTAACTAAACACGGTAGAAGGCCTGTAGTTGCCAGAAGAACCATAAGCACGAAGAAGGTTCCATGTGATGGTATAGCCGTACAAATTCCGGTGCTGAAGGGCAAAAGTGTTACAGGTCGGTATTACCGAGATATTATAATAAAAAAGCTCAGTAAATATACTGACGGACTTTAACAACGCAACGCACGGTTATTTAATTTATTCATTGAAAACATTACTTATAACACTTTTATTGCAAAATTTACCCAATATACATAGTATGATTTTTAAAACCCATCTCTCGATTAACTTGTGTTCATTGTTTGCGCGTTGTGAGTAGCATCGCAAGAAATTTTCACCAAAATTAACACCAAGACTATGCAGCGCTTAAGCAATGAAATGCGCAATCAGGTACTTGATATGCTACAAGCAGGCGTTAGTCAGCGCGAGGTTGCAAGGCGTTTTAACGTCCATATTTGTACAGTTAGCCGGTTGTTGTCACGATTCCATTACACAGGATTCCGCTACTGTTTAAATAACTGTTTAAAGAATAAGAGTCCCACAGGCCTTAACGGGCATCTGAGCGTGATAGCCCATACATAGACCTGTCAGGGAATCTTATGTTTGCATTTAAGCCTCGTTCTGGAGTCATTTGTTCACAGCCTTATGATCTTTCTAAATATGCACACAACTCAAAAGCTTGCTCTGATTATGATAAGTTTTTAAATCGAGGTAGTCTACTGACAAACAAGATAAATTTGCAGGGGTTTCAACAGTCTCGTTTAAAGTCAGCATTTTGCAAATTCTATGGTTGTTTAGGGCCCTCCATGGTCGAGTGGTTAGAGCATTGCCATTGCGCTCGAAATCACAAGGCCTCTCACCTCTAGTCGACGCGGGTTCGATTCTCCCTCGCGCCGATATATGTGAGAAATTTTGCCAGTTTACTTTCGGAAGTCGGTGGTCTCTTCCCGGATACATTGTATATGGGTTCTCTCCTCCACCTATAAAAACTGGACGCCACCAGATAACTGAAAAATTGTTGAGTGTGGCGGAAAACAGACAAACAATCAATCAATCAATTCCCATTCAATTACAATGGAAGGAAAGATGAAGTTTGAAGCATTTAAATCAGCCCATATAGACATGAGGCACTGAGAGAGGAAGCTGTGATCATGGTTTCACAATATCAAACAATTTTTGCCCCGCCCCTAGGGATCAAGAGGAACAGCAGTCCTGAAATTTACAATCTGTCCACATATTCCCAAAGATATTTCATACAAGATTTTTGAAAATTGAGCACTTTGTGGCAATTTTGGCCCCGTCGTTTGGGCTCCATGGGACAGGAGTCCTGAAATGTACAATTCATGTCCGACTTACCCCAAAGAAACTTCATACCAAATGTGAAAAGAATTGGAATGTTTAAAATGTACAGTTGTTAATACGTTTAACCACTGACCACATTGGCCCCACTCTCATACCGAAACCCCTACCCCTACCCCTGGAAATATGAACTTTACAATTAGGTAAAGGCCTATCTGTTTATTATAAATGTCTGTTTAGTTTCAACTTGGTATCAGTAGCATAAACGAAGATGTGTTTTTTAATGTTTTACCCATAAATACCATATACTAAGTTTGGCCCTGCCCTGAGATCAGAACTTCTACCCCAGGGATTTATGTTTACAATTTTAGTAGAGGCCTTCTTCCTCTACATTACTATGCGTTAGTAATGTAGAGGAAGAAGTTAATTACTAATACAATTGTAATTAGTCTCTTATGACTCTTATTATGAGTTATTGAAACCTAGCAGCTGAAAATCACTTGACCTTGACTTGTTTTCATATTTGGTATTGAACGATGGTAAAGGGAAATAGTCCAAGATGAACAAACATAAAACCATTGTATAATATAAGTAAGCCGTACCGCGTTATTATCATTCAACATTCAAATAAAAGGTTAAAAATAACCAGAAAATATATATTTTAATGATATTGCGAAATAAGTCGCAGTGTTCATGGAGTGTGTATATTTACACGAGGACAGACGACACTAAAACCGGACCCAACTTGTGTCTTCATACATGAACTTGAGTCGCTTAACACAGAATGAATAAGAAATCAACTTGACGCAAACGTCAAAGGTGTCAGACCGCAGAAGATACGAAAGAAATTGTATTCATTTTTTTTTATCAAACCACACTGACGATATACAATTTGTGCGTACATCCCATCAGGACGAAGAGTTAATCATGAAGTCATATTTTAATTGCTATATTAAGCAATATTCGATAATAGAAATAACTTTTATGGAGAAGAATAAGTTTTCATGCACTTGTCTGAACTCAACTTCAAGACCACTAGTCGTGTGAATCCACAAAAATAAGTCTTGAATCCATGGACACTGAACCAGAAACAAAAGCAGTACAAATTGACAACTATAATGTTGGTTGCATTTTAAAGTTCATTTTAAATATGCTTGATTTAGAGCGAACAAAGTAGTTATATTAATATAGGGGAAAATCGTTAAAAATACATTAAATATTAATCCCGCAGAAACTCATACACATTTTGAAAACCTATATCAGAACAGACCGCTCTTGCGCGATCTGTAATTATTATTGTTATCGGAACAAAGTCTGCTACCACGAGATATAGTTTGTGTACAGGGAATTTACAATTTGCTTTCATTTAAATATCTATTATGCGAAGAATAAACAATATTTTTAACTAGATTTCTCGAAGGAAAATATCGACGTATTTCAACAAAATATTTTTAAGTATTGAAAGCGTGAAATTATATAGAGAAAAAAAAAATGTACAGGTGTGGGGTGAGGTCGTTTTGAACCATGAAGAATATTAATTAAACTCTTTTGCTTAAGACATTGGAAAGTTGGCATTTCACTTCGATGTAGAATTTAAACGTGTAAACAACATACCAAAGGTATCTGAATCTTAATCGATAAATAAAGATAGATGGAAAGTAGGGGGTCTGTCTATGTATATTAATAATAAATATACAAGTTTGCAACGACATATTGACCCCTTCTTCGATTCGGGTCCGATTTTATTATTAAATTCGCCGAAATAAACATATTCTTCGACACGGCTAAGCTCAGAAATGATTTTTCTACTTATCAGTCGCTTCAAAAATCTGAAGTCCCACGCAACAATCAGACAACGGTCATAAATTAACAATATTTTGAACATTCCCACCAAGGCCTGACCACAATGCTGTGACGTCATGAAATCACATGTCCTCACCAAAAAATCTTTCTCTACAGATTAATCAAATTTACAAGTCATTTTAGATAAAATTGAAAACATAAAATAATGTAATGAGAAACAAAAACAAAGAAATTATCTTTGCGTTTCGTTTGTGTTGATTCTGAATTAATAAATATAATAGATTAATTAATTCTTATGCAGTTTTGGTTTTCCATTCATAATATCATTTGGTGCGGACATGTGATTTCGTGACATCATGATATGGTGGCCAGACCTTGGTGGGAATATTCAAAATATCGTTCCGTAAACATCTTTTATTTCTAATATACATAACCGTTCTGGATAGCTCAGTGGTTAGAACGTTCGCTTCGTAACCGGGAGGTCGTGAGTTCGAGCTTCAAACCTAAGACGTAAAAATAGGTAGCGATTGCTCAGTCACAGGTCTTTCGGATATGACCTTAAAAACGGAGGTCCTGAGTCACGATAGGCGAGGGAATGCTACTGCTACGGCCCTGAGCACTAAACATAGATCGAAATTTGTGGTACTTAACCTACAACTGGTGACATCCCATTATGAGCGAAAAATTCTCGACGGGACGCAAAACCAACAAAACAAACAATATATATATATATATATATATATATATATATATATATATATATATATATATATATTAAAAGGCTAAGACAACGAACAGTACTGTAACTCAAATTTATAATTCATATAGAAAATGCAAATCAGAGAGATGGGCAAACACAGACACCTGGACATACCAGAGATGGGACCACGTGCCTGTGAGAAGTATGCATCCCCTGTAGACCGGTCACACCCGCCTTGAGTTTTATGTCTTGGTCAGGTAAACAGAGCAATTCGCTGTCAGAATCAGAATACCAATTACAGCCTAACAATTAGTATCAAACACGTCGTATAGCATTTGACCTAATGGAGGTAATACTGGCAAACTAGATTGTTATATAATTTGCAAAATGCTGACTTTAAGCGAGACTGTACAAACCCTTGTAACATCATCTTGTTTGTTAGTAGCCTGCCTCGATTTACAAACTGATCATATGAAGAACAAGTTCTTGCGTATGGAATCAGTTGACAAATATAAACAGCATACGGAGGTGATAATAGAATATTGCTACATAGATAAGGGAAGTTGACGATGGGGAAATTGAAATCATTTTGTTTGTCATAAAGTTGAATTGTTAGTTTGTCGTCAACATTTATTTTCATTAAAATATTTAAGTACGAAGCAGAAGTGTAAGACTGTGGTGTCTATTATTCCACGTTCATTGGGATATAGTGAATCAACATATGAATGAAAATGGCCATTCTTAATAGATAAAATGTCATCTATATACCATAATGTCGAATTGGGGGCCACAGCAAGAGATTTGTTCGTCTCTGTAGAAGCTTTTGAATAAATTCTGCTTCATAGATATATAAAAACACGTCAGCTAACAAAGGAGTACAGTTCGTGTCTTTGGGTAGTTCACATATCACATGAATCGTTGCACCATGAACTATTTTCACGCTTTTCTTTCAGAATGTGTGTCCGGCGGGAGTATGATGTACAATATGCGGTACTCTTGTTTACAGTAGGCTCGATTTTTGCTTCAATATTTCATTAATAATAACAATTTCTAATAATATTATTTTCACTACGTAACACTTTAAAACAAAATCAGAACATTCTGAAAAGTCGGATGATTTTCATTAATAGCCTCCTAGCTTCAGTGTGTTTCTTCGCACACCTAAATTATATTTTATAAACTCTCAACTGCATCTTTTCTACATCGCTGGCTTTATGACTAATCCAAACTTGAACAACCGTAATTCAAAATACATGCTACATAGACGCATATATAAATAGTAGCAATAGTATTACTTTTTATCTTTTGATTGTAATGAAAAACGAAAACTGATATGATGTGTTGTATTGTGATTAGCGTCCCGCTGGAGAATTTTTCACTCATATGGAGACGTCACCATTGCTGGTGAAGGGCTCCAAAATTAGGCCTCTGCTTGGCACTTATGGCCTTTGAGCAGGGAGGTATCTTAATCGTGCCACACCTGATGTTTTTACGGTCTCATCCGAAGGACCACCCCATTTAGTCGACTCTTACGACAAGCAAGGTTTACTGCGGATCTATTATAACCCGAATCCCTCAGGATGGCATGATGTGATATTCATAGAATTAAATATGAAAAACTTGTTTATTGGACTAGCATACCTAAATTTAAATAGGGGAGAAATGGTCAGAATGATGATAAAGTATACCTACAGCTTGTCGTAACCCTCTGTTACATGTACTGGGCATTAACTTTGTATAAAACCCCAGACAACAGTGCATTTGGGGAAACTATATTATGTGGAAAACTTCAATAACATAGTGCATATATTCCAAGACAAAAAAGAATTGCGTTTGGAGAGGAAGCATATAGGATTTCATATTTGTATGCAATTCAGCCAGACCAAAAAGCACCAAAAGGCACAAATAGAAAGTAGTTTTACAAGCAAACAACAAACAATGAGAGAGAGAGAGAGAGAGAGAGAGAGAGAGAGAGAGAGAGAGAGAGAGAGAGAGAGAGGAGAGAGAGGCTGAAAACACAAATATCTGCTTTGTATTGAATCTTCAAAACAGTAATTTAATCACCAATTACTAAAGTGAACCTTTTCAAAAGTGTTGTTTAATGCATATGAAAATGCACAGCATGTCAATATCCTATGACTCAAAGAAAAGAACATGTGTCATTTGAATAATGCAGTAATATTTGTGGTCTTGTAGCATTATAAATTTTTAAAACGACAATACTCCTTTCCATGTGCTGGGGTGTAATTTCATCCTGGTTTCTCATAGCTTTTTAACTTCACTGTATAACATCAGTTTCATATTTCACTTTCTGTTTCAGCTGTTTGTTCATCCAAGTATCTGGAGAATGTGAAAGTTTAAATACACAAATGGCGACTAAATTGGTTTGCAAACTCTAGGTTCAAGTTTTCATTCATAAATCATACGATTGGGAGAACGCACTGCATGAATATCTGAAGTACCCCGCGTGCTTGTCTGTTAATTTTGATAGAATACATGTCAAATGTGAACTGTTCAGTTTCCCAGTGATGTCAATCCTGTTTATTTACTTGAGGACTCAGGATTTGAACATATCGTTATTAACAAGACCACAGATATATAAACAGACAAAGAAATTTTCTTTTGTTTTATGTACAGTGGAATGCAATTTTAACTATCGCCTTAAAGTTTGTGACATAAATGAAGTTTGACAGCAGGGAGAGGGACACAACATTGAAGTGTTCCGTGCTCTTGACAAGGAAGTCTCGGAAATGACCTCACTATGTCTTGACCTAATCTTGTCCTTGCTCATCATGAATTTTTACCCTGATTACTTGTTACTGCTAAATACAGACCACAATCTCTTCAGTTGTTTACCTGTCTAACTTAATAATTGCTGATATTACTGTTATTGCTTTGAATTCTTGATTTACAGATACGACCATTTGGTAATTTTTATGTCTTACGGACCATGCAGCAGTTCACTACTTCTTTTAGTGTTTTTTAGGGGCCTCCGTGGCCGAGTGGTTAGAACATCGGGCTCAAAATCACAAAGCCTCTCACCTCTGTCGGCGCGTGTTCGAATCTTGGTCGCGGCGTTATGTGAGCAAGTTTGCCAGTTTTCTTACTCTTCCCAGGTACATTGTATCTGGGTTCTCTCCTCCACCAACAAAAACTGGACGCCACCAGATAACTGAAAAATCGTTGAGTGTGGCGGAAAGCAATAATCAATCAATCTTTTCTATGGTGATGTGATATTCTCTCTTGATAACGCAACCGTGAGCATGCTCAGCATATCAAAATGAATCTTAAGGTATAAAACATTAACGGTACCAATTTTGATGCACCAGATGCGCATTTCGACAAATGTTTCAGTGATGCTCAAGTCAAATATGTTGCAAATCCGAAATAAGACCAAACTTGGAAGAGCTGAAAGAACCACAAATACCAAATAGTGGAGCCAGATCCGGCGAAGGATCAGAGCTATGCATGAGGGAGATAACCCTTAAATTTGAAATGAATTTCTTAATTTTATCACAACAAATTCATGCTAGTATCGAGGTATTTAGCAACTGGGCTGGTGAAGACCCTCGGGGACTAACAGTCCACCAGCAGAGACATCGCATAAAATGAATATTTTGCATGATGCACTGGAGTAAATATAAAAAGTGCAAAAATATAAGATTGATTTCAAATATAACTCAACAATGTAAGAAAAGTAATTCTATATAAATAACTAGTAAACATGTTAAAGAAATGGTTTGGTTCAAGTTGAACAGTAGCCCCCTTTCATCAACAATCAATCATACATTTGAGGACTACGACTTATCTGGCTTTGGGACATGCCATAATATCTGATCAGATATTATCTAACATTACTTGTTTGAGATGATAAGGATGCCTGGTTTTAGTAAACTATAACTTTAAGCATGAAGATATAAAAAAAATTAGGCAAATCCTGACACAACATTTTGTCAACAGAAACTAATCAACCAAACAGAACAACTATTGACTCACAACCTCTGAAATAATTTGAAGATTGCCAGCTTTAGTAATGTTATGTATATTGTTGTTACTGTCTTAAATGCCATGGTGATATATATATATATTGTAAAAGATGGGGAAAACCTCAACCTACACTGCTAGCTGGACCCTTCCCTTCCCCTTCATTGAATGTGTAATATACTTTCTTCCCAACAAATACTGTGGAATCATTAATGTTCGTGGGGGCCAAAATTAGTGGGCATCTAAATACTTACTAGTTCGTGAGGATGTAATTTCGAGGGTTAGCGTTATTTTGATTGATTGATTGATTGATTATATACTATTTAACGTCCCGCTAGAGAATTTTTCCCTCATATGGAGACGTCACCATTGCCGGTGAAGGATATAGTCGAAAGTGATTAAAGACGCGAATTGTCATTGGACCACACACACAACAACAACAACAACAATAATAATAATAATAATGATAATGATAATAATGATAACCAATTGTATCAATTTAGGAAAATTTAATTCATATTGGTCTAATTTGGACAACAATCAAATGTTCAGAGTATATTCACTTCAAAGGCAGATGGATCGATAAACCCAAGTTAACCGCTTCGGTGGGTACAAGTTGTATACGTATATTATAGACTGAATGTGTAAAAAAGGATGAAAGTTATGATAGCGTGAATTCTGTTTACATTAGCCGGTGGTATACATAGAAGTGACCATATCACTAATAATTTTTTGAATAGAGCCATTATATTAAATATGAAATTATAATTTGTATCCAAGTTGACATGATCAATAATTCTAATAAAGAAAGATCGTGATTTTCGATATCCATTTGAGTTATTTTATTCTCAAATATTCATAAACTTCCTACATTTCTGTCTCCCTGCAATTTGGATGGTTATAGCAGCAGGTAATTATCTTTGAATTCGGAAATTGCGTATCATATCAAACATGCAACGTTCATGTTCCTCCTCTACGGCAGATACATCCATTGCATCGATTATCTGTCACAAGCTAGACAATATTAAATGAATTTATTCCTGGAATCAATGAAAGATTTGACGATCTCAAAGAAAGTTCGCTTTTTAGTGTTTCGCTTGGGGTTAGCTATATTCAATGTAACAAATAACAAATTATGACACAAACAATTTCTATTTCTGTTTTAATCATCTTGAAATCCATACCATCGTATACATTATCATACAGCTAATGATTTGGTAGTGATAAAAAACGAAGGTTGAGTGTATATAACATACATGTATACGCTGAACATAACCCTAAGTGTGTCATACAATGGTTGTAATCAAAATGCTTGTCAATAAAGCTTGAACAAAGTTTGAAATACGAAATGCTAAAATACATTTTTTATATTAACAATCTTTGTTGGTCGGTACTCAGTTATTTTCATACGTGTGCGTTTCTGTATGAAAAATTGTAAAATTCCAATATTTATATTTTTATGCATTTCCAGAAATATTCAGAGCTATTGACACTTAAAAATTTGTGGAAATAAATATCTTGTTTTGCGCATTTTCCGTCCTTCTCTAAATAGTTGAGAGCAATATACACCGTGATAATGCAGAGCGTGTTTGTTTCGATTGGCAGATCATTGCTAACAGTTTATATTCCTACCGCATTGTGCGCCAAGCATCCGACTCTTACAATATACTTATTTATATACATTTTGAATCGCTATGCATCAATATATTTTTGAAAATGAGAAACCATTTCCCCCCTAGAACTAAACTATTTATAGTTATTTTGTAAACGCTTGTGGTACTTCTTAGAGGCAAATGACACTAGTTTAGCAATCAATGAGCAAAGTCCAAGTTCTGAAGCGTATAATCCGGTATTTAGATGAAACAGTATCGAAGGGAGGGGTGCCAAATTATTAGCTAAAATTTAATCTAGTGGATCCATCCTCTAGGGGAAATAATTTTCTGACCGAATGTCTGGAGCATATTGTTGTTGATGGCCAATCTTGCCATCCAATGGATGGATTTACAATAGAGTTCCTTTCGCAACCAACATTAGAGTTTCCTTCACTCTCAGTCCAGGCAACTTGTGGGGTAAGACGATAGAGACTGCTGGTGTTAATATCAAAGACACTGTTCCGACCACTGTCCAGGAAGGGTCACTGTTACATCTCATGTATTTGATAAATTCGGCGACCTTATGGACATTGCTGAATTTTGAAGAAAATGTAACCCAGCATATCACACTTTCTAAGCATAAAACTTGATGCATGTTCGTGTCATATTTGTACTTTCTATTTGTGTACAGGCACACCCATAATATTGTCACAAAATTTCCTATATAGTACTTAGTGTATGTTGTTTTACACTTTCCTGAGATAATTACATATACATTCCAACTTGTTCTACGCAAGTTATTCAATTTAATATCTGTTTACCCGTTCCAGTATATACTATAAAATATAAAACTGAAGAATCGGAAAACAATCATTTAATTCATAATATATTTAAGAGTCATTCTCTGTAAAATAATAGTAATAATAATTATAATCCGAGGATGTCGTTCAAAAATATGACACCGATATGTATATACTTTTTTTAAATTATGAGTGTACTCATGTATCTAATTTTGAATAACAACTTAGTTTATGATTTTGAGTGTTCGCAACCAGACCTGACCTAATAATGAACAGTTTGTAATGCTTAACTCTATGAATTGTGATATATTCTATCCCCATATTTCTCTTAAAGTAAATAAAATGAAAGCGCTTTTAATTTTAAATTATATATTAAGAGTTTAAAAGCTGGTAAATGTCTAAAAATGTCTTTTTCATAATGTTGAAAAACACCATTTTCCCCACTATATCTTTTTGATCTATCTATTTATGCCAAGATAGGTTTTTAAAATGACTTGTCTTTTTTTTAATAACATCTATACAATAATCCCTCATATCAAACAGATTCCCAAATGTGTATTTTAATATATTTGAGAAATTTTAATACGAAAATTACCCAAATTTGAATTTCCTCATTTATAAATTTAAAAATTTCATCATCGGTGGTATATTTCATAATATGCATTAAATTAGGGGATAACAGTTTGTATGTAAATCAACTTTATCCTTTAGGAATGACTTGATTATTATCAAAATATATAAGTTTACGGGAAAATAATGACAAGTAAGTGGTTACCATAGCAACAATTTTCAAGAATGAATTATAAAATCATTGAAGCATTACATTTATTCTTACTTTACCAACGTTTCTAACTGGATTTAAATAACACAAAAATATTATTCAGGCTTTATAAATTGTAGATATATTTACTCTAGCAGACTACAAAATAGAAAATTTAAACAATATACACTCTTTTTATTAAAAATAGAGAGGGCGGGGGTTAAGTAAATATAAGTATAAAACACAGCCACATTCAAAAATCAATTCTTCTGATCTACCTTCTTAGTTGAGTGATCAAATTCAGAATTGTTTTGAAATTTGTAATTTGACAATTTTGTCTCCATGCAAACACTGAAAATGCGCTGTAACATTAACTCGAGTATAGCAATAGTATGAACACTGTATCTAGGTTTTCCCCAACTTTTTATCAATTTTTTTTCATTTATCAACTAGATTTTCTCAGAGTGTCTAGCAAAGCTGCAATATTCCAAGAATCATAATATTACTAATTTTAGGTCATAATCTGACCCCCCCCCCCCCCCAACTCATTTCTTAAAAGAAATAAGATACATTTTTGAGTGTTATTGGGATATGGCATGAAGTTGGTCACGTGATCAAATTCTAGTAGATTTGATCTCGTACCAACATAATTTGTTGAGATCGAAACCAGCCTCGCTCGTGGCGGTGATGGCTATTGCCCGGAAACAACAGGTTACCATCATCATAAAGTAAATCAAATATTAAAGTGTCATAATGTACATATCAAAGACTCTGTATGAATTCGCCATACATCAGAAGTTGCAGTTTTAATTACATACAGGCGTTATTTTTAAAAGATAAAACAACTGAACGGTATGCTTAAGGTTTCTGTTTTATTCCTTAATGAAATTCTTGTCTGTTTACAAAATGAACTCTATGTAATTATTCAGAAGCGTTTTATTTATTTCGTCATTCTGTTATGATGTCAAGACAGGTGAAAATGCAGTACAATTTATTTAAATACTTTCGAAGCGATGATTGCAATCATACGCAAGGAAAAAATCTGATCACGTGACTGACTTCATATTATTGAAAATTGAATATCAATTTCGTTAGTAGTGTCATGTAAGGCAAAACATTGGCAAATGTATATATATATATATATATATATATATATATATATATATGTGTGTGTGTGTGTGTGTGTGTGTGTGTGTGTGTGTGTGTGTGTGTGTGTGTGTGTTCAACATGATCAATGTCCAATGACATTTTCAACACTTCAACGTTTACAACAACACAATTACAGTGAGGGTATTGCTGCGAACAGGATCAGGTAAACTAGATTTATATACCATATTTGTGTGACATATTTAAAAAAAGATGTCACCTATAGATGAAATTCAAAATATGCTCTCTGTATCAAACAATAGCTATGTATGTGACTATTTTGGTTATGTAAAAGCATATGAATTTAATATCATGGTTTTTATAATATTGATTGCTTGCTGTCATTTTTTTAATTTGTACGATAAAAAATTGAGGCAGTGTCCAGAGATCGCACTTTTCTTACTTCCAGCCCCGTGGGGATCCGGGTTGTTAGAATAGATCCTCAGTACCCCTTACTTGTCGTAAGAGGTGACTAAATGGGGCGGTCCTTCGGATGAGACCGCAAAAACCGAGGCCCCGTGTCAAAGTAGGTGTGGTACGTTAAAGATCCCTCCTTGCTCAAAGGTCATAAGCGCCGAGTACAGGCCTAAATTTTGCAGCCCTTCACTGACAATGGTGACGTCTCCATATGAGTGAAAAAAGCGGGAGGTTAAACAACATATATTCAATCAATCAATCTTCCTTCCACTGGAAAAACAAGCAAATCAGGAAAAAAAGTAAACCAATCTCATTTAATATGTCTAGCTTTAATCTATACTATTCCTAAAAGAAGGGGATACTGTATTTTGTGATCAAAATATTCACATATACAAAGGGATACGAAACCAAGTTGTATAGTTCCTTAACGAGGAGGTATTTCCAAAGTAATTCATCACCCAAACACATCAATCACACTCTCACGATCTGCAACTGATGATCAAGGGTGTTGAGCCACAAATTTGCATGCCTCTGAGTTGGAAAGCTAGAGCCACTCTAAAGGAAGATTTTGAAGAGAAAGCATTAGATTATCAGTTGTTGAAGTCGTTAATTAAACAGAGATTATGCGCCGTCTAACACATGCTGAGAGGTTACGTGGCCTTGGCATGCTACAGGTTGGCACAAAACAGTTCGCTGTGGCAAGGGCAATGAATGTTTCTCAGTCTGTTATCAGCAGATTATGGTCCAGAAATCGTGCTACAGGGTCTGTTCAGTATAGACCACGATCCGGTCGACCAAGAGCAACAACTCAGGCTCAGGATAGATGCACTCGTCTATTGCCTTGAGAAATCGTCTGCTAATAGCAAATTAGAAAAGGTTTCAACTTCAAAGGCATACTGGCTTGGTAGTGAGTGGCCAGACCATCAGGAATTGACTGTACAGATTTCACTTACACGCCCGATTTCGTCGTGTCATTCCCTGTTTGAGGGATCGTCACATTAAGCCCGATTCCAATGGTGACGTCACTATCAACGCTAGGATAGTTGCTGATGGAACCACGTAATGTTCCCAGATGAATCGAGGTTCATTGTGGACTTCCTGGACAGACACAGAAGGGTTTGGAGCCGACGTAATGAATATTAACGTCATTAGACATGATTGGTATGGGGGTGGATCTGTAATGGTGCGGGGGAGACATCATTGTTGCCGGCAGAACAGATCTGCATGTTGTTGCTGGACGTGTTACAGGGAAGTACTACCGGGACGACATATTGGCACCCTATGGTGTGCCGTTTGCACGTCGTTATGGCCGCCATTTCAAGATGACAATGCCAGATGTCGCAGAGCCAGGATCGTTACATATTATCTCCAACAGCAGAATATCACCACATTACCATGGCCCGCACTCAGTCCGGAAACCCCCCCCCCCCATCAAGCATGTCTGGGACATGCTTGGACAACGGCTATGCCAACGTCAACAACCTCCTGCTAATGTCCAAGAATTTGCTGCAGCATTGCAACAGGAATGGAATAACCTTCCCCAAAATGACCTAGGACGTCTCGTTAGGAGTATGTCACGCTAAATCATAGCTTGTCTGGCCAATCGAGGGGGTTTTACCCGCTAGTGACTCTGTTTCATCAGTCATAATATATCCATTTAATTTTTTATGAGACACAGTTGTTTGTCATATGACGATATTAAATCTATAATTTCCTCCTCACAGAGAACAGTTCTCTGTTTTCATTTTATGTAGAACATCCGATCTTCAATCGTATGCAGTCCTGATGCCAGTGTCTAAATATGTATAGACTGAATAAATTGAATAATTCTTACTGACGAAATAACATCTGAATGAGCAACTGCTGACTTCAGTTATGAAATAAATTCTAAAGATTTAATCAATATTTACAAATTACAAATGCTAATATTCCAGGTATATATCATTCAGAAACACCTAATGGTACAAGAATGTTTTACTATAAGTTTATAGGTCTAATGTAATTACGCTAGCTGACTATTATACATCTGCTTACTGCCCACTGATTTTATGAAACGGGGCAAAATGGATAATGATAAAGCACTCACTGATCTGAACTAATATCATGGAAACATTAGATACCCTTAATGCCAACTTTGCCGTTCAAGTTTGATTTTCGGCCAATTTTCTCAGTCAGAAGTGATTGCAGAAGTAATATCACCACCATCGCATGGTAAAAATGCGTAAACATCGAAATATCTCCATTGAAAGACTGTTAAAGCAAATCATTGAAATCATAACAATATCCAACAAACACTTACAATGTTAAATAAAAATTCAAGGTAATTTCAGGACGTAATCCAGCTTAAAAAATCCAAAATTTCCGTTTTTCACAAACTTCTACTTTCACTTCGCAAAATGGGAAGTAACTTATCTTAATCATAAACATACTTGAAATACACATTGCAGTCAAGAGTCTAGATGATTTGGATTACGGTAAAATTTACATAATTTTGCAAACGTCCAAACTTCCAAATCATTTTTTTCACATCTCTAATCTTTAATGTGCTCTTTAAGTAAATATGATTTACATTTATGCATGTAAGAGCAATAAATCGGATCCTGGGTTTTGGCACAAATTTAATTTAATTTCCACCAATTTTCAGTTTAATTTTTGGATATTTTAAGCATTTATTTTGTGATAATACGTTCCATCAATTTGAATTTAGTATAAAATAATTCAACACAACATAGTTTGGTAAAATAGGATTGAGGGTTAGAGTGAAGAATAAATATATATACATTTATAATATGAAAATTCAACATTTACCGAGGCCCATTTCATTACAAGACAATTGATGCCCCGTTGCCATGAAAACACAAACCTCATCACATTTTTAAAGGTATCAAGATGAAATGACCGAAGTAAGTATACTTCGTGCAAAATTTCGTCAAAATCCATGCTGGTCGTTTACCACACTATTTTGATTCTTATAGAGAATGATTCTGAAGACGTCCCGAGGAAAGACTACATAATGTACCCCACTGCACGTCACACTAAATGACGTCACAATATAAAAGTCCGTCTCGGCGTACATCTCTCCAATTGTAAATGTCAAAATATGTTGTTATGTGCTGGCATTATCATATGTTCAAGCTGTATATTTGTAAATCTGCATGTCAGATGCTTTTTCAAACGATTTATTTTAAATCTTTCTTTGATAACACATAGTATCCCATTTTTATATTTATTATGTGCTACAGTGATATTTATATTGTGACCTTGAAATCGCCTCATCTGCAAAGTTGTCGAGAGAGTTGATGTAGCAATATTAAATGCGATGATGCATGTGAAAGATGAGTATATGTTCTTTCGATCAAAGCGTATTCCAGAAGGTAACTAGTTGCAAATATAAGAATTTGATACGAAGGGTAATATTATTCGCCTAGTTTACATAAGATTTGGGAATCTGGGAACTACCATATATATTGATAAATATTATGGAATTTGTTAAGTACGAGAGATCCTCCTTCCTCTTTATAAATTTATTATATCAATATCGATATGTTAAACCCAAACTGTAAGTGATCTGAGTGCATGTCCCACCTGTACCGAGGTGATAAACAACTGATAGTCTCGAGGATAAAAATCTACGTCATTTGCATGATGACGTAATGGTTCAACGAGGGCTCTCCCCTTGTGGCACGATATTTGTTTATATATTTAAAAACGATTATTAGTAAAATATGCGACGCTTGGGAGAATTTTACTTTAATTAGAACGTTCTATTTTTACCGAGGGGCCTCCGTAGCCGAGTGGTTAGAGCATCTGGCTCAAAATCACAAAGCCTCTCACCTCTGTCGGCGCGTGTTCGAATCTCGGCCGCGGCGTTATGTGAGCAAGTTTGCCAGTTTACTTGCGGAAGGTCGGTGGTCTCTTCCCAGGTACATTGTATCTGGGTTCTCTCCTCCACCAACAAAAACTGGTCGCCACCAGATAACTGAAAAATTGTTGAGTGTGGCGGAAAGCAATAAATAATCAATCAATCAATCTATTTTTACCTGTCAATTTTATTCGGGGCACGTTAACCCTACTGCGTCGTTAAATAATGTTTTTAATAGAATGACACTTCATTGAGTGTTAACTCTTCCTTCTAACCTTAATTTTAAGACGAGCATTACATCTTTATAATTTAGACATGATTTATGCAACAGCTGCCATAACCTCAACCTCGCATGTTACAATATAACAGCTAGCATCTTTCGATATGAGCTGAAGTTGAACATAGCGTCCTAGAAGACAATCCTTGCAGATGATAGTTTCGTCTCGTGTCTGTGATCCTTCTCCACATGACGTCATTTCGTTCCATGATGCAGTCGCGCCCACTCTTACTTGGTATGCATTACATGGTTCGCCGCTTTTCCACCCTATGATTATATAATATTATAAAAAAAAAGACGAAACAGTTATTATGTAATTTATTGTATCTAATCGCTTTGGCAGAGAATCCTAGAGTATCAGTTTTGTTTGATTGTATGATATTTTGCGTCCACTTCTAGTATCTGTTACTCATGAGGGACCCTTGACTGAAGAGCCAAACATTTTGACCTTCTTATGAAATAAAATTCATACAAACTAAGAGGAAAGAATGTTTTGCTTTGGCATTTAGGTTGACATAAAGATCGAAGATTTTATCTATCAATAATATTACTTTTTATTCATAACTAAATTCGATATATCAATACTTATTCTTTCATTTGTTTGTTTTTTACGTCCCTTTGAGAATTTTTCACTCATATTGAGACGTCATCAATACTGTAGACGTATCTAATTTCGTGTCGGGTTGTATTTCGTTATTTTCGTGTCTAGGAAAAATAACGAAATTAAATATAACACGACATTTTTATTTAAAAAAATAATGATTTTAACGTCAGAAGTATTTATGTCGCCGTTATTTATTTCCATTTTGTCAGTATAGTAATCATCGCCATTGTACTACTTATGAATAGAAGCACCTTTTTTTATTTATTTATTTACAAGCACCTTTTTTTATTTATTTATTTTTTTTTTGTTTTAATATATAATTAATCAACTCATTACAAAAAATACACAGAAGATATAAATAGTTCATTGTAATTTTCGTGATTATTGTAAAAGCAGTACAGTTCACTTATTATTAACAGGGACCTCTCATGCAGACTGATATGCCGTGGAGACGAAACCCATCTGTCTCACATTTAAAAATGTCATTTCTAAGACACCCATAGATACAAGCATTATATAAGTAAGAATCCACACCCTTCGTATGCATTATGTAATTTTCAGTGATTTGTAACCACACTTCGAATGGTTTTTTTTATTGCAATTGACTATTAACCGTATAGTCACGTGGATGATGTTCTTCCGTTCATCTTGAGGGGTTGTGTGTTAAATATTGTGTGCATATGGTTATTTTGCAACAAGTCGAGGACATTCTTGTTCTGATGTGCCCTGTGAACATCGAACAGAGCAAAGACACGAGCTTTGTTTCTACCAGTACGTCCGGTTTCTTTACGAATTTTATAGACATACCGAAAATAACATTTTAAGCCCCATGGGGTTCCGAACAATTCGAATAGATCCTCAGTACCCCTTACTTGTAGTAAGAGCTGACTAAATGGGTCGGTACTTCGGATGAGACCGCAAAACACGACGCCCTTTGTTACAGCAGGCGTGGCACGTTAAAGATCCCTCCCTGTTCAAAGGCCATAAGCGCCGAACATTGGCCTAAATTCTGCAGCCCTTCACCGGCAATGGTAGGCGTCTCCATGAAAAGGCTAAGATAACTAACAGTATTCAATCTCGTAATTCCTATAGAAAATGCAAATCAGAGGGATGGGCAAACACGGATCCCTGGTCATACCAGAGGTGGGATCAGGTGCCTAGAAGGGGTAAGCATCCCCTGTTGCCCGGTCACACCCGCCGTGTGCCCAATATTCCGATCAGGTAAACGGAGCAATCCGTAGTCAGAATCAGTGTGCCAAGAACGGCCTAACAATTGGTATGAAACACATCAGACAGCTGATATATGATGAAAGACCCTCGAGCGAGACATTAAACAATATATAATCAGTCAATCGTTAATCAATAACGCTTTAAATATCATAATTGTTTGAGTGCGACAATTCTTATGGTCCAAGCTAACACAGATCACCGAGTGAATATTTGTGAATATGTGTGAATGACGACACGCTTCAACGAATAGTGGCGTGTGTATCATAATGGTATTCAAACAAATTAGGATTAAGCGACATTGTTTATACTTCTTATACATTATATAATTTTTAATTTCACTTCAAAAACAACGATTTTTTAACGGAATTAAATATATCTACAGATATATTGCTTTTCATCCACATCAAACTTTGATACATCAATACTTATTCATCAATTTTTTACGTCTCTTTTAGAATTTTTCACTCAAATTGAGACGTCACCAGCTTTAGGTGAAGCGTTCGGGACGTAGAAGTAAGGGTTCTTTAATATGCCAACGCATACGGGACTACCGATATTACGGTCATATCCGAAAAACCCGTGATGTAACTTTTAATTTATCGAGCTTTTGGCGAAGGGGCCATCATTAACAATGTGTACGTCTTCGGTTTGACTCAGCCATGAACGACGTCCTAGTCAAGTACGAACATTCTATCACTAAGCTTTTGCAATTGGTTAATTCGGTAAAACCCAGTGATCTTTAAATACAACGCACTACGAATATATAAGACTGAAAGCGAGTGTGACTGATAATCCTTACTTTTCCCACGTGATCCCCCCTCTGGTGTGTCCAGGGTCCGGGTTTGCCCTATTCTTAGTTTTGTATTCTTTATAGAACATATGAGGTTTGATAATTGTTCGTTATCTTCACTTTCATATCATAGTAAAAGATTAAGCATATGACCAATCAAACTTCGATCAGTTTATATATTTAATTGAACCACACCGTTTGTCCCTTACCAGTATAAACAATCACGTGGTCAACTTGATGTACGTTCTGTAGGTCGATTCTAAACCATGGCTGTGTTTCTGTCTTTGTTGCGGGGCAGTTATAATTTATAGCTGTTCGAACGCCATCAGTCAATTGATGAGGACTATGGAACTGCCAGTTATCACTCCAAACTGAACTAGATTCGACAGATTTGCTCAGTGCCATGTTTTTGAAAGTTAGTCGGTTACCTATTGAAAAAAAGAATAGACATTACATGCCAATGTTTTGTTCTTTCGTGATCATAATGTCATAAGTTTTTATAATATTCTGTCACATTAAGCAAATATTAATAATATTAAACTTGATATATAGAACTCACACATTCTCATTATTCATACATATAAACTGTTTGAATCACTCGTAAAATCAATAAAAATTGTTGCAAATTACTGGCAAAATACAGCTGAATATTAAAGCTGGGTTTCCTCATTGACCACGTACAGAGAACTTAGGTAACAACAGTGAAGATAACAAACATTGATCAATCTTGTAAATCCTCTAAAGAATGCAAAATAAAGAGTAGGGCAAACATCAACTACTGCAAACACCAAAGATAGGATCAGGCTTCCAGGAGGGTGAGCAACCTCTCTTGACTGGATGCAACCGCAGCGACTCCTATATATCACTATAAACGGAGTAATCCGTATTCAAACGCTGTGTGTAAATAACTACCTGACCATTAGTATGAACTAAGTCAGAACACATTCGACCTAATGACAGGATAAATTTGCATATCATATCATTATAGCCACCAAACGAGAATGGTGAAATCCCGTTAGCTTAAACTTATTTGTTAATAGCGTGTCTCGGTTCAAAAATTGCTTATACACAGCAGAACATGCTGATCGAATCAGCTGAGATACATAACTACTGTATTATAAACACCATGCAGGTAATAAAGGAATATTGCTACACGTATATGGAAAATACATAAAATTGAGGTGTTGATTTGCCGCAAATGTCTATGTTCAATAAAATATCTTATAACGAAGGATATGGAAGACTGTTGTGTCTTCTATTTCCAATTAACTGGAGTATTTGTTTGTTTGTTTTATTTATAATCGCCTGAGCAATTTTTCAGCTATCCGGCATTAACTGGAGTATATTGAACCGAAATATGAATGAAGGTGAACATTGTTAATAGATAAAACGTTGTTATCAATTTTAAATGTCGAGTTGAAAACCACAGCAAAAGATTTTTTTTTCATATGAATGCTTTTGAATAAATTGTGCCTCATAAGAATACAAAAACAGTTATTGATAACAGGAGGCCCACATCCCTTAACGTCCCCTGGGTATCATAGCCCATACATAGTCTGCAAGTTTCATATGTACATTTCCGCCTCATCCTGGAGTCTTTTGTTCATAGCTTTATAATCTTTCTAAATATGCATACAATTCCGATTGAATGACAACAGAAAGAACAAGGAAGTTTGAAATATTTAAATCAACCCCCATATTTCCTGGACGAAGATGCAACCAATTTCATTATTTTAGTAAAGGGTATTAGACATGATAACCATGTATTAGATTATTCTCCCACATTTGTGAGAGCAGAGAATATTTTTAAAGCTTTTGCGGTCTTTTTTCAGTTTTGGCCTCAACCATCAGAACCTGACGGAGCGATGATCTGAAATTTCGCAATTTACATTCCTCTTATGCTAACAGTGTTTGCACCATCCCTAGGGCTCTAGGAGAGCAGGAGACCAGAAATTTACAATTTGTGTCCGTCTTCTTCAAATGATGCTTGATACAAAATTTCAGATGAGTTGGAATGGTAGTTATCAAGAAGTTAAAAATGTTCAATTGTTAACACATTAAGTCACTGATCATTTTGTCCCCACCCTCATACCAAAACCCCTAAACCCGGGATCATGAAATTCACAATTTTGGTAAAGGGCTTCCTGTTCATTGTAAAATTCATTTAGTTTCAATTTGGTATCAGTAGCATTAAAGAAGATGCTTTTAAATGTTTTACACATAAATACCGGAATCATGAAATTTACAATTGTGGAAGAGGCCTTCCTGCTCTACATTACTATGAATTTAGTCTTTCTTACAAATCTTCAGTTCTAGAAAAGAAGATTTTTGAAAATTTGTCACTTTTGGTAGTTTTGGCCCAGCCCCTAGGGCCCAAGAGGGCAGGAACTCCGATTTTACAATTTATGTCAGCCTTGTAGCAAAGATGCTTCATACAAAACATAGAAAGAATTAGAATAGTAGTTATCAAGAAAAAGTTAAGTTCAATTATTAACGCACGAATATGGACGCAGACTATTTGCAATAGGTATACACACGTGACCCAAATATACCAAAACTTTACGCTTCTTTATAGAACATTAAGAGATTGAGAACATGTTGTCCAAAAAATTATTAAAGATTTCTCTTAACCCTTTCTCTACCGTATCGGTCGATTTGACCGATAGCGCGTAAAAACAGGACTACGCAAAATTTCAACAAATCTTTGCAACTATGGGTATATGATATATGATTTATATATCATACTTTTCCTATTTTTTAATTTTTTTAATATGTCAAAATCAATTAAAAGTGAATATCAAATAGAGGTATTAAATTAAAATAAGCATTTGAAGTGACTTTGTTAAAATATGACGAAACGTATTGTTACAAGGGCATTTTCCTCTCGATATTATTAGTCCTATTTCCCCATGAATGCAGTATTATTTATATTTTTGAAAAGCATCAAAATCTTTAAATAGATTGGCGTTTTATCTATATTTATATGTGAAAACAGGGAAATATAAATTTATCCTGTAAAAGTAGATGGAACTTCCTTTTTGATGAATTCTTATTTGTTTTATAATTCTCAGTAGTGTTTGCTTTACGATGAATTGAGTTTGAAACTGTCATCGCTGATACCTTTCGACGCGCGTCGCAGAGTAAAAAAATAAAAAATAAAAATAAAATTAAAAAACGAAACCACATGTGTATGTTGCCCTCTATGGGTAAAAGTACTTTTTGTACACAAAAACAATACATACAAATGTTTCAAATTATAATCAGCGAGGTGTATTCTACTTTTTGTACCCCATGGGGATAGGGGTTAGAATAGGTCCCCAGCACCTCTTGCTTGTCGAGGGGGCGACTAAATAAAACCTGTTACAAGAATCTACTAAAGGCATGGACATGTTGGGAATGCTACATCGGTACGTTAAAATTGGATATTTTAAATTCAGATATAAACATGATGTAATAATTGTTCGGAATAGTATGTTTTCTGCCAATAAATTTTTGTTCTGTATTTCAAATCGTGATGTTTTCTAAAGTATGCAGGGATAACAAGTACTTCCGTTTCAATGAAACAACGTCACGAACGCTTCGAGTATTTACATCTTGATAACGACCTGATATCGTCAGATGATGAAGTAGTTTTCCTGTAGTCAAAATTACACTACATATGTTGTTACTAAGCAACCAAAAATATTTATTTATCAGAAAAAGTGATTAATTTGATTGTGATGCTTTTGTACTATTGTAAAAGACGCATCAGGTAATGCATATAGAATTTCCTATTTTTTACTATAATCATGTGAGAGGGGTTGTACATTGTAATGTTATGTATTTCATGGAGAGAAGGTTGAAAAAAAATCTGCATTTATATGACCTTTGACTTCTTGAAGATCTTGGGATATCATGACAAACTTTATGAAAAATTATTTTCAGTCAAATTCAGAATGAATTTATATGCCTACCCCAAATCGGGACACATATATATTTAAATCGATATAAAATTATCAGTCTTTAAAACCCCCTAAATTTGCCAATAGAGAAAAAGTTGATTAAACATCAATATGTCGCAGAAATTTTTTTTATGGATTACCAACCTTCTGGAAAACAGTGTCTTTCCTCTGATTTTGTCAAAACGCATTTGTAAAATATATCAGTACATCTTCCAAGAACTGTAGACTTCCTCTACAATAAATAGAAAGTGTCATTTTTATTTGAAATATTTCGGTTATATTAATGTACGCCAATACACCTCTTACAAGTCCCCATCGCCTCCGCTCTCTGAGAAGAGCAACGTTACTTTAAATACAATATCCACAGCACTAGTCAGAATCAATGTGTCAAGAATGGCTTCGATAAATACAAGTCTTAAATTCGTCAATTTAAAACGTCATCGCTATTCCCTGAGAGACTGCAGATGAGGTCAAAGGTGGTAGAGTGGGCAGAAAAATCTAGTTTGGTTCACTATCACCGGGTATATCCATTATTTTCCTTTATGATGGCGCATGGGCGAGGTCGCACTGACTGACTAATGTTCTGAATGGTTCTTTGACGAATGCTCTGCCACTCTTCCAATAACGCCCTTCTCACTTCTTTTAGATTCCATTGTTGAGGCTGGCGGCTGCGAAAACGTCTACCAAATTCGTCTAAAACATGTTCAATAGGATTTAGATCTGGGAACATGGCTGGATAATCAATAACATTAATATCATTTCTTTGAAAAAAAATCGTGTCAGTCTCGCAGTGCTTGCGCGTGCATTGTCCTGATTAAAAACTGATGTGTTGCCTTGTCTGTACTGTTGTATCAGTAGTACCAACACAGGCTGCAGAACGTCGTGTATATACCGCTGATCAGTTACGTTTTCGTGCAAAATGACCAACTGAAAGCATAAAAATTGTCTTAATCGCGCCCCTACCTCCGCCAAATCTGTCTCGTCCTAGCACGTAATTTTCTATGTAACGTTCATTAACATATCGGTATCGTATTCTACCGTCTGCCTCACTCACGTTGAATCTGAATTCGTCAGAAAAGAAGACCTGTATCCAATTTTGGCGTTAATTTAACCGCTGTCAAGCTCACTGCTCTCTGTAACGTCAATGTTTTGTTTTAAGTTGTAAACCTTTGTAAGGTCTACTGCAGAAAATTTCATGACGTTTTTACCATGGTGTCCAATTTTTTTCCCTTGTCATCGTCGTCGCAGCCGTATTTCGCAAGTGATGTTTCCGTTGTATTGTCATAAATAGTTGACCTGTTTTTCAACGATCATTTATGGACCCTGTTTGTCGGTGACGTCGTATCAATCGGCTTATACTGCTACGGTGAACGTTAAAACACTGATGCCTTCTTGCACCAAACCGAATGCTTGATATCGGAAATAATTGTTTAATTGGGACATTATTTAACATTCATTTTTCAGTTGTAAGTGTATTTACAGTAACAGAGTTGTTTCACGATGTCAAAATATAGTTTTTATCTTTTCAATGTTTTTGAATAGTGTCTGGAAAAAGCCATGTAATGCTACTCATGCCGTGTAAACAATTACAACGACTAACACAGGTAGCAGATTTTAGACATCAGGCCGATGTATGGTGGGGGAATTTTGCAAAAGTCATTAATTATATCTTTAAAAAAAAATAGGCGTTTCGTTTTTAAAGTCGGTATTAATGACTGACACATCGACAGTTTATAGCCGTTACTGTTACTTAAATCACCAGATTTCTTTGGGTTGAACCCAAGATTAATAGGTCATATTTGTAACTTTTAAGGGCTAATTTCGAGAATACCGAGTTAATTCGGGTATGTCAATCTACGTGGGCCTCGCGAATCAACAAACACGTTTAAAATCAATGGACTATAATCGTAAAAGATTGTATAACACATGTATTCGTTTGATATTTAAATTTTTTAACCCTTTAATAAAAAGCATTAAAAAGTTTCAATGATATTTGCTTATAACTGTAAAGACCGAATCACTAAATTTTGTTAGGCGTATGAACACTATCTAGCGATGGAGTCTGTAGTTCGGCCGCACGTGTGTAGAATGAAAACAAAACTTTATCGCCCATTCCAGTCTCAGACAACATAAATGCACCTCAATCGTTGATCTTGTCTCTAATGTGGTTAAAATTATCAAACAAACTAAAGAAATTCATCCAAATGCGAGATTTTCAACTATTCTTCGTACAGTAATCTACTTTCATTTTCTCGAAATAACAACATGGTTGACTGTTACCTATAGTGGTTATACCTATACTGTTTACAAATTGATAAATTTGAGAAGATATATTTAAATTTCAGATTGTGCAACTTTGTTAATAATTTGAAACTGTCCAGCATTGCGTCTGTAGTTCGTCCGCACGTTCTTGCCCATTTCCGTGTCAGTTAACATAAATACACCTTATTGGATTCCTAGTTCATCTTACCTCTAATGTGGTTGATATTACGAAACAAACCCAAGAAAATTAATCCAAATGTGGAATTTTTCGACAATTTTCCAGTAAATATACTTTTAATTTCTTGAAATGAAAAAATGGCCGATTGACACCTACTTTGTGTACAGTATTAGATGAATTTCAAACGATGTAAACTGTTTAAAGTTTTGATTGTATAACTTTATTAATAATTGATTATATTTAATTGCATATTTATTACGATATAGGATTATTAAATATTTTCAGCATTATACACTCTTTTCTTTTACGATATGACATCATATCTGCTATTTCATGGCTCTTCCGTTGATTCCAACTAACCCAAATATTAAGCGGGAAATTTGAAATGTAGAAAAACTACACGTATTAAAAAAAGTTCGGAAAGTTTAAATAGAATCAATGAATTATTATTTGTTTGAAAGATGTCTCGTAACTGCAATGATGTTTTTCATAGCGCGCTAATCCACATTTGCACACAGTTGCAGTTATAAGACTATGTCTCACAAAATTTAATTCTTTCCTCAAACATCTGCAAAATCTATACCATATAAGTAATAATATTAGTGGAATGTATGTATAGATCAAACCTACGAATTTCAAATCTTGTCGAGGTCTGTAAAACATACAGTCTGTTATTCACTGACTGAATAATAGGTGTACTGTCATACTGATATAGATTGTTCATTCTCAATTAGCCATAAGGGCATATTGAATTGATCTTTTTTTATAATTTGGTGTAATTCATCTGATGTTTTCACCATTCTTCAAAATAATTTTACGACCCCATTCTTTATTGAATTGCAAAACAACTTTTGTCAAGTGATGAGCAAGGGTCATTTAAACTACATTTTAAACTTAAGTTTCAACTTTGTACAGTATAGTTTGTCATATTCTTTCTTTTATTTTGTACCATCTTACCATTCCATGGATTGGTGATTCGTCTTCCGTCCTCTTTATTACTATTTGTTCAAATCCAAAATCCTCCAGTAAAAACGCGGAATTGACATCATTGGAAAAGTTGACTAACTCGCATTTCAACTGTGCTTTCTGGAAATTTACGGAGATGCAAGATGGGTATCTCATACATTCCTTTATACAAACTGTTCGTCCAGCAGTATGATAAGTCAAATATTTATAGCTGAATCTCCGATTTGCAGATGATTTCCTTACCATCTGTGATATTGAATTGTCACACTGTGCAAAAATGGTCATCATCCATTGATAAGAGATCAAACTTAGCTTCAAAACTTTCTTCATTAGTTTCGATTTCGAAGATTTTGATAAAAATTTATCTATTGCCTTGTATTTGTATTACTTCCACATCGGTCTTATTTCAGATAGTGACTAATTACTAAGCTGCTGTCCGACGATAAATGTGCCATCACACAGTATATTGATATACATGATTTATGAAAGATATAAATGAAGTATTTAAATAATGCATATTTAGATGATGAGAAGTCTGTTAACGCAGTGTTATATTTTATATGTCTATTGATTTCTCTGTTCTGATACAAACATCCAACACTTAGTAACGCTGGAATCATAGCCATTGATTAGTCATCCAAATTTATTATATTTTCTTCTATTCTCTAAATCCTCCATAAAAACATTAATGTAGATTCCCGATATAGATGGATGATTTCTAAGTGTGTATAGCCATTCTGAAATTAAAATTTGTAGATAAGTTATATATTCTGTTTCAAGTATGAGAAAATATTGCTGGAATGTTTCATTACCAGGCAAAAGTCAGGGATGAATGAGTGTATGGTTTATTACACGTATTTTGGATTTGGTTAATGAGAGATGGTCGGTACAGTTCCTACCATGTCTGTTACATTTTCTATTCCACACAAGCACTGTATGTATTTCATATAATCTTGTATAAACTCTGTATATAGACTGCTCAACAGGCCCTGCAAGAAGAAGTATACCATAACGTCATGACAGGACTATCTTCTCTTATGAAACGTCGTCCAGCAATGAGTAAGTGATAGTCCATCTTCATTTGATGGTTTTAACACAATGGAAACTCTCAAATATAATTCATGTATTATTTATCTCGTAATGTAACTTATTATTATCATCATCATCATCATCATTATTATTATTATCATTATTATTATTATTATTATTACCATTATCATTATTATTATTATTATTATTACAGTCTATATTTATTAAATTCCTCTCCTGCGTAATATATTTGTATTATGAACAATTAGCAGATCGATGCTTCTAGCTTGATAATTAAACAGTTAAGACGTTTCAAGGTTAATTCTTAAACATCTTAAACGACTAGCGCTCCCATCTTCTATATATGTTTGACGAGTACTAAACAATAAGAAATTGTCCTTAAAATATACAAAGCAAATGAGTGTCATTTCTCAAATGTTAGAAAAATTGATGGCATTAGAAGAAAGAGAAGACTATAATGAAAACATACTAGCAGAGCCGAAATGTGTAAAGGAGGAGAGATATTATTTACACAGAAAGTACAGAAATTGATTTGTTCAAGTCACACAGAAATTGATACTCCAGCCACCAGACAATTCACTATGAATCTAGATAGTTTTAATGTATCAACTGTTGGACCTGTAATGAAAGAAGTATTTAAACTTTCCAACAGGATCCCATATCTTTCCTTACATTGAAAACCAGTTGAAATATATCGTTTCTATAAAAAACAAAAAACTGCTCTTGTTTTACAGCAAAATGCCTGCTTATATAGTGATGAAACCATCAAATTCGGGAAAACGTGACAGACATTTTTCACTAAGTGATGGAAATAAATCTGTGTACTTCTTGGGTTTGAGTGGTGTGAGTGACAAAGCAGCAAGAACCACTTTAGAAACGTTCACCAACAGATGGCATATCAGATGACATACATAAAGGATAAGTATAATTCCTATGGCCAGTTTATCCTTTGTCATATCAGAGGTTTTATGTATGAGTTGGCAGTTTAATATTGCTTTTACAGAGCTTCTAGAAGAATATAAGAAGGGAGTCTTGCCACAATTCATGAGAATCTGGAATGACCTCACAGAGTCGGAGCAGTGTTTGATGGCAAAGGTCGACATTTGTATGCTGTTTGCATCTGCTAGTAAATTTTGAAGTATGACTTTTCCCTATACTTACAATGTTTGAAAAAATGCAGGAAGATCAACTACTCAAGAAACATTTGATAATCATCATCATCATTATGACCCATCAAATCTATATATATTATTCTCCGAGTCAAATAAAGCTTATTTCTTGCTGTTCTGTGGTAAAACGTTTGGTCTTGGTATTGATAAAGAAAGTGGACGTAACAGTGCTTTTAGGACACATTGTCAGTGTGATGTTATGTTTGTCTATTTTCGAGGGAACGCATTGAACATGGTATTTGTGATGGGACAAACTGCATATTACCACCACAGAGGAATACAACATTTCTTTGACAATATTAATGGAACTAACAATAAGCTTCATAAACGAACTATAT
Source organism: Ostrea denselamellosa (assembly GCA_024699665.1). Taxonomy (NCBI): domain Eukaryota; kingdom Metazoa; phylum Mollusca; class Bivalvia; order Ostreida; family Ostreidae; genus Ostrea; species Ostrea denselamellosa. The sequence goes on along the minus strand of JAMZEH010000066.1, from coordinate 2,860,943 downwards.
AGCTTGTAAGAAACCAACACATCTCTGCATGTTGTAAAGTATTTAGGTCTAATATCGAATCTTATATATCCCCACTTAGAGATTGAAAAAAATCGCATGTTTTAGACATGAACACTAATTATCATGCTCTCCTATAATACTTTGGTAGAATGAGTGAAGATGCGACTAATTTCATATCAGGTTAAGTCTTTTCATTTTCAGTTGACTTAATAGAGAAAGATCGGGTGTATGAACAGTGAGTGAAGCCCGTAGAAACTATTGATGACCAAGATTGTGCATTTGCACAAATGGTATTAGCAATGGCCATCTAGATTAGCTACCCAGAGGTTTGTATTTTGATATTACACAAGAACCTCGAGACAAAACCAATATGTGGTACCACACAACAAAGTTCCAGAGCGCGTCTTTGGCGTGCTTGATTTCTTTCTTCGCTACAGACCAAATTCCTCTACCATCTCAAATGAAGCATTTTTCAAGTTTCTTTTAACAAGACTTCTAAATGGTCAGATTCACTGCCAGTAAATGAAACAGAGAGACTGCTTACTGATGGTATGAAAAAAGAAAGAAGAGAAAAAATGTCAAATAGAGAAAACGACTGCTTAAAATAGGATCTAAACTTAAAGGAAAGACTTAAATAAAAACAAAACCTTATAGTATACAAGTACCTTAGAAAGCAGTCATGGAAATGAAATCAAAATATTCAAATAATGTCGTGCATTATGGCTGTGGCAAAAGCCAGAAGAACATGATAATGTACTAGATGAATAGGAATAAAATCATTAACAGCACAAATCAGAATTATATAAAAAGTACTGAAAATAGTTGTTTTAGACAAGAAACTTTATGATGTTAGTGAAAAGAGAAAGTTGTATTCAATTGAAAAGTTAAAAACTGATGTGCTTATGTTGATTAAGGATGCAGAAGAGAACGCATGTGAGGAGAGATGTTCAAATGAAATTTCATTTTTGTTGGGAAGAACGTATATTACCATGACATTTAAGAAAGTGGTACAAGCTCAATTCATACTCTCATCAATTGAATTGATGCTTACTTTTATTACTGAGAGCAATGATTAATTTGATGCGCTCATCAGTTCAATTATTGCTTTCATCAATTCAAATGATAGGAACATGAATGTATTATTGCGCGCAAAATTTAATTTAGAGGCTGGTATAAATGATATGATGATCTCTTTATTTAAATGAAGATATCTTTCATTAATTACAATGCTTTTGTGTATAAGGAATTAATGCGTGTATCAGTTCTTTTAAAGAGAGCAATAATTCAATTTAAGAGAACTTTAATTCAATTGTGGATATGTTATCTCTAATTAAATAGTTGTTCTCCCTAAAAGAATTATTGCGCGCATTAAATGAATTAATGTTATCATTAATTCAGTTGAAGACAGCAACAATTCAATTACTGTGTGCATCAATTGAATCCATGATATAAATTCAATTGAATAGAACAATAAGTCAATTTTTGTGCGCATTAACTGATTTGATGCGCGAATGAATTCAGTTATTGCTTTCTTCAATTGAATTATAGCGCGGATCAATTCAAATTTTGATATCATCAATTCATTTGGAGAGAACAACAATTCAATTATAGCTAGCATCAATTCAGCAGAATAATTCATGCTATCATTAATTCAATTAATGCGTGCAATAATTCAGAATTCAAGATATCAATCATTATTTGAAAAGATCTTTAATTGAATTATTGCGCGCATCAAGTGAATTGCTGATATCTGCAAATAGTTAAAGATATCTTCAGTTATTTGAGATTATATTAATTTGGCGCTCAATATACTTGACATCGCCTGTTTATTTGTTGCTTTGTTAGACATGTCTTTCTTTCTCAGTTTTTCCTGCTCTACTTTCCTTATTGCCGCACTAAGTTGTCCCAAATCTCCACACTCCTTAAGGAAGTGACAGGTAACATCTTTCAATTTTTCCAACAGGCCTATCTCAGCATCATTTCTGTATTGGTAGGAATTATCTCTCTTTTTTAAAGAATGTCTAGAAAATCTTCTAGTTCAGATACATCCTCATTTTACCTCTTAGATACACTATAGAATTGTGATATTATCTTCCACTTTATAGCATATGCACCGTCAAACTATTAAGGATTTCCTCAGTGCATCAGTACCAAGGTACATCAGATCCCCCGAGGCTCTTGAACGCTGAAATATCCTTCTACTATGTAAAATGTGGTGCAGCACTAACCCTATCCCTCATCAAGTATACAAAGGGGGAGCCGGGGAGCCGGAACTCCTCCCTGAATGTGTCAAGCATTAAGGTCCTCGAACTCCCTCTCCGACAAATCACAGGGGAGAGGAGATCCTCGGACCCCACCTCTGAAAAATCTCAGCGGGCCCTGACCCGACATGCGGTTTGTTTTGTATGGGTTTTTTCTGGCTCGCTTTCGCTCGCCAAATTTATAAAAACTCTTGCATTAGAGAATTAGGAACCTTCCACCAATATTTTATCATATTTTTGTAGAGTTAACTAAATGGCTTATAATGTAAATGAACTAGATTGTGATACTTTTCATAAGCATATTCATACTTATTTCAGAATTACTTAGTTAGGAAAAGTAGCCTAATTTAAAGTTCTACGATGGTTATGAAATAATATTTGATAATGAATCAAATTTAGATAGGAGTTTCAGGAGACATTCAATTCTGAAATATGCAAATTTAAATAGGAGTTTCAAGCGGCCCGTTTGTTTATCAAATTTACTTTCTAACAAATGTAACTCAATCAGTGTACGCGATGAGGTCGCATAAAATGAGGAGTAGTGTCACGGTAGGAGTCGGCACGTTAAAGGACCCTCACTACTCAATGACCTTGAATGTCGAGTTTGAGGTCCTACACCGGTATTGTTGCTGTCTCCATATGAGCGACAAATTCTCGATTGATTGATTGATTATTTATTGCTTTCCGCCACACTCAACAATTTTTCAGTTATCTGGTGGCGTCCAGTTTTTGTTCATGGAGTAGAGAACCCAGATACAATGTACATGGGAAGAGACTACCGACCTTCCGCAAGTAAACTGGCAAACTTGCTCACATAACACCGCGGCCGAGATTCGAACACGCACCGACAGAGGTGAGAGGCTTTGTGATTTTGAGCCCGATGCTCTAACCACTCGGCCGCCGAGGTCCACAAATTCTCGCGACGTACATTAAACTCCAAATAAACAAAAAATATGCCCCTTGTGACAGTGTCATCGCTGCCTGGTTATGGGAAGTCCGTATTATCGACTGCCAAATATCTTGCCAAATAGTATACAATAACTTGTCATTTGACCAAATTCAAGGTTATCATGATTCGAGGGGAAATCTTACACTGGACGGTGGTATTTGCTTCAAACTTTGAGGCTATGATTGTGTGTTTCATGTCCTTGAGAAAATTTCAATCATGTTACATAATGCTCACGAATTTGTCGGAGACTTCATATTTGGTATATATATAATACACTAGAAATTCTGTAAAATTACGCTCTCATAGACGAGCGCGTCCAGGATAAAGGATAAAACATTATCACATTTGAATTTCGTTGTTCTGAAATTTATTGAATTTCATATTCAACAGAATTCAGTATGTTTTCATTCACAGATTTTCTTGCCTCGCCGAAGGTTCAGGTTTCAGATGCTTTAAATAAGGATGAGTTGATCCGATTAGCAGTACACTTTGGGTCAGAGCTTGATTCTTCCAAGCGAAGACAGGTTATTAAAGTTATGATTGCCAAGAAATTTGTACAAGAAAATATTTTTGAGTAGTATAATTTTCCAAAACAAACAGTTAAATCAGTAAAAATGACGGAATTTTTATTTCAGTTAGCATTAGAAAAATTAAAAAGAGAAAGTGAGAAAATGTAAATAGAGGAAATGAAACTGAAAAACGAAAGAGCAAAGAACGATAAAGCTGAGAGAGAAAATGAAAGATCTGAGAAAGAAAGAGAACGACAATTTGAGTTAGAGAAATTTAAATTACAGCACAAATCCGAAGCCTTGCCTGTCAGTACTGAATTCGATGCTGCCAAAAAAAAATCAGGTTAGTTCCAAAATTCAAGAAAAATCAATTAATAAATATTTTCTTCAGTTTCAGAAAATTACAGAAAAATTGAAATGACCACGGCAGGTTCGATTCACTTTGTTACAAAGTGTATTGATTGGCAAAGCGGCCGATATTTGCTCGACTTTCTCCAAGATCTTGTGGAGTATGTTTGATTTCTGCAATTTGATTTGTACCATTTGGATGGCATGTCAAAGTCGGGCATTCAAAGTTAATAATAAAGCCATTTAACTATAGGTAGCTACTTTGCTAATTCACATATTATGGATTAATCCCGAAATCTTCCAACAGGGAATGAGGTCCTTCTGTAGAATACTTGCGTCATGATGCACAGCTGTATTGTTTACATTTCGAATCATCCACAATACAGTGTGGTTGGATGTATATTGTTTAAATATAGCGGAACGCTATCAAGAGTCTATTCGTTTCCTTTCTACAGAACTTGTCCAAGATATCGCCAGTATGTCTCCATCCTCTACTTCCTCTATGAGAAGTAGACTACAGAGATCTGCTGGAGATCCCCAATATACAAAGGAGCAAATTAATGGAGACGTCTGCCATTACCGGTGAAGGGTTGCACAATTTCGGCCTATGCTCGGCGCTTCCGTTCTTTCAGTAGGGAGGGTTTTTTTTATCATGCCTTGGGTTTTGTGATCTTATCCGAAGGACCGCCCCTTTAAGTCATCTCTTTCGACAAGCAAGGGGTACAGAGGATCTATACTAACCCGGATCCCCATTGGATTAATACAGTGTGAGTTTATCAAAATTCAGCTCACAACATATCAATCAGCCCTGGTATGTTTTCAAAACCATAATGTGAACTAACTCTGAAACTAATTGTGCCATCCTATATAAATAAAAGATACCATAGTCTTTACTACTACGTTAAAGAGCATTCTCTTCTACAGTCCTGACCTTAAATCATGGCTCTCAATTTCTGGGACGGGACGTAAACAGACAAACAAACGCAAATTTGATAAAGAATATAACATTATTCAATACATACCATTGTATCCAGGTGATGTTATAACATCAGTTATCATTACATGAATAGTGAAAAAGATTCATCGTCTAAAATTCCATAGAGTGTCTGTTGATATGATCGCTACAAATGAAATATGTTAATGGTTCAATTGATTATGACAATTTTGCTGTTGTAGACTACTATGTTGATGCTGGAATTATGTGTTGAAGACGTTTTGGTGAACACTGCACGGTATATTCCACGTTATGAAAAAACTATAAGAAATTGTATATATTAGGTGTGCTTGCAATTAATATAAGGGTGATGATGCTACGTTGATTGAATGTGTGGTCACTGACTGACAAGAAATCTCTATTGTAATTTGACCATTCGTTTTCCTGATTTTCCTACATCTACATTTGTATTTGTTTCTTGCTTTAAATCATTGTTCATACATTCCTCATTGTTGTTTTGCTTTTTGGTTTTTTTTTATCATTTCACCATGGGTCTAGCATGTTACATCTTTAAGACCCTTGAAATTACATTAAGAAACAAAATTAATAGACTGTGTATAGACATTTAATATGAATAATTAATATTCCAAATTTTGTTGAAGTCTGTACTACATACATTCAGTCGCTAGTATAATGTTACGAACATTAACTTACTTTCGCAATATTTCGATAGCGTTGTTCAAATCATCTTTCTACATTGTCTTGTAAATCATTTCATCATCATAAAAGTGTGTCAAAATATGCAATAACTTTATATCTCATCATTTAAATGCAAAATAATATTTGTCAAATGATGACCAAGGTTCATTTAACCTAAACTTCAAAAATATAATTTTCTATGTATTAGTTTTTTCTTTCTTTTTAAACTTCTTACCGTTCAACGCAGTGGCAATGTGTCCTTCGTATGCAAGATGAGTATTTGATACATTCCTTTATACTAGATAGTCCTTCATTTGTATGATAAGCCAAACACCTCAAATTTGCAGACGACATGCTGAGGAAGTGTGTGACTGAATTATTGCATTTTGCAAAAATACTCAATAATTTATTGACATCAAATTAAACTTAATTTCAAAATCTTTTTCAATAGTTTCATTGTATATCGAATGGCGAAGTAAACAATGTGTAAATCGTAATCATAAATCCCCAAGGCATATACAAGTTCGAGTGTAGGACAACACGGACCTCCGACAAAGCAAAGGTAGGATCAGGTGCCATGGAGAAGTAAGCATCCTCTGCTGACCGGTCACACCCGCCGTGAACCCTTAGTCGAAATTAGGTAAACGGGATTATCCGTAGTCAAAGTTAGTATGAAAAATGACAGTCTAACAAAGGGTATGAAACAAATCATTCAACATATATCCCAGAGACACTTTGTAATCGCAAACAAGGTCATTTTCAAACCGTGAATTTTGCGAAATGATGACTTCAAAACGAGATTCGTTATAATCCTTCAACATCAACTTTTTTGTCAGTAGTTGACCTCGCTTTAAAACATTCTCATACGCATGGCATTTTCTCGCGTATCGAATCAACTGGGAGATATACACACCATAAGCAGGTGAAAGTGGTATATTACTACATGAATATGGAAAGTTGATGATTGAAAAGTTGAAGTCATCACGCTTGTCATATAATGTAGTAACAGTTTCTGAATAAATTCCGCTTCATAAGCATATAAAATAAGTCTGCCAATAAGGGAGCACAATTAGTGCCCATGGGAATGGCAGTGGATTGTTGGAAGACTGGGTTTCCAAACACTACGTAAATGTTATCTACAAGAAACTCAAGCATACTCTTAATGTATACTTCAGAGTACTTGTGCGGACTATCAGAGTGGTGTCTAACAAATATGTACGTTGTTTTCCAATCATTAGAAATTTGTATTTTCAAGTGCTATTTTTGTTCAAAAAGCAATTATCAATTATCTGAAAAAGTCTACATTTTAATTTATCGTGAGGAATTGTTCTATAAAGTGTGGAGAAATCATACATTTTAATGCTGTCAATTTTAGAAAAATCCTGAGACTCTAGACTTTCCAAAAGTTCCTTGGAGTTTTTGAGAATCCACATCTGATTGACACCACTCCTGCAATATGTAGTGGAACAGTATCTCTGAAGTGACTCTTTAATAGCTGTTAGCAGTTAAGTTAGTAATAAAGATAAAGGCTTGGTAGAACACTTACTGGAACCAGCAATGTATCTTTGTTTGTAAGGATTTTTATGTAATTTCGGAGTCCAATAAAGGTATATTATTCTTCTTCTTCTTCAAAGCATTTCATAATAATCTATCTACTGCCTTGTATTAGTATTTTATTTCAGATAGTGCCTGATGATTAATCACTGCCCTAAGATAAAGACAATTCAAAGATGATGAGAAATATATAAAGGGAATTGAAAACGTCATTAATAACGTAGACAAGTCATTAAGCGCAGTTGATAAATGGGAAAGAATAAAACATTCCGTGAAAGAATTTTCTTTACAATTTTCAATATTTAAACAGAAATCGGTTAAAAAAAGAATTAAAACAATTGAGAAGGAGATAGAGAAATTAGAAACTGGAAACGCTGCGGACATTGATTACAAAAAACTTCAAACCCTAGAAAAACAACATCAATCTTCAAATGAAATAATAAATTCAAATAATAATAAGAATCAACTAAAAAATTATAGGCCAATAAGCCTGACAAATACTGATTATAAAATCATTGCTTTTATTTTTGCAAAAAGACTGCAAATAATTCTATCAAGTATAATTGATGAAAATCAAACCGCTTACATAAAAGGACGTTATATTGGAGAGAATGCTAGGCTTATACTAGACGTTTTTGAACATTGCGAAACAGAAAATATGGATGGAATTCTACTATTTTTAGACTTTGAAAAAGCGTTTGACTCTGTGGAATGGAATTTTCTTTCTAAAGTATTGAAAAAATTCAATATGGGAAAGAATTTCATTAAATAGACTAAAATTCTATATACACAACCTATATTTAAAATGAAAAATAATGGATGGATTACTAAAACATGCTCGATGACACGAGGGATTAGACAAGGCTGTCCTCTCTCAGCTCTCCTTTCTCTTTGTGGCAGAGATTTTAGCCAGTAGAATAAAACACAATGAAAATATAAATGGGATTACGATAAATAATTCCGAAATAAAAAGTATGCAACACGCTGATGATTTAACGGTAGCAGCAAAAAACGAAATATCAATGAAAAATACTCTAGATGAAATAAATAAGTTCTGTAAATGCTCTGGTACTAAGATTAATATCAACAAAACGGAATGTATTTTGCTAGGGACGTTGAAAAATCAATATGAGGAACTATTTGGTATTAAAGTTACAAATAAAGCAGTAAAATGTTTAGGCATCTTTGTAGGTCATGATAAAGAAGAATGTTACAATAAAAACTGGATGAGAATTTATAATGAAATGGAGAAATTCTTTGAATCTTGGAAAAAAAGAAAATTAACACTTTTTGGTAAAGCATGTATAATCAAAACACCTGCTATTTCAAGATTAATATATGTATCATCAATTTTATGCCTTCCTGATAAAGACTACATGAAAAAAATACAGCGATTAATTTTCAACTTCCTTTGGGACAAAACAGAAAGAATTAAACGAAACACTATGATTGGAGATATTACAAAAGGAGGTCTATCAATAGTGGACGTAGAATGTAAAATAAAAGCATTAAAAGCGGCATGGATTCCACGGCTACTGAATTCAAAAGGAGTATTATTTAGAATAATAAATAATTATTGTAAAATGCTTAATGTTGATATATACTATATGATAAAATGTTCCACCACAGATGTGGAGAATTGACCAAGACTAAATTACCACTATTTTATAAAGCAATATTATGTTGCTTTAATGAATGTAAAAATGAACTTAACTACGCTAAAAGATCCCCTGATGATATTTTACAACAACCTATATGGAACAACATAAATCTGAAATACAAAGGGAAACCCATTTTATTCGAAAATTGGGCAAAATCTGAAATTATATACGTTAGAGACTTATTCAATGATGGAATTTTTAAAACATTAGATGAGTATTCATATATCATCGATAAATCTAATTGGCTATGTGAATACAAAATTATTTTGGCAATCACGAAAAAAATTCATAGCCTGCACAACTTTTCAAATTCAAACTATTCAAATATACAAAATGTTACTAGATATACTAATATATGTAAACAACCCAGTAATTTTTTCTATAGAAATTTGATTGAAAAAAGGTTTTGCCAACCAAATTATCAGATAATATTATCTGAAGAATTTGGAATACACAATGTATTTACAAACATAAGATTAAAGATTTGAAAGATAAACAAATAGCAGAATTCAGTTATAAATTACTAAATAATATATTGTGTAATAATGCATACATGAGCAAATGGAAAAAAGATGTAAAAAAAAAAATAAGTGTACATATTGTAACCAAGTTGAAAATATAAAACATTTGATATACGAGTGTAATAATGTTTCGAATATATGGAATAGGGTCAGCAGTTATCTGTCTTTTGAAGTTCAGTGGAAACATATTGTGTTGGGGTTTTTTCAGGAGCAAAATGATAAGACAAGATCCTTAAATTTACTCATTACATACATAGCCTATAGAATATACAAACATAAAATGCTATGCAGACTAGAGTCTTTAAATGAAACTGCTTATAATATCTATAACCATGTCAAAAAATCAATCTATATTTACTCATCAGTTCTGAGCTATTTGAATGCAAGACCGGAACATATGTATTTTGAAAGCCTTTCTAAACTGATGTAATTTATATTAATTTGTTCTCTCCTATTTTTCTTCATGACGCATATAGTTTGTATAGGTAGTGGTATCTATTTATATATATGTGTGTGTTTTTAAGTTTACATATATATACATATATGTATGTGTATAAGACCCGGTGAGAAGGAAGACAGTTCCTTCTCTCATTTTTTACCCGAGGGCGGTGATGGACTGCGAGATGAGTGTGCCCTGTGGGTAGACAAGGGTATATTCCTTGATTTCTTATCTAAAAATATATTTGTATATCTTCGCTATGAAATTTTCATCTCATAAATTGAACAAGAACCCCCCCCCCCCCCCCCCAAAAAAAAAAAAAAAAGACAATTCAAACATTACGTCAATGAGTTTGATATATCAAAGATATGAATGAATAAATATTTGATAAAACCTCAAATTATTCGTGTAATCTTTGATATGTTTATTGATTTTTCTTTAATCCATTAAAACCAGAACAACATAGGGTTCGAGTTTTAACTTGAGGACCTGGTAAGTTATAAGGATTAGATAAGTATTTGTTCAGGTCCCTTACAGACGAGTAATTTCTAGGGGTAATAATAATAACAACAATACCCTTTATTTATACATAATTATTTATACAAACTAGTTTACATTCTGGCCCTGTGTTTAACATATATACATATAAAAATGATATCATAAAACATGAAAATATCACAGATAATTTATATACAGATAAGATCCACCTTTGAAGAAACCATAGACATTTATCCAAAGTTTTCTACAATTCGATAATTTCTGTGATGTTCCTATTAAAATACATTGCATTTTCTTTAAATTTATTGTTTGTTTCCTTTTTGCATCCATTCCATCGAATTCAAAAGATCAACATTTAAAATTCTTTTTATTACATTTAAAGATTTATCTGAAACATCTTTCATGGCATCATCTGCATAGATATTGACCGTAGAGTGTTTTATATATGTTGGGTAGTTATTTATGAAAAGAATAAAAACAGAGGACCCAATATAGAATCCTGAGGGATTCCGATGGTAGCATCTTTCTCCCGTGCGATAGCCCCTTTCCATTTGACGCATCTTTTGTGTAAATAAGAATGAAACCATTTCCAAATCTTTTCACATATACCAAAGGATAAAAGTTTGTACATCAATACATTATGATTGACTGTGTCAAATGCTTTGCTTAAATCAATAAAAAGTATACCTGTAAGTTTCTCTTTATCAATGTTTTCAAACCATTTGTCAATGATTTTATTTATAACAGTTTCGCATGAATGTCTTGGTCTAAAAACTGATTGATGCTCTGATAAAAGTTTACCTTCATCCAAATACTTGTAAAGGTGTTAAAAACTTAAAACACGCTATCACACTAACACACAACACGCCGTCACAATTTCACGCTAACACGCCGTCGCGCTGTCATGCTAACACATAATACGCCATTGTGTGTTAGCGTGACGATGTGTTAGAGTGCGACGGTGTGTTCTGTGTTCGTGTGATAGCCCCCACAACAAAGGATGGCTAGACCATCGCTATCTGTAAAGGATTGTAAGGTGTCTGATGTAGACAATTTGCTATTTGGAAAGTAAACAATAGCATTAAATTCATCCGAAACTTTCAAGAAAAGTATGCATGTCTTGACGTAGAGGTTTTAAAAGGTGAAGTCTATATGACCCTAACGTGACAATGTAACAGCTTCAAGTGGCAGATTTAGAGAGGGTGCACCTCACTCTTTTCGGTCTCAAATTTACAAAATAATGTGAGTAAAACTCCAGATTTGGCACCCAGTATTCTGGCTAATACTTGACTTTCACAACTGCCCCCTCCTTTACGGAAATTCCGTATACGCCACTGTCTTGTAATGATTTCTTTATCATATGATTGGATAGTTTTATAATTTCATATCTATCTCTTACGGAAGCCCATATAGGACCTATCAAAAAATATTTTTGAATTTGTTATAACGAATTCTTGAATTTGTTAAAACGAATTTAAATCGTTATAACGAATTGTTGAATCCGTTATAACGAATTTAATTTGTTATAACAAATTTTAGGAATTCGTTATAACGAATTTAATCTGTTATAACAAATTCGCTGAATTCGTTATTTCAAATTTTGAAATCTGTTTTAACAAATTAAATTTGAAATAACGAATTCTTGAATTCGTTATTTCAAAGATTGAATTCGTATTTTCGGTTTTTTAAAATCTGTTATAACGTATTTTCATCCAATTCGTGATAACAAATTAAAGAGTGTCAAAATTTCAATGTTATAAATCCGTTATCACGGACTGTGATCTGTGATAACAAATAAATAAATTTGTTATAACAAATTATAAAATTGTTATTTCAATCTCCAATGCAATCTGATAGTCTAGGCGATAGCCATATTATAAGCGAGGCTGTCGTTATATCAAATTTATTTATTTGTTATCACAGATTACACTTCGTGATAACGGATTAATAACATTGACATTTTGACACTGTTTAATTTGTTCCCACAATTTATGGAATTTGTTATCACGAATTGGATGAAAATACGTTATAACAGATTTTAAAAAACCGAAAATACGAATTCAATCTTTGAAATAACGAATTCAAGAATTCGTTATTTCAAATTTAATTTGTTAAAACAGATTTCAAAATTTGAAATAACGAATTCAGCGAATTTGTTATAACAGATTAAATTCGTTATAACGAATTCCAGGAATTCGTTATAACGAATTTAAATCGTTATAACGGATTCAACAATTCGTTATAACGATTTAAATTCGTTTTAACAAATTCAAGAATTCGTTATATCAAATTCAAAAATATTTTTTAATAGGTCCTAAATGGGCTTCCGTAATCTCTGCTTTATCTAGGTATTTTTATCTTTTTTATTTCATATATTGGTCATAAATAAGTTGATTGAAAATATTTTTACACACTGAAAAACTTTATTCTAACATGAAACCCGACTCCCAAAATCGTGTTTGAAAACGTGGAATTTGCTGTATATATCTAGAGTGAGACGAATGCGCTCATTTCATATGACTATAAACCAACGCTTGACATTAATTTAACTACTGTTCTGTACAACTCCTAGAATGCCGCATTATGGCACCCCACTAAAAATCAAAAATTTAAATGTCTCAAATACATCATTGCATCAGTTTTTGAAATTTAGGTTTGTTGCTATATGTTACACGTATCAAATATTCATGCATAGTTTTGGGGTTTTTTTTATTATTTTTTTTTTTCAAATTTATATCATTTATTACATAATTGATACATTATCAGTTATATCATATACAATATATGTAAAAATGTAATGCATTCATAACAATCAAATCAGACAATATAATTTGAAGAAGAAAAGGAATTATATTCATGAAATTGGGTTCTTGTTCAATTTATGAGATGAAAATTTTCATCTCATATATATTCATGCATAGTTAAAAGTAATTATAGAAGCGAATCGTCATTGGACCCCACACACAAAATAAATAGCCATTTGTATCATGTTAGGATTTTTTAATTTATGTTGGTACAATGTTGAAAAAATTCAAATGTTGAGGTGTATATTCACTTCGAAGGCATTTGGGGGTGAATTTAATGTTCTATTTAATTTAGGTAGTTAAACCTCAGCCAGTACGCAAATTTCCGAGATATCCGCCCTTCTGTGATGAAGGTACCTTCAGTATACTATTAAACGTTTGGGTGGGTACAAGATGTATATTATAGATTGGCTGTGAAAATAAATATGAAAATTTTGATAGCATGAATTTTGTTTATATCAGCCAGTGGTATACATTAAAACGACCATATCAAGAATAATTTTTTTTTTAAAATATGAAATCAAGTTGACACGATTGAAACTTTTAACAAAGAAAGATCGTCATTTTCGATATCTATTTGAGCTAATTTATTTATTCTCATAAATTTAGTACATTTGTGTTTTCCTGCAATATGGGTGGTTATATGAGAGCTGGTAATTATCATTCAGTTAATATGTAAACGCAGCCATAAACATCTGTACCCACCGCGTGTGTACAAATAGACCTTTACGTCTCACCATGCATAAGAATTAAAGAAAGGGAGAAAACTATTGGGCAACTCGAAAATTGAGTAATACACGTTTATATTCCTCCTCTACTGCAAATACATCCATCGCATAGATTATCTGTAACAAGTTAGAGATTATTAAATGAATTTATTTTTAGAATCAATGATAGAGAATATTAAATGAGTTAATTTCTGGTTTGACAGTCTTGAGGATTATTCGCTTTTTAAGTGTTTTGCTTCGGGGGAAAACTTTCAAATGAAAAATAAATTGCTTTCTAGATTAACAATCTTTGTTTGTCGAAGTTTCCCGGGTACAAGGTATTCCCTTATTATCACACATATCCTTTTCTCTGTGAAAAACTGGAAAATTCCAATACGTTTGTTTGTCATGCATTTTCAGAAATATTCAAAGCTATTGAAAACGAAATGTTGAGGAAATGCACGTCTTGTTGTTCCGTCCTTCTCCATTTGGCTAACAGCAATTTTCCAAGTCGGTAATACACCATGATAGTGCATACTTCCGTGTCCCTTCCGAGGAGATTGGGAGATTAGATATGGAATAGCTAACGATCTATATGACGAATATACGGTCTTCGTGTGTGTGTGTGTGTGTGTGTGTGTGTGTTTTGATTTGCAGATCCATGCTAAATTTGTATATCCCTATCCCATGCGCGTCAAGCATCTGTTACGTCATCAATATTCATTTGAATCGCTATTTTGTAATTGAAACCATCCCCCCCCCCCCCCCGAGAACTACGCTATTTATATTTGTTATCTAAACGCTTCTGATACTTCTTAGAGGCCAATGGCGCTACTTCTGCAATCACTGGGCAATGTCAAAGGCCCGAAACCCGTATATAGATGAAACAGTATTGAAGGGAGGGGTGCCAAAGTTTTACCTAAAAAATTCAGTCTGGTGTATCCATCCTCTAGGAGAAATAGTTTTCTCACAGAATGTCTGGAGCATATTGTAGTTAATGGTCAATTTTGCTATTCAATGGATGAATATACAATAGAGTTCTCGTTACCACCAACATTAGTATGGTACCAGAATTCGGTTGACTTTTAGTCCAAGCAACGTGTGGTGTAAAACAATAGAAGCTGTTAGTGTACATATCAAAGGCACTGTTTCGACCAATGTCCACCAGGGGTCACTGTTACAACATCTCATGTGTTTGACAAATTCTTATGAACATTGATGAACTTTTCAGAAAATATAATCCAGAATATCACACTTTCTATGCCTATATTTTGATGCATGTTCGTGGCATATTTGTACTATGTATTTGTGTACAGGCGTACCCATTATATCGCCACAAAATATCTTATGTATCAGTGTATGTTGTTTTCCACTTTTCTGACATAATTACATATACATTCCAACTTGTTCTACGCAAGTTATTCAATTTTATATCTTCTTACCCGTTCCAGTATATACGATAATAAATATAATCAAACAAAGGAAAAAACACTCATTTAATTGTAAATGTTTATTACTTGAATGATATTTTATTGAATATCAACTGCTCCTCCTAATTTTAATTTTAAGACGAACATCACATCTCTATAATTCAAACATGATTTATGCAACAGCTGCCATAACCTCAACCTCGCATGTTACAATATAACAGCTAGCATCTTTCGATATAAGCTGAAGTTGAACATAGCGTCCTAGAAGACAATCCTTGCAGACGATAGTTTCGTCTTGTGCCTGTGATCCTTCTCCACATGACGTCATTTCGTTCCATGATGCAGTCGCGCCCACTCTTATTTCGTATGCATTACATGGTTCGCCGCTGTTCCACCCTATGATTATATAATATTATATAGAAAAGAGACGAAACAGTTATTATCTAAATTATTGTATCTCATCGCTTTCGCAGAGAATCCTAGAATTTCAGTTTTATTTTATTGTATGATATTTTGCGTCCACTTCGAGTATTTGTTACTCATGAGAGACCCTTGATTGAAGAGCCAACTATTTCTTACCTTATTCTTATGAGATATAATTCATATAAACCCTAAGAAGAAATTTCTTGCTTTGGCCTTCAAATTAACATTTAGGTCGAAGACGTTTATCTGTCAATGATATTACTTTTTATTCACATCTAAATACGGCATATCAATACTTATCCATTCATTTGTGTGTGTGTGGGGGGGGGGGGTGGGGGTGGGGGGGTGTGGGGGGGTATGTCCTTTTCAGAATTTTCCACTCATATTCAGACGTCACCAACTACAGGTGAATACCAATGTTGTAGTTTAGACCTATGCTTACCGCTCAGGGACGTAGCAGTAAAGGCTATTTAACGTGACAACGCTTGCCACGACACGGGGCCACCGTTTTTACTGTCATATTCAGAAGACACTTGACTTCAACTTTAAAATATGCCAAGCGATTGGCGAAGGAGCCATCATTACTTGGGTATGCGTCTTAGGTTTTACGCGGTCCGAGTCACGAATGAACTTTCTATCAATGAGCTCTCACAATTGGTAAATTCAATATACCCCAATGTACTCTAAATAAAACACAAGAAGGACTATTCTAAATCTGCTTCATATTTGATTATTTTACAACAAAAATAGATAGTAACGACAGATTAATATTCAACTCAACTTTATGAAAACCTGAATTACTCCAGCTTCACTATCGCCTACTTCCAATATTTATTTAACAATGTTCCATTCTTGCTTTTGACAATCAACATTTGGTAAAGTGTATGGTCTTTGTAATGATTTTATATGCATATGGAGCCTGTCATTCGATCAGATGTTGTCTGACGTGTTTCATACCGATTGTTAAGCCGTTCTTCGCATACTATTTTGAATACGGAATTTACGTGGTCAAGATATGAGATTCAAAGCGAGTGGGACTGATCAACAGATAATCCTTACTCTTCCTAGGCAATTGATCCCACCTCTGGTGTGTCCAGGGGTCCGGGTTTGTCCTACTCTAAATTTTGATAGAATATATGAGGTTGATCAATGTTCGTTATCTTCACATCCACACAGCATATGACCAATCAAACTTCGCTCTGTTCACTTATATTCTATTGAATCACACCGTTTATCCTTACCAGTATAAACAATCACGTGGTCAATTTGGTGTACGTTCTGTAGGTCGATTCTAAACCATGGCTGTGATTCTGTCCATGTAGCTGGGCATTTCATATCTATAGCTGTTCGAACTCCATCAGCCAGTTGATGAGGACTATGAGCCTGCCAGTTATCACTCCACACTGAACTAGATTTGACAGATTTGTTCAGTGCCATGTTTTTGAAACGTAGTCGCTTACCTATTGAAAAAAGAATAGATACTGAATGTTAATGATTTGTACTAAAAGTCATAAGATTTTATTCTATCCACATTAAACAATTATTAATAGTATTAAACTTGATATAAAGAACTCCACAGTGACATTCTAATTATTCGTACATGTAATCTTTTTTGAATCACCCGTAACATCAACCACAAATTGCTGAAAATACTGGCAAAATGTAGCTGAATATTGAAGCTGAATGTCCTCATTGACCTCGTAATGAGAACTTTATTATCAAAAAGTGAATATAACAAACACTGACCAGTCTCGTAAATCCTATAAAGAATACACAATTAAGAGTAGGGCAAACACCAAAGGTAGGATCAACTGACCAGAAGGGTAACCAACCCCTTTTGACCGGTTACATCCGCCGTGACTATTATATCCCATTAAACGGAGTAAGCCGTATTCAAAATTTGTATGTAAGTAATGACCTAACTATTGGTATGAACTACGTCAGAAAACATTCGACCTAATAACGGGATAAATTTGCACATCAAATCATTATAGCTGCCACAAGAGAACGTTGAAATCCTGTTAAATTAAACTTATTTGTCAGTAGCCTATCTTGGTTTAAAATTTGATTATACAGAAAACATGCTTATCGAATCAGTTGAGATACATCAACACTATATTATATTTGTTTGTTTATAGCCGCCTGAGCAATTTTTCAGCTATCCGGCCACTATATTATAAATACCATGAAGGTGATAATGGAATATTGCTACATGAATATGGAAAATTGACTGAAGTTTTATAAGTTGAGATGTTGGTTTGCCATTATCGTCTATGTTCAGTAAAATAGCCGATAATGAAGCAGATGTGGAAGACTATTGTTTCCTTTTTTCCTCAATTAATTGAGATATATTCAACCGAAGTATGAATGAAGGTGAACATTGTTAATAGATGAAACGTTATTATCGTTCCTAAATGTCGAGTTGAACCACAACAAGATTTTTTTTCACATAAAAGTTTTTGAATAAATATTGCCTCATAAGAATACAAAAACGTGTCAGTTATTGATAAAAATATCAAAGGTTTACACTTCTTAATAGAAGGTTTAGAGAGGGAACACATGTTGTCAAAAACAATCATTATAGATATCTACTTAATTAAACATCAATATATCGCAGGATTTTTTAATGGATTACCAACCTTCTGGAAAACAGTGTCTTTCTTCTGATTTTGTCAAAATGCATTTGTAAAATATTTCATTACATCTTCCAAGAACTGTAGACTTGCTCTACAAAAAATAAATTGATTGATTGTTTATTCTTCTCCGCCACACTCAACATTGTTTCAGTTATCTGGTGGCGTCCAGTTTTTATTGGTGGTGGAGA
Source organism: Ostrea denselamellosa (assembly GCA_024699665.1). Taxonomy (NCBI): domain Eukaryota; kingdom Metazoa; phylum Mollusca; class Bivalvia; order Ostreida; family Ostreidae; genus Ostrea; species Ostrea denselamellosa. The sequence goes on along the minus strand of JAMZEH010000066.1, from coordinate 2,842,382 downwards.
GAACCCAGATACAATGTACCTGGGAAGAGACCACCGACCTTCCGCAAGTAAACTGGCAAACTTTCTCACATATATCGGAGCAAGCAAGAATTGAACCCGCGCCGACTAGGAAGTGTTAGTTTTATTTGAAATATTTCAGTAAGACTAGTGTATATAAATTACCCTCACTTCCCCCTCTTTCAATTCCCCAAGTCACCTCCGCTCTCTGATAAGAGCAACGTTACTCAATAAAGTTAAAAACAATATCCATAGCACTACTGTCATATCGCAGAAAAATAAGAGTTGTATTCATTTTAAAAGTTGATCTTGCAATGTTCTCAAAATAACCATTCATTTCTTGAAACCGACACTGCACCTAAAAGATACTCAACTTCCAATTTTCGATAATATTTTTATTGTTTATCAAAATAATATCATTTCATTTTTGCAACTAAAAGTATACTATTCTATTTAATTGGATAACACAGTGAATTTAGCTAATATCATTTTAGTACATAAAATGTCAAGGTAGAAGAGATGACACCAATTAAAATTTTCCTAATTTAATAACGAATATACCCAGTTAAAATTTGCTGTAGCTCGAATTCTGCGATGAATAGAGGTTTTGACATGTCAAAAGAAGATGCTTACTCCTCCTAAGCATCTCACCCTTCTTCTGGGTTCTCCAGGTCCGTCTGTCTGTCCTTCTCTTAATGTTGCATCCTTTATCGAAATATAGATAGATCACTACTCGTTATCTTCACTTAAAAGATATAAATCGTGTAACTAAAGTTTTTAATTTTTTACCATATTTAATTCTTTGCATACCAAAAATGACTTTAAATATATTTTTCAATGAAACATTTGTGTAGTTTTCGAGTTTGAAAGTGACAAATTCAAATCTTGCAAAATGCATATTTACTTTTGATATCTTACATGCCATTACGTGTGACGTCATATGCGATATTGAGCGAAAAAGTTTAAAAACAGACATTGACCATTTTATAAACGGATTAGATTTAATCGACAAATACGCCAATTTTCACGTTAACGGTTTATAGATAATATTGCATTAAAGTGTTTTGTGCCACTCAAAGGTGTGTACTACTGCCAAAACAAGGGATGTGAATTGCGGGGTTTTTTTTTTTCAATTGTTCGGAATAGTCTGGTCCGATTTCAGCTAAAAAGAACTTCTAACGGCAAATTATTATTATTTGGTTCAACATAACTTTTTAACCTAATTTGAGTATGCTGAATCTGAAAAAATATGTTGAACTTCATGAAAATGGCGTTAAATAGGTCAAAATGGCGATTCAAAATGGAGGACAGTAATTTTTTTCAAATCGTTTTGAAACGCGCATGTAGAAAAAAAAAATGTAAAAACTATGATTACAAAATACAATAGCATCGAGAAAAAGATAGAAATAAGCATGCGACCCTAAAAAAGCCATTGCACGAAAGAAAACCCGAATTTTCTCTGTTTTTCCTCAAAATTCAACGTATACTGTTCCTACATTGTTCTTTGCTTGTGACTTTGCACTTACAAAGGTCCATGCACAGCAAATTGTTACGCTTGCACCCACACCTCAATGTTTTACAACCTGTTGTGCAACTACATGCAATCAAGTCTAAACAAGATTCTGGAATTGGGTCTAAAGTCATCAGAATAGGCACTAGAATACCTTCATTCAACTTCCATCCCATCTCAGTTTGAGATGGTAATGTGGGGTTACTTATATTTGCTTGTCTCCATACCAGCGCTTGATAATGTGCACGTTTAATGTGCAGATGCAAGGCATCGCTAGTGGGGGGCATGTTTTCGGGGCTCTTGGATTTTCCGAATAAAATGTTCCTAACCGAGTCAGTTGACGACACTGTGCCCTGGTTATACAGCTTGCATACGAACTTTTCACAGTCGACTATTTTCTGTTCAGTTAAATTGCCCTCTCCAAAACCCCCAAGAAGCCCAACATTGTCTTTGTAAACCTTAAATCCAGATTTTTGGATATCCCAAAGAAAAAAGAAGTTGTGTCACATCCAGTCAGAGCATGGAATGCTAACAGATTCGTGCACATTTCTGGAGAGGTAAAGGTTTTCTCTACAACAGCATGAATAGGAATGTTCTTGGGCTTTGCAGATGTTCCAGCAACCATCCACAACTGTATATTTATTTCTGAAAAGAAAGATACAAGTAGCAGTAAAACATCAGTATCAGATGCTAGTACAACAACTGAACTGCAAGTGGATTCTTTCGCACAATGTATGGCATGAAGAACTATTCTAGTATCTGCCTCTTCATGTGACGCATGTAGGGCAGATATATCGAGGAATTCGTCATTGCATTTAACGCTATTCTCATCGAGAAACCCACCAGCAGTAACAACAGTTTTCTCTGTGGGTGCATGAAGAATTATCTGCTCAGATAAAAAGGCAGCTAGGTCTTTCTTGTTGTCATTCAAAGACAAAAAAGCTGAAAAGTTATTCGGGAGTGGCACATCCTTATTTTCAATAACCCTTCTAACTGGCTGCTGCCCTTTTGCCCTACGAGAACGAGTGCCCGATTTTATAGATTGTTCCCTGTAACGGTCGAACAGAACATCAACTCTTGAATACATGGCCCCCTTTCTCACCACAGTGGAAACAAACTCATCTGCAAAGTCTCCAAATGTTTTCATGCCATGTGTTTTCATGCTCTGAACTAAAGCCTGGCCATCTATGATCAAAGCTGGTGATTCGCCTACATTTTCGACTCGCGCCCTTACATCAACATCTTGAAGTATGTCTTCTAAAACAACAGATTTGTTTCCAGACTTTAGTGCACCGCTGGTATCCGCTATAGATATCGGCACAGGAAGGAGCTCGTGTTTCAAAATCTGCTCTAAATCAACCTCTCGTCCGGCCTTATATGCAATGACAAGTCTCTGCAGTATGTTCCGATCTGCCTTTAGAATTTTTTTCTTTTCCACAGCTTTTGGTACAACTTGTACCTTGTATAAGGAGTCAAATGTTAATGAGCAGCTTTTTTTCAGAACACTTCTCAAAGGAACTTGTAAACTACTTGTTTCTATGTTTGGTATCAGACGATCTTTTACGAAATTCTCTAATGATATCTGTCCCAAATTTGCTGCAGAAAGTAAGGACTCCTTGATCATATCTGTAGCTTTGTCTTTTGTAACTATATTGATCAGTTGATCTCTTTCGTACAAAAGGTCAAATACTCTAAACCTTTTCATTGCATCAACGAGCGAATCCTCATACACTGCATCAGTAACTTGTCGACTCTTTGATGCGTCCTTGTGTGTGAGAATGTCATCTGGATTCACATCGTACATCACCTTTGTAAGAAGACTTATATGAGATCTCAGATTGTATGAAAGGGACCACCTACTGAGAGCAGATGGAGTCCTAGTAATTCCTACAATTCCACCACCTTTCTTACCCGTGGCGTTTAGCCATTCTTGACTTTGGTCTGGGTCAACTTGATTGAAAGTTCCAGCACTTCTCTTGACGACAAAATTTCCATCCTGAAACTCTGATAGTACTTCAATAGGCAATTGGTGGCAATCAGCAAGATACACACTACCCCACCTAGCATAATTTGTATGGTCATATCGGAAGAACCATGGGAGCATTGAACGGAAAGACTTCAAATATAAATCCCAAAGCCCATCTCTTTCTGACTTTGTAAACATTAAAAGGATAGAAACCATGTCCAAATATGACCACCAAAACAGGACATTTGGGTTGTCAATTTCCTGTCTGAAACTTGAAAAATACTCTTTGAAAACAGGATTTTGCAGTTGGTCAATGCTAGAAAGTATGTCTTGCTGTTCAGTCATGATGCCATTCAATGTTTGCGAATGATCAACATTTTTGGTAGATACAAATAACACAAAGTCTGGCAGTAAAATCTTCCAGATTGCTTGAGCAGTAATTTTATGGGCTCTCATGCCACGACTGTAGTGCTTTCCACCTAATACATTTTCAGCAGCCACAGGTCCTAATAACTCGCATTCCATCCACAGTTCATGCAAACCAGAACCTCTCATATGATCTCCTATACATTTCATGAAATTCATAGCTATATGTAAGCCACCCATTCTTGGAACAAGCCTGTCTCTATACTCAGGAACTGACCATTTTAAATCCATCAACTTAAAGTACAAAGCTTGATCAACTGTGATAACTGTATGACGTTGACCAAGATGCTCAGATATGTGCATGCATTTCTGGACAACTGTGTTAAGTGTATCCATTTCATGAGCAGGTGCTTGTACAATAGGCATGTAACCAACAAGTGTGAGATCCGGGTTTTTACTACTGACAGACTGATTATGTCCTGACCAACTAGCTGGGACTTTCTGCTTATGTCTGTGCAAATGAAACGCCAATTCATTAGCAAACTCTTGAGAGGACAATTGATTCTCTGAGTCAGAAGGTTGGAAGATATCTAACGTAACTGGTCTGGGATAGTGAGGTTGTGATTTTCCTTCTACTATTGGGGAAATGACAATACTGTCCATCTGAGGAGGTACCTTCAATGTCTCATTTGAAGATGGACTTATGTGCTGAAGGTTAATGTCATTTCCCGACCCTCGTTGCCAACATGCTATCTGCGTTGCATGGAATGTTTCCTTGCCATCCAGTGTTGAATCACTAATATCAATATTGTCAGCTGTAAAGTGTGTGAAAACGCTTGGCTTTAAATTCGAGGGAAGGAAATGTCCAGTCCTTTCGTCCATAGACTGAAGGCTTTCCTCTGCAAGCCCAGTGTCAACACGCAGAACATCTTTATAACTCAGGGTGTGACCAGCACTATTAAACAAGTTTAACAGCTGTTTTGACCTTGTCATTTGATGCAAGGTGCATGCAAGGCCAATATGCTTTGGAGTCCACTTTTTTCCATTACTTACCCCATACACAATATCCTGAGCTACGCTCACTATTTTCTTCTGTCTGCTGCAATCTGGATTGTCATTGCCATCAGTACAATCAAAGACCTCTTGTCCGCCATAAAGAAGATTCAGAAACATGAGGATACTATCTGGGACACAACTTACGGCATCAGCCTCACAAACATTCAAACCCATGTGACCAGGTCTATCTTGCAGGTCTGATCTTAATCTTAGTGCAACATGTACCAGTTCATGAAATGAGTTGTGTGGAGGTTTATAACATGGCATAGTGAGTAATTCGTCATCCATGGTATCTTGGTCATCATGAAACATATCTCCAAAATGAGATTTAGAAAGAATATGGGGCACTAAAAGAGTTTCGCGTTCAGATACTGCTCTATCGAGGGGACGAAGAAACTGGAAGATATTCTGCACCTTGGCTTGCAGATTTTCTTTAAACGTTGATCTACGAGTGATAAAAGACTGTGGCATTTCAGATCCTACCTCTTCTACCAACTTGGAGTACCTGTTCCATGTATCAGAGAGCTGTAAGATTTGGCACTTGCTGGCTGCGTACTCCAGTTCTCGAACAAGAAATATCATGGCCAGATCTTCACATTTTGACTCCTTTTCTGTTTTTTGTGTATCATACTTAAAAGCATTCATGCATTTTAGATGGTACTTACCCTCTGCAGCTATCAAATCGCTAACGTTTCCTAACTTAACACGAAGTATGTTGTCATACTTTGCATTTTTAAGAACCATGTCGCTAACAGAAAATGTTGTAATGTTGAATAGCTTCGGTTTAATTTGTTGTTGACAAAATATGCATAACTCCCAATCTATTGGTGTAGATGCATTTCGCAAAGTTCGGGATGCTGCTGCAGAAGGGTGTGAGCAAGATGACGTAGACGGTACATCATCCTCTGTATCGACGTTGATTGTATCAGATGTGTTTGTAAGCAAACATGCTTTTCTTTCCATTAACTGAATTGGTCTGGGGTGAGTAAATGCACTATAGCATTTCCTATGACATAGAACTCTATCATTCGGACTTAATTTTTCTATTCTGTCAATGGCATCATAGTTCCTGGCATCTTTAACTTTCTTACGACGAGATGCCCTCTCGGTCAACGTTTCGATAGACTTTTTGCTTTTTAATTCTAACGTGTCTGTCTTTTTTTCCTGACATATAACATACAAATCTGTATCTATTTGATAACTTCGCTTAAGTGATCGTTCAGTCATGATTTCTAATCAATGAGTGGTGAGATATGACAAGCCTATAACCTCGGCCATCAGTTTTATACCTTATGTCAGAATCATTTGTTAATTCGATCCTCGATTGTGTCGGTCGCGCTATTGTGAAAACCATTGAACACTGTGTTGAATTTCAAGTGCATTTATATCATAAAGTATGCAATACGTTAACTGAATAATTTGCACAATTAGAAGGAAATAAGCATTAAATATCATATCAAAATGCATATATATACTGTGCGTCAATATGCGGTTGCGAAAAAATGAGTTAATTGGGATCTAATCGTTTTTTTCACAATTTTAATTGTTTAACGAACATTGAACAATTTATTCTATTTTTCAGACACATATAAGTTTAGTACAAGCCTTTAAATTGCTTTAATTTGCAATAAACGTTTTTAAAATAAAGCCATATAGATAATTTTGCAAATTTCAACACCGCCATTTTGAATCGCCATTTTGACCTATTTAACGCCATTTTCATGAAGTTCAACATATTTTTTCGGATTCAGCATACGCAAATTAGGTTAAAAAGTTATGTTGGACCAAATAATAATAATTTGCCGTTAGAACCCATTTCTAGCCTCTTTTTTCAAAATCTGGACCAGACTAGAAGACGATACGAGGAAAAGGACTTATGTAATTTTTTGCCATTTAAAAAAGTCATAACATCAGTACTGTATAACACCGTGCTTCCACTTGATAACGATGATTAATTGTTTTTATTTTACGTCCTTTTGATAATTTTTCATTCATATTGAGAGCCACCATGTTTAGGTGAATTACCCCAATTTGGAGCTATGCTTAGCGGTCAGGGCCGTAACAGCGAGGGTTCTTTAACGTGACAACGCCTGCCGAAACATGGAACCTCTATTTTTATGGTCGTCACTTGATAACGACGTGTAGATCACAAAAAGAAAATATTAGCATTGCAAGCGTTAGAATGAGGTAAAGTGCTTTTTACTATAAATTTGATAATGTTTTTCATTAATTTTAGAAAAGGCACCCGTGACAGAAGGCCTAGTTGTCAACGATGTAACATGTCTAATAAGCTTTCTAATTCAAAAATAAATTTAATTGCATATTTTATCATACGAAAGACAGATGTCTGGAGAAAGTCAACATCGACATAAATGTTGTTAATGGTGAATAAAAGTTGAATTTTCAAAGCCATCTACCATAACTGATTGAAAAAGGTCGCATGTGCCTTACTGTATCACGTAACTACCTAACTAATAATCGAGAGTATCTTTTTACAGTTGGGGCATAAATAACGTCTCTGCATTGTTTTGGTGAAGATAGTCCACTACTAGACTTGTTGATGGACAAATGACATGACGACAGCTTGCAAAACAATGTCAACATACGGTTGACCTTTCAAATTACCTTCAATAATGACCCCTACAGACCCCACCCCCACATTATTAAGTAACCATTATCAAACCTGTCACATTCCGCCATACAGCCATAGATATAACATTCACTGCGATGTATAAAAACACGCCTACAGCCACCTGAGCGTGAACCTTGATCTTCAGAGAATACATCGTTGCATAAAAATTCATTTGAACGATGTCCGTACAACCATTATTGTCTGACGTCACGTTGATGACGATTGAGGGGCATTCCTACTGCAATGCAACGGAGCTTGGTGTTATAGTGGCGGAGACGCCTCAATACACTATTTCGGCTTATTCTTGGATTGTGTGATCCTGCTGTCTTATTTGCAGTTTTTTTATGCATCTCTAAACCGGTTATCCCAGTATTGAAACCTCATGAAACGATCTTTACGAAGCGTCAAAATTGTAGGCCAGCAAGTTGGAAGGCTTTGGCAGTTGTACCTGTCAAGTGTTTGTATAGACAAGATACTTTGTCTTTGTAGACATTCAGAGCTCTTTAAACAGCGTTTTAGGTGTCTGTGCAACAGTTTAGGCCATGTTCTTTACATCGTTAGGTAGCCCAGGCGTCATTTATGCAACATCAGAAACATCGTGCTGCATTTTGTCAACTCATTAACTGTCTCACCCAGTTCATTATTCATACCATGAAAATGCTAAAATAACGAACAGTACTCAATCCAGTCTCTGAATTCTCATAGAAATTGCAAATCAGATAGATTGGGTAACACGGACCTCTGGACATACCCAGAGGTGAGACCAAGTGCCTAGGAGGAGGAGAAAGCATCCCCTGTCGACCAATAACACCCGCCGCGAGTCCTACATCTTGATCAGCTATACGGAGTAATTCGCATTCAGAATCAATGTGCCAAGAATGACCTATCAATCGGCATAAAACACGTCAAACAGCATTTGTCCTAATGGAAGGTTGTATTGGCAAACTAGATCGTTATAACGAAGTACTGACGTTGGACGATATTTTAAAAACCCGTGATCATCAACAGCAGATGTGGAAGATTCGATGGTGTCTTTTATTTCAAATTCACTGGGATATATCGAATCGACATATCAATGAAAATGATAATTATTAATAAATAAAACGTCGTCGATATATCTAATTGTCGAATTGAAGGCCAGAGCAAAAGATTTTTTCTTCTCATGTAGAAGCTTTTGAGTGAATTCTGCTTCATACGAATTTAAAAAACAGGTCAGCTAGCAAAGGAGATCGATTCGTGCCCATGAGAATTCTAACAGACTGTTGGAAGACCTGATAATCGACGACTATGAAGATATTGTCAATGAGTACCTCTAGAATCTTTTTAATATCAATTTCAGAGTACTTGTGCGTGAAGTCAGAGTGGTGTTTAACAAAATGTTTTGGTTGACTGATCACTAGATATAAATATTTCTTTTACCATTTTTGTTGAAGAAGCAACTGTTTATGATGCCAAATGTCTAGTCCTTAATTTATTGTGAGGTATGGTCGTGTAAAATTTTGTAAAGTCATACGTTTTAATGTTGATTTGAGAAAAGATTTGCTATTATCAACAATAAAGATCAAAAATAAGACCATGCGGCATTTAAACAATGAAATGCAAAATGCGTATCGTCAAATAATGTGCTCCTGTTACTATAATGAGACAAAGTATCGGATGTTATCGTAGAACAGCATGAAGAAAATAAAACGGCATATTTCCACTTATAAAGGGTTATACATCGCATCACCCATGTTACACACACACACAGAGAGAGAGAGAGAGAGAGAGAGAGAGAGAGAGAGAGAGAGAGATGGGCCAGAGACGGGGAAAACTTTACAGTTTGTTTTGTTTTCTAACGATTCCAGATTTAATGTCAGTAATGATAGTGTTTACCGTCGTGTTCGTATATACAAGAAAGTTATGTGCGACGCAAAAGATGCAGCGAAGGTAGAGTCATGGTCTGGGGCGCGATTAACACAATTTTTCGATCACAGATGGTCATTTTGAAAGGAACCTCCACTGTCAGGCGGAATGTAGATGAAAATCTGCGGGCTGTATTAAACCCATTAACACAGTTTTCAACAGGACAATGCGCGCACACAGAAATATTAACTCGAAATTTCAATTTCATTCAAACGAATGGTATATAGCTTGATTGGCTATGTTCATGAACTAAACCCTTATGAGCATTTTTGATACGAACTGGGTAGATGTGTGCGCAGACGCCAGAGAATCCTCAAGAACTTGAAGGGGCATTGCTGGAAGAGTAACAAAATAATCACGAAATGACCGCTCAGAGTGTCTTGTCAGTGTCTTGTCTGTCAATGATACGTAATCAACATTAATGGTGGGCATAACCGGTATTCTGAGGCGAAAACCACATTTATTATGTATCCCTTTTGAGTCCTTTTGACCCGCAGCTTCTCAGGCCTAAATTTATTGGAAAACCCTAGTCAACATGAATCATTCAAATACACGCCATGCACATGCTCAAACGAATTCCCAATAAAACAAATTTATACAAGTCTTGACTAACTCGAGTTGCATCGCATGCAAACAAAAATACAAAGTATTGTTATGTTAAAAGGTAGGCAAATTGAAATAACTTTTCAGCTATTCTCGTATAAAGCCTCTTTTACTCAAACAGTGTACCATGAAAATTAAAACTGTACTGAAGGACTTTAAAAACACAACACTGAGTAATTTTTGTCTTAATTTTTAAACATATATTTCTGGTGAAAAGGCGAGGATAACGAACCGTGATCAATCTAATATGTAATACAATTTAAAGAGAATTGGGCAAGCACGGACCCCTCGATATATCAGAGGTGTGATGAGGTGTCTAGGACGAGAAAGCATCCCCTGTCGACCGGTCAAATCCTCCGTGAGTCATTATCTTGATCAGTTAAACGGAGTAATCCATAGTCAGAATCAGAGTACCAAGAACGGCTTTTAATAAAAGTTTTAATTCAAATCGTCATTCCTATTCCCTGAGAGACTGCGAATGAGGTGAAAGGCGGTAGAGGTGGGCAAAAATTCTGGTTTGGTTGAATAATACCAGTTTGGTTTCACATTTTTAACGTCCCTCCTGAGATTTTGTCACTCATATGGAGACGTCACCATCGCCGGTGAAGGGTTGCAAAATATAGGTCTATGCTCAACGCATTATGGCCTCCGAACAGGGATCTTTATCGTGCCATAAGTGCTGTGGCATGAGACCTCTGTTTTTGCGGTCACGTCCGTAGGACCGCCCCATGTAATCGCCTTATACGACAAGCAAGAGGTACTTAGGACCTATTCTAACCCGGATCCCCATATTTTTAATAATATCGGGTAACCATTATTAGCGTTTATGACGGCGCGTAGGCGACATCGCACTGACTGACAAATGTTCAGAATGGTTCTTTAAGGAATGTTCTGCCACTCTTCCAACATCTCCCTTCCCAGTTCTTTTAGATTCTGTGTTGAGGCTGGCGGTTGCGCAAACGTATATCAAACTCGTCTAATCCAAGGTGTACGCAAGGTTTACGCACTACTTAAACTACTTTACAACTAGGTTTATCCAGTGCGAGCAGAAACCTGCAGAAACTTGTTAAAGTATGACAGCATAATTGAATCAAGGCTAGACACTTTATCAGTAATATACATTGTGCTCCTGAAATTTATAAATGGTTTACCAATGGTTTATACTAAAGGATTTACTATTCATTTGATAAAATGTTTAAAAACTGAGATATTACTAACCACAAATTAAAAGAAAACACAAAACATTATATACATTATTTTATTAAAGATTAACTGACTTATATAAAGATTATTGAATAATAATACAAACAATCTTACACTGGGTTATGTACAACAGTATTAGTGTAAACAAGAAATGTTTCCAAAACATGGTACAAAATTGAAAAGAGTCACACAAATATATAATTTACCTGATAGTAGTGTCATAGTGTCAAAACAATTTAAAATATTGAACAAACAATATGTTAAGCTTCCTCATTGTCCACAGTGGATTACCCTTGACAATTGACCATGTGATCTCAAGATCAGTATTGATCATCTACATCTTAGGATGTATCAGTGCACCAAGGTTGGTGTCAATCAAGCAAATGATTCTAAAAATAAAGACACAAAATATTACTATCTCCTGTTTGACCCTTGACCTTTAACCATGTGACCTCAAAATCAATAGTGGTCACCATCTTCTTAGGATGTACCAGTGTACCAAGTTTGATACCTGTCAAAAATAGGGTTCTCAAGATATTAATCGGTAGTATATTCTTATGTCCAGTTTGACCTTTGACTATGTGACCTCAAAATCAATAGTAGTTATCTACTCCTGACAATGTACAAGTGTTCCATGTTTGATATCTGTCAATGAAAGGGTTTTCAACATATTGAGTGGTCAGTATATACATGTACCTATGACCAGTTTGACCACTGACCTTTGACTATGTCAACTCAAAATTGATAGGTGTCATCTACTAATGACAATGAACCAGTGTAAGAAGTTTGATGTCAATCAAGAAAAATGTTCTCAAGATATTGAATGGATTTAGGTCTGAGGACATGGCTGGAAAATCAATGACATTGATGTCATTTTTTTTAAAGAAAATTCTGTGTCAATTTCGCAGCGCATGCGAACGCATTGTGTTGCTAAGAAACTAATACGTTGCCTTGTCTGCACTGTTGCACATGTATCACTATTGCCAACACAGGCTGCAGAACGGCGTCTGTATACCACTGAGTAGTTACGCTTCCGTGCAAAATGACCAACTAGGAGTAAAAATTGTCTTAATTGCGCCTCTACCTCAGCTAAATCTGTCTCGTCTCAGCACGCATAACTGCATAACTTTCATGTTCGAGATGATCCAGTTACCTCGTGTTTGCCAATCTAAGTGGACCTCAAGGAAGAACGGTGGCGTTTAATCCTAATAGATATTAGACTTTTATCATAGAAGATTATACACCACGGATATTTGTTTGATATTTAGATTTACTTTTTAATCCTTTAATAAACAGGTTAAAAAGTTTTAATGATATTTGTTTATAACTGCAGAGTTCAAATCACTAAATTCTGTTCGGCGTATGAACACTATCGAGCATGGTGTTCGCATTTCGGTCTATTGTTTGTAGAATGCAAACAAAGCTTTGATGCCCATCTCCGTCTCAGACAACATAAATGCACCGATGTCTAGAGAAGTTTTTCTTGCCTCTAATGTCGTTAATATTACCAAACAAACTCACGAAATTCATCCAAATGCGGGATTTTTCAACAATTCTTCATTCAGTAATTATAATTTCAATTTCTCGAAATGACAACAAGTTCAACTGTACCTACTGTGGTTTTACCTACGCTGTTTATTGATAATTCTGAAAATATATGTTTAGATTTCATATTGTACAACTTTGTTAACAATTTGAAACTGCCAAGCATGGCATATGCAGCTCGACCGTACATATACTGATTTGTGTTGCTCATTGTCGTCTCAGACAATATAATACGCCTCATTCGACTCCTAGAGAAGTTTTTTTATTATTGTTTTTCATAACTTATATTATGACAAGTACATACACACCTTTCACTCACACTTTCATACAGATTAAACATAGTATATAATTATGAAAAATACATGTGTAGACTACTATGGTGCTTAGTTTTTTATGACAAAGAGATAAAACTAAAATGAAAGATATCATTCATGAAAAGACATTTCCATTTAGACTATTTGGTAAAGTGTCAATTCTGTAAGTTTCCCCTCTAAAATGTAATAATTGTGTATACATCTCAAATCATTACAATCAATATTGACATTTTTTCTTCAATATTGGAAAATATATCTCTTTACCAAGAGGAGTATAAAGTTTAGACCCATGTTTTCTTTTTCTGGGAAACCAAAAATAATTCCATTCTTTTACCAGATTTTTCAAAAATCCAATCTGATAATTTTCCCATAAACAAGGAAGTGCAGTAAAAAAAGATATGCTTCATTGTTTCTGGTTCTAGTGCACATTTTGAACAAAGTAGAAGGGTTTTGATTTTTGACATATGTAAGAGTTTGTTAGTGCCTAATGTTCTATGTATAATTCTATAATTGAATCATATCAACCCTAAACACTTTCGCCTGCTTATGGTGTGTATATCTCCCAGTTGATTCGATACGCTAGAGCATCCCATGCCTTTGAGAATTTTTTAAAGCGAGATCAACTACTGACAAAAAAGTTGACGTTGCAGGGTTACAACGAATCTCGTTTGAAGTCATCATTTTGCAAATTTTACGGTCGCTATAACGACCTTGTTTGCGATTACAATATGTTGAATGATTTGTTTCACACCCTTTGTTAGACTGTCATTTTTCATACTAACTTTGACTACGGGTAATCCCGTATACCTATTTTCGGTTAAGGGCTCAAGGCGGGTGTGACCGGTCAGCAGAGGATGCATACTCCTCCATGACACCTGATCCTACCTTCGCTTTATCGGAGGTCCGTGTTGCTCTAAACTCGAACTTATATAAGTCTTGGGGATTTATGATTACGATTTACACATTGTTTACTTCGCCATTCGATATTGTCACAGATCTTATGTTTGTATACACGTGTTTCCGATCTAAATTTAATTGTAAGTTTTAATCATTACCCCCATTTGTTTTCGCAAGTAGGCCGATGTTGTGATTTTGATATCAAATAATCATAAATATTCCTAGATCCTGTTTTGTAAATTACTTGCACAAAATTTTAATGAATTCTGATTGATATGGTTGAAAATTTCGAAATAAAAGTTTGATATTTGGCCATGGATGTATAATAGCTTGTTTTAGACCTTCATATGTTGTGAATGGAATCTGAATTGAGTAATCATTTGTAATACTATGATAGGTGATAAAATTACCTTGTATATCTAAAAGGTCATGTACTCTATGAAAGCCTTTCTCTTGTAATGGTTTGCAATATGTACATTTATTTTCAATCTTTATTTTATCATTATACCATAAAGGTTCAAATAATAAGTAGGAATCTTTCATCTCAAAGCTTTCCAAGAATTCTGCAAAGTAAGATAATGCTTCCTTCCAAAAGAAATTGTGTGTGGAATTTGCTCTTTGTTTCCAATATGAGGGTCCAAATTGGGTTAGTTTTGTAATTCTGCAACCAGTGACTTCAGAAAATATATTTATCCAGCTAGAATTAGTTGTGAAGAGCCTCCTAAACCAAGTTAATTTAAGAGATTTAATGAAAGTTTCTATATTGGTCATTCTAAGTTCACCATTTTCGAAATCCAATGCTAATGTTTTCCTAGAAATCTTTTCAATTTTGTTCCCCCATATATATTTGTTAGTTGCTGAATACACTGCGAACTTGGTTTAGGACGAGAAGTGAATAAATGTGTAAATTTTGTTAGCAACAAACTTTTTACAACAGTAATTTTTCCTAAGGGAGAGATGTTTCTTTTCGACCATTGGTTTATTTCTTTACAGATAATTGCAAGTTTGTTATCAAAATTAAGCTTTTCAATATTCTTAAGGTTTGCAGTATAATGTTATACCTAGAATCGTGAATGGTTCTGTAGTCCATTGTAATCCAGTATCTTACAGATAGTATCTTTTAAATCAATTTTGGCGCCAATCCAAACTGCTTTAGTTTTGTAAATATTAGGTTTTAAACCTGAAAATTTAGAAAATTGAAAGAGGAGATCAAGAGCACTCTTTAAACTTTTTCTCCGATCTATCCAAAAATAAAACAGTGTCATTGCATATTGTATCAAGCAGACTTTTTCTTTATTTATTTTAATGCCTTTGGTGTTTTTATTTTGTCTTATCATATGGCCTAAAATTTCAACACAGAGATTGAACAAGTATGGGGATACAGGATCACCTTGACGACAACCCCTTCCTATCTCGAAGAATTGTTATAAAACACCATTTTGAATAACATACAATTTGGCCTTATTATATAACACTGACATCCATTTTATAAGTTGAGGCCCAAAATTAAAAAAAAAATTAAGGTTTTCTACATAAATTTCCATGATATATAATCAAATGCTTTCTCGAAATCAATTAGTAAAAACATACCTGGGTTGTGTTTTTCCTGTACACTATCTAATACATCATAAATCATTCGTGTATTCTCTCCAATAAACCTGTCTTTGAGGAAACCCTTTTGATTATCATGAATTAGAAAATCAAGAACATTTATTATCCTGTTTACTATGCATGCTGAAGCAATTTTGTACGTTACATTAAGAGGTGATATTGGTAGCCAATTTGTAAGGAATTCTCTGGGTTTGCCTCCCTTAGGTAGTATAGATATAATATCTTGCTTCTGTGTTACAGACAGTTCCCCTAGTGTAAATCCAGAATTTATTGACCTGATTAAAAACTATCCAAGATCCTTCAATTTTGCAGTAAATCCATCACTTCCCGGACTTTTGCAATTAGACATATTTTTAGTGCTAAAAGGGCTTCCTCATTGTTTATATATCTTTCTAGTTTAGTAGTCATGTTGTTATCAAGTATTCTAACATCATTCTTATTAACAATAGCATCAATCTTTTCATCTTGTAGCTTATTATCATACTTAGAGTAAAGATTTTTGTAGATTTTTTTTTTCAATTTCTAGAATGTATTCCTGAGAAGATATAATATTATTGCTGAGCATAATTTTGTTTACAGTTTTATTTATATCATTTCTTTTTTTCAGGCTAAGGAAACATTTTTGTTGACTTTTCACCCTGCTCAATCCATTTTAGCTTTGTTCTAACAAATAAGCCCTTAACATATTCTTTTCTAAGTTCTAAATTGTTTTGAGCAGCAGACAATTTCTGTGCAATTTCTGGAGAGTCGTCACTGTTTCGTAATAATTCTAAGTGTTTTCTTTCTTCTTCAATGAAATTAATCTTTTTGTTTTTTTTAGTTTTTTTTCAAAGAACAATATTGAATAGTAGCACCTCTTACACTCAGCAATAGTTGTTCAAAAAAAGTTGATCATCTATTAATAATTGTTATCCATCATTCTTAATCATATGAATGCAAGAGCGATTATAAGGTATGACAGCATATTGTTCTTTAACTTTTTGTATAAAGTTTTTGATATTATTCACATATGTTTGATCCCTGAGCAGTGAACAACTGAACTTCCAGAAGCCCTTGCCCTTTTCAAATTTGATCAACTTGATTTCCATATGGACCATGGAATGATCTGATTTATATCCTGGAATAATCTCAATTTTGTCCATCAAAGCCATTAATTCATCTGAAATTAAGAAACAATCAGATCTAGCTTTTTTGTTAGGATTAGTTTTAAACCATGTGTATCTTCTATTTTGTTCATATGCAAGACCTTTTCTCTTGCTTTTTTATTATTAACGTTATAATAGTCCAAATTTGTATCTTGAACAAGATTAAGGTCTCCGGCCATAATATCAAATTCACCATGGAAGTTTGAAATGATGTCTGAGACTGATTGAAAAAAAATGGATTGTCATTATTCGGCCCATATAGACTTATTAATAAGATATCACATTTTTTAAAAATGTTAATTTCCAGAATTAGTAAATTGCCTTTTCTTCTTTATGCTCATTCAAGATTGTGTATTCAAAATTATTATTAAATGAAATTGCAGTCCCTCTTGCATTCGATTGACCAGGAGATATGTAAACATCGCCACCCCAAAAAGACCTCACTTGATTGTAATCAATGGTTCAGCTGGCCAAGTGCCGAAAAAGTATCACCGGAAATAAACGTCTCTTAGTAAATATCGAACCGGCACAGAGTGCATTATTTTTTCCGTAACTGACTGTCAATGTCGTCAAATATGTCGAACTTTATTCTGCGTTTGTTGCATTGGCCGTATACAGATCCGTTAAAATACCTTGCGGTAGATATTTTCTTCGTTCTTCAAGAGTCTTGAGATCAGCTCAGAGTTGCCCTTTGTCACATCGTCCGTAACCTTGACTTTGTTCTCGAGAGATTTTATGTCAAATCTTTTCCTCATCACTTTAGCGTTCGGTAGTTTGATGATAATGGGTCTTGGACGATCTTTTTGTCCTGGTATCCTGTGAATTGCTACCACGTCTTTTTCTTCAATCTGCACATCCACCTCTGATAGAACTTCATTCAGCTCCTGTAGGAGATCCTTCCCCCTTCTTTTCACGAAGTCCATGGAATTTTATATAATTCTTTCTAGAATATTGCTCGTTATAGTTCGATTTAGATACTGCCAGTTTTGTCATCTTTACGTTTTCTTCTAGTTCGTTATGCAGATCATTGATTACCCCGTCGTGTTCTTCGATCTCTCTAGCCAACCGTTTGTTTTCATTCTTCATTTTCTCGTTTTCGTCTCTCAGTGTGATGAATTCCTCACAAAATCTCAACTCTATTTTTCCTGGTGATCTTTAAAGACTTCTAGCACTACATTTTTAATTATTGATTTGATGTCGTTCTTTTTAATAGTTTTTTTTAGTTCGTTGTTTATTTCAGTGAGCTGTGTTTGGATAGAGTTCATGCTGTATGATGTCTCTTCTGTGTGTGTGGAATCCGCGGAATCATCTGTTTGTTGTTTAGAATTATTTGGTTTTGGATTTGCACTTTTTCGAGTGTTTACACCTCCAGTGGGCATTTTGAAGTATCTGTCCCGTGTATTCATGTACGTGAAATATAGTAGAGATGTACTCACGGTCAATCACAATTTCATAATAATCTAAACGTCGATAAACATGCAAACTCGCCAACTTGACCAGCCGGTCGCACCTTGTCACTCAACACGTATTCTCTAGTGCGGCGCCATTTTCGGAATCCGACTCCTAGAGAAGTTGATCGTAACTCTCATGTTGTTAATATTACAAAACTAGCAAACGAAATTAACCCTAACCCGGAATTTTTCAACACTTTTTCAGCAATTCTACTTTCAATTTTTCGAAATGACAACAACGCCGACTGACACCTACAGTGATTTTACCTCCGCTGTTTACGGTGTTAGATAAATTTTTAACTATATGAACTGTTTATTACGGTTGATGGTTTAGGATAGGTGGATAAGATTTTTTGAAACACGTTCCCACGAAATTAATTTCATGGAAACGAATTTTATTTTGTGGGAACAAATGCTTTTAAAAAATCCCATTCACCTGCCCTAAGCCAGCGACCATAGTATAAAGTTCTTATTGTATAATTTTATTAGTACTTGATGTTTATGATATCTAACTGGAAATCTTCTAAGATATTGGATTATTGATTTTTTCAGCATTACGCACTCTTTCCTTTTATGAGGTATGACGTCATATGTGCTGTTCTATGGCTCTTCTGTTAATCGTTACTTACCCAAGTTAAAGATATAGATTTCTTTGTTTTGTTTGTTTGTTTGTTTGTTTGTCAGTTATTTAATGGCGTCCAGTGTTTGTTGGTGGAGAACCTAGATTCAATATATCCGGGAAGAGACCACCGACCTTCCGAAAGTAAACTGGTAAACTTTCTTTACATATATCGGCGCGAGCGGGATTCGAACCCGCGCTGACTAGAGGTGAGACCTTGTGATTTTGAGCGCAATGCTTTAACCACTCGGCCACGGAGGTCCCCTGTGTTAAAGATATAGAAATATTACACTCATTATAAAAGGTTCTAAAAATGTAAATATACTCTGCAAAAAAAGAAACGCATAATGGATTTTTAAAGATTTTAGTAGATGTATTTTGGATTATGATTTTACAATAAAAAATGTAGATATTCACTAGAATTGTTTCAATTGAAAAAGGTTACAGTCCAAACCTTAGATATTGGTGGAAAAAAAGTCAGATCATCACAGTTAAGAACACTTCCTGTCACGTTTAAGTTAGTACCGTGTATGACCACCTCGAGCTGCCAACACAGTTCTGCATCTCCTTGGCATAGAGTCAATCAATGTTCTTACGTTATTGCGTGGAATTGTTCGCCATTCCTGTTGTAACATTTGACGGAGCTGATCGAGGGTCTGAGGCGGAGGTTGGCGCAGGCGCACACGTTTATCCAGTTGGTCCCATAAGTGTTCAATCGGATTCAAATCCGGTGATTTGGAAGGCCATGGTAGCACATTAATGTTGTTCTGCTGAAGGTAGTCAATTGTTAAGCGGGCTGTGTGAGGCCTAGCATTGTCATGTTGGAATAACTCCCTCTGTCGGTCAATTACGCGCATAAGGTGAGGTTGGAGAATTTCGTCTCTGTACCTTTGAGCCGTTAAATTGCCCGGGACATGTACCAGTTCTGTTTTACGGTCATTAGAGATGGCCGTCCACATCATGACGCTACCTCCACCGAAGCTATCCACTTCTTGGACACACGAGGAAGAGAAACGTTCATTCCTGCGCCGGTATACACGGATTCTTCCATCACGTTTCTGTAGCAGAAAACGGGACTCATCGCTGAACCAGATTCTACGCCAGTTGCGGAATGTCCAGCCCCTCAATCTGTTGCACCATCGGACTCTTTCTCGTCTGTGTAACGGTGTCAAAACTGCTCCAAAATACGGTCTTCTGGGTCTAATGCCATATTGTCGAAGTCGGTTGCGGACTGTCTGCGAGCTGATTCTTCTCAATCCAGGTATTCCGACTGCAGTAGCTGTTGCAGCAACGGTTCGATTCCGTAGATGAAAGACCAGGATGTAGCGATCTTGTCCAGGAGTCGTAATGCGAGGTCGCCCACTCCTAGGTCGGTCATTAGTAGAGCGAGTCTGCTGGAATCTGTTCCACAGCCGAGAAATTGTGCTCTGATTTACGTTTTCAGTTCGTGCAATCTCACTTTGGGATACTCCGGCCTGGAGACGGCCAATGACGATATTACGAGTAGCAGGGTCCAACCTTGGCATGGCAGCATTTTAACGTTATGATGAATTCAAGCTTCAAACTTCGTCCTTTTATACGCTTTAATGTAGTGGTTGAATTAAGCACAAAGTTCTCGTGAAAAACGTAAGCCAAATTCCATGGCGATAGAGGTGATGTGCAATTTTAGAGAGTCGCCGAGCTAATTTGGCAGAGAGCCAAATCAAATGAACAGACCTTTAAAGTTTCATACTTACCTGTAAAAAATCAATTACTCAATTGACCATTTCAGTTTACCTGGTAAAATACATAATTTGCATTTTTAAAATTTCAAAAGGGCTATGCGTTTCTTTTTTTGCAGAGTATATAAGCAACAATTTATTTCTTTTTGAAAGATGTCTCATAACTGCATCGATGTGTGCATACCGCGCTAACGCGCGTTTACACACAGTTGCAATTATGAGACTACATTTTTTCAAAAAAAAATTAATTCAGTGCTTTAAAATCTCCAAAACCCATAGAACATTAATAATAAAATAATAGACTGTATAGATCAAATGTACAAATTTTAAATCTTGTTTGAGTCTGTAACAAATGTACTGTAGTGTCACTCTGATATATATTGTTCATGCTCATTTAGTCATTAGTGCTTATTCAATTTGTCTTTTTATCTTTTCGTGCAATTCATTTGAAACTTTTCGCCATTTTTCACGTCTAAATAATTTTATTACCCCATTCCTTATTGATTTTCAAAGCAACTTTTGTTAATTGATGAGCAAGGGTCAATTAAACTACATTTTTTCTCAAATGTCAACCTTTCAAACTATATTTTGCCCTATCTTACCATTCCATGAAGTGGAGATGCATCTTCCGTCCTCTTAATGGCTATGTGTTCATAGCCAATATCCTCCAGTAAAAACGCTGAATTGACATCACTTGGAAAACTAACTAACTCGCATTTCAACTGTTCTTTCTGGAAATTTACGGAGATGCAAGATGGGTATCTCATACATTCCTTTATACAAACTGGTTTTCCAACAGTATGATAAGTCAAATATTTATAGCTGAATCTCCGATCTGCAGATGATTTACTGACCATCTGTGATATTGAATTGTCACACTGTGCAAAAATAGTCATCATCCATTGATAAGAGATCAAACTTAGCTTCAAACCTTTCTGCATTAGTTGTTTCATTGCATTATTTTCATGTGCGAAATTTTGATAAAAATTTATCTACTGCCTTGAATTTTATGTAACTTCCACATCGGTCTTATTTCAGATAGTGACTGATTACTAAACGGCTGTTCTAAGATACACGCACCATCAGACAGCATATCAATATACATGATGTATCAAAGATATAAATGACAAAGTATCTAAATAATGTATTTTGGAGTAGCAGTATCAATTATTTTCATCTTTGATAAGTTTATCGATTTCTGTCTTCTGTTGCACAAAACATAGGGCCTTTAGTAAAGCTTAAATCATAGACATTGACAAGTCACCAAAACTTAATACATTTTTATTATTATTATTATTATTGTAACATTTATATAGCGCTAAATATAATTAAATTACTCTAAAGCGCTTTACATAATTATTTGAAACTGCACAATGAATATACACAACTAAAATTAATTGAA
Organism: Ostrea denselamellosa; assembly: GCA_024699665.1. NCBI lineage: Eukaryota > Metazoa > Mollusca > Bivalvia > Ostreida > Ostreidae > Ostrea > Ostrea denselamellosa. The sequence continues at coordinate 2,820,439 of JAMZEH010000066.1, read as the reverse complement.
AATAATATGGGCATACAAAATATAAAAGGGGGTTTAGATATAGAATGGGTTAAACAGTGATTAAAATATTCGAAAAACATGTTCAGCACAGATTAAGATCGAAATATTAAATTGATGAAAGGGTCAGTTAAAAAAAAGCTAATTTAAAAAGATGCGTCTTATGTAACTTTTTAAAACTGGCCAGGTTGTCTTCGAACCTTAAAACGGCTGGCAGGCTGTTCCACAGTGCAGCTGCACTGACATCGAAACGCCGATTTCCATAAAATTTGGTACGTGCCTTGGGCGTCACCATAAATTTAGAATTCTCTGATCGAAGCGATCTCGATGGAATATATACATCAACAAGGTTCTGAATGTATGCTATGCTGGTGACTTCTCTTGCAACGCCTTGAAGACAGTCAAAACAAGTTTGTATTGAATTCGAAATTCCACTGGTAGCCAATGAAGACCAATCAGCACCGGAGTGATATGATTATGCTTCATTTCCTTCAACTCTTAAATTAATTCTCCATTAAAACAATCCTGTAGATTCCTTGCTATAGATGGGCGACTTCTAAGGGTGTGTCGACCTTTTTGAAATTAAGATATGTAGCTCTGTTGTATATTCTGTTGTAAGTATGAGAAATTATTGGTGGGATATTTCATCACCAGGCAAATATTCAGAGCATAAATCGGTATATGGTGTGTTATACAGATTTTGGATTTTGGTTAATGATAGATGGTCGGTACAGTTTCTACCATGTATGTTATATTTCTATTTCACATAAACACTGCATGTCCCTTCTCAATCTAAATCAATTCACATTTTGACATTTTTTTTCAAGAAATGTTATGAAAACCTCAAATGTTATTCAAAATGTAATTCAAAATTGTTTAATCATATGTGGTATAACATTGTGGTTTTTATTTTCTTTGGGGGGGGGGGGGGGGGGGGGGGGGTATTTGACACTTCATACTCATAACTAAGAGACACAATCGTTCTGGCTAGGTGCATGATTAGTCCAAAATGCATTGGTGTTGTTTTTATTAACAGTATACACATGTATTTATTTGCCAACTGATGCAACATATTACTATCAGTGGTTATTATATCATTAGGAGTTGCTACACAGCTACATAAATTTCTCAAACATCGCAGATAGGTTCCTGCGGCCTACTAACAGAACGTTCATTAGACCATGCTTTGATTAAAAACCTTCTTACTGTTTTCAGCGTCTAACTCATTAACGCCCAAAGTACACATTTATCTTACATACAAGTCTTCACTATAGCACCATTGTACGTGTGACGAGCGTTTTGATTGTCAATAACATGGAACGCTTTTCGTGTAGTGAACAAATTAGTTATATCTTCTCAACTCTTATTAACTCCTGAAAGAGTATTCCGTGGCTTACAACTATCAAATATTATCTTGTATAAACTCTGTATATAGACTGATCAACAGGCCCTGCAAGAATGAGTATACTATATCGTCATGACAGGACTATGTTCTCTTATGAAACGTCGTGTTTACCAAGGAGTAAGTTATAGTGCACCTTCATGTGATGGTTTTCACACGATGCAAACTCTTTTTGGATAAAAGTGTCAAATATATAAAAAAAAAAACAACAAAAAACATATACGGTAGAAATGTTTGATGCATCAGATGCGCATTTCAACGAATAATGTCGCTTCAATAATGCTCAGGTCAAAGATGTTGGAAATCCGGGGAAAAAACAAACTTGGAAGAGCTGAAAGATCCAAAAATACCAAAGAGCGGAGCCAAATCCGGCAAAGGATCAGAGCTATGCCTGAGGGAGATAATCCTTAATTTAGAAATATGAATTTCTTAAATTTATGACAGCGAATATGATTTATCGATTTATTTTATAGTGTAATCAATTATTATTAATATATTTGCAGTGTGCACATTGAGCATATCGATGCTTCTTGCTTGTGAAGTAGAAACCATTCCTTTCATGGTATCCAACTTTATAATTCAACAGTTAATACGTCACAGGGTACATTCCACAAATACCTCAATGAACTTGCGTTCCCATCCCCTTTCCATGTTCACCGATCACAGATGTTTGAGGACGAAATAAGCTTCAAAATCAACCGAATGATTGATTGTTTACTATGAATCAATCAATGACATATTATATTACATATTATATTGGTGCTTCCCTTCCAACGCCATCCAGTTAATGCTATAATTGCGTATATTGTCAAGGAAATTCGATGAATAACAGTTGTAGAAAATAACTAGATGCTGTCATAAGATGGTTACATACTCATCGTTTGTATATGTGTAAACAGTTACTTTCTAATTTACTTCAAAATATATTGTGCATGATCAAATTTAGCATAAAATATCCAGGTGAGAATATGACCTTTGGGCTTCTGGGAGGAATATATTACCGTCACATTGTCACATTGTCAAAAATTGTTCATCTTCTATAACGGCCGAAGGTATGTGTATGGGAAACTGTCGTAATATTTAGACCACAGATTAGGGAACATCATAAAAGACCTAAAATATGACAATCCAATTCTTCATCAACAATACCTATACTGGAAGAGATCAATGAAGAAGGTCTGTGAATGACTTATATTGTATAAGCCGTATGAACAAAGAACAGAACTTGGGGCGGTCCTTCGGATCAGACCGCAAAAACCGAGGTCCCGTGTCACGGCAGGTGTGACACGTTAAAGATCCCTCCTTGCTCAAAGGCCATAAGAGCCGAACGTAGACCTAAATTTTGCAGCCCTTCACCGGCAATGTTGACGTCTCCATAGGAGTGAAAAATTCTCGAGCGGGACGTTAAAAAATATATAATCAATCAACATATCCAATTTGAAATATGGACATTTGACGTAGGAAGTTAGAGAATAATGGAGAGACTTTGCTAGAACTATTCTCTACTTTAACAAACACTGACAATTATCATTAAATTCATCTGCACTAATGTCCAGACCTTACCAGATATAAAAGCAAAAAAGGAAAACACCTCAAACCGATCACGGTGGCTCAGTGGTAGAGCTCTCGCCTCGTGAACGGAAGGTCGTGAGTTCGAGCCCCGCTCGGGCCGGCCGCGTCAAACCTAAGACGTTAAAATAGGTAGTGATTGCTCCTTCGCCAAGAGCTCGGCATTACGAAGTGAGAGTCACGGGTCTTTCGGATGGGACCTTATAAACGGAGGTCCCGTGTCGCAGCAGGTGTGGCACGTAAAAGAACCCTCACTGCTAAAAGCCATTAGTGCTAAGCATAGGTCTAAATTTGCAGCCCCGTCACCGGTAATAGTGACAGTCGCCGGATAGCTGAAAAATTGCTCAGGCGACTATAAATAAAAAAAAAAACAAAAAAAAAAAAAACCAAAAAAACACCTCAGGTGCTTACTCCACCTAGGCACCTGATCCCACATGTGGTATGACCAGGAATCCGTGTTTGCCCATCTCTCTGATTTGTATTTTCTATAGGAATTACAAGATTGAATGCTATTAGTTATCTTGGCCTTTTCATATAAGAGACGCTACCTGGACGTTTGGATTTTGATCCTACACAAGAACTTAGAGACCAACCCAATCTGCGATACCACACAACAAAGTTCCAAAGGGTGTCTTGATTTCTTTCTTCGCTAGATAAGAAATGCGTCCATCTCAAATGAAGTATTTCTCATCTTTTGTTTTTAACAAAACTCAATAGTCAGATTCACTGCCAATATATAAAACGGAGAAACTGCTTACTGATGGTATGAAAGAAATAAAGAAAGAAAGAAAGAAGATAAATAAATGTCAAATAGAGAAAATAGGATGTAAAATTAAGAAAAACTTAAAGAAAAGCAGAAGCCAGTCTTGAAAATTAAATCAAAGCATACAAATGATATCTTGTATTACTGCTTGTGGCAAAAACCAAAAGAAACTGATAATGTTCTAGATGAATTGGGAAAAGAGCATTAACAGGACAGATCATGATTAGACAGAAAGTACTGAAAGAAGTTGTCAAAGAAAAGAAATTTTATAATGTTGGTGAAAAGTGAAAGTTCAATTGAAAAGATAGAGACTAATGTGTTTATGTTGATTAAGGATGCAGAAGAGAACCCATGTGAGGAGAGATGTTCAAATGAAATCCCATTGTTTGTTGGGAAGAACGGATTTCAATGCATTCAATGAAGGGAAGTGGAAAGGCCGGGTCAGCAGTGTAGTCTAAGGTTTCCAATCGTTACAAATTGTACATGGCCATGACATCTAAGAAAGTAGTACACCACCAGCAACAATATAAAAAAACATCACAAGAGCTGGCAATCTTCAAATTATTCCAGAGGTTGTAAGTCAACAGCTGTTCAGTGTGGTTGTACCTGACACGTGATTCATGTCACTCTTAATACCTGACACGTGATTCATGTCACTCTTAATACCTGACACGTGATTCATGTCACCCTTAGTACTTTGCATAAGACAAGAGAGGAAATTGTAATTTTTATGTAGATATGGCTTTTGACCTTTCATTTCCGCTAACGATATTGCATGCATCTAATGTTTCTAACAAACCATGTACTCTTATTGTATTCATTTCACAATTCTGACAATTAAGTTAAATATGAAATAACATTTTATTTAAATAAATTATTGAATTGTTGTGTAAACACAGTAACTCACTGTAGAGTAATATGTCTTTTCATGTTTACTGCGTGTGTTGTGCATTTCAGCTACTTCTACATACAATGAACATGATGATCTTCCTGTTTACAATAAAATTTAATGGACTGCCGTTCATGGAAGTACTATTAGGGATATCAAGAGTAAGGCTGTTCTAGATACAAAATACGTACTTTGTAAGTAGACGATTTATAAAGTTCTTGAAACATGTCTCTATTTTCCCTGTTTCTCTATGATTTACAGTAGTGGTTTGTATCTTAAGAGAAGATTTCTGTTTACATGTACAGTATGTAAGCCAGTTGTTTAATCCGCATGTTGGTTGTTTAAAAATGGCTTGGGATAAAAAAAAAACTGAGTGGAGTGAAGTGAAATCTGTATCGAATTGTCACAGTTTTTTATATCAGTTTAAGGAAAATAGTAATCTAAATACTCACATGTTATGAAGATTCACACTAATGACAAACATATCTACATGTATGTGACTCGGTGATATCAAAAGATTAAATATGAGTTGATGGCAGTGGATAAGTTTAGGAATAAATGCTTTCTTTCTTTCTTTCTTTCTTTGTTTGTTTAACATTCGGTCGTGGCAAGGGACCTCCGTTTTAAGGTCATATCCGAAAGACCCGTGATTATCACTTCTAAATGCCGAGCGTTTAGCGAGGGAGCAATCACTACCTAATTTTACGTCTTAGGTTTGATGCAGCCATGGCACGAGCGGGGCTCGAACTCACGACCTCTCCGTTACGAATGCTTTCTTGTGTTCCAATGCTCTGTCAATTTTAAATGTCATCATTCGGTATAGTGTGTACCAGGTAGATTAGGAAAAGAAACACTATATCACAAGCATGCAGTGTAGATTGGTCAAAATCTAAATGTACGATTTTCTATAATCATGCCTACCTGTCTGATTCATGGCATACTATAAACCCTGGCCTGGCCCCAATTTTGGCCTCTAATTTGGCTCCAACCTAAATTTTGACCTGGCCTCAATAGTTGACCTAGAGAGAGACAATAAAATCGATCAGATTGGTAGTTATTCATGATTAGTTTGAAGTACACAGATACAAAATAACAGAAATGTATCAGTATGCTATAACTTTGAAAAAAACTAAGACCAATAATAAATCAATGAAATCAATCAAAATTATGAATAAAGATTCTTATTGGTTGAGGCCAAAACATTTTTGAACCTTTGAGGTCAGGCCAACTTAAAGTTCAGGTTAAAATTTGGGTTGGAGTCATAGTACTGGCCAAAAATAAGGTAATGCCAATTTTGCGGCTAGGCTATGCCATTGGGTCCAGGCCATCTTTTATAGTATGTCCTGATTCATTGAAGTGAACTATGAAATTATAGTATGAAAACATGAAAAGACTGTTACTCCCAATACAAGGGGATGAAGTATAAATTGGCAAGTCATCGTGTTCATTGTTTTAGAAGGGTGTTAGAGCGAGATAGAGCAGGATACGGCTGTCAAGTTGAAATCAGGTTTGATGCTTGCTGCAGTGAAAAATCTTCTAACGCTCTCTCTTTTATGGTTAAAATGTTAATGAATCCACCGGCATTATCTATGAGATGCAACCCAAAATAACGATCTATCATCATGCAGTTCTCTCCTTTAATCTATTTAACTCGGAGATTGCTCATTTTCTTCTGCCACAAGTTCAAAAAGGCAACGCTGTTAGCACCGAGTTAGCTTCGTTTATATATTTGGTATTCATATATCATGGTTGAACATAGAGGCAAATTGACATCAAAGGAAAGGAGGAAGAATGACACAGTGATCAGCTAACAAACCCATAACATCACAGACTAGCTTTTAACTGGTATTGACTGTATTGATTTTTCATTTTTTTCCTTACACAAAATTGTGACTGTAACTTTCACAATCAGTTGCTGATGGCTTTGTTGACATATTCTTTCTCTCCCAACCTTCTTAGGGTGTCGTCTGGGAAGTTTCAAAGCGCCGGAAGAATTCGTGAGGTAGTTTTCATATCCCTCAAAATGATGAGTCTGTAAAAACAAATAATGAATTGCGCATTTGTGTCACCAGAGCATACAAGATCATCTGTACATACAATAATACTTACCTATCATATATTACACTAGTACACAAGTACTCTGAAGTTGATATTAAAAAGATGTTAGAGATCCTCATTGACAATATCTTCGTAGTCTTTGGTGATCAGGTCTTCCAAAAGTCTGTTGGAATTCCCATGGGCAGGAATTGTGCTTCTTTGTTAGCTGACCTGTTTTTATATTCTTATGAAGCAGAATTCATTCAAAAACTTCTACACGAGAAGAAAAAATATCTTGCTGTGGCCTTCAATTCGACAATTAGATATATCGACGACCATTTGTCTATTAACAATGATCATTTTCATTCACATGTCGATTCCATATATCCATGTGAACTTGAAATAAAAGACACCAGAGAGTCTTCCACTTCTGCTTCGTACTTAGATATTTTACTGAAAATAGATGCCGGCGGCAAACTAACAACTCAGCTTTATGACAAACGGGATGATTTCAATTTCTCCATCGTCAACTTCCCTTATTTATGTGGCAATATTCCATCATCACTTGCATATGGCGTTTATGTCTCCCAGCTGATTCGATGCATAAGAGCTTGTTCTGTATATGATCAGTTTTTAAATCGAGGCGGGCTACTGACAAAGAAGTTAATGTTACAGGGATTTGTAAAGTTTCGTCAGCATTTCGCAAACTTTATAGTCGTTATAACAATCTAGTTTGCCAGTACAACTTACCATTAAGTCAAATGCTGTCTCATGTGTTTCATATCAATTGTTCGGCCGTTCTTAGCACACTGATTCTAACTACGAATCGCCCCATTTACCTGATCGGGATGTAGGGCTCGCGATGGGTGTGGCCGGTCGACAGGGGATGCTTACTCCACCTATGCACCTGACCCCACATGTGGTATGACCAGGGGGTCCGTGTTTGCCCATCTCTCTGATTTGTATTTTCTATGGGAATTACGAGATTGAATACTGTTAGCTATCTTAGCCGTTTCATTATAGAGAGTTTGTTGTTATCATCCATGCACCGTGGAGTGATACTAATTACAAAATGAAATGTCATTTTTTTAAGCATATATCTCTATTTGAAATTTGCTATACATATTGATGAACTAAAGGATTGTGAAAAATTTGGAATACAGAGTTGATTATTTTTCACGCTAGATAATAAATATTTGTCTACAATTTTACCTGACAACCCCAACATATACATACATACATACATACATACATACACACACACACACACACACACACACACACACACATATATATATATATATATATATATATATATATATATATATATATATATATATACATACATACAATAACATTCAATTACGTACAATGACATACAGACAGACATATACAAAGTAACAGTAGACCTTAAGATCTGTATTCACTGACTGTCGTTCAATATCTATTAAATTATGGTGGTCACAAGTGCTAATTAAAAATATTGAGCATCATTTTAATCCAGAAGATATATCATTGCTCTTCATCAATATCAGATCAGAAATTTTCAAATTACTTCCATAAATGGAACTCATTTAATAGAAATTGTGTTCAATTAATCAATCTCTCTCTCTCTCTCTCTCTCTCTCTCTCTCTCTCTCTCTCTCTCTCTCTCTCTCTCTCTCTCTCTCTCTCTCTCTCTCATTACTATTGTATCATCCAATGAAACCGATATATCATATGTAATAACACAATGTTACATATGTACTGAAACATGCACTATAATATATGTACTGATGCATACATTATGAGATATTTACTGATACATACACTACAATATATGTACTCTTACACACCTGACGTGATATACATGTATGTACCGCTACACAACCTGTGATATATGTAATATACACATATTGTATATTACTGTTATATTATTGTATAAGTACTGATATACACACTGTAATATATGTACTGATACACACACTGTAATATATGTACTGATATACACACTGTAATATATGTACTGATATACACACTGTAATATATGTACTGATATACACATTGTAATATATGTACTGATATACCGACTGTAATATATGTACTGATATACCGACTGTAATATATGTACTGATATACACATTGTAATATATGTACTGATACACACATTGTAATATATGTACTGATATACACACTGTAATATATGTACTGATATACACACTGTAATATATGTACTGATATACACACTGTAATATATGTACTGATACACACATTGTAATATATGTACTGATATACACACTGTAATATATGTACTGATATACACACTGTAATATATGTACTGATACACACACTGTAATATATGTACTGATATACCGACTGTAATATATGTACTGATATACACATTGTAATATATGTACTGATATACACACTGTAATATATGTACTGATATACCGACTGTAATATATGTACTGATATACACACTGTAATATATGTACTGATATACACACTGTAATATATGTACTGATACACACACTGTAATATATGTACTGATATACACACTGTAATACATGTATCGATATACACACTGTAATATATGTACTGATATACACACTGTAATATATGTACTGATATACACACTGTAATATATGTACTGATATACACATTGTAATATATGTACTGATATACACACTGTAATATATGTACTGATATACCGACTGTAATATATGTACTGATATACACACTGTAATATATGTACTGATATACACACTGTAATATATGTACTGATACACACATTGTAATATATGTACTGATACACACACTGTAATATATGTACTGATATACACACTGTAATATATGTACTGATACACACACTGTAATATATGTACTGATATACCGACTGTAATATATGTACTGATATACACATTGTAATATATGTACTGATATACACACTGTAATATATGTACTGATATACCGACTGTAATATATGTACTGATATACCGACTGTAATATATGTACTGATATACACATTGTAATATATGTACTGATACACACATTGTAATATATGTACTAATACACACACTGTAATACATGTATCGATATACATGATTGATTGATTATTTATTGCTTTCCGCCACACTCAACAATTTTTCAGTTATCTGGTGGCGTCCAGTTTTTGTTGGTGGAGGAGAGAACCCAGATACAATGTACCTGGGAAGAGACCACCGACCTTCAGCAAGGAAACTGGCAAAACTTGCTCACATAACGCCGCGGCCGAAATTCGAACACGCGCCGACAGAGGTGAGAGGCTTTGTGATTTTGAGCCCGATGCTCTAACCACTCGGCCACGGAGGCCCCGATATACACAATGTGATATATGTATCAATACACACATATCTGTGATGATGAACACATTGTAATGTATGTACCGATGCATCGTTTTCTTAGTTATCTATTTACGTGGAACTTTCAACAGTGTATTTGATTCAAAATTAGGAGTGTGTTTTCAGAAAATTCCTCTCTTTGCTCTAGTAAATGACGTACAGTGCTACCTCACACTGTTCAAGACGTGCCTGGTGCCTTGGGAATTCGGGTTAGAATATTTCATCAGTACCCTTGCATGTCTAAGAGGTGACTAAATGGGGCAGTTCTTCGAATGAGGCTGCAAAACCCAAGAACCCTTGTCACATCAGGTGTGGCTCGATAAAGATTTCTCCCTGCTTAGGGCTGTAAGCGCCGAGCATAGACCTAATTACCAGCGATGGTGGTCTCCTTATGAGCTAAATTTCTCGAGCTGGACGTTAAAGAATATACTACCATCAAAACCTACCTGATTAAATTAAGACATATATTTGTTTACTAAAGCCGTTTCTTTAAATTATGTTGAGTGCTAAATGTGAAATATCTTATAAAGCTCTTTGTAAATAAACTTGAACTTGTTTGAAAGAAATATGTAGAGATAGTTATTTATTTTCAAATGTATATATTAGTAATTAATTACTACTTGAAAATCGGATAAATTGTAAATGTCCCGTCCTATCACTTTCGTCATATACCCTGATGCTAACTCAAAGGATCTTCCTGGTCTCTGCCCCTCAGAGCCTCATCCATGCGTTTTACTCGATCTACATGAAGATCTCAAACTGCAAAGAGGCAGCATCAAGATCCCAGCCTTATTTTCCTGAGGTCCTTTGCCTTTTACTACTTGCTTTGAAGTGGAGTCAAAGAAAGACAACTTGTAAATGACGACTAAACACAAGAGCTACATGAATACACAAAAAAGCAACTAGTATATCCCTGATATATACCTTATCATATATCATATTGAAAAATATCACATACATATATATATATATATATATATATATATATATATATATATATATATATATATATACATCTTGGGGATCCTGGTTAGAATAGGTCCTCCGTATCCCTTGCTTGTTGTGAAAAGCAAATAAATGAGGAGGTCCTTCGGATGAAACCGCAAAAGTCGAGGCCCCGTGTCACGGTAGGTTTGGCACGAATAAAGATCCCTTCCTGATCAAAGTCAATAAACGTAAAGAATAGGCCTAAATTTTACACCCTTCACCGACAATGGTTATATCTTCATGTGTGGAGATTCGCAGAGTGACGTCAAACATAAAACCAACCCACTGTATACATATTGTATCCCGTGGGGATCCGGGCTGTTAGAATTGATCTTCAGTGCCCCTTATCGTAAGAGGCGACAGAATGGGGCAGTCCTCCGGATGAGACCACAAAATACGATCCCTCCTTGATCAAAGGCCATAAGCGCCGGGCATAAGCCTAAATTTTGCAGCCTTTCACCGGAAATGGTGACGTCTCCATATGAGCGAAGAATTCTCGAGCGGGACGTTAAACAATATATAATCAATCAATCCTCCTCGTATGTATAGTGGTAAATTACTGAGATATCTAATACAAACACAGTGTACTTTATAGTTTTCACTAAAAACTCAGGGCCGTAACAATGAGATTCTTTAACGTTCCACCCTACCGCTCCATTTTTAAGGTCATGTACGAAAGACCCATCATTCTAGCTTCTAAATGCCAAATGTTTGGCGAAGAAGCAGTCAATACCAATGTTTATGGTCTGATGCAACCATGGCACAAGCAGGGCTCGAACTCACGACCTTCCAGTTACGAAGCAAACGTTCTACCAATGACTTATCGCGACCGGTTTTCCGAATATATTGAATAACATATTCGAATAGGATATAACAACCTATTCAAAATAAATATTGATTTACATGTAACTTATTCAAATATGTTATATAATCTATTCATATCATTTAGCTAGTAGTATTACCTATCAGAATAGGTGATATCACTTAACGAGAATTCATTACCGTTATTGACTATCAAATATCACATATCAAGTAGGTTTTATTACATATTAACTAGATGATAGCACAACTCAATTAAATGATACCATTTTTCCATATTCTACATTAATGATATCACACTTTGTTAGGTCCGAAGGTGAATGAAGAAAGAGAAAATATAATTACTAGGTGATCTCATTTCCAGTATGTGATATCACATATACATTTTGATGTGGCGATATCATCAATTTGAACAGGCTACAATATTTCAAATTTCTTGTATTTACTATCTTTTGCCTTTGATATCTTTACAATTTGTAATTATAGCCATTTCCTCATGAATGCATTGCAGTTGTGGATCTTGATATACATAGTCTATTTTAACGGCCTGGAATTCCAACAGAAATGATTGTTTGATTATATACTGTTTAACGTCCCACTCGAGAATTTTTCATATTTTTCACTCATATGGAGACGTCACCAATGCCGGTGAAGGGCTGCAAAATTTAGTCCTATGCTCGCCGCTCAGGGCCTTTGAGCAGGGAGAGATCTTTATCTTTATGTAAATATAATAATTTTTGAAAATGCATGAGGGTATGAACTACATAACATCACGCCGGCAAACTTTTCATGAGGTTTGTCGGCGTGAGACGTCGCTTTTCATAACCTCTAATATTTTCAAAATTGAATTGATTTCTTGAATATACACTGTAATTAAGAATCCATTGAATTAATTTCGTGAGATGCTTTGTTTCGAAGGTCTTATTGTTATACACTGTATATGGCAAACTTTTCATCTCGTCAATTTTCTAATGATTTTTGTTGGTGAAATTCCATTGCTATATATAGCCTAAAAATTTCGTTGGAGACAATGATTAAAGTATGCATTCCAAATTTAACCCAAAGTAGGTTTTAAAGGGATGTGAAGCATGTCAGGATGGCAGATTTCGCTTGACAATGAACAATGGAACATCCCTGTTAGAATGATGCACAATTTGTTAGAAGTCCTCCTCCCACTTATCCGCTATCTTGTGCTTTCCATCAGGAGCCTTTCAAACAAGGTGATATTCCATCTTCATTCTCGATCTGAAATCCTCCACATACTTTTATTATTGTCTTCTCTTCATTGTCTCAAAGGCCATATCAACAGGTTAGCTGTGCTCTCTTTCAAACATGTGAAAATATGGAGACTATTATGTACTCTCATCTTTCTTCTCATGTAGAAGCTTTTGAACAAATTTTGCTCCATAAGAATATAAGAACAGGTCAGCTAACAAAGGAGCACAATTCCTGCCCATGGGAATTCCAACAAAATTTTGGAAGACCTAATCACCAAAGACTACGAAAATATTGTCAATAAAGGAACTATAGCATCTTTTTAATATCAACTTCAGAGTACTTGTGCGTGTAGTCAGAGTGGAGTTAAACAAAATAATTTTGGGATGACCAATCACTAAATATGAATATTTCCTTTTGCCATTTTTGTTGACGAAGCAACTGTCTATGATGTCAAAAAGTCTAGTCTTTAATTTATCGTGAGGTATGGTCGTGTAAAGTGTTGTAAAATGTTGCGTTTTAATGTTGTGAATTTGAGAAAAGTTTTTTGATTTCAAATTCACTGAAAGATTTTTAGAATTTTTAAGAATCCACATTTGATTTGCACCACTTCTGGCACAATACGTTTGAAGCTTCTCCTTCACAGCAGTTAATATTTTCGTAAGGAGCAACGATAGGGGCTTGGTAGAACATCCATTGGATCCAGCAATGTATCTTTGTTTATAAGGGTTTTTGTGGAGTTTGGGTATCCTGTATAGGTACGGTAATTCATATTCATCCGCTTCATTGACTGGGATATTAAATGTATTTAAAACTGAAGCATGATTTTGAAGAATTTGATCTTTTGAAAGGCAGTTGGAGTATACGTGCGATTAATAAATGTGGAATTAATACCCAGTTCGTTTAGAATGCAGTTGTAATAATGAGCCTTAGAAACAAATACAATGTTGTGGCCAGCTTTGTCAGCTGGAACCAAAATATATTCCTTATCTAACCTATCTAACTCTTTTAGCACTTCTGATTTACTAAACACAGAAGGATAGATGGTACGCTACAAAGAACAAAACTACATACTCTGTGTTATCTCTGAGACCTCCGTTATGTGAGCAAGTTTGTCAATTTACTTGCGGGAGGTCGGTGGTCTCTTCCCAGGTACATTGTATCTGGGTTCTCTCCTCCACCAACAAAAACTGGACGCCACCAGATAACTGAAAAATTGTTGAGTGTGGCGGAAAGCAATAAATAATCAATCAATCAATCAACTGAGACGCTCGGATAATAATACTCCCAGCTATATATTGGGGGCAGCTCTGTAGTAAAGCTTTCGCTCGCTTCGTAACCGGGAGGTTTGCCGCGTCAACCTAAGACGTAAACATAGCTAGTGATTGCTCCTTCGCCAAACGCTCGACATTAAGAAGTGAGAATCACGGGTCTTTTGGATGACCTTAACTTGGAGTACCCGTGTAGCGGCAGGCTAAGTATAAGTCTAAATTTGTCGTACTTCATTTACTGCTGATGACGTTTTAATATAATTTAAAACTTCTCGAAGGACGTAAAACAAACCACCATTCCGCTCGACGGTTCCCTTATAAGGTAGAGTACTACCAACAGCACATTGAAGTTGAAAAAAGCTCCGTAATATCTCTGAAAAATACTGCTGGTAAAATGGCTGGAAATGGTTGACACAGTTGAACCAGTGTCTAATATCGCCCACTATATAGCATATGCACTGTCAAACTGGTAAAGGATTTCTTCAGTGCATCAGTACCAAAGTGCATAAAAAAACCCTAGATGTTCTTGAAAGCTGTTAAATCCTTATACATTGTACTATGTAAAATCTGATGCAGCACTAACCCTATCCTTCATTAAATATTAATTTCATGAGGGGGAACAGGGGGTCCGGACCTCTCCCTGAGATTTGGCTGGAATTCACTTTCATAGGATTTTCTATTAGTCCTGATTGACGTTATGTGTTTTTGTAGCCTGAGTCCGCATCACGATGTAGACTTTGTGAAATCTGAAAAATCCTTGTTAATATTTCATATAACAAAAAACTAACTCGAGATTTAAAACTCTCCGGTAAAAGGGTTAGCTTTTTGTGTGTAGAAGTAAACTGACCTCATGTTGAATAGAGTGTAATGTGGAAAGTGTTTTGACTATTTAGTGATTCTGAAAGTAGACGTAACAGTGCTTAACACTTCTTGTGGTCAGTTCGAACTCGATATCTTGCTGCCAAATGTCTTTTCTGACCACATCTGAAGCACGTTATATCTCTTCCGTGTTGTTTATCTTTGCTTCGACTATAATTTCCTTGCTCTGAATTATTTCTCTCTCCCTAATATTCGGTGAGTACCGCATTGATCTCCTCTTTAATTTCATTTATTTTGGTGCTCATACTCTCTATCATAGACATCAACTCATCTATCTGTGTGTTACTTGTATGGAGCGCCACATTAACATAAATTCAATTAAAGATATCTTTAATTATTTGAAGATATCATCAATTCAATTATTGCTCTCATCAGTTGAAATAATGTGCCCATCCAATCAATAATTGCTTGTTTCAAATGAATATTTCAATTATTCAATTCAATTATTGCTCTCATTAAATGCGCGCATTGATTGAACTGATGAAAGCAATAATTAATGTAATGCGTGAATCAACTCAGTTAATGATCTCATAATTCAATTGATGAGAACAATTTGTGGAAATATTGCTCGCAAAAAATAACTTAGAGCTCGGAATAAATTATTTCATGATCTCTTTAATTCAGTTGAAGATATCTTTATTTACTTTACAATGCTTTTGTAGAAGGAATTAATGCGTGCGTCAATTCTTTTAAAGAGAGCAAGAAGTCAATTAAAGAGATCGTTAATTCAGTTGTGGATATTTTGAATTGAAGATATCTCTAATTATATATACTGACGGACTTTAAAGACGCAACACACGGTTTTTTTTTTTTATTTATTCATTGAAAACATTACATATAAAACTTTTATTGCAAAATTTACCCACAATACATCGTATTGATTTTTAATACCCATCTCTCGATTTACATGTGTTCATTGTCACGATTCCATCACATAGAATCCCTAAATGATCGCCCAAGACCTGGTCAATCGTTTCTGACAACGCCACGGCAACAAGCGTTCATACGGCAACCTCATTTGCGCAATAGGTTTACGACCGCTGCGACCACGGCGAAAGAAATCATTGGACGTCATGGAAGGAAGGCCTATTCATCCTAGAATGCTACCAGAATTTTGAAAAGCCATGTGATCGCTGCAGAACACCTTATAAGGGGCTACAGCTTAAACCGCATCATCGACGGTACAGATTGAAATGGACGTCACAATTAGTCACATGTTGTGTTCTCAGATGAGTCCAGATTTAACGTTAGCAACACAGATGGCAGATGTCGAGTTTAACGTCGTTTACATGAACGCTTTGCAGACAACTGTGTCCTCGAGCGCGACAGGCTTGGAGGGGGAGGCGTCATGGTCTGGGGTGCAATTAACCACAATTTTCGGTCACAACTGGTCGTTTTAAATGGAACCCTCACTGCTAGGAGGTATGTGGACTCAATTCTGCATCCCGTTTTAGCACCATTAATGCAGCAGCATAGGCAAGGAAATGGGTTAATTTACCAACAGGACAATGCGTGCACACATACGGCAAGATTGACACAAAACTTTTTTTCAATCAGACGCCATTGACGTCCTTGATTAGCCCGCTATGTCCCCAGACTTGAATCCAATCGAGCATTTGTGGAACCAGCTGGGGAGATGTGTGCGCAGCCCTCAGCCTCAGAATCAGCAAGAATTAGGGAGAGCCTTGTTGGAGGAATGGCAGAATATTCCTCAGAGGACCATCCGAAATGTTTGTCAATCAATGTCACATCGCCTTCGCGCCGTCATCACTGCTAATGGAGGTCATACCCGGTACTTGTGAACAAAACCACATTTTTGACGCACCCCTCATTGACATTCATTTGAACTGTAGCCTCTTTGTGAATAAAATGTTCAAAACAAAGAATAGTGTTCAGTTAACATGGTTTATAATATACCATTATGAATTTGTTTATTAGATATATGAACAAATTTATGATAAATAAAATTATCAAGTGTTGCCTTTTTAAAGTCCATCAGTACAGTTGCTTTCTAATTGAATAATTAAACGCGTCAAATGAATTAAGGATTTCACTAATTCAATTATAAAGAACATTACTTCAATTATTGCGTGCATTAAATGAATTGATGCGCGCGTGAAATGAGTTATTGCTCTCTTCAATTGAATTGTAGCGCGCATCAATTCAATTGTTGATATCAATTCATTTGAAGAGAGCAACAATTCAATTGTAGTGCGCATCAATTCAGCAGAATAATTAATGCTATCATCAATTCAATTAATGCGTGCAATAATTCAAAATTAAGATATCATTAATTATTTGAAGAGATCTTCAATTGAATTATTGCGTCAATAAATTGATGATATCTTCAACTGATTAATAATTAAAGGTATCTTCAATTGTTTACGTTTTATGTCAATTTGGCGTCCCCTGGTTATCTGCTGCTTTCATAACAATACATTTCTTTGTCAGTTTACCCTGCTCTACTTTCCTTATTGCCAGCCCAAGATGGTCAAAATCTCCACACTCTCTAAAGACGTAATCTGTAATATCATTCAATTTCTCCGACAAGCATTTTTCAGCATCTGGACTGTGTTGGTAGGAGTTATCTCTCTTTTTTTATTGAAGAAGATCTTCCAATCCAGATACATCCTCATTCTACCTCTCTGATGCACTATAGTACTGTGACAAGTCCTCATTATCGCCCACTATATATCATATGCACTGTCAAGCTTGTAAAGTATTTCCTCAATGCATCAGTACCAAGTGCATAAGAACCCTAGAGGTTCTTGAAAGCTGTTAAATCCTTATACTATGTAAACGTTGAGGCAGCACTAACCCCATCCTTCATCAAATATTAATTTCATGCGTGGATAGAGAGGGGGAACAGGGGTTCGTACCCCTCTCCGAGATTTGTCAAGAGGTGGGGTCCTCGGACAATGGAGGGGGTGTTCCGGACCAGATATGAGGCTTGTTTCGTACGATTTTTTTCTGAGTCGCAGATAATTAAGGACCCTCCATCGGTATTTTATCATATTTATTTTAGTACTTTTTATCAAATGTTAATATTCCTGTCCTGATGTGTTACTTTTCCATTAGCATACTCATATTTATTTCAGAATTACTGATAAGGAAAAGTAGCCCAATTTAATGTTCTACGATGATTATGAAATAATATTTGATAATGAATCAAATTTGAAGAGGAGTTTCAGTAGGCATTCAATTCTAAAATCTGCAAATTTAAATAGGAGTTTCAAGTTGTTAATCACACTTACTGTCCAACAAAACGTAACTCAATCAGTACGCGGTGAGACCGTATAAAACGAGGTCTCGTGTCACGGTAGGAGTCGGCACGTTAAAGGACCTTCACTGCTCAATTGCCTTGTGTGCCGAGTTTGATTCATTGATTGATTGATTGATTATATATTGTTTAACGTCCCGCTCGAGAATCTTTCATTCATATGGAGACGTCACCATTACCGGTGACGGGCCGCAAAATTTAGGCCTATGCTCAGCGCTTATTGCCTTTGAGCAGGGAGGGATCTTTAACGTGCCACACCTGCTGTGACACGGGGCCTCGGTTTTTGAGGTCTCATCGGAAAGACCGCCCCATTTAGTCGCCTCTTACGACAAGCTAGGGGTGCTGAGGATCTATTCTAACAACCCGGATCCCCACGGGGAGCCGAGTTTTTGAGGTCCTACACCGGCGTCGTTGCTGTCTCCGTATGATTGAAAAATTCTCGAGTGAGATGTACGTTAAACTCTAGACAGTGGTATTTGCTTGAAAATTTGAGATATGATTCAAATTCAGATATGAGGTCCCGTGATTAATTATATGTTGTTTAAAGTCCCTCTCGAGAAATTTTCATTCATCTGGAGACGTCACTGGTACCGGTGGAAGAACTTCAAACTTTGACCTTTAGTTAGGCTTTACTTGGTTGATCAGTGACACTAATATTGTTGGTAGTTGTATATTTGTACCATTTTACTACTGCGTGTGAATTTCCAGTGAGAAATAGATGTCGCTTTGCAGCTGCGAGCAACACGTGCTATTTTGATATTTACACGCTAGATTCATAAGGGCAAATTTTACTTCCAATTTGCGACACACCTTTAGTTACTACTTCAAACAGGTTAAGCTACAACTTTCAAATGGATGAAATAAAGCGATGGGAATTGGATCATTCAATTCTTCCCAAAGCCGCAAGAGAAAGTTGGAATTCGCTGAAATTTCAAATTTCAATAACAAAGAATTCGCTAACACAGGGTGTTCTTCCTGTAACTTACATGAAATTAAGCAGTTTATCGCCGTCTGTTAGGGAAGATACAAATTAAGTCCAGGTTACTGATGCCAAATGACGTATCGCATCAAAATCTTACACCCACTGAGGTTATTGGGATGGAAACTGTTTTATTAAGGTCAATTTCCAATTCACTGTGTGGCTCACAAGGAAGACATGTCGAGTTTGTTGTATTGTCGAAATAGTGATGAACATTAATAGGTATCTTCGCCTTACAAAATCCACCCTTGGGAAACTAAAGTCTCGGATGATTTTCCTGCTCAGGATTTTCATTCAATGACCCAAACAATCTCGACAAAGATGTCTCAAGTAACGACCCAGTTTGGTTTCTTACTATTCTGAATCTTATGGCAAATCATGATGGCCAGCTGGCGCAGCACCTAAAGAGATTCTCACAAAATGCCACTTATACCAGTAAAAGCACTCAAAATGAAGTCATTGCTCAAAATATTCGGAAAGATATACTGCGTGGTCTTCAAGGTAAGGCCTTCTACTCCATCATCGCTGATGAAGTGACCGACAGATCTGCAAATCAGGAAGTCTTGACATTGTGCTTGAAGTTTCTTGATGAAACTGATAGGTCTTTGTAAAACGAAATGGTTGAGAGATATATTTGCTTCGACACATTCAATAGGATGTATGTAGGCAATACGTTGTGTTTGCAATATGTTTTCAATCCTGAAATGGACGAAAACCTACAGGACAATTCGGCATGCTCAGACGAAAGTGACAGCCCAAGGCATTTTGTCTACATTGTCATATAAAACATAAACGGCACCAATTTTGATGCACCAGATGCGCATTTTGACAAATAATGTCTCTTCCGTGATATTCAAGTCACAAATGTTGGAAATCCGATTGATTGATTGATTGTCTGTTGTTTAACGTCCCGCTCGAGAATTTTTCACCCATATGGAGACGTCACCATTGCCGATGAAGGGCTGCAAAATTTAGGCTAATGCTCGGCGCTTACGACTTTTAAGCAGGGAGGGATCTTTAACCTGCCACACCTGCTGTGACACGGGACATCGGGTTTTGCGGTCTCATCCGAAAGACCGCCCCATTTAGTCGCCTCTTACGACAAGCAAAGGGTACTGAGAATCTATTCTAACCCTAATCTCCATGGGATTGGAAATCCGAAATGAGAACAAACTTGAAAGAGCTGAAAGAACTAAAATTACCAAATAGTGACGCCAAATCCGCCAAAGGATCAGAGCTATGCATGAGGGATATAATCCTTAATTTTGAAATGAATTTCTTAATTTTATCACAGCAAATCTTTCTCTTTTCTTGTGATTTTTGTGTGCGTTAAGTCTGTCCTCCGGTCAATAAAGCCAGTCGCAACCAAGCTTCAAAAGCATACTAAGATATTTACCAAGCTTATACTTTAGTTGAACAGTGTATTGCGACAATGAAAGATATCCGCATAAACATCGACGTTGGGTTTGAAAATTGGTTTACAGAAAGCAAAGCAAAAAAAGCGGGTTTTTGTTTTTGTGGGGTTTTTTTGGAGGGGGGGGGGGTTGTTTGGTTGTTGTTTTTTTTTTTTTTTTTGTTTGTTTGTTTTTGTTTTCCTGGCGTAAGGAGGATTAAAAGCTATATGAGATCAACGATGAATGAAGACTGGTCGGCGGTCCTGGCTGTTATGCACATTCTCCATTCCATGAACATTAACATACGAGTACGAGCAATGTGTGAAAAGTTCGTAAGGAAAAATAAGAGAAGGTTGTTCAAGTCCTGTATCTTGCTTGATTAAACTTAAAAATAAAAGAATCTCACTTAAAGTAAAACCTAAAATGCCATATATATATATATATATATATATATATATATATATATATATATATATATATAAAGAATTTAAAACACAACAACAACAACAATAAAACAAAACAGTTCTAAATATGAAGGCTTCCTCGTGGCTAAAACTGGAAACGGCTAGCATCCACTAATTTTTGTCGTAATTATTCTACATATATGCATAATTTATGTACGTTGTTATGCATCTATTTGGGTAATGATTTCGCATTGTCTACAGTAGAAGTTAAAAACGTAGAAATCCAGGAGTTTGCAGACTCCCAGCTTTTTTGGACCCACCCCCCCCCCCCACCTCGGGCGAAAAACGCTGGATCCGCGCCTTTATTTGACGTCATGACTAGTCACTGATTGTTAGAGGCATCTCCTTTAAACTGGCAATTTGGCTGCATGAAGTCTGACTTGATATACTACTAAATCCTGAAATTCAAACCTGAAAATCAACTGATTTTACAAAACTATAGTTACAAGTTACTTACTAATCAATATTCTTAACCTTAAGCTTATTAAAATATTTTATTAATCATTGTTAAGTACTCATTTACATATTCTAACTATCCGGGTCAAGATAGTTAGTATAACAAATGTAACAAGTAACAGGGCATTAACAATATCATATTATTTTACTTTCATAATTATGCAGATATATTTGGTAAGTTTAGATTAGTTTTTGTATCATCACAACGGATGTTCCGTTTAAAATCTTCAATTTAAAATCATATTTTGATAATCATAATGAATCTAGAAAATATACACATATATACATAAATATATTCATACACATACATATATATTTAATTAGATGGAAAACCACACACACATACCAGGGGTAACACAAGCGCACAAAAGTTCATAAACACCCCTAGTGTGATCCACTGGATCATAACTGGTTATCATGAGTTAGGTCCTAAAATAGGTCAGAAAATACTTAACTTGTAAAAAGTGGACAGAAACAGGAATTTGTTCAACTTTTATGTGTCTGATAATATGACATAAACGTACACTCGTGTTCATCAATTTGGTTAATTAACATTTCAAGACAGGTGGCTGCGTTAAATTTCGTGTCTCTTGATGTTTAATTTAAATCGGGATCAGAATTCCGATGTGTTTCTGTTACACGATGGTAGTCACGTAATATTGGTAAATGTTGGACTCTTCCCAAAGGTACCGTATGCTTAACTGTATAGAAATGTTTAACTGTAATATTTATAACGGTGTGCCTGTAAGACCGAGCGAGGCATAAAACAGTCACTGGCGTGACTCAAGTGGCAATCAGTAACTTCAGTAAATACGATAATTTAGAAACGGGGTCCTGCTCAGATGTTAGGAAAATGTTAGGAATTTTAAATGGTCATGGGGTTACTTCATTCTTATCGTAAACACTTAAGGAAAGCTAACATTTTTGGAGATTAAAATAGAAAAGATAGTTAAAAACATGTATTCTTAATTATTCATCTTTTGAGTAAAGCGAATATAAAGTGTTGCCTTTAACATTCAGTAAGGCTACCATTATTATCATATTTTGTGATACTTAAGGACATATGCGACGTTTCCCAAGAAAATATATGTTTTCATGAAATTTCACATACAATGCACTTGCATTCTATCTGGTTTGTATATATATAAAAAAAAAAAAAAAAAAAAAATGGGGTATGTTACTATTTCTGTTTTAGAGTTAACATATTTTGATAGTTCCTAGTTGTTGCAAGTAAAATGTATAAATGGTATTCCCACAATAAACAAGGAGGGGGAAACAAGCTTTGGAACAAGAGAGTATCAAACCTGGGACCCTTACATTACAAGTTAGATGACCTAACCACTGAGCCACCCAGTCCGATGTACAAAATCTGTGGTATATTACTACATTACAATACTTATAAACCTATCATAAAAGAACTTTCCAAATTGAGAACATATATAAATGATTTTTAGAGAAACTGTCAGAAATGTTGTGTGTTTCCTTAAAACAATTAGACAATTACCATTTTGTGATGCCTATTTCTTTATGAATGCTTTAATATTGAAGGAAAGCATGAAATATCATTTCATGACAAATAAACAAAAGTAAACAAGTTATTTAATGGCTCGTTTAAGTACCTCGTATTGAAGCATGATTCACATCAAAACAGTGAAACAAGCTCTCAATTATTTTACATGATTTTTTTTTTTTTTCTAATATTTTTCCGGGAACGATAAATGTGGTGTTTTGTTCACAAGTGAGAGATTTTTAAAATCCAAACTTTGCTTTTATTTGATGCATGATATAAATATCTAATAAAACCTGCAAGGAATGCTCTGATTTTTTAAATAAAAAAATGTGTTTGAAATTAGCTGTCATTTTGGTGTCGAAGTTTTTTGTTGTGAAATTGTGATTTACTGTTTCAATGACAGACAAAAATAAGGTTTAAAAAATTTTTCTATTAGAAAACTTATTCTGAGGCTCTGAATGAAGCAAACTTACATTACTATCTTCCTGTACAAAACTCTGCTTCTATATAACATAATGCTGTGTATCCAATAGATTTGAAATCTTTAATTTGATTAAATTTTAAATTTACTTTTAATATTATTAATGATTTTGCTTAAATTTACATACAAAACTCTCATAGTAACACATTTTTACAACAAAATAAAATTTTCAGATTTAGAGCTAATATTACTTTAAAGAGAAAATGAAATGACCAAATTTCAGTCTAAATATCACAAATTTTTTTTTCTGATCACCTGTTGTCCATCATCCATCTGTATACAAAAAATTTCAATATCATAAAACTTTAATGATCAAGAAGAAAGATGAAATATATCTATTGATTTCATTTATAAATTAATATGTATCTATTATTTTAGCAATGCTTGTTCATCAGTTATATTTGACATATTTTTGTTGCCATGCTTACTCTGTCAATACATAATTTCCAAAAATAATTCTGAAGTGCTTACTCTGCATACTTGCTACACACACTGAAATACATATGAATGTACTACTAGTAAAAAAAAAAATGCGTATTTTACTCCAGTCAAGTTTTGGATTTAAAGATGTCGATAAAACATGAAGGAATATTACTTCTAAGATTATTTCATGTCAATGGATAATGTTCATGACCATCTCATGTCAAACAGTAACTGCCGTTCTCTAACCAATATATATGCACTTTACAGTGATGTAGAAGAATATTATTTCTCTACATCTTTAGCCGGTCTCTAACCAATATATATGCACTTTACAGTGATGTAGAAGAATATTATTTCTCTACATCTTTAGCCGTTCTCTAACCAATATGTGTGCACTTTACAGTGATGTAGAAGAATATTATTTCTCTACATCTTTAGCCGTTCTCTAACCAATATGTGTGCACTTTACAGTGATGTAGAAGAATATTATTTCTCTACATCTTTAGCCGTTCTCTAACCAATATATATGCACTTTACAGTGATGTAGAAGAATATTATTTCTCTACATCTTTAGCCGTTCTCTAACCAATATGTATGCACTTTACAGTGATGTAGAAGAATATTATTTCTCTACATCTTTAGCCGTTCTCTAACCAATATATATGCACTTTACAGTGATGTAGAAGAATATTATTTCTCTACATCTTTAGCCGTTCTCCAACCAATATATATGCACTTTACAGTGATGTAGAAGAATATTATTTCTCTACATCTTTAGCCGTTCTCTAACCAATATATATGCACTTTACAGTGATGTAGAAGAATATTATTTCTCTACATCTTTAGCCGTTCTCCAACCAATATATATGCACTTTACAGTGATGTAGAAGAATATTATTTCTCTACATCTTTAGCCGTTCTCTAACCAATATATATGCACTTTACAGTGATGTAGAAGAATATTATTTCTCTACTTCTTTAGCAATCACAATTCAAATGTAGCTCTTATTAGCAAAATTACTGAAGTTATTTTTCTGTGATGGTAATCATTTAACTGAAAAGATGACAGTCATCAAACTTACATCCATAACCTCATGGAAATCGAAGATTGGCAGGTTGCATGTAAAATTGGACTCGGACAGATTATTTACCAGATACAAACAGCCTTCAGATAGACTGAGAAGAATTATGACCAATTATATATATATATATATATATATATATATATATATATATATATATATATATACACCTATTATGAAATTGATTGACACTGTAGTTCACTATTAATTTTAAAACATATTCAGTGTATAATCCAAGGCTTTTAGTGGTGATTGTGTTGTATATTGATGTTAAATTTTTAAATTTTTTGCTAGTTCACATTTTTGTTTATTTTACCATCATTATACAAATACATTTTATGCATACAAAAATCTCATTTTGACAGACATTGTAATGGTGTACACATCAGTTTTGAACAGGTTTTTAGGTCACGTAAGTCACTTGTCATGGTCAAGGGTGTAGGCCGTAGGATGGGGCCACTATGACTCTCTAGTGAAAATGTATTAAATCCTAGAAAATTTTCTTCGTTACTCTCAGACATGTATGAGAAAAATTAAATGCACGGTTATGATATCCATGAATTGTGAAATTAATGACATATGAGTCAAGAATTCAAGGTTTTGGGTGGGGTCAATATAAGAAGTTTTAAATCTTATAGAAATCTTCTCTACTCCCACATGTACTGTATGAGGAAAAACTAAATGCATAGTTTTGATGTCCATTAGACCTAAGTGATGAAAATTATAGCACTTAGGCCAAAATAGGGGCAATATAGCCATATGCAGTTAAAATAGTTTAAAACTTAGAAAAAATCCTTTATTTTAATTCCACAGTAATGAAAGATAAACTGAATGTATGGTAATGATGTAATATACTTCAGTTGTGAATTGCATTGCCCAGCTGGGTCAGGGGTTCAGACTTCGGATGGGGCCAATGTGTATAGCGAAAATGTGTTAAATTTTTAAAAAACATCTTTCTCTACTTCCGCAGCAGAAATCGCCTTTAATCTTATGTACTGTGACAATTATTTTGTGCATAATGATTATGGCAATATCCGTGGCCTCAATGGTCAAGTCAGTTGAGACTTGGAGGGGAAAAGGAGGGGGAAGCTAACTTGGCCATATTATAGTAAATTTGTGTTCTATTTTGGAAAATCTACTTTAATCTACTGTGCATTGTAGATTTGTAAAAACAAAAACAAAAAAATGAACTGTGCATATTGTTTGCATTAATTATATTAAATGAAACTTTGAATAAGAGAATGAAGGTTTACACATTTTCATACTGGAAGTATTTCATTTAAAACTATTTAAATATTTTTCCCTTTTTCACCTCTTTGTCTTTCTGTATGTTTTAAACAGCTAAAAAATACAAATATGAAACTCCCTGACAAGTGTATGTATGGGATATGGTACTCAGGTGACCATTAAGGCCTGTGGGCCTTTTGTTCAATAAAAACCTAATATTTGCCCTGAAATTAAATTTTCCTTGAATTATAATTTTGTGAAGTTTAAGTATGTTATTTGTAAAAAAAAAAAAAAAAAAAAAAAAAAAAAATAAATACCTTTAAATTAAGTGGTACAGCTTTGCAAGTACACTGTATCAATTAGTTTGAGGTTTGTCCTAAATTTTGACAGAGTGACTATGCTATGCATGAACATGTATTAAGCTAATAACAGATATTTTCTACAGTAGTCCATTTTTTGGCAGATAGGAAAAATCTGCAAAAATTACAATTGCAAGAAATATATATTGATATATATATAAGTATAGATTGTTGTATTGTAACCGCAGAAAATGAAAATGCAGAATATCATTTGCTACCTTTAAGGGATCTGATCGCAAAAATTTCCACCCACAGAAAATACCCGTTATATGGGATAGTTATTTCCTGTTCGTGCGCATTTGACTCTCCAAGGTAATGTATTTTTCAGTTTCATGAAAACATTGGAAATTGCACCTCTCTTGAAAAGTTATTGAATTTATGTACAGCATGCATATGCAACCACTGGTGATATTGAGAAATCAGTTTTGAAAAAAAAAAATCTTTTGACTTTTTCTGTTAAATGCATGTACATGTAATATCATATATATAATTTATGAATAAATTTGTAATAAAGAAATAAGTTACTAATAAGTTGTGGGTTTCTATAGTAGCAAACTTGAAATCATTTTCTGTGTGTGTATTTCCCATTAAAAGTTATTTTGTAAACTTACTAACAAAGCCTAAATGGACAGTTCAATTAAATCCTAACCAGAGTAAACTATGTTAATAGAAGGAACAAAGAGGTGATGAAAGCTTAACATATAGCATGTCTTAAGTGTAGGCATCATGAAAATAGTTATATGTTCAGCACCCAATACCAGTATGAAATTGTCGAATGTCTCTTGATCACCAAGTTGAGGAAAATGAATTTCCTTCCACGATACTTCCCCTTAATGACTGTTTTCTGAGTTTTAAAGATCTCTCCTGTGTGTTAGAAACCCAGGGATTCATGTCTGCTTATGTCAATTATAAACAAAAAGATGGCAAAAGGATTATGATTTATCATGAATTTTTACATTTAAATAAGTTATTGAATCTCATGTTCGTAAATTTTCTATTGAAACTAATATTTCATATTTATTTCATAATCAACATTTATAAATTAACTGCAGTCTTTCACATCCTGCATGTTGCACAGTTGTATAATCCATATCTAATGATTGGGAAAAAAAACTATACCCATTTTTTAGTTCACCTAGTGTACTAGTGTATCTGAAGAAATCCACCACAATTTCAGTGCTAGTGTCAAGGTAAATTAAAGGTAACATACGTGATATCTGTCATGGATGGGTCGATAACATAGGGTGAATAGATTAACCCAACATTTTACACCCAATCAGGATCAGATTTGCAATTGTTTAAATATGAAAGCCTGAGGCCAATCACTTTCAGCGTCTCAGTCAGTTTATGAATATACCCAGGTAAAGGTGGGAGACATTGATAGAAGGTATGGAGTAATTTCAAATAATACATTAATTTTTAACCCAGGAAAGATTTGAGATTTTGATGAATGTGGTTGTGACTTTATTATGGTTAAGGTATTCATGATCACGTGATCTAAATGGATAGTGTGAGACGTGATGTGAAAAACAGGTATGAGACACATGTAATGGCACTTAGCATGTTTTTGTTTATTTTGAAGCTGTTTGGTAAACTAGTTGGAGCAAGTTCCTAATGAAAGGGATTTTAGTGTACATGTCTAAAAAAAAATTGCTGTTAAGATGGTAAATTTAAAAAGGAAAATCTTTTCTAATCTTACAAGTTTTCAGAAAATCTGCAAGCATATTATAGTGGTATAAATACAATGAGTGTTGTGTACATAGAAATGATGATTTTACAGGGGTACTACAATGGTTATAAAATGATAGTTGAAAGAATTAGGGACAGATGTATAAATATGTAAATTAAGATCAGTAGAGAATATATTCATTATCGTACATTACAAAATGTTGATGCAAGTTTAGGGTGTTGAAGAATTGGTTGTGTACATGCATATAGATTGTATGTTCATGACTGTCTGGGGGAGGGAGGAGGGAGGCACTTATGAAGAGTGTTTTATTGCTATTAATTTTCTTTGAAATATGTTCTTTTCTTTTAAAAAAAAACAAAAAAAACATGGATAGATGAGATTTAGTTCATCTGACACACATATTTGATCTTTGTCAGCCTCAGAAACTAATTTCTTGAAATTTTGAAATGTCACATTGATCAACATAAATTATCCCTGTTATTAATGAAAAGGATCAACCTCAGCTTAGAAGTTATAATGGTTGTGGATTAAGTACTACTTTGTGAACCTGATAAAAGTGCAGTATTGATTTATTGCTTTTATAAAATGTTGGTGAATTCAGCCAAAAGCAGGAAGTCAAAGGGACTGAATTTGTTTGGTACTACAAAAATGATATGTAGACCCTCGATCCACACTCACTCATAAGCACTTTTAATTTAGTAGTAACTTGCTTCTTTAGTCAGTGTAAAATTTCTAACATATTTCACAATTACACTTTATTAAGAAAATCGTTATGATAGACAATATTATGTGTATAATGGACAGAATGTGGAACAGGTTCAAAAAATGCCTCGCCTAATGGACCTCATGCTTAGTAGGCTGCAAACAATCCTTATTGCTCTACATGTCGTTATGTTCAAGATTACAGTTCAAGGTCACTGTCTGTATTTTGCTTACTTTATTTCTGCATTTTGTGTAATATTGTACTATCTGCACAACACTCACTGGGTGACTAAATCATTGGAGAAGACTAAATTGCTGCACTGTTCTACAACAAACATACCATTAGCTCACTATTTCTTCTGTAATTTGGAGGCCTCTGTGGCTGAGCAGTGTGAGTATTGCGTTCAAAATCACAAGACCTTTCACCTCTAATCGGTTCGGGTTCAATTCTCGCTCACGCCAATATATGTGAGAAAGTTTGCCAGTTTACTTTCAGAAGGTTGGTGGTCTCTTCGTAGGTACATTGTATCTGGGTTTTCTCCTCCAACAATAAAAACTATAGATATCTGAAAAATTGTTGAGTGTGGTGAAAAACAACAAACAAACAAATCTTCTGTAATTTATAATAGATCTTGATATCAGGTCCAGAATTGAAGTGTCAGGAAGTTAGTATGCTTTTTTTTGTTTTTACTAATGATGCACATTTTTCAGTGTATCTATTTCTTGAGGTAAAGTTGATGGCCTGTATGTTTTACAAATTTAATCTCGTTTTATTATATGTAGGGGGTAATTTCACAGTGTCAACAACAAACACAAGCAAAGAAAAAGTTTTGTGAGATATACATACAACTTAATATATGCTGGAGTATTTTCAATCTGATTAGAATCAGCTCTTCTTTTTTTATATTGTCACTTCACAGGGATTGATCCTCATGTAGCGACAATATGAAAAGAGGCAATTTTAATCAGATTGGAGTATTTTGTGAATTATTTTACTGGAAGTCTTTAACAGTACACCACTGAGCTATAAAGTCAGTCTTTTCTTAATAGGTAGAGAACCTTTGACAAATTTGATTGGTTACACAACCATATTGTTAAAGTGACTTTCACCTGTTCATCCCAATCCTGAGCTCTAAATAATTGCATCACATCTGATTTTTTCAAACAGCCATTTGGACCAATGTTTTCTAGCAAGTTATCAGTCCAAACAACTTTTTTTGGCTTTGCAGACAAGACTGACAGTTTTTGACAACTCTAAGTGATGGGGAAAAAAATAATTCCAAAACTTCATTTCACAAACCCTTAATATTTTAAACTGGCATATATATGTGAAATTAATAACTAGACTGTGCTACTGTTAGGGAGAGTCAAGTTAAAAATACTTGTGTGAATCCAGAAATTTTTTGAATGGAGTGATTTTACAGGAGGTTCAACATCTAACACTTAACAATCTACACTAGGGATTACCACTGAGTACATTTATAAACAGTCTACACCAGGGATTAACACTGAGTACATTGATAAACAATCTATACTAGGGACTAACACTTAGTACATTACAACTGGAAGTAGAGAAAATAAGCAGGTACTGGGTATATTTATTACTTATTTTCTAACGAGCCCGGGGTGGGGGTGGGGTAACCCAAGTTACCTCTTCACCCATGGAATTAAATTATTTCTTAAGATGTGGGAAAAGACTGTTATTTAATGAATAAAAAATTACACAGTAGGGTAAAAGAATAGCCTCAGAAATCTATTTAATAGCAAAGTGGTGATACCCTGAACTTTTATATAATAATTCGTGTACTTTGTTTTCTTTGAATAAATTTTTGAAAGTACCTTGGAAAATCGGGCTATACAGGAATAAACATTTCAGACAGTAGTGAATATTAATTGACAATTTTTATACATGTTTACATGATTAGAGTATATTTATGTGATTCCTCAAACATAACATGACTACTTGAAAAACAAATGATTGATTTTATGGTGTTGTGTATCTAATATATCTGACAGTTTTGGTTCACTGATGCATATATTGATAAGTTTTTCTAAAGTGCATATTTATATTATTGATGGTATGATATGCAAATTAATTGTGCAATATTCATATTGTATTGTTTTTGTGCTTGATGATGATGTTTTAACCAGTTTGTATTTTACATAATTAAGCAACATAACAGCTGTTTGGCATATTGGGTTGACATTTTCCTCTCCTAATGTTATTTAGTGATAATAGTCTGTCGATAAGCAGGTGATAAATGAACCTCATGCTGTATAAATGGTTTTTATCTTGCTATACATAATAACTTATTAACAGATCATTTTCTTCAGGTGGTTTTATTGTACTGGTATTCATGCACTGACAGATTTTCTATCTCATTTTGCAGTTTTTCCTCAAGTCAGTTGACATAGATAGTTTGAGATTGAGAGAAAATCATGGGGAGCTTTGCAGGCCATGCTCTTCCAGGATCATTTTTCTTCATTTTGTCCGTTTGGTGGATTTTATCAATTTTCAATCTGCACTTCAAATCTCTGAAACGAAACACCCGATTCAGATCTTCAGTGACTTTTCCATTTCTCTGCCTCCCAGGAAGATTAAAAGAATGGCCCATAGAGGCTATGCTGAAACTTTTTATGGCATCGGTTGGATTTTCACTCGAAATATACACAGGAATTAGTGATGGGAAATTTACAGCCCTTGGTAATGGCCAGCATGCCACAATGTTCTTCTTTTTCGGTATCACTGCAGTGATGGACATCTTATTGTATTACGAAGTGCCCTTACCAAAAGATTTGGATTATGTATCAAATATCATTGCCATCGGAATTGAGGGGCTTCTATTTAGATTTCATCTTCATGGGCGAACAGATTTGGATGTGTTGTTGCACACACTTCTCATTTATACCATTGTCTTAAATGCAGTTGGAATAATTCTGGAGATGAAGTATCGTAACAATGTTTTATGTGCTCTTGCCCGGTGCTATGGATTTCTACTCCAGGGAACATGGTTTTGGCAAGTCGGATTCATCCTCTACAATCCCAATCCAAACCATATCCCGTGGAAGTCGGAGAACCATGATGATTTAATGATTGCTACCATGTTCTATGCATGGCATGTTGCTGCCGATTTTCTTCTCATTTTGTGTATTGGTGGAGTGATGGGCTGTGTTCATCGTATGTGTGCAGGATATGATGGAGAGGATAAATTTGCCATGAAAAGACTGATTCATACTGGGACCAATGGTCAGACCTTGATCTCAATGCATGATGATAGTGAAAGTGATATAGAATTCCAAAAACCTGCTTCCAGATAACCCCGCCATATTCGTGCATCTTCTCATGCACACACACACATACATATGCTCTTTTTCACGTTATACATTCAATGAGAGCCCAAAATCTCATATCTTCCATCTGTATGTTCATTCTGTGTTGTCAGCCATGAATGCTAGTTTTAATGTGTGATGTTATAGAGTATATATTATATACATTGCATATATATCATTTAGATGTTGAACAAGAGATGAAATATTCTGTGTTTTTATTTTAACAGATGATCACTATATAAAACGTCAGTGTGAGGTACACAAGTAACCAATGAATAGTCATTTTGATGCAGTATCTGTACTTTCCTTTTCTGGTTTTTGTTGGGTTTTTTTTTTTGGTTTTTTTTGGGGGGGTTGGTTGGTTTTTTGTTGGGTTTTTTTTTAATCTTGTGTTTTCACACTGATATCCCATTTCTTTTGAAATCCGTTTTCCCCATAGTAGATATGGGATAAAGAATTCTTTAGATATATATTTTTACATATATATATACATATATCGTATAGAGCATATTACAATTTTTCATTTCCAGAATCTGTGTAAGTTCTTTAGGAGTGTGTTATCCTGGCTCTTCAAAGAAATACTGTGAGCAACCATGAAATAAAATTTACAGGTATCTATGGCATCACAGATGGAAATTTTAACGACAACTGGCTCAAGTTGTGTACATACTGCAGGCACTTTAAAATGTTTAAACATGTTAAGTGCATGTACAGTAATGCCAAAAGTAAGGACAGTTTGCACACATTTTATCAGATATTGCTATGTGTCCCTCATGGATCAATCCCTTCACCAAAGTCCTTTTTACATACCCCTGTATATGATCAACATGGTATTTTTTGTTTATTTATTGAAATTTTATGTTGTAGTTATTTTTCCGTTAAATCTTATATGATATATGAATCAGCAGAGCTGGAAATTCAAAAAAAATTTCATGAGCTAATTGTGTCTATTTGTGTCAGTTTTTACTGTATATTGAAATTTTGTCTTTCTTTTTTTTTTCTTTTATATATATATATATATATATATATCAGTATACATTCAACTGTATGTACATTAAATATTAAATTGGTTTGATGTATGCACTGTAGAGTCAAATCAAATTATATTAACTCTCTTTAGATGTGTCAAAGGCTTTCACACAAACAAGAAAAATACTGTCAGCAATCCAGGCAATTTAGTCCGGATATGTTTTTAGAGCAAACATTTAAGTTTTGATTAATGTTTGTGCCCCAAAGGTTTATTTCGTCTGACGTTATTTCATTCTAGATCTGATTGGTAAACAAGTCAGAATTAACAATAGCCTTATTTACGTCATGATGGTGTGTTATTGTGAACATTTTCTTTTAGTTTTAATCTATTGAAACTTCAGATCAAAGAGGAAATCAGCGATAAAAAAATTATATTTTCAGCATTTCTTGTATTTACTTGAACATGGCAAGGTGGAGTAACGGTATTATAAGCATAAGCCTACCCCCATCCCCCCTTTTGTGATGACTATATGTTTATGACTACAAAATTACAATACCCATCAAGGATAGAGATTTAATTTCTGAATCTCTTGTCAGGAAATACATGTAATGCAGATCTTTCACTCTTCTGGATTTTAATAAATAACCTATCAAACCCAGAAACTTTAAAATCTATGATAGTTCTCTCACGTTTATTTATTTTTTTTTTTTCCCCATATTTGTGGGCATCATCTTTAACTTTGATTTTGCTAAGTTTTTCAGCTTTATTTTGGGTGTTGTTTTATCAACCCATCATGTTCTTTGACAACTTTCAGGACCTGCAGGGTCTCCTTTTGAAGTACATTGAATAAGATTAAAGACAGAAATTGATTCAGAGATGCATAACACTTGAACATTATGATAACGTGATGAATTAAATCCTGTCAGGCACTGGTGGAACCATGCACCTATGACAGTGTGAGATCTGAGATTGTTTTTTTGTTTTTCAACATTGTAGCGTCAAGTGAATTAATTGATGTCAAGAAAGCAATACAGTCTGATTTTGATTTATGATATTTATACATAATATATACAGTTGTGACCAAATGTTTACCGGTACCTATGTAACATGTGCATCTCATTTCAGTTTTGTTATAAAAATTGTGGTCTTTCAGATGTAAGTACCCAGTAGTTGAAATTCTTCAAGGCATTTGACGGAAAAAATTCTTGATGAGAAAAATTAAAATTGATTTAGAATAGTGAAATATCATAGCTTTAATAAACAGGAATGTTTTCTTTTGTTTAGTTTATTAATTTTATATTGTTATTTTACTATTATTGCCATCTATATTTGTTTTATGCAAGATTTCTATGTAAAGCAAACTAGCATGAACTTATAATCAAAAATAAAAAAAATGCATGATATTACTCGATGCCAGTGATCCTTTAATGGGGATGGGATTGTGGTTACGTTCTGTGTTACATGGTAATTATGTGTTCAGTATTTCTAAATGTAAAGCCCGGTATTTTTAGGTTAACATTTTTAGGTCAACTAAGTCATTTAGATGACAGCTATTGCAATTCATCTGTGTGGTTGTCCATTGTATATTAACAATTAAACATTTTTAACTTCTTGATGTTCTGCACCGTCTTGGCCATAGGGGTAGGAGAAAACCTGCCAAAATTTGACCAACTTTCAAAAATCTGAACAGCTGCACATCTGTCAGAAAAAGTAAATGCATAGCCATGTGGACCAGGAATATGTCTACCAAAATTGTAAATTTCATTATCCCCAGGGAAATATTCTGACACCAAGGCAGGGCCAAACGTTAATGTATAAAACATTTAGATAACAGCTTTATTATTGGTAATGTTTAGAAGGAGCAGGTAGCTCTTTACCAATATTTTACATTTCATATTCTTAGGGTTTTGGTTTGGGGGGGGGGGGGGGGGGGGATTGCAGTGATTATCATCTTTATCATTTGAAAGTCTTCGGTAATTTTGCTGATACTGTATAAAACTAAATGCACACAAGTATTAATTTAAGAAAAGCAAAGAGGGATGTTATATTAAAATTTTGAATTTTGCAGCCCCAGGGTTCTGATTCTAGGCAGGACCAAAGTAGTCATTTAGTGTTAATATAACATGATATATAAAGTCCTTCATCAGTAGCATTTTCAGGGGCATTTGTGTTTTTCAAAAGAATAAGACATTTTGCATTATACTGTTGCTGAGTATTAGAATTAGTAGGTAAGATTTGCCGAAAATTACATGTTTTTAAAAAAAAAAAAAAAAAAAAAAATTATTATGCATTTCATAGCCCTTGGGGTGAATGATACTGTTAACTAATACTCAGGTGATCAATAGGGCCTAAGGGCCTCTTGTTGTTGTTAATTTTGTCATGTTCACCCTTAGAGGATTGCCCCCATTTAAAAAAAAAATGTAAACATATACTATATGTTAAAATATAGTATTGTTTACAGGTTATTTAACAGGAGCAAGTGCCTGTGGTTTAGTTAGCTAGTCCCATTTCACTATGGCATGCTTAGAAAGCAACAATCGGGGACAGATTAACCTAAGAAAACAGCTCATACCTCATCATTATTCGGCTGTTAACTAGTATAGATGTATAGGTATTGTTGATGTTGACTAGTTTTATATTTTTTTCATTGGTTACGGTGTCTCGTAGTAGTAACTGGAGAATCGGACTGTAATTACATGTGGCACATGCATTAATCATTGCAGGAATTTTTGTCACTTGCTACAAAATGTGTATAAGTATAAAGGTCAAAAGCATTTTTTTACAGATGTAAAAAGAGCACTGCTACATCATATATTGGTATTGAAAAGTTTTGTCATTATTGCAATAGGAAATTCACTCTAATAATCTCTGTTTCTTTTCTCATTTCTTTTTATAAAAAAAACCAAATTCTGTTGACTTGGTTGGTTGGTAAATTGATCAGATTTGAACTGTCCACATAATTTCTGATCCATTGTCTGATCAGTATAGTCACTGCATGCAACAGTTACAACTTCTTCATTTTGATTTTGAGATTGCTTCTCTAAATCAGAAAACCTTTAGAATAAATATTATCATGTCATCAATCAAAGTCTTCAAAATATGTATCTGACAAGGTTATCCTTGTTCTGTTTAATTATCTTGCCCTTATTACTCAGGTTAAAATAGAGAGAGAGAGAGGGGGGGGGTGAAAGAAGGGAGATTTGAAAAATGAAGAACATTGTAATGCCCTTCCGATATAAAAAGTAAAAGGTCAAATGTTATCAGTTGTTCTGCAAACATGTTATATTGTGTAAATTAGAAGTACGTGACATGTAGCACGATGGAAGTAAGGCTTGCATAGGCACATGTGTCAGGTATATGTGTTGTGTCAGTTCTACAAAACAAGGCAATACTGTAGGCATAATATACTGTATACAACTATCTTATTTAAAGTAATGGGTTTTTGTTTGTTTGGTTTTTTTTTGGGGGGGGGGGGGGGGGGGGGGGGGGGGGGTTGTATTCATTCAACTGTATGTATATTAAATTGATTTGAGGAATGCACTGTAGAGTCAAATCAAATTATATTACCTCACTTTTCATGTGTCAAAGGCTTTCACACAAACAAGAAAAATAATTAAAAGAGAAATATAAAGGACTTGAGTACTTCCATAGAAGTGTTCCTATCATTTTGATAAATTTTGCCCATTATAAGTTTCGTTGTGCAAGAAATTAGCTGAAATCAAATGGTCGAGATCTTGTATTTTACAAACAGTGAACACCTTGTATGGAGTCCCTGGAACACAAAATAGCTGTTACATATTTACTTAACCAAGTGTTCAGCTGTACCAGTAATCTAGTACTATAGCACATGTAATACTACAGCACATGTGCTACTATAGCACATACCTAAACACTGTTGTTGAGTGAAAGTAACAGTTTTACATGCAAGATGTAGTGTTTATTTAATGACTCTGTAACATCTACTAGATGTATTATTTTTTTTAAATGTATGTGTTTAATTTTTTTTTTATTTAAGTTATTTTATTTTCTGTATGTTTATTTCTTGTTTATGTAGTTTAAATTAAATTTTGAAAAGTGCATTCTGAAGATAATTATTTTGTGCAGAGATTATTTCTGTATGATATTGCACAGGACCTATTGTGAAATGAGACTGCAGTTGAAATATTACAGTCAGACTAACATACTCTGAAAAATAAGGATTGGAAACTATTTTTTTAAGTATGTCATTTTGTAAACATATCAGTCATCATATGTTGATATGTATATATATAGAGAGAGTGTCGGGGTAGCATAGTAATGATTAAGGCACTCGCTTCTCACCGCTGTGACCCAAGTCCGATCCACTTGTCACCCACTGGGACATGTGGAGTTCCTCTGGGTACTCCAGTTTCCTCCCACATCAATGATAGCGTGCGAAAAGAGAAGCATTAATATAAGTTGTAGAACTTGTTTCTTGTTGTAAAGTAAATAAAGTTTATACATGTATATATAAAGAGAGATCAAGAAAAAAACAGTGTCAAATTGTGCCTTGTGAATAAGCTAGTTATCCATGTACCCGTCATACTCCCCATTGATCCACAATCTTATTAAAGTTAGATTATTTTATCCACCCAATATTATAACTAGATAACAAGTATAAAATAAATGGGTCAGTCATTGATGGCAGAGAGGATATGATGGCATATTGTAAACTAACAGACACTGACAGAGGCCATTGGTGGCATATTGTGAATACTGATCAAGGTCATTCTGAACACTGACAGAGGCCATTGGTGGCATATTGTGAATACTGATCAAGGTCATTCTGAACACTGACAGGGGTCATTAATGGCGTATTGTGAAATTCAGAACACTGATGGAGGTCAATGGTGGCACATTGTAAACTATGAACAAAGAGGTACATGTAGTGGTGGCATAAATGTCACTGACTGAGATCATGATTGGTACATGTATATTGTAAAATTATGTACACTAACAAAGAGGTAATTATAGCATACTGAAAACTTACAGAAAACAACAAAAGAGGTCATCGGTGACACATTGTAGACTATATACACTGACAAAGAGGTCACAATGCAGAATTCTATCTAGTACTTAAGAATTCTATCTAGTACTTACAGAATGTTATCTAATACTTACAGAATTATATCTTGTACTTACAGAATTATATCTAATACTTACAGAACTCTATCTGGTACTTACAGAATTCTATCTAGTACTTACAGAACTCTATCCAGTACTTACAAAGATAATTGTTGAATACTCGTACATTATGAAATCTCTGCGATGTTTAAGGTAAAATAAATGCGAATTTAATTGTTACAAAACAAAGATTGTAGCTTAGGAGGTATACTAAATCGTCATAATGGCCATCTTTTGAAATGGGGGATCCAGGTCACAGTAAGTCCTCAGTACTCTCTGCTTGTCGAAAGAGGGGACTTAATGAGTCGATCCTTAAGATGAGACCGCAAAACCTGAGGCCCCATATCACAGTAGTTGTGGCATGATAAAGGTACCTCCCTGCTCAAAGGCTGTAAGCGCCGAGCATAGGCCTAAATGTTGCAGCCCTTCACGGCAATGGTGACGCCTCCATATGAGTGAAAGATTCTCGAGCAGGACAACATTAAACAATATACAAAGTGAATGAAAATATAAATATCAGCAATACTTGTAGATTCTTTTTA
Organism: Ostrea denselamellosa; assembly: GCA_024699665.1. Lineage (NCBI taxonomy): Eukaryota > Metazoa > Mollusca > Bivalvia > Ostreida > Ostreidae > Ostrea > Ostrea denselamellosa. Next base: position 2,781,221 of record JAMZEH010000066.1, on the reverse strand, counting down.
AATCTAATTACTTAGCAGGGTAACTCGGAAGGTTAAGGTGTCGACTGGTGAGGGTTCAAATCTAGCAGAGTTTTTATTTTTTTCAGATTACTTTCTATTAAAACTGCATTTAAAAAACACATTAAAAAGATTAGGTAAATGTGAAACGAATACTGTACCTATCAGATCTCTCATATGTGGACTACACTCTGTACATGTACTAAGTATATGTGTACACTTAATCTTGCAATGATCATTATATGATTTATGTTCATATACCATTCAAATGAAGTACACACTTTTCACCTCTAGTACACCTGATATTTAGAAGAAAAAAACATCAGAGTCGGCCTTGGAAATTATATTTATTTGGATAATGTGTTGAAGCTTAATTATCAACATTAGATTTCTTTATGTACCATTTGTTCTTTCTGATTTATTCTATTTTATCCAATAAATCAGCAGTATAGCCCAAGATCGTCATATTGCATAGTTGATTAAAAACACTTTAGTGAGAATACATCACCGAAGGCCACAACAGAGGAGACGGCCGTGGTTCAGCTTCGTGCAATCACCAGGAAACGTTTTTACGTTGCACGTACAGCTTTCCTTTAATCTCGTAGATACCTTTACCATTTCATGACCACACTGATTACACAGATAGTCGTGTGTTTTATTCTATAATAAAATCTTTGGTACCGGATGAATCCCCATGTTTTATTGATATGACTTGTCGGGGAAGATTCCAGATACAGATGGAGATCAGTTGGTACCACGCAAAATTGATTCCTTTTCTTCATAAATTTATTTTCAGGTATATACTTGTATGACTTCTAACGTTCACAATTATTTTTCCAATTTCTCGGTTCGATAATTTAATAGTGGTTTAGTGGTTTAAGAACATCAGGTTGTACAGAAGGCGAGAGAAAGTTTCTATCTAACGACCCCTATTCGTAATCCCCGGACTGAAGATTTACTGATTTTGTTGATATTTCAGCGACATTTTGGCTTTGGCTAGGAAAATAAATGTGTAAACAGGTTTTAGTTTTGAAGTGCTGAGGCGTTTTGGCTTTTGACACGGGATCGGGATGCCCGTCTCACCCCCCCCCCCCCCCCCCCCCCCAACCCACACACATACACACACACCACAACTTACTAGATCAGAAATCCTTCAGTGCTGACAACATAATGTGAAAGACACTACGAGGTTCTGTATGAGTACGGGAATTATTACAAGGCGAGTCGGAATAAAAAAAAAAAAAATGAAGAGGGGCGGGGTTAAATGGGGCTGTGGAAATCAAGGAAACGGGCAAAATACATGGAATGATTATTAGCAATTTCTTCTCTGAAATTTTAAAGCGCCTGCAATGACCCATTCAATTTTTGCAACAGGTGCAAAATCTCAAGTTGATACATAATTATCACCTTGCCATACCTTTTTATTTTCATCCCTATAATGTGCAATCTTACGATCATGTAATGATCGATTTTTTATTCAGCAATAAAACATTCATTAGGGTGATTACTTCAGGGAAAAAGAAAATTACCATTCAGGCAAAGTAATGTTCAACACTTTTTCGCCATTAATGTCAACAATGAACAGGACATCAATTTCTCTCTCTAATCTCTCCACTCCCTCTCTTTTTTCTCTCTCTCTCTCTCTCTAATCTTTCTGTTTTTTAATCCCATATTACAGATCTAATACAGGCATATTGTCCTTTATTTCCCTTATTGCATGAAAAAATTAACAAACAAAAACAAACAAACAGCAACAAAAACCCACTTGATCCTGAAACATTCAAATCACTATCATCTTTGTGTTTATGTCCTGTATTTTATCAGCTTTAGTTTCTGCCTTACAAATTTTATTGAAATGTAATTCAAAATAAATAGATTGTACTTCAAACTCATGCCATATACTAACATACATTAACGTTATACTCCACTTAATTCTGAGGTCAGTAAACTAAGAGTGAAAAGTTTACACATCGCCCCGCCCCTCCCTCTACAAAAATCAATAATTTTGTTTTATGTTACAGATTGTACGGTGCCTGAACACCTTTAATAAGTAATGAAATCCCCGGAATTGCAGTCAATATCGACTTGTATTTTATTGTGTGAATCTGGTATACACCGCTTACAGTCAACTCGTGGCTTGAAAGGATAGAAATCTGTCAAATACTAGTAACTAGGGTGATAGTCAACTAAGTCGTTAGCTTAACTAAATTATTTTAAAATTAATGAACATGACTTATCTTAACAATTGAATGGTACTGTTAAAGATTCATTCATCATTATCGAGCATTCATCATTATCAAACATCCACTCATCATTAAATGGGATTTGTTCCCAATGCATGCAGACAGCTTCTGTTGCGGTTAATTTTTTCTAGTAATGATCTAAAAATGATAGTGGGTTAATACAAATGAATTTCAAGCAGCACTTTCAATTTACAATCTCCACGCCATTTTGGTTGAACTTTAGTTATTTGGAGGAAAATAAAACTTCGGTGAACGTTCATGACAATTGCATTTACACCTGTTATGAAATACATGTATTTTGTTACGTGAATAAGAAAATTATGGTCTGAAAATATATTCACAATATTACTTTTTTAAAATATGGTTTTTCCATTAAATGTATAATAAAAAAGAAGTACAAGAATATATATCGCATAATAATGTAGATGAAAATAACAATGAAGAAGTTGGGATAGAGCAATTTACAGTCCGTGGTCGCTGATTGTTTTGTGAAGTACAATGTACTCGCTGCTAAACTGTAGCTCGGGGGCGGGGGGGGGGGGGGGATTTGGACATACCATATTTTTTTTTTGCCGGAGGGCTACAGTTAATAATGATGAATTGTTTGGTCTGATACATAAAATACATGCACTATAGTATGCAGATTGTATTTCCGTTACAAGTACCTATACAACAATTTGAAGAAACAATTTTTTTTTCCTTATCTAATTGCTGCAATACTGTCCTCGCATAAAATGAGTAAAAGTAGACATATTAACAATCACTTTGTATGTAACAATGCCAATAAAAACCAGCAATGCTTACAACATAAACGTGAGGTTTCAGCTATGTGAGGTTTCCACTATATGAGGTATCGTTTATGTGAAAACCGAGGTTTCAATTTCGAAATGAACGTTCAGTTCGAGCGTTCTAGTGAGCACTTGACCAAATGAGGACTAAATAATAGAATTTTTCTGAATATGCTTACTGATTGTAGGCATTAATAAGCCATCTAATCATCACTTCAAAGTATCAGTACAAGCTTTGGTTTCATCAAACACCTCTGCACTATTTGATTGATTGGGCACTTCTCAACAATATTCCAACTTGATAAAAATTTGAATACAGTTGAAAACTGGGGGGGGGGGGGGGGGGGGGGAGGTAAAATTGGGTCTCTCGGAGATCTAGAAATGATATCACGACTTTATCATTTATTTAGATACTGTTGGAGTTTTATTTTAAGAAAAACATACTTTTCTGACTACCTAAGTTTCACTAATGGTCCCGTAATGGTTTCCACTCTTGAGTTGTTGCAATGCATAAAATGGTAAATATTACCTTTTACCTTAATTTAGATGGCTGCTTTGGACGTAGACCACGAGGAGAAAATCTCAAACATAAAAGAACTTTGTGCGATGTCAGACAGACGCGAGTCATCACATCAGTGTACACGAAACGAAATACATGAATATAACACACGTGGAAAGGTGTCCAGAAGGCATCATATTTTGAAGACACACAAAAAGAGACAACACGAAAATACTTATCCTCATCATATCGGATTTATTGATTGATTGTATATTGTTTAACGTCCCGCTCGTCGAGAATTTTTCACTCATATGGAGACGTCACCATTGACGGTGAAGGGCTGCAAAATTTAGGCCTATGCTCGGTGCTTATGGCCTTTGTGCAGGAAGGGATATTTAACGTGCCACACCTGCTGTGACTCGGGACCTCGGTTTCTGCGGTCTCATCCGAAGGACCGCTCCATTTAGTCGCCTCTTACGACAAGCAAGAGGTACTGAGAATTTATTTTAAAACCCGGATCCCCACGGGGCTCCTCATATTTGTCCACGATGTCCATAATGTAGAGAAATATGCGCATCACTATGCAACGCCATAACTGCCTTGCGTAGGTACGTTTCATGATAAGTTGGTGCTTTTTAATTATAGGTTGTGCTTCTTTCTTGATAAGATGGCGCTATTTATAATCTTGGTGCTTTTCCACAATCGAAGATTCGGGGGCATATAGTTTTTTGACCGGTCCGCCTGTCTATCTGTGGCGAAAAAAATTATCGTGATCATATTTTTTACACAACTAGAGGAAGACCTTTCGTATTTGGTATGTTTATTCCTTGTGACAAGACCATTCCATTGACACCAAAAAATTTGACTGGTGACCTTTACATTGACCTTTGACCTACTTTTTGAAAATTCGAATGTAAGCCATATCTTTCAAATCGTAAGAGATACTGCTTTTATATTGTTGCATATGAATTTCTTGTGAGAAGACCTTACCATGCCAGATGTGTTTACCTCTTGACTTTGACTTTTGACCTAGTGTTTTGGAAATTTTCAAGAATACACAAACCTTGATCATATCTTGTACACCATAAGAGGAAAACCATTCATATTTGGTATGTGTATTCCTTTTGGTAAGACCTTTCCATTGACACTAAAATCTTTTATCTCGTGACATTTTTAAATTTTACAGTTCCACTTTGTTGTTTTCCGGCAACCTGATTAGAATAAGATCCACTGACATAGATCGTTAGTGTAGCGATCTACGTGAGCGGATCTCAGGATTTTATTCTCATCAGCTTGTTGTTTTCTGAGGGCATCAGTGTTTCACAAACACATCTTGTTTCTAATCTTTTCTTACTCTGACATGTACACATGTCGGTATAGTTTAAAGACAGATCTCCATATACAAAGACATTGAAACTCATTGAGAGAAGTATGGAAATCTAACCCATACATATGTGTGGCAAATTGTTTGTGGCAGAAATCTATTTAAGGAAACATAAGATGTTTTCTTAAATAAACTTTTTCTGCAGACGATATTTCACATTTATTTGGTTTAAGATTCAGACTTCCACACTTCAGTATTTGAGGTTCAATGTCTTTGCAGTCTGTTGAATATTATGGACATGGTGTGGTTGTTTTGTCATGTAATCTTACAGTACATTTCTCCTCAATAGAAAGCTATCTTTAAACTTATACACCTGCCATGTATACATCTTAGCTTGGTGGGTATTTCGCGTGTGAATGATCAAGATGGACGTGGTGCACATATATTTCTACACTGTGGACAGACATGGGGAGAAGTATTCTCATGTTGTCTCTTTTCGTGTATCTTCAAAATATGCCCTCTGATTTTTTTCCCACGTGTGTTGCATTCATGTATTTCGTTTCCTGTTACTTGTGAAGAGATACGCCTTCCTGAGCGTTGATTCGTGTCTGTATGAGTTTGCACATACATGTCACAAATGTTCTGATATGTTGGGGATTTCTCGTGATCAATTGTCTGTAATTCGTCAATTAGGCGAGTATCAATAAAGCAATAATTCATAATGGTGGGAAAGTGCGACACAGACTACTAGATAAATCCTATGCATTTACATTTTATATTTCAAGTTTGTTCAAATGAAGGGTCATGCCCCTTCAAAGGGTAGATAGTCGCAAAAATAGGGTAGGGTCATTTAAAAATCTCAAGAACCATTGGGCCAGTAGAGTTCAAATTTGCATGGTCCAAGCTTTCTGACATAGTGCAGATTCAAGTTTGATAAAAGGTGGGGCAACAATAAGGGATCAAAATTTTATATGCGAAAATAATGAAAAAAAAATCTCTTGAAAAGTTCTTCTCCAGAACCACAGGAACAGTTTCAATCAATTGTAAATCATTCATATGAGTTTAATTCATGTTTAGAAGGTGATGAGGAAAATGACCTTTTTAAAAGATTTCTTCTTTGTATGCTACTGTTGTATACCAGTATCTCAGTTACATATTAATCTACACACTCTGATACATATTAATCTACACACTCTGATACATATTAATCTACACACTCTGATACATATTAATCTACACACTCTGATACATATTAATCTACACACTCTGATACATATTAATCTACATACTCTGATACATATTAATCTACATACTCTGATACATATTAATCTACACACTCTGATACATATTAATCTACACACTCTGATACATATTAATCTACACACTCTGATACATATTAATCTACATACTCTGATACATATTAATCTACACACTCTGATACATATTAATCTACACACTCTGATACATATTAATCTACACACTCTGATACATATTAATCTACATACTCTGATACATATTAATCTACACACTCTGATACATATTAATCTACACACTCTGATACATATTAATCTACACACTCTGATACATATTAATCTACATACTCTGATACATATTAATCTACACACTCTGATACATATTAATCTACATACTCTGATACATATTAATCTACACACTCTGATACATATTAATCTACATACTCTGATACATATTAATCTACACACTCTGATACATATTAATCTACACACTCTGATACATATTAATCTACATACTCTGATACATATTAATCTACACACTCTGATACATATTAATCTACATACTCTGATACATATTAATCTACACACTCTGATACATATTAATCTACACACTCTGATACATATTAATCTACACACTCTGATACATATTAATCTACATACTCTGATACATATTAATCTACACACTCTGATACATATTAATCTACATACTCTGATACATATTAATCTACACACTCTGATACATATTAATCTACACACTCTGATACATATTAATCTACATACTCTGATACATATTAATCTACACACTCTGATACATATTAATCTACACACTCTGATACATATTAATCTATACACTCAGATACGTATTACTCTATACACTCAGATACGTATTACTCTATACACTCAGATACGTATTACTCTATACACTCAGATACGTATTATTTTATACACTCAGATAAATATTACACTATACACTCAGATATTTATTACTCTATAAACTCAGATACGAATTACTAGATACACTCAGATACGAATTACTAGATACACTCAGATACGAATTACTAGATACACTCAGATACGAATTACTAGATACACTCAGATACGAATTACTAGATACACTCAGATACGAATTACTAGATACACTCAGATACGAATTACTAGATACACTCAGATACGTATTACTCTATACACTCAGATACGTATCACTCTATACACAATGTTTAAGGTCTAGCACCTTAATCTTTTGATGTCATATTTCGTTGGTTTCTTTTAAGTATGGCAAGATGCATAGATAGAATACACAGTTCTAAGAATCTAGCTCCAAGAGTTTTGATAACAACGCCCTGTGGTTTGTAACAACAGCAAGCTATCTAGATTACTCTTTTTCCATACTTGATCAGGGCAATATGTGTGAAATGTATTTTGATACCACTTATAGCTGGTTATTACATAGTTTCATGCGCATGAATGACGTATTCGATCGGTAAACGGAGTCGTATATCTGTTGTGTATGTAAACGTGTTCCACACCTCCTCTTTATAAAAGCAGGATATATATATCGTCCTTGGAATTAACCTCAGAAAAAATAAAGACCGATCTTTCTGACAAAGTTTGGCTTTTGGAAACGCAGAAATAAATGTACCAATCCCTAACATATTAGTCTTTAACCATTGCATAACAGCTTCTAAAAGAGACTAAAAACCTTTTGCTCTAGCCTTCAACTCAACATTTAGATATATCGACGACGTTTTATGTAATAAGAATATTCGTTTTCATTAAGCGTTCACTTCGTAACCGAGAGCCATGGCCGCGTCAATCCTAAGACGTAAACATGGGTAGTGATTGCTCCTTCGCCAAACGTTCTGTATTTAGAAGTGAGAATCACGGGTCTTTCAGATATGATTTTAAAAACGGACTTCCTGTGTCGCGGCAGGCGTTGGAACGTTAAAGAACTCTCACCGCTACGGCCCTGAGCGCTAAGCATAGGACTAAATTAGTGGTACTTCACCTACAGCTTTTGACGTCTCAGTATGAATGAAAAATTCTCAATGGGACGTAAAACAAACAATCAATCAATCGATGGTCATTATGATCATATAATTTGCGAATACAAGCTATTACTGTGTCGAATTATGTGTGACGTATTTCATACCAATTGTTAGTCCGATTACTTAATCAAGATATAGGGCTCATGACATGTCAGGTCAATGGATGCTTACGTCTCCTAGACTCCTGATCTCACCTCTGGTATGACCAGGGCCCGTGTTTGCCCCTCTCTTAATTTTGTTTTCTCTGTATGATTTATGAAATTGATCACTGTTTGTTACCTTCTCTCCTTCATGTATAGGTGATGTTGAAAGTGCTACCTGATTTTCCAGTTGTGATTTACGATTAAAAGTTGGCTTACGAGTATATACATGCTCAACTGCACGATAAAATCACCGCATATAGCATTAGTGATTAATAATTGACGTGATTATCACTTTACGGCGTGAGAAAACGTATTCCTGTTTCTCACCCTCTGTCTATGTTATATTATCGCCCTCGTTTGCAGTGTGTTCAGTTGGTATGTTAATATCAAGGGAAGTGCTTCATAACTTACATAAATCATCACTGAAGAGAGAAAGAGAGAGAGAGAGATATCCACTTTTAATTGTGTGACATTAAAAGTGGATCAGGTGTACTTAGTCACCGTTGGATATATTTTTTCTACTTATTACCTGTACCATGGACTTTTTCTGCAATTTCACTATTATATATATATATATATATATATATATATATATAGTGTGTGTGTGTGTGTGTGTGTGTGTGTGTGTGTGTGTGTGTGTGTGTGTGTGTGTGTGTGTGAATCATAAATTTGTCTAAAAGAAACAATACTTATATGAATCGCATGGCTACTGCCGACAAATAATTGTTCAAATTATTGTATTTCACAAGATATGAATTAAGACGAGCTTCGTCATATCAGTTCCAGTGGCCAGAAACTGACATGAACACAGAACAAGGGACTTCAATATTCTTTAGTCAGACCTGCATAAAAATCCGTACGTATACGACTCTAATAGTGTAGAACATTAAGCTCCCATTATTGTCCTTTCTAGGCCTGGGGTCATGGAAAAAAGAAAACAAAGTCTACTAGCCCGGATATCAGGCCATTTGCATGTTAATTCGGTATTTTTTGAAAGAATTTCTTGATTAGTCCTATATGAAACCTTAAACGTTAATGTGACTCCGCCTTGCTAGTGGGGTGCATGATTTGAACAAACTTGTACACTATATGATGATATTTGCTTTGCCAGATTAATTCAGAAAAGCTTAAGATTAAGACATGAGGGAGTTCAATATTAGCGGGAAGTGAAGGACATTATACATGGCCGTAGGAACCGGGGAGCACAGGGGTGGGGGGTGGGGGTGGGAAGGGGGCGTGCCCCCCCCCCCAATATTTTTTTTTTAAAAAACCCTTCATATAGTAAAATTCACATATAGTTAGTGTAATGTATAATTATTTTTAAGCAGAAAGTTCATTTAATTCAATGAGACTCAGAGTCAGTCAGTGTGACTGCAGTTTAGCGTAAATAAAAAGATACATTATGAAAAGCACTTTTGCCTTAACATTTCTGAGGGCATCATCCAAAAGGTCGTAATCATGAGGTAATGGTTCGGTTCTCATTCCCAGCTTCGCATCTAGCGTCAAACCAATGATATGTAGTGACTGTTTCTTTGCCAAGTGCCCGACATTTGGAGTGAGTCAAGGATATTTTAGATATGACCTAAGTTGTGTCGCGAAAGGCGTTGGCACGGTAAAGTATCCTCACTTCTCAAGTGTCGTTTAAAGTCCTTTACCGGTATTTGTTGACGACTCATACGAGTGAAAAAATCTCGCAAGGGACGACTGATCAAAAAGTATCTAATATGTGTGACCTTGACTAACTTTCAAGGTCTAATAATTCATTAGATAGCTTGTTTATAGAAACTTCGTATTGATACAAAAATGCCTATGCCCAACTGCCAATCAGTTCAACGTTTGTATATAACTAAAATCTTGTAAAGCTAATATGATGAATTGTTGATTTTTTTTTTTTTTTTTGTCATCAGTTTTTATGGTAAAGGTAAACCCGACAATGTGTGAAGTACTATTTATCAGTGACGTAACACCCCCAATGTGACGTAGGTCATGACGTGTAACAGCATTTGCAAAGCTTGTAAAGTCTCAGGATGTCAAGACCTGTTTCATTCTTGGTCCAAGAGTGGACACTATCGTAACAGTGTAAGATCAACATTCCGCACAGTTTTAAATTTGATTATATTTCACAATGTATGCCCAAACGGACGAAAGAAAGGCATTTTTTGAAAAAGTGCACGAAGAAACAAGGAATACAGGGGAAAAGGGATGGGGAGCACTAAGTTTTCTTGTTAGACTCAAAGGGCAAAAGTTTTAAGAAATATCCTCTTCCAACAAGTATACCTAATATTCCAACTACGAATATTCGAAAAGATGCTGTTTCCTCAGAACTTTATCCAAATGATGCTCCTTCTGAGCTTTTCCCGATTCAGATATATGGTGATGGGAATTGTTTATTTAGAACTCTGTCTTTTTGTGTTTGGACATGGGGACAATTTTAAGGAAATGAGGGTACGAATTGTGTTTGAACTTGTTTCAAACCTAAAGCGCTACACGAATGAAAACACTTTTGTGACCATGTCCACAAACAAAAGTTCACTTCAATATGTCTTTGAAAGTTCCCTGTTAGAAGAGTGTTTAATTACTGGTGATTTGATTGCTTCGTTACAAAAGGAAACAATAAAAACAACCCAGAACGGTTATTATTCAAGCCTTTTACATACGTTCATAGCTTCTAACGTTTTGCAGAAACTAATCATGTCGATTTTCCCCGAGGTGCAAAACCCTGGTGTAAACAGACACGATCATAATCAGCTTAGTGTTTCTCTTGACTGTGCTGATACTAAAGAATATCAGGATGCTATCCACATCATGTGGACTCAAACAATTGCTACAAATATAGATGGTTTGACACCTAATCATTTTGCTGCCTGTATTCACAAGCATGAGGAACCTCTTTCAAAGCGGTCGAGATTATCCTTTAAGGATTCTGAACCTCATCGCTCATTTGAACCAAAACAATCACAAGATAGTCCTTCCCCACTCGTAGATTCTAACACAAATTAGGAGTCTGTTGAAACAGGTAAATTGGGGGAAACTGCAAACAAAGAGATATACAGACATATTAAGGTTGCTTCCTTTATTGATTCTTCTTCAGAAGCAGAAGATTATATCTCATAAATACCAGTTCAAAAGGCCCAGGTTGTACATGAAAAATGGCATACACCAGAGATCGGTAGTACCCTAAATCAGCCATGGAATATTTTCTTTCCAGCAAAAAGTTTGCTAAAAAGACGACATCTTTCAATAGGCATTTTGTCAACCTATGAAATTCTAAGAAATGTTTAGGATGAAAGCCTCCAATACGTGCGTGAGGTAAAAATGAAAAACAGAATTAGGCTGCTTATATGTGCAGGTTTTATTTCTTCTTTGGGTGTTTACTGAGTGAAAAACTTTTACTTTATAGTGATGATTTGGCAAGGGCTTTGCAGGCGCCAAATCTCTCGGCGAGTGATGGTCAAAAAATGGCATCCACGACATTGAGTGCTTTGCAAAGTCTCCGAGATGAGACAATCTTCACTTAGTTTTACAAGGAAGTTGTTGAAAAAGCAAAACGGATGAACATCGATCATCCTGTTCTTCTTAGGAAACGCAAAATTCCTCGTAAACTTGACGATAGGACAGCAGCACATACTTTTTCATCGTGTGCAGATATGTATAGGAAAGATTTCTACGAGGCATTAGATCTGCTTTTAACTGGCATAAAATCTCGATTTGACCAACCAGGTTACAAAGTTAATGTTAATCTTGAAACCCAGGTCAAACGTTTGAAGAAGAATTCAATTTTGTCACGACCCTATATGATACAGATTTGAAGCCAAAGGATCTTCACTGCCATCTTATAATGTTAAAGGCTGTTTTGTCAAAAGACATTACGCCAGATATACCAAGTGTGGTTGAATTTTTCAGACATTCAAATGAAAAATGTCTGTTTGCCGAGATCCTCAAATTTCTTAAACTAATTTTGGTACTTCCTGCAACTAACGCTACCAATGAGCGCTCATTCAGCGCCTTGAAAAGATTGAAAACATCACTGAGATCAACAATGAGCCAAATACGAACAAACAATTTGCTTTTATTGAATGTTCATAAAAATGAGACTGATGAACTGAATCCAGAAAAAATAGTTGAGGAGTTCGTAAGTGAAAATGAACACAGACTGGCGATTTTTGGAAAGTTTACCGAGTACTTAAATACCTTATGACTCAGATATGATTGATAACAAAATGATAAAGATATAAACAAAAAAAGTTTTTAAAAAATCCTTAACACCCCCTCCCCCCCCACCAAAAAAAAAACAACAAACAAAACTTAAAATTAAAGTTGAGGGGTTTTCTGGGAAACTAATTAGATTCTATGTACATAATTAGATCTATGTACATGATGTACACCTCATTGCTTGCACATATTTATGCAGTTATCTTTTTACTAATCGATATCACTTTTTTGTCGTAAATTACTTTGGTGTGGTCCCCAAGTGAAATTGCTTCCTACGGGCCTGTTATATATCAAGCAGTGAACGACAAAATGTAAAACACCACCATAACTAGAACACAAGAAACAGTTACTTCCAGAAGATCGATAAAGTTAGCTACTAGTAACCAGCTACTAGTAACTTGCTACTTAAAAAGAGAAAAGTTGGCTACTAGTAACCAGCTACTAGTAACTAGCTACTTAAAAAGAGAAAAGTTGGCTACTAGTAACCAGCTACTTGGACCAATAGCCAGTTACTAGTAGGCAGCTACTTAAACTAAAAAAAGTTAGCTATTAGTAGCCAGCTGCTAGAAGGTGTAAAGGTTGTAATTATCGATAGCCAGCTACAAGGCAAATGCGACTGGGTTTAATGTCAGTATCTTTTAAGTTTAACTAGATGGCGAGGGGTTATATATAAAATTCCAAGATCTCATGTTCAATTTTCCTAGGTCTTAACCTTTGCAATGTAAATACGAATAAAGTTTTCCAGCTGAGCGTGTCCTTTGAAGGTCATATGGATTGGATTCAGACCTCCATGGAATTGATATCCCACCCATTTTCAGATCTCAGTCTCTTAAACATTTTGATGCGAGTTACACAGAACATTTGTGTGACTACCTTAATGAAACTGTCCGTTTGTATCTGACTAATTTACCACTATACGTATGATGAGGTATATTGGGTATCTTGATATGCCATGAATTTTCACATATCACGCTTAAGAAAATCAGCTACTTTTACATTTTCAATTAAGGTACCCTAAAATTCGGAGTTTTTCGGGATATCTTAAAGAATTCTGTGTTTATATTAGATAACTGAATATCTTACCACTATACATATGACGACGAATGATATTAGGTATCTTGATATGCCATCAATTTTCAGATATCACGCTTAAGGAAATCAGCTACTTACACCTTTTCATTTAAGGTACCCCCTGAAATTCGGAGTTTTTCTTGAATATCTTAAAGAAATCTGTCTTTTTATTAAATATCTGAGTAATTTACAACTATACATATGACGAAGAATGATATTGGGTATCTTGATATGCCATCAATTTTCAGATATCAAGCTTAAGGAAATCAGCTACTTACACCTTTTGATTTAAGGTATCCTGATATTCGGAGTTTTTCGTGAATATCTTAAAGAACTCTGTACTGATATTAGATAGCTGAGCAATTTACAAGCATGCTTATGACGTGGAATGATGTTGGGTGTCTTGATATGCCATCAATTTTCAGATATCATGCTTAAGAAATCAGCTACTGATACATTTTGATTCAGTTTACCTTGAAGTTTTTTGTTTGAAACTGTGTTTGTAGCAGATATGTGAATAATTTTCCTTTATACATATGATAATGAGTGAAATTAAGTATCTTCAAATGTCATCGAATTTCAAATTTCGCGCTTAAGGAAACCAGCAAGATATAGATATTGAATAAAAGTGCCCTGGAATTTCATGTTTTTCCGTGAATACCTTAAGGCATTGTATATTTATTTCAGATATCAGTTTTATTGAAGCCCAAAAAACCGGACTGCTTTCTCTCTCTCTCTCTCTCTCTCTCTCTCTCTCTCTCTCTCTCTCTCTCTCTCTCTCTCTCTCTCTCTCTCTCTCTCTCTCTCTCTCTCTAAGATATTTCTAGAAATACCAAGTCTTTGTGATGAGAAAATGAATGCATTTTACATAATTTTTATTTCGCTGAATATTCCTGTTCACGAAAAGTTGACACCTGAATTTTTCCGGGCGAAAATTGATGAAAACATCAATGTTTTATAGTTTAGTGTGATACATATGACGAGGTACAGTGTATAATATTAGTTGCATGAATCTGTTGTATGCAATTTTCAGATATATTATTGTTAATGAAATCAATTACTATAGCTAACACATGAAATTACCTTAATTTTCAAGTGTTTTTGATAACCTGAAGGAAGTCCGAGTTTACATTTGTTTGACTATGACCATGACGAGGGGTATTATATGGTACCTGAATCTGCCATCAATTTTCAGATATTACCTTAAATGAAATCAAGTTCTTAGACTTTTTGAATGAAGGTACCCAAAGATTTCAATTTTTCGTGAATACCGAAAGGAGCTGCGTGTTTGTGTTATTCATGGTTCCGGGATAAAAATACTTCCTCTATGATAAATGGGGAGGAATACCAAGAAAGTAGGTCAGTGTCATCAATTACTACAATTTAGCTCACCTGAACTTTGTCATTATGCATCATAAACTTGATACAGGAGTTTCATGACGGCCTCTTCGACTCAAATGTTTTAAGATAAGACAGAACGAATATCAGCTGATGTAAGGGATCCATAGGGCTGTCAACTTCCATATCCACTTTGTGTCCGTAAGGGCAATACTAGTTGGCTCAAGAAGTCTAGACAAATTTCGAGTCCCTATTTTTATTATGTCATGGGACGAAGATGCAAAGTGCCCACTGGATTGTGTAAGAAAGTTGTCTGTGATAAACGAAATTCTTGTTTCACTCGCTTATCTTCATATATATATATATATATATATATATATATATATATATTCCGATAGGCCATACAGTTTGAATGACTACCTCTGTAGCTATCTTTAAAGACAAGGTGGACGGAACATCAGGACAAGATAGTACTGTTGTAGAGGTACCATCCGGTAGCTCCAAGGGGTGGAAACAATTATTATAACTCTTTCATGGAAAGAAGGGACAATGTATCCATTGGATTCGAGTAAGAAATTCGAAGGGATACTCGATGTCATGAAGATGACAGCTCTGTAATACCCGGAAGTGTAATGAAGTTCGACTGAACTTTCGTCATCCATATCGTTTACAGCCTACGAAATACGAAACTTTGAGGGAGTTAAACACGTCTAAGTATCACAGGTCCCTTGTCGTCATGTAGTACCCCTTAGGGCCCCTACTATGACCGGTGGATACTGTAATTTGTCCCTTATATCATGACAGAGTTGCAATACGGACTCAAAATCTGTTCCAACCCCTGGAAATACCCTTTCAGATTTAAACTCAAAGCGGGAATTAACAGCCCAAGGGGTCCCCTACCCTGCCCTGAAGTCCTAACATTAGCACTGATGAAATCGTTATAAAACGTCTATATCAAGTATGTGAAGCAAATATGTTCAGGTGAGCTAAAACGTATTCTTTAATGACACTGGCATACTTCTCCTTTCGGATGGAGGTATTGCTCCCTAGATATTATAGACAGAGTGTTTGTATTATCATTTAATATTTTTCCTTACAAAAGGTTTTTTGTTCATTTCTTTCGTTAGAAGACAAATTTAATAACTCTTCAGATACGATGTAATAAGCTTTACAGCTTTCATGGGTTATCCTTGGTATCTGTGTATGTATATTTGTCTGTATGTATATACCGAATAAACATTCCTTTATTTATACATTAAATTCATCAATAATGTGTAATCTCTAAAGTCAGCTAATTTGCTTTTGCGTGTTGCGGTTGACACGTTTTAATTCAAAACTCAAATTTAATTCGAATAGATTTCATATTAATTTTTTTTTTCAAAAGTGTACTCTCAGTCCATTGATGATTTTCCTTAGTGGGTCTTAGTTGCTAGCTTCAGTGTGGTTCCCAGCATTAATCATATATTTAACAGAAACACACATTGTTTTAATGTATGGAAGAAAACAACAAATTCAAAGCATCCGTAACCTCATTCAAAAGTATAAGCAGATGATTCCATGAAGCGCGATATCTGAAAATTGATGAAATATTAAGATAACCAATATCATCCCCGTCCTATGTATGGTGACAAATTAGTCAGATATCTAATACCAAAGAAATGTTCCTCAAGATATTAAAAAAAAACCACTTCAAATTTCAAGGTTCCTTAATTCATACGTTATCAGTAGCTGATCTCCTTGAGCGCGATATCTACAAATTGATGAGATATCAAGATACCTAATGTAACATCTTGTCATATGTGTAGCGCTACATTAGTCAGATATCCAATACAAACACAAACGTCCTTAAGGTATTCACGAAAAACATCAAATTTCGGAAAACCTTCAATAAAAAAAGGTATAAGCTGCCGATTTCCAGAAGCATGATATCTGAAAATTGGTATGTTCTCCAATATCACTCCGCCTCATATGGCCCCGTAGGGATCCGGGTTGTTAGAATAGATCCCCTTGCATGTCGTAAGAGGTGACTAAATGGGGATGACCTTCGGATGAGACCGCGAAAACCGTTGTCCCATGTCACAGCATATGTGGCACGATAAAGATCCCTCCCTGCTCAAAGGCCATAAGCACCGAGCATGGGCCTAAATTTTGCAGTCCTTCACCGGCAATGGTGACGTCTCCATATGAGTGAAAAATTCTCGAGCGGGACGTTAAACAATATATAATCAATCAATCCTCCTCGTATGTATAGTGGTAAATTACTGAGATATCTAATACAAACATAGAGTACTTTATAGTTTTCACTAAAAACGTTGAATTTTGAAGTACATTAAATCAAAAGGTACAAATAGCAGATTTCGTAAAGCGTGATATCTGAAAAATTATGACATTTCCACATACGCAATATCATTCCTTGTGATATGTATACGGTAATTTAGTCAGATATCTGATATAAATGCAGGTTTTTTTTAAGGTATCCAGGAAAACTTCGAATTTCATAGTGCCTTACATGAATAGGTATAAATACTGCTTTCTTTAAGCGTGAAATCTCAAACTTGCTGGAAGATGAAGATATCAAATATCACTCCTCACATATGTATAGTGGTAGATTAATTAGATATCTAATACAAATACAGTGTTCCAAAGATTCTCACGACAAACTTCCAATTTTAGGGTACCTTGAATTAAAAGGTTTAAGTTGCTGATTGATTTCCTTAAGCGCGATATTTGTTTGTTTGTTTGTTTTACGTCCCGTCGAGAATTTTTCACTCATATTGAGATGTCACCAGCTGTAGGAGAAGTACCACAAATTTATATATATGCTTAGCGTTCAGAGCCGTAGCAATGAGGGTTCTTTAACGTACCAACGCCTACCGTGACATGGGACCTCCGTTTTTAAGGTCATATCCGAAAGACCCGTGATTCTCACTTTTATATGCGGAGAGTTTGGCGAAGGAGCAATATCTACTTATTTTTCCGCCTTAGGTTTGACGCGGCCATGGCACGATAGGGGCTCAAATTCACGACCCACCGGTTACGAAGCGAACGCTTTAACCACTACTACAACCGGTACGAGCGATATATCGAAATTGATGGCATATCAAGATACCCAGTATCATTCCTCGTCATATGTATAGTGGTCAAATAGTCAGATATCTAATAAAAAGATAGAGTTCTTTAAGATATTCACGAAAAGTTCCGAATTTCAGGATACCTTAAATCAAAAGGTATAAGTAGCTGATTTCCTTAAGCGTGATATCTGAAAATCGATGGCATATCAAGATACCCAATATCACTCATCATATGTATAGTGGTAAATTAGTCAGATACAAACGCACAGTTCCTTAAGGTAGTCACACAAATGTTCTGTGTAACTCGAACTTTGATGTCTGTCAAGTAAATGGTTCTCAAGATACAAGGCAGACAATGTATTACTGTGTTTGGTTTGATTTTTGACTTATGTCAAGATGCATTGAATATTCTGCGGGGGAAATGTTCTGGAGTCATCCAAACCCTAATTGTTGAAATATAGTTGAAGCAATTGAGATGATGACCCCTAAACCATTTTTAGTCCTACTGCACTTTGTAGAAAACATTAATTGAATATTCTGATGGACAAGTCTCCCAGAGTCATCCCGACCTCCATCATTTTTTATTGTTCAAATACGACTCGTATCTTTAAAATAGTTGAGATTACAACACTTAAAGCAAACCTATTCTTCTTGCACATAACATAATGCACTGAGCACCAGATTTTTGTTCGTTGCTCCCCCCCCCCCCCCCCCCCCCCCCCCATCTGCACCTCAAGGTGAAAAAATCCGAAAACAATGCACATCTAAAGAACACCACCTATCAATTCCCAAAAGATGATTTGGCTACTGCGTGAAATGTAAGAGAAGTTCTGGGAACCAAATGTTTAAAGTAAACTCGTCGTTTTCCGACCCCATTTGGCCCAAGGGTGAAAATGAAAATTCTAAAACTCTTACTGCACACCAATCATCTTCCAAAAGATCGGCTACTGTGTGAAATGTAAGAGGTGTTCTAGGAACCAGGTTTTGATAAAAAAAAAAACCAAAAAACCACGTCGTTTCTGACCTCTATTTGGGCCTCAGGGTGAAAATGAAAATTCCTAAACTTACTGCATATCTACAGGACACCATCAATCATCTTTCAAAAGATTATTTGGCTACTGCTTAAAATGTAAGAGGAGTTCTGGAAACTGGGTGTTTGAGGGGGACGTCGTTTTTCGACCCTCATTTATTTTCCAGGGTTAAAATAAACATTCCGAAACCTCATTGCACATCTACATGACACCACCTATCATATTCCAAAAGATGAATTGGTTACTGCTGAAAATGAAAGAGGAGTTTGAGGAAGAAGAAAGTGTGACAGACGGACGGATGGACGAACGGACCAGGATATAACATTTTTTTCCTTTCTTTAGAAAGTGCGGGTATAGTCAAAGTCATATACCAGTGTACTAAGATTGATGTTTATCAAGCAAAACGTTCACAAAATATTGAGCGAACAATATTTTCTTATGTCCAGAGAAGTTTGATCTTGTCACCTCAAAACCAATAGAGGTTATATACTCTTTAGACTGTATATAACAAACTAAATGCTAAACTAAAAGTTGGAAAAGTCAGCTTTAAAGTAAAAATAATAAAGAGATTAAAAATCAATATTTTTGTATTATACACAGCAGTGATACTGGTTACATCGATGTTGAATTTTTTCTCCATACTTTTTCTCAAAGCACAGAGTGCAGTTCATATAATATTTGTTCCTTCTCATGTTTTCTCCACCATACTATGCAATATGTTAAGGGAGGGGTGTACTTTAGAGCATTTTCAATATGATCCCGGGAGCTGGGGAGACATTTTTTAACAAAAACAAATTATATTTATACCAGAACCTTGTACCCTTCGTGTAGCTGGCTATCGGTAATTATTACAACCTTTCTTCTTTGTATAGCAGTTGTCTACTAGTAGTTATTTTTTTCTCACTTCAAGAAGCTGGCTACTAGTAGCAATCTTTTCTCTGTTTAAATAACTACAGCAACAACGGCATCCTTATTTTCCTGCATGACCTGTGGCTACAAAAGAAAGGTAACTCAAAATCTAAACATATTTTGAAAGCAAACAAGTTCTTCAAGAATGCCGAAAACCTGCTATTAACTTAAATTAAATTTAAGCATATTTTGGTTTATAGTTCTTGTCTTTGACATCTTTGATGAATGTAGCTATTTCATCTTGAATGCGTCGCAGTTGCTAACGACGTGGTCTATTTTAACGGCTGGGAATTCATATAGGAATGACAATAGATGTCGAAAATTGAATCCTGGTCATTATTCAAGGTAGAAAAATGATCCTTTTCCCCGTAGAAAAAAGTGTCTTTTCCATTCAAATGACCCCATTCTGCGTGAAGAAACATGACTCCCATAGAATAATGACACCTTGAAAAATTTATTATTTGTTCTCTGATAATGCGAAAGGAAGGCTGTTCAATATTGTCAGTCACATTAAGGACAGTAAACAATAAGTGAATTCATTATTTCTATTTAAATAACCCCAAAAAAAAAATTAAACACTTTTTTTTTTTTTTGAAAATAAGAATTTACTTGTTATGACAAGATACTGACTCGTTGTACCGAATAATTGTAGTCATTACGAATTATTTCATTATTACGATAAAATACATGTATATAGTTATATGAGAGTATATAGTTATATCGAGATAATAGTCTCGCTAATACAGTATTCTGGGTTCTGGCGTTGGAAGGGGGCTCTTTTGGTCATATACTGAACGTGTATTGAGGTTTAAAAATCGTGTTCCCTGCTACTGAGCATAGAACATGCAAATAGTGTGTAATTTAGATGAACAATGTAGACTCGATCAAAATTGTGAAGTTTTTGACCCCTGTTTTGGGGGGTTTTAGTGTGATAGTGAACTCCATGGGTCATATATTACTAGTTGACATGTATTATTATTTAACAAAATCTTCTTCTCTATTACTTGATATTTAGCGGATAAAATGAGTGCATATTTGGGATGAGAAAGGATTCTACTACCAAAATTGTGTAATTTGTGAGATCTGATATTAGTGAGGATTCCATTTTCATGTAAGGAAAGTCGATCTATACTCTGAAATGTAATTATACTTTCGATCATTATTCTGAGTTAAGACAAGAACTTAACCATTACAAACCCATCCTCCATCCCCACCCCACTCCCAAAATTATACTAATTGACCAATATTCAGATTTTGAGCTCATTTGTACTTATCCGAGATGAAGTCGAGGAGCTTATGATATTCCCCCGGCGTCGGCATTTTTCGAACAGGTCCCATATGAAAAGGTAAAAATAATGAACAGTGATCAATCACATAACTCCTATTAGAAATACAAAATAGAAAGTTGGGCAAACATGGACCCCTGGATATACCAAAGGTGGGGTCAAATGCCAAGAAGGAGTAAGCATCCCCTGTCGACTGGCCACACCCGCCGTGAGCCCTATATCTTCATCAGGTAAACGGAGTATTCCGTAGTCAGAATCAGTGTACCAAGAACGGACTAACAATTGATATGAAACACGTCATACAGCATATTACCCACTGACAGGTTGTATAGGCAAACTAGATCTTTGTAACGACCATAGAATTTGCGAAATGCTGACTTTAAAACAGACTTTTAAAACCCAACCCCTGTAGCATCAACTCGTTTGTCAGTAGCCTTCCTTGATTTATAAACTGATCATACGCAGAAATATCTCTTGCGTATCGAATCAGGTGAGAGACATAAACACATTTTGCAGGTGAGAATGGAATATTGCTACATAAACATGGGAAGTTGACAATGGATAAGTTGAACTGATCACGTTTGTCATAAAGTCGAGTTGTTAGTTAGCCGTTATCCGTTAATATCTGTTTTCGATGAAATATCTAAATACGAAGGAGATGTGGAAGACTCTGCTGTAGGACACTGCTATATTTCAGTTCGGGTTCACTGGGATATATCGAATCAAAATATGAATGAAAATGATTATTATCAATGGACTAAACATCGTCGATATATCTAAATGTCGAGTTGAAGGCCACAGCAAGATATTTATTCTTGTCATGTAGAAGCTTTTGAATAAACTCTGCCTCATAAGAATATAAAAACAAAAGAGCACAATTCGTGTCCATGGGCAATCCAACAGATTATTGGAAGACCTAATCACCAAAGACTACAAAGTAGAAGTCCATAAGTATCACAAGATGCATCATCTATCCAAGTTTTCTGAAGATAGGACCAGTAATAATTTGGATATGGCCATCACAGAACACCAGCTCAAAACACGTTAACCTGCTCCAAAATCTTCCTCCAGCATATGATATTATGTCTCAGATTCAGAACCCAAGTCTGCTACGTCTATAAGTATCCACAGAGGCACCATCCAAGCAAGTTTTGTGAAGTTACATGTAGGACCAAACTTCGAAATCTCGTATTGGACATATCAAAACAAAAATACGTACCATCTATCATTCTGTGCTTAGTAAACCAGAAGTGATAAAAGAATTAGATAGGTTACGTGATGAATACGTTTTAGGTCCATCTGACTAAACTTGTAACAACATTGTCTTTGTTTGTAAGGCTCATCATTCCAGTTGTATTTTAAACGAACTTGGCATTAATTCCACATTTGGAAATCGTACTTATACTCCAACTGTCTTTTCAAAATCATACTTCAGTGTTAGAAACATTTAATATACTAGTCAATGAGATGGGCGAATATAAGCCACCGTAACTATACTGGATTCCTAAACTTCTCAATTAGTACAATTAAAGATACATTGCTGGATCCAGTAAATGTTCCATCAAGCCCCTATCTTTGCTCCTCACGAAAATATTAACAGTTGTGAAGGGAAAACTTCAAACGTACTGTGCCAAAACATATGCCATACGTGTATAGGGCTCAAGGCAGGTGTGACCGGTCAACAGGGGATCCTTACTCCTCCTAGGCACTTGGTCCCACCTCTGGTATACCCAGGGTTCCGTATTTGCCCAACTCTTTATTTTGTAACTTGTGGAAGTTATGATATTGACCGTTGATCGTTATCTTTACCTTTTCCTTTTTAAAGCATTTTTTGGAGCAAGTCACATATCTAGTAACTACTAGTCCTAACCTATTCAGACTTGCATGGTTGATGTAACTATGTATATGAAGTACAGAGATAGCTTCAGATATGGAGTCTGACTAAATGTTCTACTAAGACAGGTTAAACTGTTTTGGAGTACTTCATAGCGGGACAAAGACTTGGGGCTGATTACATATTGAAGTAACTAGTGGTTCAGATTTGCATGGTTAATGTAACTATGAATATGTAACAAAGAGGTAGCTTCAGGTACGGAATCTGATCTCGGTTATCGGGATGCTTGACAAACTAACAAACAAAACCAGACAAGAAACTCTCACATCAGACTTGCGTGGTTAATGTTACTATAAAGACATAGCATAAACCTAGCTTCGTGTACTGAACCTGACCTTGATTTTCCCACTGCTACCTCACCCAAACTTGCTTGGTTGATGCGACTGTGGTTATGTGACATATCATATGATACCCAGAAGAGGGATTGAGAGGGGTTGATCCCCGCCCCTTTTCCGCTACAAATATACAAAAATATGTGAGTAAAACTCCAGTTTTGGTACCCAAATGGCCGACAATTTTTAATACTTGACTTTCACATGCCCCTCCCTTTTTTCGGAAATCCTGGATCCACCACTGATATCATTCTGATTGATTGATTATATATTGTTTAACGTCCCGCTCGAGAATCTTTCACTCATATGGAGACGTCACCATTACCGGTGAAGGGCTGCAAAATTTAGGCCTATGCTCGGCGCTTATGACCTTTGAGCAGGGAAGGATCTTTAACGTGCCACACCTGCTGTGACACGGGACCTCGGTTTTTGCGGTCTCTTCCGAAGGTCCGCCCCATTTAGTCGCCTCTTACGACAAGCCAGGGGTGCTGAGGATCTAACAACACGGGGTGATACCATTCTGGTATGAAATTGCACCAAATGATATAGAATAATTAAATGCTATTCCATTACCCATATCTTGACAACTAGTATCAACCCCTTTTAAATAGCATATTACTCTGTTGGATAGAGGCCATTTTTCTACGATGATAATTTTTTTTTTCATGTATGACATGTAGAAAATTGACCATGGGTCTTTTTTTTTTTCTTTTTCTTTTTTTTTTTTACAAAATAACCCATTGTTTCTACGGCTGGGGGGGGGGGGGGTGTCATTTTTTCAAGGTCGAAAAATGACCCCCGGTCATTATTCTGTGGGAGTCATTATTCTTTACACTGGCGTGAAGCGTAGCGATTCCTGCCCTCATGTACTGTATTATACAATTTGGACAAACTACATTGTTTAAATCGAATAAATACCAGTGGCCATATTTAATCACCATAATTTTACTAACATCAATGTTCATTTATCGACAATTGTCCCATTTTGAATTTACATATTTATCTAATCAATTACTTAACAACACTAATATAATTATGATATGCACTTGATATATTGGAGATCACTTTCAACACTTTTCGTTCTCAGAGAGAGAGAGAGAGAGAGAGAGAGAGAGAGAGAGAGAGAATTACGTCCCCATAACCATAAATGTGACCTAGTGCCTGTGAAAGATGTAAATACAAATTATTAGTTTAGTGAGGATATCTGGTGTGAGAATATGCCCTTACTAATATTCTCTCTCAAAACCATTATTTTCATAATTCAAAAGAGAGTATTAGATAAGCTTTTATAGGTGCCCCTATAGCTATACCTAACATAGTACTTTTTCTGCGTTTAAAATAACGTATGTGGGTATTCTCTTTTAGAAATTGTGAGGACGTCCTTACTTCACAGGTTTGGTCGGCTAGAGAGAGAGAGAGAAAAAGAAAGAGAAAGAGAAATGTTAAGTCCATTAGCGATAAGGCGTTATTGCGGAAAACAATTAGAATGCGAAATCGTTTCTCTACTAGAACATTCGGAACCAATTAAAGATTAATTAAGGAAAGATTCTGATCGGCCCAACATTAGGAAGGAAAGTTTATAAATCAATCAACAATATAAAAATAAACCATACCCACTGAATTATTATTATGATAATATAAAAACGTACATAGCATATTCAAGTAGAATAGATAAGATCAACAATACGCTGCGCATAAACCGAGGACGCATTACCAGGAAGTGAAATTCACCCTCTGCAACAATCATTTTTATCCGATCTCGCGACCAGTCCGAAACTTTGAATACGTACATTTCATGTGATTCCTATATTGGCAATATAGATGAAATAATACCTGGCATGTATTTCTTGATTAACTACTCTTCTAATATTACCGATGAACAGTATACAATGGATATCACAAAGCCACGTGTCCCTAGTTGAAAATGTTAAAGTTGTCGCAAGACCGCTTACCACGTTATTTAATAAATCACGTTTGGAAAATATATTACCAACTTGTTGGAAAATATATAGCTCATTTAATTCCTTTTAAAAAGAGGAGCGATCATTGCTTGTCATTACATTCCTGTGTTGATATTTAGTTGCGTTAATAAAATCATGCAGAAAATTGATTTTTGTAACATGTTTGTAATTAATTTAATAGCAAAAATTCATTGCATTCATTTCAACCCGGCTTTTACACTGTTTATGAAACATATTAAAGCATGATTAAACATGTAGATGACGTCAAACGATTTTTTTTTTAAATTGTTCTAAAGAGTATAATAAAGTATGACAAGGTGATTTCTTTTCTTAAATTACAAACATGTGGTAAATCCAGTGATCTTTTATAATGCATGGTTTACAAGCTATATTCAAATAATGTATCTTAAAAAAAGTGATGAATAGACAAGACTTATTTTCTTTTTATTATATCTGTAAGTTCAGATTTGCTATTTTTGCAAATGAAAATATGTTATTGTAAACTGGCCAGTCTGAGAATGTTTCAGGTAATTTAATGGAAACCGGACATACGTTAAATCATGGCTTAAAGGGTAAACAGTCAAGTGAGCTAAAAATTAGCTACTTAAGTTCAATTCATCCAAAGCAAAAGTTGTATTTTTGCACGAAAAACAGTTCTGATTTTCCAACATTAGGTCTGTTATATTCACAAAACTTTCACTGGTCCATGCATACTTTTTTGCATTTAAAATGGGTTTTTGCTGATTTTTATTTAAAATTTTCTAACTGATAAGTTCAAAATTAAGAGAAGGCCAAATACGGACAACTGGACATAACAAAGGTGGGATCAGGTGCCTAGGAGGAGTAAGCATCCCCCATTGACCGGCGACATTCGCCATAAGCCCTATATATTGATCAGGTAAACGGAGTAATCAGTATTTAAACAACGGTCTAACAATTGGTATGAAACACGCCTGAAGCATTCGACCTAACGACAGGTTGTATTTGCAAATAAGATCAATATTACAACAACCATAGAACTTGCGAAATGTCGATTTCAAACGAGACTGTTGAAACCCTGTAACATAAACTTATTTGTCAATAATTTACCTCAATTTAAATTACTGATCATACACAGAAAAAGCTCTTGAGTATAGACGCAGTTGAGAGACATACACAGCATGTACAGGTGATAATGGAATATTGTTACTTAGATATGGAAGATATGGGAAATTGACGACCAAGAAGCTGAGGTAATCCTGTTTGTCATAACGGTGGGTTGTTAGTTTGCCGTTAACATCTATGTTCAATAAGATATGTAAATGTGAAGCAGATGTGGAAGACTATGTGGTGTCTTTTATTTCGATTTCACGTGGATATATCGAATCGATATATGAATGAAAATAATCATTATCAATAGATAAAACGTCGTCGATATATCTAAATGTTGAGTTGGAGGCCTAAGCAAGAAATTTTTCCTTCTCGTATAAAAGATTTTGAGTAAATTCTGCCGCGTAAGAATATGAAAATATTAGCTAACAAAAGAGGACAATTCGAGCCTATGGGAATTTCAACAGACTGTTGAAAGACTTGATCATCAAAGATACTTGTACGTAGAATCAGAGTGATGTTTAACAAAGAATTTTTTTTTTAGATGACTGATCTCTAGATATTAACATTTCTTTTTTCCATATTTGTTGAAGAAACAGCTGTTAGTGATGTCAAAACGTCTAGTCTTCAATTTATCGTGAGAAATGATTGCGTGAAGTGTTTGAAAAGTCACACGTTTTGATGTTGATTTAAGGACAGTTTTGTGATTTCAAGTTAACTAAAAGTTCTTTAGACTTTTAACAATACACATTCGATTTACACCAGTTCTCGCAGATATTGTGGCACTATACGTTCGAATTTTCATTTATAGCAATTAATATTTTAGTGAGGAGCTAGGATGGGGATTTGGTAGAACATTTACTGGACCAACAAAGTATTCATGTTGAATCCAGTATAGGCAGGGTAACTCATAGTCATTCGTCCCATTTTCTGGGCTATTACAGTGTTTAAACTGAAGCATGATTTTGAAGAATTTTATCTTTTGAAAGAGATGTTTGAGTATAAGTAACTTTACCAAATGTGGAATTAATGCTAAGTTTATTTAAAATACAGTTGTAATAATGAGTCTTACAAGTAAAGACAACGTATTTCTCGTGTAACCTATTTAATTCTTTCATCACCTCTGGTTTAATAAACACAGAAGGATATATGGTTCACCATTTTGTTTTGACGTGTCTGATATTCTTCTCACACTTTTTATTCAATCTAACGATGTATCAAATTCCCTTTCATATTTATCCCATTAACTGACAGATCTCATAATAGAGGTGGAATGGACTAGCTTTGGCTTCTTCAAATAGCGTATTCAAATTTCTCAACGGAACAGAATAAAGTTATGTGCGAATATGATGTGGACCTAATTGTCTGTTGTAAGGTAAAACGTAAACCAAATGTGACATCGATCTTTCATATGACTGACTGATTGATTGGTTGATTGTATATTGTTTAACGTCCCACTTGAGAATTTTTCATCCATAGAGAAGTCACCATTGCCGGTGAAGGGCTGCAAAATTTAGGCCTATGCTCGGCGCTCAGGACCTTTGAGCAGGAAGGGATCTTTAACGTGCCACACCTGCTGTGACACGGGGCCTCGGTTTTTGCGGTCTTATCCGAAGGACCACCCCATTTAGTCGCCTTTTATGACAAGCAAGGAGTACTGAGGATCTATTCTTTTAACGATGTCCTTGAATGCATATACGTCTTGTGTATTTGGGAAAAGTCCTACCACATTCACGTTATTTACTAATGAACTAATGAGATTTCCTTCAATGTATGTGATGTCGTTGAACCCATATGGAAATGCAGTGCCCAGAGTCTTTATCCAGTGATCTTCTCGTTGTCTACGAAAGGGGTCTTTAAAGATGGGTTGTTGGAACAGATTGTTTAGCCGCCTGGTGAAGTGAATGGTAGCTTATGTTCTATATATTGACATGTACTGTTTGGGAGTAACACAATATAAGTGGCCATGTGTTTTCCTTTCTTCACATTTATTGGCTAATGCATGTACTCCTGATTTATTAAAATACTGTTATCTAATTGGCTGATGATTTAAGACACTTCAATCTTTTTTTAGAGTACGTCGAGTTCATAGTACAGACAAACATTTCCGATATAAAAATGTCAAGTTAAGGCACAAATGTTTCCTTTTTTAATGATTTATTGAATTATCATTATTGATTTACTTGTGAGAAACGGAAATATGGGTATCATTACTTTGTTGAATGCCCAAAAAAAAATTACAGCAATCTTTTCATCACCTGTTTTTAGATTTCATTTAAACAATATCGATACATACCTCTTTCTTTGTGGCAATCTTTTTTTTATTATTTTTTATTTTTTTATTTTTTAACTGTTGTCCTGCTACATTGTTGCTGTTGTACCCAAAACTTTGTAAATTAAAATACCTGATAGTTCATGTAATGATAAGTTCATGTAATGATATTCTCATGTGATTTCACTTTGTGTAATAATTTCCTTTCACGATACTATTAGTTGTCATACTTATGGAGAAGTACATGTACTAATAAGTTCGCTGGACTTGTTTCCGATCTGTTTGAATTTTTATCTATCAAATGTATTCAAAACAAGGGCGTTAGTGACAAAAGAAACTGTCTATTCAAAGATGAATGTGATGTTCAGTCGAGTAAACCTTTTGTATGCCCATATATTTTTCTTTGTACTTTATTTCTATAAAGTATGATTTTTTTAAAACTTCTAAATGCCTACATTCTTCAAATTTGTTTCATTACTTAAAACCATATCAAGCATCTTCATCTTTAACTTCTGTACACTCGCTGAAAGTTGGAATATTATGAAATACATATTTCGTATGACATATTAAAAATACGTAGCACCTGTCCAATGTTAGTTTGATCCACTTCTTCAATTTGTTTAGAGTAGGGCGTTTTTCATTTTTATTTTCTTCAATGAAAAATGCAGTGTTCTCTCACCAGAAATATATTTGAAATAAGAGATTTTTTGTTAATTATTTTCCTAAAACTTTTTTCAATTAATTTTCTCTTAAGGTAATTCTTTATACCGCAATATATGATATTTACATTAGACTATGTAATTATGGACTACAAATTAATATTTATCGTGACAGAAACCAACAATTTTTTTAACCATGTAATGTGTTAAAAATAATCTGCATGCTAAAACACTAATTACTTGTTGATTTTAAACATGAATAACCCTACAGCTACGTTCTTGATCCTTGTATCTATTTCTCGTGTTATTTCCGCATTTAAATCAGAACATGCCTATCGAGATTACAGCTACGCGGTGTTGGATTTATATAAGGTATGAATTAGGAAGTTAATACGATAAAGTTGTGTAATTATATGGAAATGGCCGTTCTCATAGGATACATTATGTCACTGCTTCGTTTGATTACTTACTTTTTTAAATTGTTTCAGTTAGAAAGATAGTGTAATTAACATTATCACATCTGAAAAAGAACAAAGTTTAGAAAACTTGATTGCTTAGAAAGATTCAGAACAATATTTAGTAAACGTGATTGCTCAGAAAGATTCAGCATTTTCCACTGCTTGAAGTGAAGAAGGAATCAAGACACGTTCATACAGTTATAAAAAAACACTTTTTTGGATAATTTGTGAAAAACACTAAATTACTTCATCAACTTTATTTTTATCTTGCATAGAAGACACGATACACACGGTGTTTATCTCATACAAATTAATGATAATTTTGATTTCATTGTCAACATGTACACAGAGAAGGAGACATTTACAGACTTGTAAAATAATTATGATATTGCCTATAGAATACACAATTTGATTTGTTGGATTTGTTTACACCTCTATGGAGAATTTCTTACTCAAGTAGAGACATCGTCAGTTTTTTTGTGAAAAGTCGCTAGTTTATGCTTATGTATGACGCTGAGAACGTAATGAACACGAAAATGTCTTTTAAATAGAACGAGTTAAATTCTTTAGCTGGTATTCCCGTATGATTGCAAATCAACTAGAGACAGCACTCAGTGTCTTGAGTGGGTCTTAGCGATTGCAATGTTTGATCGCCCGGTTACAGTTCAAACTTCATCTATTTATAGATATATGGGTTTTTCTAAGTAAGACGAAATTGGATTTACACGTCAGATTTCAATAATGGGACATCAGTGCACTGTGCAACAGGTATGATACGTATAAGTACAGGTAAGTAAAAAATATAAAAGATGTATTCATAGTACATTAAAATTTCTAATGACAAATGCTTAACAAGTAACACGAATATTGATCATCCATACATTTTTGACATTTTAAACCAGTACTATCTTCTAACTAAACAAAATAAAATAGCTGGGTTCTGCTGGATTCCTAGTCATATAGGTATTAGTCTGGTCCGATTTCAGCTAAAAAGAACTTCTAACGGCAAATTATTATTATTTGGTTCAACATAACTTTTTAACCTAATTTGAGTATGCTGAATCTGAAAAAATATGTTGAACTTCATGAAAATGGCGTTAAATAGGTCAAAATGGCGATTCAAAATGGCGGACAGTAATTTTTTTCAAATCGTTTTGAAACGCGCATGTAGAAAAAAAAATGTAAAAACTATGATTACAAAATACAATAGCATCGAGAAAAAGAGGTCTTTCTTGTTGTCATTCAAAGACAAAAAAGCTGAAAAGTTATTCGGGAGTGGCACATCCTTATTTTCAATAACCCTTCTAACTGGCTGCTGCCCTTTTGCCCTACGAGAACGAGTGCCCGATTTTATAGATTGTTCCCTGTAACGGTCGAACAGAACATCAACTCTTGAATACATGGCCCCTTTTCTCACCACAGTGGAAACAAACTCATCTGCAAAGTCTCCAAATGTTTTCATGCCATGTGTTTTCATGCTCTGAACTAAAGCCTGGCCATCTATGATCAAAGCTGGTGATTCGCCTACATTTTCGACTCGCGCCCTTACATCAACATCTTGAAGTATGTCTTCTAAAACAACAGATTTGTTTCCAGACTTTAGTGCACCGCTGGTATCCGCTATAGATATCGGCACAGGAAGGAGCTCGTGTTTCAAAATCTGCTCTAAATCAACCTCTCGTCCGGCCTTATATGCAATGACAAGTCTCTGCAGTATGTTCCGATCTGCCTTTAGAATTTTTTTCTTTTCCACAGCTTTTGGTACAACTTGTACCTTGTATAAGGAGTCAAATGTTAATGAGCAGCTTTTTTTCAGAACACTTCTCAAAGGAACTTGTAAACTACTTGTTTCTATGTTTGGTATCAGACGATCTTTTACGAAATTCTCTAATGATATCTGTCCCAAATTTGCTGCAGAAAGTAAGGACTCCTTGATCATATCTGTAGCTTTGTCTTTTGTAACTATATTGATCAGTTGATCTCTTTCGTACAAAAGGTCAAATACTCTAAACCTTTTCATTGCATCAACGAGCGAATCCTCATACACTGCATCAGTAACTTGTCGACTCTTTGATGCGTCCTTGTGTGTGAGAATGTCATCTGGATTCACATCGTACATCACCTTTGTAAGAAGACTTATATGAGATCTCAGATTGTAGGAAAGGGACCACCTACTGAGAGCAGATGGAGTCCTAGTAATCCTACAATTCCACCACCTTTCTTACCCGTGGCGTTTAGCCATTCTTGACTTTGGTCTGGGTCAACTTGATTGAAAGTTCCAGCACTTCTCTTGACGACAAAATTTCCATCCTGAAACTCTGATAGTACTTCAATAGGCAATTGGTGGCAATCAGCAAAATACACACTACCCCACCTAGCATAATTTGTATGGTCATATCGGAAGAACCATGGGAGCATTGAACGGAAAGACTTCAAATATAAATCCCAAAGCCCATCTCTTTCTGACTTTGTAAACATTAAAAGGATAGAAACCATGTCCAAATATGACCACCAAAACAGGACATTTGGGTTGTCAATTTCCTGTCTGAAACTTGAAAAATACTCTTTGAAAACAGGATTTTGCAGTTGGTCAATGCTAGAAAGTATGTCTTGCTGTTCAGTCATGATGCCATTCAATGTTTGCGAATGATCAACATTTTTGGTAGATACAAATAACACAAAGTCTGGCAGTAAAATCTTCCAGATTGCTTGAGCAGTAATTTTATGGG
The DNA here is from genome assembly GCA_024699665.1 of Ostrea denselamellosa. Classification (NCBI taxonomy): domain Eukaryota; kingdom Metazoa; phylum Mollusca; class Bivalvia; order Ostreida; family Ostreidae; genus Ostrea; species Ostrea denselamellosa. The sequence continues at coordinate 2,748,617 of JAMZEH010000066.1, read as the reverse complement.
CTCTCATGCCACGACTGTAGTGCTTTCCACCTAATACATTTTCAGCAGCCACAGGTCCTAATAACTCGCATTCCATCCACAGTTCATGCAAACCAGAACCTCTCATATGATCTCCTATACATTTCATGAAATTCATAGCTATATGTAAGCCACCCATTCTTGGAACAAGCCTGTCTCTATACTCAGGAACTGACCATTTTAAATCCATCAACTTAAAGTACAAAGCTTGATCAACTGTGATAACTGTATGACGTTGACCAAGATGCTCAGATATGTGCATGCATTTCTGGACAACTGTGTTAAGTGTATCCATTTCATGAGCAGGTGCTTGTACAATAGGCATGTAACCAACAAGTGTGAGATCCGGGTTTTTACTACTGATAGACTGATTATGTCCTGACCAACTAGCTGGGACTTTCTGCTTATGTCTGTGCAAATGAAACGCCAATTCATTAGCAAACTCTTGAGAGGACAATTGATTCTCTGAGTCAGAAGGTTGGAAGATATCTAACGTAACTGGTCTGGGATAGTGAGGTTGTGATTTTCCTTCTACTATTGGGGAAATGACAATACTGTCCATCTGAGGAGGTACCTTCAATGTCTCATTTGAAGATGGACTTATGTGCTGAAGGTTAATGTCATTTCCCGACCCTCGTTGCCAACATGCTATCTGCGTTGCATGGAATGTTTCCTTGCCATCCAGTGTTGAATCACTAATATCAATATTGTCAGCTGTAAAGTGTGTGAATACGCTTGGCTTTAAATTCGAGGGAAGGAAATGTCCAGTCCTTTCGTCCATAGACTGAAGGCTTTCCTCTGCAAGCCCAGTGTCAACACGCAGAACATCTTTATAACTCAGGGTGTGACCAGCACTATTAAACAAGTTTAACAGCTGTTTTGACCTTGTCATTTGATGCAAGGTGCATGCAAGGCCAATATGCTTTGGAGTCCACTTTTTTCCATTACTTACCCCATACACAATATCCTGAGCTACGCTCACTATTTTCTTCTGTCTGCTGCAATCTGGATTGTCATTGCCATCAGTACAATCAAAGACCTCTTGTCCGCCATAAAGAAGATTCAGAAACATGAGGATACTATCTGGGACACAACTTACGGCATCAGCCTCACAAACATTCAAACCCATGTGACCAGGTCTATCTTGCAGGTCTGATCTTAATCTTAGTGCAACATGTACCAGTTCATGAAATGACTTGTGTGGAGGTTTATAACATGGCATAGTGAGTAATTCGTCATCCATGGTATCTTGGTCATCATGAAACATATCTCCAAAATGAGATTTAGAAAGAATATGGGGCACTAAAAGAGTTTCGCGTTCAGATACTGCTCTATCGAGGGGACGAAGAAACTGGAAGATATTCTGCACCTTGGCTTGCAGATTTTCTTTAAACGTTGATCTACGAGTGATAAAAGACTGTGGCATTTCAGATCCTACCTCTTCTACCAACTTGGAGTACCTGTTCCATGTATCAGAGAGCTGTAAGATTTGGCACTTGCTGGCTGCGTACTCCAGTTCTCGAACAAGAAATATCATGGCCAGATCTTCACATTTTGACTCCTTTTCTGTTTTTTGTGTATCATACTTAAAAGCATTCATGCATTTTAGATGGTACTTACCCTCTGCAGCTATCAAATCGCTAACGTTTCCTAACTTAACACGAAGTATGTTGTCATACTTTGCATTTTTAAGAACCATGTCGCTAACAGAAAATGTTGTAATGTTGAATAGCTTCTGTTTAATTTGTTGTTGACAAAATATGCATAACTCCCAATCTATTGGTGTAGATGCATTTCGCAAAGTTCGGGATGCTGCTGCAGAAGGGTGTGAGCAAGATGACGTAGACGGTACATCATCCTCTGTATCGACGTTGATTGTATCAGATGTGTTTGTAAGCAAACATGCTTTTCTTTCCATTAACTGAATTGGTCTGGGGTGAGTAAATGCACTATAGCATTTCCTATGACATAGAACTCTATCATTCGGACTTAATTTTTCTATTCTGTCAATGGCATCATAGTTCCTGGCATCTTTAACTTTCTTACGACGAGATGCCCTCTCGGTCAACGTTTCGATAGACTTTTTGCTTTTTAATTCTAACGTGTCTGTCTTTTTTTCCTGACATATAACACACAAATCTGTATCTATTTGATAACTTCGCTTAAGTGATCGTTCAGTCATGATTTCTAATCAATGAGTGGTGAGATATGACAAGCCTATAACCTCGGCCATCAGTTTTATACCTTATGTCAGAATCATTTGTTAATTCGATCCTCGATTGTGTCGGTCGCGCTATTGTGAAAACCATTGAACACTGTGTTGAATTTCAAGTGCATTTATATCATAAAGTATGCAATACGTTAACTGAATAATTTGCACAATTAGAAGGAAATAAGCATTAAATATCATATCAAAATGCATATATATACTGTGCGTCAATATGCGGTTGCGAAAAAATGAGTTAATTGGGATCTAATCGTTTTTTTCACAATTTTAATTGTTTAACGAACATTGAACAATTTATTCTATTTTTCAGACACATATAAGTTTAGTACAAGCCTTTAAATTGCTTTAATTTGCAATAAACTTTTTTAAAATAAAGCCATATAGATAATTTTGCAAATTTCAACACCGCCATTTTGAATCGCCATTTTGACCTATTTAACGCCATTTTCATGAAGTTCAACATATTTTTTCGGATTCAGCATACGCAAATTAGGTTAAAAAGTTATGTTGGACCAAATAATAATAATTTGCCGTTAGAACCCATTTCTAGCCTCTTTTTTCAAAATCTGGACCAGACTATATCCATGGTAACAACAGAGCAGACGAAGAGGCAAAGAATGCACTACAAAATGATATTGTACATTTCAAAATTCCTTACACAAATTTAAAATATATCATAAAACTATATGTAAATGATCTTTGGCAAATATATTGGGATTTCTGTGACAGATGTAAACTTTATGCTATTCAAAACAAAGTAAACAAATCGTGTAACATCGTAATGAAACGCCAGGACGAAGTTATCATTTCAACAATACGCATCGGACATTCAAAATTGACACACTTTTATTTATTAAACAGAGAACTTCAACTTCAATGTATATCTTGTGACTGTCTATTAACTATACAACACATTCTGTTGGAATGTAGTGATTTTACACCAACACGAGATTTTTAAAAATCTTTTTAATAATGTGCAATCAATGCATAAACTTTTTACAAATATTGACTATCATCTTATAAAATATTTACAAGAGTGCGACTTTTACAGAAAAAATTGATACTTTATAATATAACCTATTCATATACATAGAATGATATGTATTTTTACCTGTCTACGTATTTTAACTTTTATGTCTGTCGGATGGGACGTTAAAGGGTGTCCCGTGTCAAGTATTACAACCCTTTTGTCACGTAAAAGATCATTTCCTTGATTTTAGAAAAAAGGAGGCTCACTGGAGGCCGTCAGGGAAACTTCAACTTTCAAAACCAAACATATTGCAGTTGCTTAACCGCCGTAAAATAGCTGAAATATTGCCAAGTCGTCGTAAAACCCCAATCAATCAACATATAAATATATGTATGTATTCGGTATATGTTATCTGTTTATATTTCTTTGTCGTTGAATGTTATCATAATATGCTGTATGCATATCGTATCAGAAATGTCACGGGCACTTAGATAATGAAGTTAATCTGCGTCTTAAAAATGGCATTGTTTCCAAACAACTATATTTCCACCATATATCTAACTTCCTGTTACACTTCCAGGAAATAATGTCGGTTAATTCAAGTTTATGCTCGACATTTTTCTCACGCAGCCAACATGTAGATTCCTCGTATTTTTCTCTATTATATCATCAATTTTGTTAATTTTTATACATGACTCTCTCTCTCTCTCTCTCTCTCTCTCTCTCTCTATATATATATATATATATATATATATATATATATAAATATATATATATATATATATATATAATGAGTATGAGCAATGATAAAACATTGTTGATATATCTAAATGTTCAGTTGAAGGCCACAGTAAAAGTATTTTTCTTTTTTCTTCTCATGCAAAAGCTTTGGAAAAAATTCTGCATCATATGAATATAAAAACATGTCAGCTAATGAAAGTTCACAATTTCTTCCCAGGGGAATTCCAACAGACTGTTGGAAGACCTGATCACCAAAGACTTCGCAGATATTTTTAATGAGGAACTCCAGCATCTTTATAATATCACCTTCAGAGTACTTGTAGATATAGTCAGAGTGGTATTTAACAAAGTAATTTTTAAGATGACTTCACAAGATATGAATATTTCTGTATTTTATTTCTATTTAAGAAGCAGTTCTCTATGGTGTCTTTGATTTATTGTGAGGAATTGTCGTGTATCTATCATAAATAAGTCACTTGAGAGTGGTTCCTTCCCAACATCTTTTCAAAGGAGCTACTGTGACACTACTTCTGAAAAAGGCTTCACTAAACCCCGACATAACAAAGAACTACCGGCCAGTGTCTAACATTGCATGAGACCTATGTATGGAATTTTCTAGAATCCACATTTGATTTATACCACTTATCGAATATATTACGACACAATGCGTTTGACGTTTCTCCTGCACATCAATTAATATTTTGACGAGGAGCAAAGATAGGGGCTTGGTAGAACATTTACTGGATCCAGCAATTTATCCGTTTTTGTAAAGTTTTTGTGAAGGTTTGGAATCCAGTATAGGTACGGTAACTTATATACATTCCCATTGGTTGTGAATTTAAATGTGTTTAAGATCGAAGCGTGATGTGATTTTAAATATATCTTTTGAAAGGAAAGTTGGAGTATAAGTAGTATTACTAAATATGGAATTGAAGGCAAGTTCGTTAAATATACAGTTGTAATATTGAGCTTTACAAACAAAGACAATGGTGTTGCAAGCTTCGTCAGGTGGAACCAATACGTATTCCGCATGTAATCGGATTTTTTATCACTTCTGGTTAGAAGAATAGATGGTACGCATTTTTGCTTTTTTTTTAAATGTCTTTAATACAGGATTTTAAAATTCTTCATATATATATATATATATATATATATATATATATATATGGAATCCAGAAATATGTCTACGCAAGTAGTAGTATAATAAAAATATCACAAAACCGATTGAGTATATACTCAACTAGTTTCTTCAATTCTTCAGGGGTATATTGCTGGTATGATGGAGCAGGAGATATTGTTTCTATTGATGCAGTTAAATTTCGTGTTAGTTCGGAAAGATTGCAGTCTTTTGAGTTATTTTATAATTATTAGTCTTTATCTTTTGAATCTTTTATCTTCCGAACTCACTGTAAACCAAACGATTGCATGGTACCAAGACAATACTCTACGAGAAATCCCAGACCTTCCAAAACGTTTATTGTGCGTGTACCTGCAATTGTCCGGAATCCTTTCCTTGATTCCAGATGAGAATATTATATTTATAAGTAAATGTCTAAATGAATACCCAAGAAATATATCAGAATTTTTCTGTGTAAAAAGAAATAGCACTACTGACATTCCAATGGATGACAAGTGGATTCTAGAATCTTGTCCTTCCAACTGAATTTTTAGAAATCTCCGATAATTCTTTGTGGATTTGAATCGTGAAATCTGCGCCAAAATGTCATCTTATTCACATCAGATGATTGATAGTATACATGTAATGCATTTTATAAATTGTTTGAAATGGCTTATTCCTAAATATAAACTTTTATTTTTCTTCCATTCATATCAACATCCAGAAATTTAGAAATGGAATAATATTTAATGCATGTGGACCAATATATATGCAGCCAAGAAATATTTTCCTCATTCTACAGTTTTTGTATTTATTTCTTTTTTTCAAAACGTATATATAGTCCATTTATATTGTTTTCCAGATAGACCGATACAGTGAGAGCATTTCTGTGATCCTGAAGATACCAGATTGATGCACGATTACTGTGATACTGGTGAGCAATCACAAATGTAATAGCTAACTAACATCACTCCCCCAAAGTTTCAATGAGTGATACATTTGTTGGACGCATAGAGTGTTTAGAGGCGCTGAAGGGGGTATGGAACGAGGGACAGTACAGAATATTTGGAATCTATGGTCCAAAGAGTGTTGGAAAAACTTGCTATGTGGAAAACTTTCTGAGAATTTTGGAAACATCTGATAAAAGCAATAAACCAAAGATATTGAATCTTGATTTTCATCAAATTAGAAACTTTGCAGTGTATGTTCAAACGATCGCTAAATGGTTTGAGATATCAGACCATGACACAGATGCACATATCAATTATCAGTGCATCCATGAGATTATACGGCATCTAAAAAGCAGTGATCATGTTTTCATATTTCACCACGACCACCAGGAGGAAGCTAAATCCAGACCAGACTCAGATGAAAATCTTCCGGAATCCACTCAACAATGTCTATGGGATAAAATCTACACAGATATCATTAGGCCACTGGTCACAGAATGTAGTAACTTCTATCTCATCATTTCGTCTACAGACGAGTTTTTGTTTGCACATTTAAGGAGGGTTTTCTGGAAGCAGAAGATTCCCGAGTTGACAGAATCTGATTCGCTGGAATTATTGACTACTGTGTGGCCGTCTGCTGTGAGAGAGGAGGAATCGAGTAAGCATATAGTCAAACTGTGTGATGGTATCCCACCAGCTATCATTAATGCAGGTAATAGAATCATTCCAGGAATACCGTAACCAATCTGAGCCGGTCCTCTCTATATAGCTGAAAAAATACACCTCAATAACCATGACATTTTTAAGTGTAGCAGCTGTGTGAGAATATCCTGTCAACTTGCACTTGCTTAAAGTATATTAGTTATATTAATCCAATTAATAGATAAACAATCGACTACTGTGACGTATTTGGAATCCGTCCATATGTTTCAAGTTTATAGAGCATGAAAGGCCTATGTGATGCACGTTTTCCGATCGATCACCAGTTGAAACCTATCTAAAAGTTTGTTTGGTTGATTGATTGTTGTTTTCCGGCACACTCAACAATTTTTTTCCGTTATCTGGTGACGCCCAGGTTTTCATTGGTGGAAGAGGCTAATACAGTGTACCCGGGAAGAAACCACTGACCTTCCGAGAGTAAACTGGCAAACTTTCTCACATATATCGGCACGAGCGAGAATCGAACCCGCGCCGAATAGATATGAGATGCCTTGTGATTTTGAGCGCGATGCTCTAACCACTCGGCCACGTAGGCCTCCTCTAAATGTTTGCTAAATGCAGCAGATTTTTCAGGGCATTTTTTCAGGGCATTGGGAGACTTTTTCACTATACATATACTATTATATTCCTTTCATAATAGTGGGAACTGAGATCAAAAGTGGGCTCATCTCCGTTCTATGGCTCGTTTTAAACGGGTTTATTGTATCTAAACGATTTTTTAATCCTTCAGAACGGACATATGGATTAAGAGTTATCTCGCTTTGTCTTTTCTACAAAGCATTAGTAATTCTCGTAAGGCATCAAGTGAATAATTCCTTGAAATATTTTATCCATAACTAAACACACACAAACATACATACAAACACACACACACACACATGTATTCTATACTAATATACCAACATTAAGTGGTTTAATCTTTTTAATTTTACAGGTCTTTTGTTAAATGAGCGTGTCATGTCTGTTGAAGAAGTGATAAAGCTGATGATGGAACAGATTATAGAAGTTCTCAGCGACGAATTCCTTCCAAACTCAGAGAAAATAAGTAAGGAGGGTATAATGGATTTCACCCGTCTGTCAGTCCTGTTCTTCTCAACACAACTCTTATGAAACCTCTTAACAGAATGTCATGAAACTATGTAATAAATAAGGATATGTACTGTGTTGATATGCATATTTGCAGGAAATCTTATTTGAATTTTTGGGGAGCTATGCCTTTTCAACTTACCGGTAGAAGTTTGGTCAAAATTAGATGTAATACTGAAACAGTTTGTCAGCGCAACTCCTCTGAAACCGCTGAACAGAATTTTATGCAACTTTGTATAAATTTAATATGGACAAACTTTGTAGATGTGAATATTCACAGCAAATTCTGATCTGATTGTTTTCGTGGAAGTTATGCCTCATTTGAACATCGAAGTTTGGCTCCTGTATTAAACCACATAGATATTCAAAATGAAAAAAAGTAATATTAGAAAAATACCAGCTCCATATTCCCAACATGCTATCATCCACATAGACATTGAAATCTGAAGGCAATTTGTTGTATTTTATGCATAGAAGTGTCATTTATTATGTGTAGTATTGTCAATCATTATGTATAGCGTTTCTATTCATTGTGGGGGCATGTGAACTTCCTTACCATTTTAGGGGCCTCCGTGGCCGAATGGTTAGAGCATCGCACTCAAAATCACAAGGCCTCTCACCTCTAGTCGGCGCGGGTTCGATTCTCGCTCTCGCCGATATATGTGAGAAAGTTTGCCAGTTTACTTTCGATAGGTCAGTGGTCTCTTCCCGGGTGCATTGTATCTGGGTTCTCTCCTCCACCAATAAAAACTGGACGCCACCAGATAACTGAAAAATTGTTGAGTGTGGCGGAAAACAACAAAACAATCAATCAATCAATCAATCCTTACCTTTTCTTTTATTCCGTATCTTTTCTTTTCCCATTATCAATAAATGTTCACCACGAGGTTATGTAGTCCTAGTGCTCGCTTCCTTAAATAAATAATAAAAATTATCAACTAACGTTAGTAATATAGTCGTAAGTGTTATATAGTTCAGAGGGATTTTACGAAAGAGAGTCAACCCAGTAATGCACATTATATATTATACAAATATAGCCCTTTCATGAGGTCGATCCATAGATATATCGACTTCACAGAAAAGCATATCGACCGAACACGAAGTGCGAGGTTGATATGCTTTTCTGTGAAGTCGATATATCTATGGATCGACCGATTGAAAGGGCTACATTTGTTATATTATTTTTCAAAGAACTTCATTAATAGTCGCAAAACGACCTTTTACTTCTACGTCTGCTGGGGGCCTCCGTGGCCGAGTGGTTAGAGCATCGGGCTCAAAATCACAAAGCCTCTCACCTCTGTCGGCGCGTGTTCGAATCTCGGCCGCGGCGTTATGTGAGCAAGTTTGCCAGTTTACTTGCGGAAGGTCGGTGGTCTCTTCCCAGGTACATTGTATCTGGGTTCTCTCCTCCACCAACAAAAACTGGACGCCACCAGATAACTGAAAAATTGTTGAGTGTGGCGGAAAGCAATAATCAATCAATCAATCAATCTACGTCTGCTGGCTTCGCTTCCATATTGTTTACATGTAGTTAATGACGTGACCCGGAAAGAGAATTTGATTGGTTGAAATGACATACGTCAGCGAATCATATTCATTGTTACACGTAGCAAAATGTCCCCAATCTATTATTAGAAAGTACAGGTCAATCCGAATTTTTTTAATGTTTATAATTAGAAAGACCTCGTCAATCCGCATTTCCATACTTTGACACGTGATATCAAACGAGCCAATGGTGAAGTACATTACAATACATTAAAATAATATAAAGATATATATTTGACATATATTCCTGTCATAATGGCTCAGTCACGAAATTTTGACAATGAAAAGTAAAGATAACAAACAGTGATCGATTAAAACGCTTTTTTTTTTCAAGTGAGATTACGATATTTTATTTCATTACATGACGACTTCAGCTTCTCCATCCTCAACTTTCCATGTTTATGTAGCAATGTCCCATTGTATGGTGTTTATGTCTCTCAACTGATTCGATAAGCAAGGCCGTCTTTTGCGTATGCTCAATTTTTAAATCAAAGCAAGCTGCTGACAAATACGTTGATGCCACAAGGGTCTCTTTTAAAGTCAACATTTCGCAAACTTAGTGGTCGTTGCAACGTTCTAATTTGTAAATACAGCCTGTCATTGGGTCAAATGTTGTCTGACGTGTTTTATACCCATTCATAGGCCATTTGACCTATAGTATCGAGTCATTTGAGAGAAAATCCCATATGCAGGTGATGATGGAATGTTGACACAAAACTATAGCGAGTTGACTACGGAGAAGGTAAAAATCGTCTCGTTTGTCGCAAAGCTGGGTCCTTAACGTCGTAACGTCTCTCTCTCTATATATATATATGTGTGTGTGTGTGTGTGTGTGTGTGTGTGTGTGTGTGTGAAAATTGAAATATGTGGAAAACTGTAGTGTCTTCAATTTTGAGTTCACTGGGATATTTCAAATCGACAAAGAAGCCCAGTTGAATAAAAGTGAATTTTGTTAATAGATAAAACGCCGGTGGTATACCTAAATGTCGAGTTGAAAGTATCTGCAAGAGATTTTCTTCTCATGTAGAAACTTTTGAATAAATTCTGTCAAATAGGAATACAAAAACAGGTAAGCTAATGATAGATCATTTGTGCCCATGGGAATTCCAACAGACAAATTAAATGTCCTGTGCATATGAATCATCTACAATCCGTGAGATTGTTTACGGTTCATGAGTAGAGAGACGAAATCAATATAAAGCATAAATCTTTCAATATCACTTCGCCTCGCCCAATACGGATTTCCATTTCATACCCTGGATGACTACGAATTGTGTCCCAGATTGATTGTTTAACTAAAATTATATGTATTTGAGACACTTTTTTTATATTTAGAGGCACAATTACGAGACCGATGGCAGCATTTAAGCAAAGAACATTGTGACAACTTGGTTAAAATCGTAATTATAATAAAAAATACAAGCCAATCTACAATATCGGTAACCTCTAAATTATGCAGTAAGTACAATTTTTATGACTAAACACTTGATTTAAATCGTTAGATTATGTTAGGATCGCCTGATATTTCCAAAAATACACGTTGTAGTTACTTTCAATAGTACTATGAAAAACATTATGCAAATGTGCCTACAAGTCCAATCAGATCCATTTTCCTTTTCCTTTTCTCTATTTCAGATCATGAATGCGTGGCGGAATTCAAATTCAAATACTTACTCCCCCTGTTGAGGAGAAATTTAATATGTTACAATAAGGACAACGATCAGAGTGTTTCTCTCTGTCCACTGATTCAGCACATCTTAGATGCTGTAAATTACATCAAAGCGGGTAAGAAAAAAATCTCAAATTCTCACAAACAACGACAATATAGACACATTCAAAACTGATCATAAGTCACGTTGTTTGATAAACGAATTAACTCTAAATGTTTGTCTGATATTTTATATGATATGAATTTGATTTCAGAGGATCTACGTGAAGAACTGCAAGAACGCATCAGAGCCATATTAGAGCCACAAGCACGACAAGAAACAAACTGTTGCTTTACTGAACACAGTGATTCCAGTTCATTGTCTTATTCAGATCGTGTTGACTTTCGTTCATCAAAAGAACACAAATTTGAGAGTTCTTCAACCATGATACGCCTAAAGGAACCTACAGAGAACGAAGATCCGAGATCCCGGTACACTCTTCGGAATTTCCCAACGATTCCATGTGAAAACGAGAGTGATGATTCAAACAGCTTAATTGGGCAGATGAATGCACATAAAAACAAAATATGTAGACAGCATTCCTTTACACAAAATCTAAACAGAAAATCTTTGGACAATGAAAAGCATTATGTGAAAAGGGGAATCGGAAACAGTAGGCAATCATCGGTCGATGAAAACCTTTCTTTGAACAATGAACAGTCTGTACAAGATTATACAGACACTATCAAGAATCTCTATCCATTCCCTGAAGACCGTGGAGGCCACAAATGGATCGTTGATGACGATAAATCAATCTTGTCAGGAAAGTATCCTTTTACAAAAGACTCGGACGGTTTCGTTGTAACCACTACGGGCAAATACCAAGCAAACAGTTCCATAGACAACTTTCATGACGCCCCCGTTGTAACCTTTTCGGGGGAATATGAAATTAGATCTAAAAATAAATCTGATAATACATCACGTTTTGATGAAACTATTCCAAACCAGATTAAGCAAGATGTTGAGGTTAGTTTAGATGTAACCACAGAGGGTGCCAATTCTGACATTCACAGAAGAAATTTTAAGCACTGTGGGAAACTTACTGATTCTGTTAAAGAAAATAAAAATCGCTCTGAAGAGGCGACGGTTCCCAACACCATTCCTATGTTTCCGATACAAGTTTCAGAGGAATCTGGTCAGACTAAAAAGGACAGCTTTAAATGTTCAGAGAATCAACCAAATACTTCGTCTTACAGAATCAACGATGATTTACAATCAAGAAATGCTCCTTCCAATCAAACAGAATATCCAACGTGTACACAAAATGCAGGATTGATCATTTGTGAGACATTGCCTTCATATGAAAGATTCCTTGATTCAAATCAAAATAATCGGGGATTCAATGATTTTGGTTGCAAATCGTCTACTTGTGGTGTAGAAAATACCCATCAGGATCATAAAATTTTGAATCAATTTTTTGAAGACCATTTGCATACTGACTATCAACCAGCAAGTCACCCTCAAACATCATTGGCATTAACGACTCCAAGTAGTTACATTGAATCGCCAGATGTACCTCGAACCAGTGAAATGCTTAAAGTAAATGGACTTACTTCGCCGTCAATAACAGAATGCCTTGATGATAATGACTCTACTACTTTGAAGACATGTGTTAACCAGACAACAAACATGAGAGTATCTTCTGAAAAAGAGGCAAGAGGCGGTCCAGGTTCTGAGTGCAGTGATTTTGATACATCTGAAAATCCTTCCATTATCTCGACCATTGTAGATTTATTCAAAAGTTTGGAATGAATTATTAGTGGTTAGGGAGTTACTTGATTCTCACTAGTACGATCTAGGCCCAGGGGTTCATCCTTGTACTGAGTGATATCTTACATAAAGAGTTCGTCATGGTGATCGCTCTTTCATACACGTAAATTTCCTTCCCTCAAAAAATATTAAGTCAAAATTTATGAACGGCAGTCCAAATTTTGTGGAGGACGCAATATATGCTATGATTTTCTCCCACACCATGCACTGTCCCTATGTACACACATCCGGGCAAATACATGTATTATCAGATGAAAAAAAAATTAAATTTAAAACAGAAATGGCTTAATACCCGTCCACATTAATCCTTTTCGCAAGCTAGATGTCTGAAATATTAAATGTGTTATTCGTTGGTTGTGTTGCTTCTTACTTTCCGTTTTCTTGTTTATATTCTCTAATCTTTGTATCTAAAAAGAAATATTACTTGTGGAGCAGATGGTAATTTACTAGTGTTAACGATTGGATTCTTATAAGTATGTGTATTGTATCTCAAATCAGTATTATTTTATTATTGGATGATCTTCATGAACATTGAGCAATATTCATAGTTTATTGTAAAATGAATGTTGTATGGAACCTTGTTTTATTATAAATACAGTAACACGGCCAATCGGCAGGTACAGATTTCCCATATGTAAATTTGTAACGATACAGTCTTTCTAATCTAGTCATTCATATATTAGCATGGCATTTAGTTTGGGTGTCTTATCTACAATTTAATGCTAAAGATTATACTTTTATTTACATGTAATATATATATATATATATATATATATATATATATATATATATATATATGATTAATTGATTATATATTATTTAATGTCCCGCTCAAGAATCTTTCACTCTTCAAATAGCGTATTCAAATTTCTCAACGGAACAGAATAAAGTTATGTGCGAATATGATGTGGACCTAATTGTCTGTTGTAAGGTAAAATGTTAACCAAATGTGACATCGGTCTTTTATATGATTGACTGATTGATTGGTTGATTATATATTGTTTAACGTCCCGCTTGAGAATTTTTCATTCATGAAGACGTCACCATTGCCGGTGAAGGACTGCAAAATTTAGGCCTATGCTCGGCGCTTATGCCCTTTGAGCAGGGAGCGATCTTGAACGTGCCACACCTGCTGTGACACGGGGACTCGGTTTTTGCGGTCTCATCCAAAGGACCGCCCCATTTAGTCGCCTTTTTCGGAAAGCAAGTGGTTCTTAAGATCTATTCTAACAACCCGGATCCCCCTGGGGATCTTTACCTGTAATTAAACTGAAAGTCGTATTGCCTTCCTCATACATCGACCTTTTAAACAGAGTCACACGCACACACATTTCACTTGTTTCATGTTGATCATTTATTTATTTTCTCGTCAAGTTAGGATCTAAAATAGTATTCGGCAAATGAAAAGGTGAAGATAACGAACAGTCATCAATCTCATAATTCCTATTAGAAATACAAAACTAAGGGTTGGACAAACAAGAACCACTGGATATACCAGAAGTGGGGTCATGTTTCCAAGAGGAAGCAGCCCCTGTCGACCGGTAACACGTGGCGTGAGCCCTATATCTTGATAACATAAACAAAGTAATCTAGAGTCAAATAACAACCTTGTAACATCAACTCGTTTGTCAGTAGCCTTTTTCAATTCAATATTTGATTATACGTAGAACAAGCTTTTTGCGTATTGAATCAATTAAGAGACATAAACACTATATACAGGTGATAATGGAATGTTGTTCCATGAATATTTGAAGCTGATGATTGAGAAACTGAAATCACTCCGTTTATCATAAAGTTGAATTGTTAGTTTCCCGTTAACATCGATGGTCAAAAAATACCTAAGTACGGAGCAGATGTGGAAGACTCTGTGGTGTCTTTTATTTCGAGTTCACTGTGATATCGAATCTATTGATTGATTAAATATTGTTTAACGTCCCGCTCGAGAATCTTTCACTCATATGGAGACGTCACCATTGCCGGTGAAGGGCTGCAAATTTAGGCCTATACTCGGCGCTTATGGCCTTTGAGCAGGAAGGGATCTTTTACGTGCCACACCTGCTGTGACGTGGGGCCTCGGTTTTTGCGGTCTCATCCGAAGGACCGCCCCATTTAGTAGCCTCTTACGACAAACAAGGGGTACTGAGAATCTATTCTAACAACCCCGATCCCCACGGGGTTATCGAATCGACATATGAATAAAATGATTACTGTTAATAGATAAAATGTCGCCGAATTTGGCTCCACTATTTGGTATTTTTGGTTTTTTCAGCTCCTCCAAGTTTGTTCTTAATTTGGATTTCCAACATTTTTTACTTGAGTATCACTGAAGAGACATTATTTGTCGAAATATGCATCTGGTGCATCAAAATTGGTACCGTTTATGTTTTATATCTAAATGTCGAATTGAAGGCAACAGAAAGATATTTTTTTCTTCCCATGCAGCAGGTTTTTTTTAAAAATTAAAATAAATTATGCCTCACACGATTATAAAAACAGGTCAGCTAACAAAGGAACACAATTCGTGCCCATGGGAATACCAAGAGACTTTTGGAAGATTTGATCACCAAAGACTACAAATAAATTGTCAATGAGGAACTCCAGCATACTTTTAATATTATCTTCAGAGTATTTGTGCGTAGCTTGACCAAGTAATTCCTGAATGACTGATTACTAGATATGAATGTTTCCTTTTTCCATTTTTTGTTGAAGAAGCAAATGTCCCTGATGTCAAAAGGTCTAATATTTATCGTGAAGAATGGCATTATTATGAATGCGTTAAATTTCACAATAAGGTAGCAGGGATAATTTCGCACTATAGGTCCGTTCAAATTTCTTTAAAAAATAGAAATATCCCATATTTGAAGTGATATTATACGTGCAAAAATGTGTAAAAAAAATTTTAATATACATGTCAAGTTAGCCAAGTGCTTGATGAAAAATTTATATGCAACAGGTAGGTGTCCCCATTATTCCTAGCATACAACTATAGATGGGTGCCAATACGAAATTACATGGTTCAGGAAAAGGTCTAGCTGAGAGGGAAGGTGGGCGGCCCCATATGAAAGGTAGATTTTTAAGAAGGGCAGACAAAGTTTGAAATTGTGCGGTGTCTAAATCTCTTCGCACGGTATTCTGGTGGATTTGGGTGGTGCAAAATTTGCTCAAATGATAGAAAATCAAAGTGAGAATGGAGCACACTCTCAGAGCATGTTTTGTGCACCAGCACCAGTATGTATGGATTACATGTAATTTAATCTTGTGACTGACAGCATCAAAACGTACCACTTTCCAACACTCTACACAACCATTCTTACGATGAATTGCAAACTTAACATCATAGACAATTGCTTTATCATTAACACGGAAATATTCATTTTTTCTGACAGTAATTAAAAAAATTCCTTTATTAAGCACCACTCTGATTTCTCTAAAGTTTCTACAATTAAAATAATGGAATTCTTTACGTAGACTATAAGTGATCAAGTCTTCCAGTAATCTATTTGAATTCCTATAGGCACGAATTCTGCTCCTTTGTAAGCTGGTCTGTTTTTAAATTCTTATGAGGCAGAATTTATTTTATATATAAAGAATTTTTCATTTATATGTTGATATGTACGATATATCCCAGTAACTCAAAATAAATGACACCACAGAATCTTCCTTATCTGTTTCCTATTTGGAATCCATTACCACCTGCGTCTCTCAAACTGATTCGATACACGAGGGCATGTTCTGCGTATGATCTATATTTAAATTTAGGCAACCTACTGACAAATTAAATAAATTGACGTTACAGGAGTTTCAATTTTCGTTTAAAATCAGCATTTCGCAAATTCTATGGTCGTTATAACGATCTAATTTACCAATACAACCTGCCATTGGGTAATATCTGTCTGACATGTTTCATACCAATGATGCCGTTCTTCGTACACCGATTTTGACTACGAATTACTACGTTTGCCCGATCGAGAAATAGGGCTCCCGGTGGGTGTGACCAGTCGACAGAGGGTGTTTACTCCTCCTAGCCATCTGATCCCATCTTGCTGTCTCCATTAGTCCGTGTTTGTCCTGCTCTGAATTTTACAGGAGTTATAAAATTGATCACTGCTCGATCGTTATCTTCACCTTTTCTTTCAGGAAATAGAGCGCAGATTTGGAAAACTTTTTTTTATTACATTTGAGCAAGCTGCAGAGGGTTCAAAACACAGCCGCACGACTCATTGCAAGGAGAGGTAAGCGTGAACATATTCAGCCGATTTTGGCTGATTTACATTGGCTACCTGTCACATACAGAGTGCAGTACAAACTTTGTGTATATGTATACAAATCGCTACATAGTCTAGCACCGGAGTATCTATCCGAGCAAGTTTGCCAATACAAACCCGCAAGGTCTCTTCGTTCAGAGTCTACAAACCAACTAACTGTGCCACGAGTCCGATCGAAAACGTACAGCGATCGTAGATTCGACATGGTCGCACCAACACTTTGGAATCAGCTTCCCGTAGAGCTTCGAACAGCCGCCAGTCTAAACATTTTTAAATCACAACTAAAAACTCATCTTTTTAGAAAGGTCTTTCTTTAAGTGTATTAATATTAACAGGATTTATAGTGCTTTTAAGTTTCTCACATTTTTATAGTTGGAGTTATAATTTTAAGATTTTTTTTTTTTTTTTTTTTTTTTTTTTTTGAATATTAAAATGTCCAATATTAATTTGTCTTGTTTTATCATGTGATTTGCCATACCTTGTAAAGCGCTTTAGAGTTTCTTTTTAAGATAAAGCGCTACATAAATGTTATTATTATTATTATTATTATTATTATACTGAAAAGATAAGTTCATGGTAAACAATGTACTACATGTAAATATGAAATGCCTGTGTAAAATATGGAAAATGAAGGCAAAATGTTATGTTATGACACCATAATTCCGGCTCTACGTCATTTTAATCATATTATCTCTCGAAATATGCTGAATTTTGAAACAAAAGTTTTAGTTCTTATCAATATATAAAGGGACTACGTTAGTCCTTTTCTTGCCGTCTCTCATGATACCCTTATAGACATGTACGATTTAATCTCGATGATTGTGTACGAGTTGGTCTGTGTGATTTATTATGTATCAGGCTTTTCCAATTATTCACCAATACAATAGTCACAATTCGCACAATATGAGAGAGAGAGAGAGAGAGAGAGAGAGAGAGAGAGAGAGAGAGCTTCCATCTCAATGAATCATCCTTTGCAGGATTCAGTTACATATATTTTTTTATATTTAATTACATTGTGTATAAATAACTTCCCCTGAGATTTCCACTCGTAACTCAAAATGTACAAATTGTATCGTGAAGGCGAGGCGTGGATTTCGGCTATTTTATTTCATTTTATCATTATTTATTTATTTATTCATTCATTCATTTTAATCAATGCATTTTCAATGGTTTCTATTTATTCTCTTTTTTATCAATGTATTTATGGTAGTTTTTTATTCATGTTTTCTATCCTTCCTTCCACGCAAATCCGAATATCTTGAGATGATCCCTTTTATAAGGACATAAAGGCGGCGCTGCAACAGTCACTTCCGCCGAAGACCGAAAAAAAGAAAAAAAAGAAAATCCAAGGTGTGTTACTGTGTAAGGTAAGCCAAGATAAATTGTTATCAGTTATCTTCAGTTTTAACTTCACATGCAAAACAGTGTAGAATCCGTGTGTCACAGAAGACACCTTAGCCATTGTTTGTTTATGTTTGTACTGTTCATAAACATTCTGAGGCAACTGCATTTTTTACACGCCAACTCCTGCTGCTGTGGCTCAGTGTGGGTACAGAAGTAGTGATGTCACCTTTTTTTTTTTTTTAATTCAAGACAAATGGAAAGAATTGATCGATTGCAGTCAGTCATTATATGGTTCTACAGGAAACTTTCTCATTATAGTTCACTAGTTTGAAATATATTCACAAGAACTGGTAATTTTGTCTGTAAGAGTCAATACTGTACCACACCTGTGTTTATATTATGGGGTGGTATAGTATAGACCCCCTACTATTATTATTACAATCAAAATTACTGGTTCCTGTGGTTATGATATATATACTTATTTATAGTAATACAGTATATCAATAAATATATATTGCATTTCCATTGCTTTTAACCTTTCATTGTAATGATGGCCATTTAAAAAAAACAAAATTTAAAAATGTGAGGGCGTGAACTGCAATGCTTTATGCCAGTTTAATTCATGAAGTATGTTGAAGTATGCTGGCGTGATGTGTCTCATGTATTTTTCAATTTCTGTCGGAATTCCTAGCCAGTCATACTATGTCAGGATTCATATGCATGGCTATCATTTCAGATATGAAAAACATTGGAAATATAAATAGTACTGTGAAAACATATCTGTTTTTATGGCTTGGAATAATGAAAATAGAATGTAAATATAAGAAATTGCACTCCATAATGTATCACAGTTCATACCCTCGTGAATTTTCAAAACTGAAATTTTATTTTTCAAACATCCAATAGACCAGGAAACTGATTACTGATTATTATCCCCTCCCAGTTTATTGTGAGTGGGTAACTACAGTTTGTGTGGGTTAAGTATTTGGGAGTGTGTGTGTGACTGTGTGTACATGCATAACACTGACTTTGAAGACACTCTACCGGTCATATTTTTGGGGGGCTGGACTGATTTAATACTTTCAGTGAGTATGTGTCTGGCTTTGTAGACATTCTACAGGAGGTATCTTTTGGCTTGATGAATCTGATACTTCACCTGTAGATTAATATGTTATCAAAGAAGGAAGAAGCATATTTAAGGTCAAGGTCACAGTGGGGCCTATATTTACTGATCGCTTACATTGCAGAACTCTTATTATTTATATTGTTGGACTTAAATGCAACAATGGAATATATGAAAAAGACTTTTTTTGAATGTCATATGCAATCTTATGTAGGGTATTCTCCAATTTAAGAGATTTCCACAATTGAAGGGAAATTTTTACCTGTGAAACGGGAAATATAAATTAAATTTTTGTTTAAAAGGGAAACATATCCTTAACTAGTAGTAAAGAGAACGTTGATAAATCCCCGGTTAATAAGTTTCTTCAGGCCTTTTAGATTTTAGTGTTCAGTGCATACAATGTAGCTAATATATCTCACAATGTGAATTCAATGAATTTAAAACATTTTTATGCTGGCATATTTAGTGATAGTCAAGAATAATGTCAAATTTGGTAAGACTGTAAAAGGTACTGAAGGTGGGAGAAGTTCATATTTTGTTTACCTCTAACTATTGCTATTTTTGTTGGCAACAAAACATTTTTAAATCCTTGATGAAGTTTTAAGTAAATATTCATAAATGCAGAGTTGTGTTTTGTAATTTATTGATCATCAAACTTAATGAGGAGAGCAATTGATAACGCTAAACATTACACATATGAATATATTTTAATTTTAGGAACCTGGGTATTTAAAGAACGCCTTGATATGATTAATTTTTATTTTATGCCCCCGAAATATTGAAGATCAAGGGGGGGGGGGGGGGGGCACATTGTTTTTGTCCTGTCTGTCATTTCATCATTTAGTAATTATATCATTCTGTCCTAAACTTTAATCTTCCTAATAACTTTTGAACACTAAATGCTAGAGCTTTGATATTTCACATGAGTATTCCTGGTGAAAAGACCTTTCCATTGGTACCAAAATTTTTGACCTTGTGATGTTGACCTTGGTGTTTGGTCAGCTTTTTAAAAACTCTAACCTTGGACATAACTTATAAATGTAAGTAGCAGGGCTTTCTTATGTGACATGAGTATTCCTTGTAACAAGACATTTCCATTGGTACTAAACATCTTGACATTGACCTGGACATTCGACCTACATTTTAAAAATGTTGACATTGGTCATAACTTCTAATTGGTAAATAATAGGGCTTTCATATTTCACATGAGTATTTCTTGTGACAATCTTAAGATAGTTGACCCTGTGAAAATAGCATATGGCCTACTTTTTAAAAACTTTAACATTGGCATGGCCAACATTGGAATTGCCATTATCATGGGCATTTGTGTTTCACAAACATATCTTGTTTACAAATACTAATAACAATTATGCACATGCAAGCAATAAATGAAAAACTTTGTATGAAGTGATTATTTTGTCCATATTCTCTCTCTCTCTCTCTATATATATATATATATATGTGTCTGTGTGTGTGTGTGTGTATCCTCACAACTCACAATAATGCACACTTAGCATTCGTATGCCTGAAAAAGTGAAGATAGTGTACAATGTTCAATCTCAGAATTTCTATAAAGAAAATAGAAGAGAAGGACACACCAAAAGTGGGATCAGATACCAAGGCAGAGTAAGTGTTCACGTGGGATCAGGTACCAAGGCGGAGTAAGTGTTCACGTGGGATCAGGTACCAAGGCAGAGTAAGTGTTCACGTGGGATCAGGTAATGTTCACGTGGGATCAGGTATCAAGATGGAGTAAATGTTCATGTGGGATCAGGTACCAAGGTGGAGTAAGTGCTCACGTGGGATCAGGTATCAAGATGGAGTAAGTGTTCACGTGGGATCAGGTACCAAGGTGGAGTAAGTGTTCACGTGGGATCAGGTACCAAGGTGGAGTAAGTGTTCACGTGGGATCAGGTACCAAGGTGGAGTAAGTGTTCACGTGGGATCAGGTACCAAGGTGGAGTAAGTGTTCATGTGGGATCAGGTACCAAGGTGGAGTAAGTGTTCACGTGGGATCAGTCACATGATGACATTCATTGTGAACCCTATATGTTGATCAGGTAAACAGAGTAATCCGTTGTGAAAATTAGTAAGTGAAGAACAGCCTAACAATTAATATGAAACACGCCAGACAGCATTTGACGTAATGATACATTGTATTTGTTAATTTTATCATTATAATGACCATAGAATTTGTGAAATGCAGACTTTAGACAAGAGTATTGAGATCCCTGTAATATCAACTAATTTGTCAGTAGCCTGTCTTGATATAAAACTGGTCATATGCAAAACATGCTCTTACTAGTGAAATTATTGAGAAACATAAACACCATATGCAGGTGATAATGTTCATAATCATGGCTAGCCAAAACCTGTTATATATATATATATATATATATCTATATCTACTCATTGTCTTGATCAAATGGGTGCAATAACCGGTTAGAACTGCCTGAAGATCTGTTGTACTCCATGGTACTAAGATAGTGTGGATTTTTTGGGGTTGGTCATCAAGTTAATAAAGTCTTTACCCTAATGGGCTTTGTCTAAAACATCAAATATCACAGGGCAGTAACTGCAGATATCAGGTAACATTTGTCTGTTTCCTATGTAATTTGAAATCTAATTCTTGTGTAATAATACCTTTGTTACCACTCGGCTCAGGTAAACAGAATTTTGCTGATGGCAGTCACAGTGAGCAGTGGAATATACAGTGTGTTAAATATCTGTGGTTCTGAAAGTAAAAAAGAAAAAGCAAATGCCAAAAATTGTTTGCTTCCTTGAATATGGAAATAGTGAAATTAAAGTTCAATAAAATTGTATTTGGTACCTAAAACAATGAAAATCTTGACCCCAATAAATTATTCCTCTATAGTATATACTGGCTAACCATGTATTAAGACATTGAGGTTCTGCGGGACATTTGATCCCACATTACTTTGAAATTTTAGAACATTTGATTTTTGCGGGGCATAATAAACATTAAACTTGGAATAATAAATCTTAGACGTTATTAATCACTTCTGTTTGTGGTGAAAAATAAAATTCGGTTTGTATAAATATGATTACCTAGATGTTCTTGCCATACATTAGAAGTGGCAAGACTTTGTTTTGTAACCAGCATACAAAATAATCTGACCCATAGTACAATGGTTTTGATAAAGATAGATCTCTGAATGGGGGGAGGGGGTAATAATAAACAATGTCTTTCAAATTGGTTATCATGGCCACATTTTAAGGGACTGATTCACAATTTCCTCCAAAACTTTGTTTTTCACTTTTAATGATCAAAATCTACTGTCTAATATGTTTAAAACGTTTCACACAATAAATAAGGTTATAATCACAAAGGCTCATTTTAGAGAGTTTATTATTTGTTTTGTAAACAAGTATTGAGGTATGTTATTGTTTACAAAGTTTTCAAAATAAATGGATTTCAATCTAAGTTTTTATATGAATTACATTTCAAGTATTCTGTAGGTAAAATGTGTCATTTAAGGTTAAAAATCATGACTCAGCAAAATTAAAACGCCTTAAATTACAAAATTAACACTTGACTGATTTGTTTGTAAACATGAAAAGACTCAAATTTTTGTTTACATCACACAGAGTTAAGTCTTAAATATTGTTCTTATCCATGCATTCAGAAGGTCCAAATTTTGGTTGTCAATATTGAGTTATATTTCTAAAGTTTAGCATCAAAAATGAAAAAAAAAAAGAAGTCAAAAACCATGAACTAGTCCTTTTAAGATGAAAATGATCATGTATTTTGGCATTTATTATAATGTATATATATGTCTGCCTCCTCAGATAATTAGGGCCCCGTCTATTGCCAAGGGCCCCATGGGGATCCAGATTGTTAGAATAGATCCTTAGTACCCCTTGCTTGCCGTAAGATGGGGCGGTCCTTCGGATGAGACTGCAAAAACCGAGGAAACAGCAGGTGTGGCACGTTAAAGATCCCTCCCCTGCTCAAAGGCCATAAGCGCCGAGCATAGGCCTAAATTTTGCAGCCCTTCATCGGCAATGGTGACGTCTCCATATGAGTGAAAAATTCTCAAGCAGGACATTAAACAGTATATAATCAATCTATAGGCAGGAACCCAGTAAGTGATTAGTCTGTACATCCATGCATTGACAGTTTTCTTGACTTCTTCAGCTACACCAATTTAATTGACATTAGATCTTTTGATACACTCACCTATGATCATAGATATATTATTAATATTAATTAGATCATTGGCGACACCTACTGAATTGAAATTTCATACATGAGCTTTAAGTATCAATGGATTACAGATCAAGTTTGAGTTCAGACTATCTTGACTTATATTTAAAGGAGTTGTGGACCTTAAATTTAGCACATTTTGTATATCTGACAGTTTTCCTTTTCTTTTTTTTCTTTTTCTTTTTTTTGGGGGGTACTATCCCAATCTATTATTCCTGCAACTATTGATTTAAAAATTCATACATGAAATACAGTATATCAATGGTTTATGGTTCAAGTTTGAGTTTGGCCTTCTTTTTTAATTTTTAATATTTTACAATACCTTTTTATTTGAAAGAATTATAGAACTGAACAAATCTCATATACCATATTTGACAGTTTGCCAGTTGGGGTTGGGGGTTGGTGTGCTATCGTTGCAACTATTTATATCAAACTTTATATGAACTAATATCAATGAGTTATAGTTGAGTTTGGGCTTTGTTTTGAAAGAGTAATGGTCCATAAATTGAGACTCTTTTGTGATGCTTGCCATCTTAATGATATCTAGTGTAATTTATTATATCATACTACTAAGAAGGACTTCTTCAGACCAAGTTGAGTCTGCCAGTCAATCAGCACAGATGTCCATTTGTTAGGAGTCACAACCGCAATATATTATTTTTTAATTTTTTCCCAGCTGTTAGAGCAGCATATTGAAGAATGGCAGAGGATAAAGGGGAGAAAATCCCCATGCTGAAGAGTACAGAATCTGGTATGTTCAAATTTACAGAATATTGTATTAAGATGCTTATACACATTCAGAAAATTACTAATAACTTCATTTAATCATGATAATAATTAATTATTACTGGAGAGAATTATTTCTATTCAATGAGATGTAAAATTTAGATATTACATTGTTACAAAACTGGGCAGAGTTGAAATTGCTTGTAGAATTTCATTTTTGCTCATAAAAATATAACAGCTTGTGGTTGATAAGGTTATAACATATTGATCTCCGTGACTACATGTGTATTTTACCTTGTACTGATCCTATAAAATTGTAGGACTTAATTCTATGGGTTAGGGGAATGTAATGCATAACAAAGTCAGTCATTGTTCATACAGATACACAAGGGTCAGTAAATTTTTGTTATGGTAGAACACTTTGAAAACTGTTGCTGTTTACATTGCATGGTGATGTTCTAACATAATTGTAGATCCGAATGAATCTCTCGATGCAACAGTTAACAGCCCTGGGAACCAACCAGTTAGTAGTGGTGAGTATTTAAACATTGCCACCTCACTCCACCCACCTCCCACTGCCTGTAGATATATCTATCTGTACTGTACCACACAGGCATCTTGGACAGATGAAGTTTTATTCATGTTTTCTGTTGAGGGGGGATTTTTTCTTGCCACCTGCAAATATGTATATAGGGATGATTTGTGAAGGTATATTTATCAAAGTGTCTACTCCGAATACATGATATTTTTAAAATGTATAAATGAAAAATATCGATTGACCTGACTCGAACCCTATGAAAATCATTATACCCTCCAAAACATTCATCATTTATACACTTGTTTATTTCTCTAGCTTTTCTCCAATTTCCTTAAAAACTTAACTTTATCAGAGCAATATGTACACAGTGATATGTTGCCTACTGTATATAATTTTCATAATGCATGATACAGATGCAGTGTGCATTAAAATTGAACAGTGCACATGTCAAATGGGATCATAGCTGTTGATATGAATCCACATATCAAACGGCAAAGATGGAGGAATTGGTTGCAAAAAAGATATGCTGCACTTTTGAATTGATGTCAAATAAGTATCATGTCAACAGTAGTTTCGGGTTCACAAATGATGTGTGGTGTATACATAGTTGTAATCATGTAGAGTAGACACCCATGTATTGATTCAGAGAGTGTGTAGAAGTCCATTAGAAGTACTTTATAGATGTATTCCACAGTCAGAGTGAGATACAGTGTATGTAAGTCGGAAATGTGAATATTACCTATATTTCACAGGATTGTCTCCATCTTCATAAAATCATGGGTAATGTAAATCAGTGGAATTTCTCAATGGGGATCTGAAGTTCTGATTTTTAAAGAGATTATAGATTATGCATTATTTGTATGACTGTGTTATTACTGCAGAATGATATATATATCAATGTTGGTTATGTTCATGTCTAAATGATGGAAATAGATCATATGAAACATCGCAATTTTAAAATGTTCATTGGTCTAAATAATATGAAAAAATTATGTCTTGAATATTAGTTTTGAATACTATGTAAAATTGTGCATTGAATCTTGATTTTGAATGTACATGTTACTGCATGAACTCTTCTGAAATGCATAAAGAATATGAACATGATGAAGGTACAATGTAGATTTATGTGTATTTCATATAATGATTGAATGTAGTTTTTCATGAGAATTTTTTTGCATTTAGTTTCATGTGAATTTGAAATGTGGATTAGAACTTTTCATTACCCATCTGATGACTTACAGTATTGCTGTGTTTTATGTTGGTGTGTTTTATATCAACGTTCAGTGTACCCAGCTGTCATAGAAACAATAGACTTGTGATTAGCAGTCAGGTGATTTCTCTCTCATTTTGTACTTTTTACTTAGACAGTACATCTATTTGCAATGTCTTTTTATATATTGTATTTAAACATGATACCATTGATATACATCAATTTAATGGTACGTGTTTTCGTAAACTACACAGAAAAGTTAAATCTCAGGCAGGCAATGCGGTTATAACATACGACTGTGTACATGTATGCATACAGAATTATATATATATATATATATATATATATATATATATATATATATATATATATATAACCAACAGTAACAATACCTGACGTAAAGTCTTGCAATGGATCTAAGAAAAGATACAAGGCCAACCAATAAGAAATTTACACAAGCACTGGAAGGCCACAATGCTGTTGGTTAGAATTCCCCAATTTAAATTTATTAGTGTATCATATTTATTAACAATGTAGATCAATTGTTAATATTTGTCTTCTTTTTTGGATTTGTTGGGTTTTTTTGTTTGTTTTTTTTTTTGGTTTTTTTTGTAGTGTGTAGTTTGTGATACTTGTTTTGTAATATCTCTTGATAAATATGTGGGTTTGCATCAAAAAACCAACTGTGTCATGGCAGTGTTTGTGTGTGTGTGTGTGCAATTTTCATCCATATCAAATTTCTCTGGTGTATCATTCCCTTTTATAGGTTATATAGGGAAAGCTATGAGTTATTCTGACTGATGTAAGCTTAAATTGACACATCAGAGGGTAAAAATGTTTCTTAAGGACATCCACAACATTTCTAACATTTTCTCCAAAATCATATTTTTACCATTATTACCTTCTTGGTATGAAGACTTCTTGTATGATTTCCAAAATTGGTTTAAATTTTATAATGTATTGACCTAGGTTGCTGAGTGGTTAGATCATCTAACTATATGTAGTAATGAAAGGGTCCTGGGTTTGATACCCAATTGATTCGAAGATTTTTCCTCAAAATATGTTAATTAACTCTAAAACAGGCATGTTAATATACCGCATTATTTTTTTGTAGAAAAGAGATCTAGAATGCAAGTCAATTGTACATGAAATGTCATGAAAAATTATAGATTATTGAGAAGCATTGGGTATGTCCTTAAAGTGCAATTCAGCTATGCTTTTTAATTAATAACAAATGCTGATAATTTACTAATTATGAGTAACATAAATGAAAATTTAAGACTTAAAAATGATTTATGTGAAAACTTGCCATGTTGTGAAGTCTTAATCTACAGATCTGTCGGGGATCCAATGACAAGGCCAAAAATATACTTTTCATGATTTATTTGATGCTGCACTTTTTTCAAATGTAAATTTGTCACAATTCTGTGAAATGAATAAGTGTATGAATACATAAATCCAGGGGTCAGTGCTTGCCCTACTCTGAATTTTGTAATCATTATAGGAGTTATGAGATTGATCACTGTTCATTATCTTCACCTTTTCATGCATCCTTGTTTTCATGAATTTAACACACAAATGGGGAAAAATTTACCTTAGTACTTATTAGGTTTGTTACTGACTGTATACAGAAATTTGTTGGGTTGTTATAGTTCGTAGACCTTCAAAGGCAAGGCTTTGCTTCACGTATAGCCTTAAATGGATTTAATAACCTGACATATTTCTGTAGACAGTCAGTAGCAAAATTAATAAATAGTTTTTTTGTTGTTGTTAAGGACCATTATGTTTAATATATAGATTTTATGATAAAGAAATTCTACAATTTGTTACTTGCTGACAAATATGTGATACTTTTTATCTAATGGCAGAGCGTCATTCTAGACCACAGCAAAACAATTTAAAAGATTTAAATCTTAGTCTAAGACCACAGGCAATTATATCACTAGGGTGCAAATTTTGAGTATTCTATAATATAGTAAATTCAAAACCAATTAAGTGATATAAATTGTTATGTCTAAGACTAGTAATATGGATTTCTGTTGTCCAGTGATATGTCCACAGAGGCATGCAGTATAGTGAAAATAAAAAAAATTTAAACATAAAAGGAAATGGGGGAGGGTGTTGGGATTTAAGCGTGTTTTAATACTAGGAGAATGGTATGTTATATGTTTTAAACATAAAAATTCATTTTAAAATTACTTCTCTTTGCATTTGTTATGAAAGTGTTTTGATACGATCCATCATCATTAACTGGATCAATGCAGAAGTTGGCCTTCACCTTTCCTCATCATACCTGTAGTGCAAATTCTGTCTTTACGTGAGGGTGTACCTCTACAAATATTGACAGTGAATGGAAATCCCAGTCTAGTTGTATCTTCAGTTCTGTGGAATGCTGTTGTTTAGAGTTATGCAAAGAATCTAGAGCAATGTGTATATTTGTGTCACGGGATTGTTAGTTTCATTCATGGAATGTAAATCTTGACCTGGATATTATGAATGTTCCACAAGACTGAGCAGTTTGTATTGTAGGTGGTGTGAAAATCTCCGAGTTTATTTTAGAGCTTTAATAGATTTTTAAATATTTCAGCAAGAAAAGAATCAAATGTTGGTGGAGATTGCTTCATATATATAGTAGATTTGGTGTGTTATTTGTGTTTAAGAAATGTTTTCATGACATAATTAAAAAAAATTTATAGGCATATATATATAGAGAGAGAGAGATAGATAGATAGATATATATATATATATATATATATATATATATATATATATATAGACACACACCATGGCTTTGTCAGAGAAGAATATAGACTTTTAGCATGAATACCATACAAAATTATTATGATTTTAATATCATTTAGTATCTATTCAATAGATACTGAATATTTTTACTCAAAATTAGATGTAAGGAAAACAAAATGAATGTGGGATTAAGGCTCGAAGATATATCACAAACTCTGAAAAATTGAAAAACATTTCACAACTGCATTTGTGTATTTGTTACTGGTGGAGGTGAGCTAGACATCTATTAAGAATTGACTTCCTGGATCTGATTCAAACAAGTACAACACCTTCTTCATATGGCTTCTGATGACGAACATCTCATGACAACGAGTAGGACTCGCCTGTCTTATGCTCAGATGACTCGCTTACCTGAGTTTGAGTTCTACAACCCTATAGCAGGTTTACATAGTACCCGATATAATAGTTTAAGGCACAGTGTCCCTCATTCAAGACAGATAACTCTTACAATGATAATGTGATTGAAATAAGATGCTTAGGCCATTGTTCATAGATCAGTCATTTTGAAAAAATAATGCATAAGGCATTTCAGGTCATTCCACAATGCCACTGAATGTAGCCATGGAAATTCAATTTGCTAATGTGAATACTTTACATTGTCAATGTGATGTCAGTGCAATGTCATTGTAATTTAAGGAATTGTTTGAAATGTGATTAGAGATGCCAGTTTATATTGGGTGTCTTAACAATAATAACCATATTGTACTCTAATAGGGTTTTGTATTGCCAGGAAAATCTTATTGTGATTTATTGCAATATTTGATTTTGAATATTGCAATATATTGTAGATGATTAATTTTAGTAAATTTTTATTTTAAAATTTAACCTTGTGAATTTACCTTTTTCTTCTTTGTGTCTCTTTCTACTTGCAAGACTGAAATTGACACTAATACATAGTCAACATTTGTTTGTCCAGTGTACTATGAAGAGGGTTTTGTTTAAAAGTTGAACTGGGACAGTGCAGTTGCATACTATATCTACGTACTGTGTACTAAGCTATGTAGCATTCTTTTTTTCAATTCGCTGTGTCTTATTGGTCTAATCATACTAATCATACCTGGGGTTAATGTCATTATTTCACGTGTATCCAATAGTGTTAATTGACAACATTAAAATTAAGTATCAAACCATGTTATTTAGCATTCCTAATAATTCCAAAGTTTTTCTACGTAATTATAGATATTGTGAAATACCAGTATTTGATTTTCATATTTGTAATATATAATCTTCATGGGTCATTCTGCAATATACTGGTAATATTGCACAACTCTTAGATGTATTCAATTGAGAATTCTCAAAAGTCCTTCAGATGATACTAGAAAAACTGAGGCCCCATGTCACAGCAGGTGTGGCACAATAAATATCAAACCATGTTATTTAACATTCCTAATAATTTCAAAGTTCTGTTCAGAGATTATAAGTGCCAAGCATAGGCCTAAATTTTGCAGCCCTTCACTGCCAATGGTGACACATCCATATGAGTGAAAAATCCTCGAGCAGGACATAAAAGAATATACAACCAACCCAATTTACTTTTAGTCCAATGTTGGAAAATCAATGTTATATTCACCTTAAAGGCACATAGAGATATATATGCATATAGCATTGTAGTTTTTTAGTTTGTTGGATCACAGCCAACGAGAAAGCTCAGAATTTTTCAATCATATAATGATTAGAATTTTCAACCTAAGAAACATGATTGATGCTGACCTTGGCATTTAACCCCAGTTTATGTTGTATATCTTAGATTGATAATTTCAACAGGTGTCAATAACTGTTGATAAGATAGTTCTTCACTGGACCAAATGGATTTCTACTCACCAGATATAAATCTGTGATGTCTTTTTAAAGCTTGATATGCTATTAGGAGGGACATTGTACCTTGAAAGTTATATGTTCAAATATATGAATTTTAAAATGTTTGTACATATGCAACGTTTTTCAATCTTATATAATTTTTCATGAAATTTCACGTACAATTCACAAGCATTCTATCTCATTTCTACAAAACAAATTGGAGTATATTACATGTTTGATTTAGAGTTTGTATATTTTGATAGTTTTTGGTTGTTGCAAGTAAAAATGTAAATTCTTCCCATAGTAAAGAAGTAGAAAAATATTTGGAACAATTGAGTATCAAACCCAGCACCCCTGCATTACAAGTTAGGTGATCTAAACCACTGAGCTACCCAGGCTGATACATAAGGTTTGGTAATATTACTACACATGAAATTTAAACCTAAAGGAGATGAAAAAATAATTTTAAAGAAAATGTCAGAAATGTTGTGTATGTCCTTAATTCACAATGTATGTGAGGTATGTTTGATAATTGACATACACATTTGTCAATAGACATATAATAATGACCATGAACTTCATTCCATATATCAACCAGTCTCTATGAATTCCTTCATTTGAAAGATTCAAAAAACAAGTATTCCAACATTGCAAATCATTTCTACATTAATGAATAAAAAGGCCTCTAGCTAATAAGCAAATATCTCCTTTCAAGTGTTAGACAAGGTGGGATGACATTTGGTTTGGGTTTTTATGTATTCATTTACATCTTGTATTAGTTTCATTTGCTTGAGGAAAAAGATTTAAACTTGAAAATTTTCATTAATGTTGAGCAGATGAGGTGATGCCATCCCAGACCAATGGTGGAGAGAAGACGGTTGGAAGAGCAGTACTAATAGAGTCTGATGATGAGGATGCAGACCTGCAGGACAAGAAGCCTACTGTAAGTCACAATAGCCATAGGTCACAGTGCAGGACTTTATGTGTTCATTGCTGAGCTGACAGGGGGAGTCTGTATTTTGCTCTCTACTGCAATTGGTAAACAGAATCTACAATTTGGTGGATGTAAATGAAATCTGCACCCTGGTGTACAGATAATCAATTTTCTAGTGTTTTCCTAAATCATCTAGATGTCAGGGATTTCAGCTTTTCAGTCATACCATGAGGTGTAACAGAAAAGAGCTTATTAAAGTCATTCTAAAAATCTTATTCATGTATATATCCTTATAGATGTGGAAACTGATAATTAAATATTCTTGGCAATGCACGTTTATTACTTATTACAGGATGACTTGAGCAAGCTTAACATATGTAATCTCTGATTGTTATTCTTTAGCTTCCAGTTGACCAAGAATTGGTGGTAAATTACTGTTTTTCTGCTGTGACCATACTTTGTTTCTACTTGTACCTTTTATGTGTCCTTCTTGTACTTGCCCTTTAATAGAAACAGATGTGTAAAAATATACTCTGGAAAATTATGTTGAAAAATCTCAGTCAGCTATGATGTGGCTGTTAAAGAGTTTTCGTATAGGTTGTAATTTACAGGAAATCATTTATAGTCATTTGAGCAGCTTT
Source organism: Ostrea denselamellosa (assembly GCA_024699665.1). NCBI lineage: Eukaryota > Metazoa > Mollusca > Bivalvia > Ostreida > Ostreidae > Ostrea > Ostrea denselamellosa. The sequence continues at coordinate 2,716,156 of JAMZEH010000066.1, read as the reverse complement.
GCAAAACTACAAGGACACATCTACCTGATTGAGATTACAGTTAGGATAGTTCTCCAACTAACAGTAGAAAATTGTAACTCTTTGTATACAGATGTATTAATGTGAATGACAAATGATACATACAAATGTATGCATGGCTATTTGTTATGGATTGTTTGTAACAGAGCAATGCAGAATCAGAGGTGCTGATTGGGATGAGGCTTTTGCATCATGCATTCTACATCAGAGTACGAGCACTGTTCGATATGTAATGTGTATTGTACCATAGTGCGATAATGCTTTGCACAATTTCATGGATGATTGTACTCTTGGATAGCTCTATTCAATACCTTTCCAACAGTTTAAACACAAGCCTTTAGCTCCACATAGTTCTAAAGTTATAGTCATTTCAATAGAGCCAGTCATTGACCACTGTTGTAAAAATGGTTGGGGGAAACGGGTTGAGAATATTGAAGAAATTAGAGCTTATATAAAAGTTCACACAAAACTCGGTCATTCAGTAATGCAGATTTTTACTGAATTGGGGGAACTTTATTGATATGATATCTTATGAGACAGTTCGTGGGTGGAGAAAGAAATTGATACCGCATATATTGACAGATGACCAAAAATAGGTACAAGTACATACCTCTAAGCAATTGCTCAAAATATTTCCCAAAGTCAATCAAAGAATTTGCAAACATTGTTACTGGTGACGAAACATGGGTTCGCTATTTCAAACCAGTAAGAAAAATTGGAAACAAAATATGGCTAACTAAACATGGTGGAAGGCCTGTAGTTGCCAAAAGAACCATAAGCACAAAGAAGGTTATTTATTGTATATTCTTCTCATGTGATGATATAGCCGTACAAATTCCAGTGTCGAAGGGCAAAAGTGTTACAGGTCGGTATTACCGAGATGTTATACTAAAAAAGCTCAAGAAATGTTATCATAAACGACACCCTGTGTCAGGATTTAGGCATGTTTTTGTAATTCATGATCATGCTCCATCACATACATCTGAGCTTGTGAAGCAATTTTTGAAGTCAGAGAAGGTTACCATCTTACCACACCCACCATACTCTCCAGATCTAGCCCCATATGACTTTTTCCCTTTTCCAAAACTTAGAAAGTTCTTATCTGGTTGTTGTTACAAGTCCCATCAAGCCCTTGGCTCAGTCATCAGTCAGTGCCTCAGAGGTCTACCTAAATCAGCATACCATAACACATTTCAGAAATGGATTCAGAGATTGAAATTATGTATTTCAAACCGCAGAGAATACTTTGAAGGGGTGTAATGTTCATTTCACTATTTAAGTCAAATGCTTTGAGATATCATACAATGCACATTACATATCGAACAACCCTGGTATATACAGTCAAACCTCATTATTTCAAACTTGATAGGACGGAGAAAAAACTTGGAAATATCTGAAGATTCAAGATATTGAGGTTAAAATGCATAAAATGTAGTTTGGACTTCGAGCTTACCTTGACTATCCATGGCATTTGAGATGTTCGAGATACCAATGTTCAGCTATATATTTAATCCTATATTTTGACCTCATCTTTTTAAAGATTTATCCTGATGTGTTTGAATCATTCATGCATGAACAGAACCCTTAATGTGAGAAGTACACACTCATAATTCATCCTTTTTACAATGCCATTGGCAAAGTTATTTACTAAATTACTGGTAAATTATATGATATGTAAGAATATTGTTATAAAATCTGTAAGAAATCTACTGAGATCAGGATCTAATGGCATGTATATAATGCATGGATAATTATGTGTAACAGATAACAGTAGAGCAAGTGATGGTTTGAATTTGTGCATTGTGTCTGATGGTAAATATGAAAAGAATTTACATTATTCAAGTCCTGTTAGATATTCCTTTCTTTTTTTTTTTTATCTTCAAATTATGTAGTCTACTTGACTTTCAATATATAAGGTCTAGTAGCACAGATTTACCAGTTTTTTTCAGTGTTAATTCTTTCTTATAATGATGTGTTAGTAAATTAATCAGTGTGTAAATGAGCACTTCCCTAAGTGATGTGTCACCTTCAAAGTGAGGCATACAGGCTATTTCTGTGGACCTCTCAGTTCAATCGCTTCACCCAACCTTTGATGTTGCAGCAGCAGACCACGCACATTTCACAAACACTGCAGAAACTCTGAAACATTTCTAGACTTAATAGTTAGGGTGTACTTAATTTTTATTTACTTCTTCAAAAGGGACAGAAAAAGAAATCTGATGAAGTTATGAAACTTTTTATGATGTAGTATGAAATCAGTATTTGAACTTTGAAATTGTTGAGGCTTTCTACATTAATGGATGCAAGATAGAATCAAGACACTTTAACTGTGTCTGTCCATTAATGAAAAGCCATCCATGTAATATTTCTCATATATATATATATATACATATACATATATATATATCAACAATCTAAATTTGTAATTCTGTAGGGACGGAAAATGTTTTTCAAGAATGGTACAAGGCGGATTGACTACATTTTGGCCTGGAGTACAGAGGGCAAGCCAGAAAAATTGGCACAGTCTAAGGAGGCCAGAGCAGTGTTTGAAGAAAACCTTCGATCAGAGGGTTTAGAACTGGAGAAGGACGAAGTTAGTTAATTCCTGTATAAAAAGATTCCTCAGATGAAAATAACCACATGTGTTGGGAAGGGTGTAAGAGCATGGAGCTAATTTTATGTATCCAGTATATAAGTTATAATACATGAATGATTAAAAATTACATTAGAATAAAATGCCACACAAATGTATGATTATCATTTTAGAAGTCAGAGCATATGAATCATGTAAAAAATAGACTTAAATAATCCACAAAAAAAAAAAAAGCCCTTAGCTATTTTAACATACAGTTTAAGAGGGGTAACTCTAACAATGATTTTGACTTTCACATCTGCAAACTATATAGTCACTTTCTTTGCTTGTTTGTAGAAAGAGGGAAAAGAAATTCACTACTTGAAAGTTCATGCACCCTATGAAGTGCTGACTCGTTATGCTGAAGTCCTGAAAGTACGGATGCCTGTCAGAAAGGTGAGTACGTCACATACAGAGAGTAGTGGATTAGCATTTGTAAGTTCTTTGCATGCAGAAACAATCTGTTTTTGGTGTGTTACGGTTCACTTAAATGGTATATTCCTGTAAGCACTCATTTAATATTTACTGTTGTAAATTTAGGATTTGTTTTCAAATTTTAAAAAGACCCACTAAATTTCAGGGAGAAAAATGGAAGAATTCTATCAGATTGAAATTTTCATGTGTTATCCAGTCTTCTATATATTGATGTAACATTTTGAGCAGATGTGATATAATTTTCTGTTTTACTAAGGCGGTGCTTTTGTAACACAGTGCTATAAGTTTACTATATATAGTCAGACTTCATCTCTCAGAACACCATCAATCCAGACCCTTAAACTATAGACAACATTTGTTTGGGAACCAGTTTTTGGCAAATCATTTATTTCTTAAATCAGATGTGAATAGATGAGATCCAGAAATTCTTAATTTTGTCTGGACCCAAAGTGTTTGGATGAATGAATATGACTGTATATATGTGTTTAAAGCTTGCAATAAAACCAGGCTTTAGGATTTATCATGGCTTTAACTTGTACTTAAAAAATCAGACTAATATCCAGAGGTAATCATAAAAGTTGAATTGAAAGGGGGGGAGGCTGCAATATTAATACAACATTTGCGAGATCTGTCTATCCTTGTTGGTGTTGAAAACACTGTGGTTGTAATTGTGTCTACGGATGTACGTCAGTATTGGTCTTACTCTAATTGTACTAACTTGTTTCATTGCTATGATCAACAGAGCATGGACCTGGACAAGATTCACCAGAAGTACGCCAAACTGGAGGTACTTGCTTGACAGCCATTTGTTTTCTTCTGCATTTTCCTCTGTGTGTGTTTAATCTTCTATCATGCGCGGGTTGGAATTGTAAGCTTATGAAAAGCTCTTTAAAAACTGTTTTACATGTTTTCTATTAGGCTAGAATGGAACCAGTCATATGGATCATTTCTTAGGTAGACATTTGATAGAACTCCAGTTTATAGAACCATTTTTAATGTTTTGATATATAAAAACACCTTGAGCAATTAATGGGGTGGGGATAAAAATTAAAAATTGCGAAATCTTTTGGACATGTCTACAATATTTTATTTAGTTGTGCATATTCCCCAACACTCTTATGCGAAAGATTTCAGAAACGCATAAAGTAGATTTCAATTATATAGATTTTTACTTTGATTTGCAAGGTGCAAGAAATGCTTTTACAAATTTTTTTTTTAAGTAGATGTTCAGAATTCTGATAGAAGAAATTATGTTCACTTCATTTTATATATGAATTAACTTTTAGATATATTACCCTCAAAGATGTTACGTGCTGCATTGTGAAAATCTATGCAAAATACAAGTATGGAAAATGGTCACAATTTAAAATTATAGATTTACCATTCATTAAACTGCAACTAATTATTTTTAGCATAAGTATTTTCACCCAGATGTTGATGTAAGTAAATTTGGAGTTTTCACCACGGTGTGACTGTCTGGTCAGCTTGTCTACAGAGTTTTCCTCTTTTTCTTTTTTTAATATTTTTATAACATATTTTTTGCAGTGCTATTAAAACCATCATTTATTTCTGCAGCCCTGGTTCACAGGATGACAAGTTACAAACACTGATTCTCTGCACTTGTTATTAACAGAATCTAGCCATTGTCATTTGCCTTCAATTTTTCAATTTTTGATGTACATTTACTTGCCCCAGATGCAATTTTATTTTGCCTTGGACTAAAATATGTCACTTTGTCATTAGGTAGAATATATGACATGGTTGCTGTCTATATTTCTATAGGTGGTCAGTAGCAAAAACATTGATGACAATATGGCAGAAGATTTTATGATGGATTCATAAGAAATTATACGAGTTCACAAATATATTTCAGTCGCACTCTTTCATAATGTACATTTCTTTTTTCAAAACAAAGTACTCACCCCTCCTTATTTCTGACACAGTTGCCTGTTGTTTATGTTTTAAACTACATGGTAAGCCTAATATGGAGTGGGTATGTATTCATTGCAATCTCTGACATGAAGTCTGCTATTTCTCTCTGATGATAAGGTTAGCTACAAAATGAAATGGTCATTAGGTGTGTTACTGGCCATCTACAGGATATATAGTCAAATTGACCAAGTCCATAAACAACTTTGCCTTGTCTTTAATGAGCTTGATACAGGTTATATTTCTAGTTGTTGTTTTTTTTTAGGACTAGGTGTAGTTTTTAAGACCTGAATTTAGATACCATGATTACAAAATTTCAATATTTAAAAAAATAAAGAATGCTTATAGTCATTACTCACCAACTGATTTGAAAATAGGCAATTCTGAGCACTGCATAGCTATAAAAGTCTGTGGTGTTTGTCACTCATTATTAATATTAGATGCCAATTAATGATGATGGTATTGAAACATGTATGTTGTATGGTTACAATATTGAAATGTTTAAGATGAGAGAAGGGAGGGACCCAGTCAATGTCAAGATTTATATGATGAAAATTTTGTATTTACTAATGAACAAAATTTTGCCCTTGATATTGAAAGTTGGGGCATGCAAATTTGGCTACAATATTTACAGTGCTTAAGACAAGACAGAGTCTTCATTATGGTCAGGATATCATGTCAGGTAGTAGAGGTCGAGATTTCATTTTAGATGTTTAAGGTCTGTATTTCATGTTAAGTGGTCAAGGTCAGGCAGTCAAGGTCAGATGGACAAGGTCAGGTGGTCAAAATTTAGAACTCATTTCAGATGACCAAGGTGTGGTTCATGTTAGATAGTCAAAAGTAGACAGAAATTCTTCACTGTAGGAATTTGCCACCACTGACTACAAAAGAAGTATATCTAACCATTAAATTGTCAATAAAAATACTGAAATTACTGTTAACATTCATAACTGTTGGATATATAATATATTACTGTTGTGTGCACATTAAAAAAAATATTTCATTTGTTAAGATTTATTAAGCTCCACAAAATGATGTTAGAGATTCCTCTTTGAGTAGATCAAACCAGCACTGTGACATTCAGTTATTTCAGTCTTTGATTTAATCATTTCGATCTTTGTATTAATTACTATGTACTATGTCTTCTTGCCCATGTCCAGAAAATCTTTATAAAGATTGAGGGAAAAGGTTTTCAACGCCAAGTGGTGGTATGACATTCATGTTCCATCACAGTTTTGGATTTTCTGTTGTGATTGAGCTCCTGTTGGTTGATGGTGATGCTTACTGGGAAATTTTCACTCCCATGTTTTCAATATGATCATGCCTCTTTTAGAATTCAACTAAGTATTCCATTTTGTGTGTTTGAAATATACAATTTGAATTTTATTTCTTTATGATCCATTTGCTTAGCCCTGTGTTAAAGTTACCTGAAGATAAGAGGCTTTAATTGAGTTCAAATGGAATGAAAATTTCTAGTAAAGTGGAATGGAAATTTCCTAGTATATTGTATTGATAATTGCTTGCAGCCATTGTTGGAGTTTGAATGCCTGTTATGTAGTTGAGAGTTGTTCAAGTTTTTCACCTGAATGTTCCTCATGATTGACAGACTCGGTACCACATGTACATGGTCTAAAAACATTTATGTGATACATGTGTATTAAATTTTCTATATAACATGAATATAAGAAAACTACATTTGGTTATATTTCTTACTAGATTTATTTAATCGTATCTTAGCATTTTGTATTAAATTGCATGTGAGGCATGGAAAACATTCTATCCTAAGTTTTAGTTTTTTAGTAACTGCTCCAGAAGTTAATCATCGACGATCTCTTTGACAACATTTCAGGGGAAATAACTTGCTGCATTTATTCCCAACTTTGGGATTCTAACATGCATTTTTTCATGCATACTATTAATCCAAAGAGAAAATAAGAAATTGATAAGCATTTCTATAGTTACATGTTTTGTATGCATTTATTTAATTAGTATGGTATAGTCCGAGTAAGTATGGAGCTTTCATTTGGTGACTGCATCAAACTGCTGGTACTTCGTAGAAATATGTATTACGTGTAGGAAGGATTTAGCATTCCATTGCTTTTTCCTTGCAGACTGAAGAATTTGATACTGTATAGGAAATTTTCAGTCCTGAATAGAGGAGTTCATTTTAAACAAACAAATCACCGATAAACATATTTGAGTTTGGAGGATATCAATGCAGTCGATTTAGTTTTGCTTCAAACAGATGAAGAATTGTTTTAGAATGGCTTTAATTTTTGCAGCATATTTGCAGTGCAAATACTTAGAAATGATTGATCAAAGTTATGCCAATTTAAATTTTGTCATGAATGACCTTGCATTGCTTTATTTCTATTGTATCTGATAGATCTAATTTGATATGAATATTGAATCCTTGCACTCTTTTCCTTCATATTATTTAGATTTGAATTTCATCTTTAAGTCTGCAGTCTGTAATTTCAAAATTGTTAATGATATTTTGTTTTAAATATCTTAAATTTATTTTGTATAGATAAAAATTTCAATATACATTGATACATTTATGATAAACTGTAAATATTCAGCAACTTAATATAATTATATATTTATATACACAGAAAAGTTGTTTTATATCTACTGTGTATAGTCAAATGTTGACTTGAATTTGTAGAAGTAACTTTCAAGATCTACTTGTTACAGATTGCATATGGTTTGCAACTTATGATGACAAATTTTGTAGACCCCAATGAAGGCAGTCAGCACACGCCTTTGGGACACCATGACCACTTTCACCAAGAAACTGTTCACTCCCTTCCAACTGGATGCTACAGTGGTCAAACCAATCAAAAGAAGGTTTAATCTGGCCTACAGTAGAGATAAAGAATATCTGTGAGTGAACCAAACAGGCCATTTGTAATGTAATTGAGACAAGTTATTCAAGGCCCTTAAAGGGATTTATTAACTAATTCAAAACATGGCCTCCAGGGTTATGGTAGGGCCACAATAGGGGATCCATGTTTTAAATATGAATATATAGGGAAATCTTTGAAAAAAAATTTCAAGTTTACAAAAAATCTTCTCAAGATCCACAGGGATATGATTAATTATGAAGTTTGTTTAAATTGTGGCCCTCTGAAGCAAGTTGGGGCCACAATAGGAGATCAGAGTTTTACATTGAAATATATTGGGAAATGTCATTAAAATTCTTCATATCAACAACAGCAGAGCCATGATTAGTCTTACTGATATGCAGGTATTTTCAGATAGTACAAATTCAAGTTTGTTCAATTCAGGGGCCCTGTGGGAATGGTGTAATTTCATTATATATGCACTTTGATGCAGTATCTGTGTTCCATCATGTCTTGAGTTAAGTTTTGGAATCATTAAATCATTTTGTAGGTTTGATATCCCAGAAGACAGAAACACTTATTTTGACAATGTTACAAGGAGTCGAATCGTCAATTTCATCCTCCGCCGTAAAGCTTTCAGTGTGGAGAAAGAAAAGGCATTCTCATTTGGTGAGTGAATTTTTTTTGCCAATGATCACCGCAGAAACAAAAGTTCTATTACCTGTGATGCATGTGTCTAACTTGGAATACCTGTGAATTACACTTACCTTAGGCTAATAGAAGACTTGAACAGCTTGATTGATCTTTCAGGTATTAACAAGATGATTGCTGATGGACATTACACAGATGCATATCCTCTTCATGAGGTATGATGTATTTTCTGATGTAAATTAAGTGAAATAGAAAATATCATATTACCGTATATACTCACCTATATTTGTTGTTGTATTTTTTTAAGTTAAGTTGGAGGGATTTGCCATTGACCCGACTGTAAGTCGGTACAATTTTTTGCCAGAATTGGTCAACAATTTTAAATCAAAATTCTTCTGCTTTTACCTCATTTCAAATTCTATTTTGTGCAATGACACCATATTTTGTGTTTTTTAACAATTCAATTTCATATCATTTGCTGAAATGCATTATTCACACGTGTTTAACAACTCAATACACCTTCACCACTTCATCCATGTTTTAGTTTTAGAGTTATATCCCTTGTCTATCATATTTTGAACACTGATCTCAATTTTTTTTTTCTACTGGTATCTTACATAGTTCATGTTCTTCATAACTACACCAATAAAAGTAAAATATATGAAATGTAGATTTTTATTTCATGAATGGAAATAAAAGCATCCATAGTTATTGTGTTGGAATCATATGCAGATCTCTGTCTCTTCGGCATGGTGATGTACAATATAATATTTTAAAATACCAGACAAGTGGTATTTATGAGAGGTGGATAATTATGAGATGCAGAACACCCAAGCCATAACTGCTCTTGTGTACTTTAACCTATCATTGCCACTTATGGTATTTTGATTAATCTTTCCCTTGTTTATATAACAATTATCATCTTTAGCTCATCTCTGAACATTGAGACTCCATATTTTCTTAGTGGCACACATTCAAAAAAATTACGAACATAGTGTACAGTTTATTTTCCATCAATTGAATTTTAAGGGGAGTCAATAATTCTGTTATAAATTTTCTCTTTATTATTCTTCTAAAAATATGTTTGTCAGCTCTTTTAATATTCAGTCGGAGTCACAATGCCATCTTATCGATAGAATTAGTTACTGCTATGTAAGTCATTTAAAGAATGTATAATACACTTAATTAGATCCAAAATACTACTTTTCATCTCGTAGAAAAATGCCAATCTCCTTAGAACTCGCCCATAAGTCAGATGTAGAGTTTTGGACCAAAATTTGACTCCCAAGAAAACAACTTATAGACGAGTACATACAGAAGTTGTTTTAAGTTTCAGTCAACTTTGTAATAAATCTCATACTTGCTTTTTGATGGTAAAGTTGATATTACAAATATAACATGGATTGAGTTTATTGGCAAAAAAGACCGAAACAAAGAAAACAAAAACACAGAAAATTCCCAGAATTCATGTGTTTGTGTGGTGATCAAATGGAAATACTGCATACCGGGAAATATTTTCTCCCCACCACATTGAAAAATAATTTTGTTTGGTTATAAAGTCACTTCAAGCCATTTATTACAACTTTATTGTTATAAGGAAATTAAATTTTTCCAGTTTTCAAATAGCATTTTAAGAGTAAAGGTGAAAATAAAATGAGGCAAAAATTTCCTTTTATTCTGTATCATAAATTCCATTTAGATTAAATTAGACAATCCATATTTTTGTGGTGTTTATTATAGGGCCATTGGAAAGCTGGATCTGCAGACAATGAGAGAAAGCTGCTGTTTGATTACTGGGCAAACTGGAGAAATTGCTTCAAAGTCCAACCACTGGACCATGTCAGGTGAGACAGTGGAGCATCCTGGGTAATCGTGATTTATAATCATAAGAAATGCAAAACAAGAGAAAATGATGTACAATGTAGTTTAGCATGTTTATTCATGTCGAATTTCATCATAAACAGCTGGATTAATGTATTCTTGTTTATGAGTGTATTTAAAGAGGTTTGCTCCAGAGTTTTGGAGTATTGTACATTTTTCGAAAGTATATTTTTGATTTCTGCATTGAAGGGGAATTATGAAATTAAAAAGATTCATTAAAAAGTTCATGATGCTTGCCATTGAGCTGTAGTGTGATAAACTTGACCTTTTTGCACTTAAAACTTATTTACAATTTATTCGCATAAAGTCAGTTTTCTCTTGGTGTCAGCACAACATAAGCAACACACATTAATCATTACATCAGATAAATACATACTCATGTCTTCTAGCAATGTAGATATAAAAAAAAAGGTTTAATGTCAGTAGATTAGAAATTAATAATGACCTTTTTGCACTTAATATGCAGAAGAATTCATCATCTTGAATTTGATGCACTGTTTACATGAAGAAATTAATTCGCATTAAACGTAAGTTGATTTGCATTAAATCTGAACCATGTTTACGCAGAGATTTTAATCTCCTTTAGTTTACTTTAAATTAAAATTTATTTTAATGCGTATTAAATTTAATTTGCATTAGCTTCGTGTGAACACATAGCAAAGTTAATGCAGATTAAATGTAGACACATGCGTAATAGCAAATTTTTCCTTATCATACCAGTAGTTAGCTATAGATATTTATGTTATTTTTGATTGAAAAACTAATTAAATGTTAAATGTAACTTGACAATTACAATTAATTATTAGTGCAGTGTCAGTCTAGTGGGTTGGAATGACTGTGTAAATGTAGAAATGTTACATGTAACTTGACAAGTACAATTTATTATTAGTGCAGTGTCAGTCTAGTGGGTTGGAATGACTGTGTAAATGTAGAAATGTTACATGTAACTTGACAAGTACAATTTATTATTAGTGCAGTGTCAGTCTAGTGGGTTGGAATGACTGTGTAAATGTAGAAATGTTACATGTAACTTGACAAGTACAATTTATTATTAGTGCAGTGTCAGTCTAGTGGGTTGGAATGACTGTGTAAATGTAGAAATGTTACATGTAACTTGACAAGTACAATTTATTATTAGTGCAGTGTCAGTCTAGTGGGTTGGAATGACTGTGTAAATGTAGAAATGTTACATGTAACTTGACAAGTACAATTTATTATTAGTGCAGTGTCAGTCTAGTGGGTTGGAATGACTGTGTAAATGTAGTTACGCAGTGCATTATCGTTAGAATGTTTATCTAGAAATACATAATTGAGATTTTTAAGTTGTCAGTGGAATTTGTTTTTTGATGAGTATAAAACAGCATTACAAGTTTTTCTCAATGACTGTTTTTAATTCAAATTTCAAAATCCAAATCTTAGTGTTTTATTTCATTGATTTCTAATACTCTGCAGAGTGCTCTATAACTTCCAGATAATTGTATTGTCGGCTGAAGTTCGCAATGATCAACAAAAGTATGAACGAACTGGCCATTATATCCATAGCAACTGTATTATCTCAGGAATATTTTTGTTCATAAATTGTCCCCACAACACTTTCCACGTGTGTGTGTGTGTGTATATATATATATATATATATATATATATATTATGAATTTGATAACATTGGTCTGATTTTATTATTTTCATTATTTAATTATGTAATAGTAGAAGCTTAAGGTATAGATGTCAAGATGTGTTATTCAGTTTTTGTCATGGCAATAAAAAAAAATATTTGAATGCCCTTTTCAGAAAGTTCACAATCTAACCTTTCAGGAAATATGTACTTTATTATAGGTACAGCTGTAAATAACTACAGAGAAAATGCACCTGTTATATATTACTAATCACAGGAAGCCCACTGTTTTCTCTGCCATGTAAGGCTTAATTGTAGATGGTTACAGTACCTGTTTTATTTTATGGGGTTTGAGAGTTTTAATAATAGTGATTCATGCTGCTTTTGCCTGCCTTCACTTATTGTTATCCATACAAATACACCTTATTTGTTGTTATCTATACTAATACACAATATGTTATCTCCATCAGGGGCTATTTTGGAGAGAAGATCGCCATTTACTTTGCCTGGCTGGGTTTTTACACACAGATGCTGATTCCGGCGTCCATTGTTGGTCTCATCGTGTTCTTCTATGGCTGTGCAATATCAGGAGACAGTTACCCTGCGTATGTGAAATCTTTGTCATCACACATTCATAAACAAAGAGTCTTTCAATATTTCATCCCAAGAATTGCATTTTTGCACATTTTTGATGCAAAAATGATGTTCTTACATATAATGTAGTTTATCCCACTTCTGACAAATTTGAGGATACATGTATATGATTGGGTGAAAATGAATCACTCAACACCCCAAAATTTTCCATACACCTTCTCCATGCAGAGGGTGTAGTAGTCTGACAACTGTGATGCCACTTGCAAATCACATAACCCTGAAATTTCAATACATCATCTCTTTGCAGGGATGTATCGGTCTGACCGCTACCATAGCTTACATATTTGCTCTCAGTGTAGGTCTGCATTCAGTTTTGACAGTTTTAATAATATTCACGTTTGTTTATTTAATTTCATGGATCATATCTTTAACTTGATGTTTTGATATTGTGATTATATGATATTTAATGTGATAAATGTATAATATGGTATTCTATTTCATAATTGAATAATATTTATCAAGATGTTACTGAAATTTGAAAAAAATTTCTAAAGGTTTTCAGTGAAATAAATTCATTACACAGTCGGTTTTGGACAGAATATGGAGTCATCCAGGGTGTGAAATGGAAATCCATATTGGGATTCAGCTTCAGCTCACCCAACATGGATTTCCATTTCACACCCTGGATGACTCTGTATCATGTGTCAAACTGACTGTGTTACTAATAATATACTGTATGTTTAAAGTCATGAACAAATTGAACATTTGTGAAATTTGTTTGTAGCTGATAAATCTGACAAGTTAAGATTTATCCCTTGCCCAAATTTGAAGTTTTCGTCAATGGTGTAAAATACCTGTATTTAGTCTGAAAGTAACTCTTTAATGCAGAATAAAGAAACCTCATACAATTCTGCAGTGTTACTGAATTGAGCATTAGTGAATCTAAATGACTGCATTTTCAGTGCCAATTCATTAATGTTCCCATTTCATTTTAGGAAGGAGATCTGTGATGAGAGTAAGAATTTCACCATGTGTCCTTTGTGTGATTACCAGTGCCCCTACTGGAAGCTTAGTGTAGCGTGTTCTCATGCACGAGCCAGCAGGATATTCGACAATGGTGCCACAGTGTTCTTTGCCATTTTCATGTCATTCTGGGGTAAGTGTCAAAGTAAGAAATACAAAAGTTAATACAAATGAAATATTTTGATGATTGTAGTTTGTTTCAGTTGCCGCAGAAATTGAAAAAATAGAAAGGCATAAGTTAGATTTTTCTCAGGAAATTGTAACTAAATTTTATACATCCAGTGATTTGGATGTAAACATTGTAAATTGTACATCAATATATACAGAATCATACTAAGAGGAATTCAGTTCCTGCGAATTAAAGAGATTCAAATTGACTGAACTTGATATTTATGGAGCAGTCATTGCATTGAAGCCAATTTTTCATTTTATAAATATGTTTATGAAAAACAGGTTACACTATTTTGAGTTTAAATAATTTTCATAGTGTGGTAATGCAGTTAGATTTGTCTAAAATCAAACCAAGCTTGGTGCCAGAAAAATTATTTGGATTAGACAATATCTGGAATACAGAGTATGTATTAGCATGTTAGTGCTTCATGAAAAGTATGCTGAGATGAAGTGGTCCATTTCATACTCTCATCAAATTTCAAAAGTGAAATTTATTTTCTTACAGATTATATTCTACATGTACATTCATTTTTGTCATAATTACCAGTCATTAAATTAGACATACTATATTTATCAAGTAGTTCTGTAGTCATTCACACCTTGTTTACAATTGTAGTATGTTCACAAGGAATGCCCATCATTACAACTGGTAAATATATCAAAGGCAAAAATATGACAATGTAAAATATTTCATGATGGAATAGAAAGTTTGGTACCAAAATATGTGTACATTTTACAAAACTACCCAGATTACACAATTTGGAGATTAAACGTTAAATTTACTGTCACTGGCTTGCTTCTACAGGTACTCTGTTTCTGGAGTTTTGGAAGAGGAAGCAAGCAGCATTACAGTTTAAGTGGGACTTGACCGACTTTGTAACAGAGGAGGTAGGCACATAATGTACTAGGAAATCAACAGCATTTCAGGTGGTTTTGTTTTTCGTCAGTACAGTATTCCTGCAAATTTACAACCACAAAATTTATTGTCCTTCCATTGTAAGTAAGGCAGACAAAAAATAATTTATCTGGTGTCAGGTCAAAAGCTGTGAGAGAGGAAGTGAAAAAAAAATAAACAAACTACATTAAATTTTTAAACACATAGATTAAAATACATTTTTGATGTGAAAACTTATAAATGAATTTACATTAACCAAAGACAACATGTACACAGATGAGTCACAAATATCATACACAAAACTGTGAAAACTCAATAGTTTGGATTTTGACTTGAAAATTTACTATAACCATATTCTGCTGAATGCAGTGCACACTTTTTCTCTATAATTTTATTTTGTGAGAAAGGGGTGAGTATTATATTCTGTACATGTAAAGACTTTGATACACCTTTTCATAGTTTAGTGCCATTATATAGGCCTATGTCTGTGTATTTAAAAGCAAAAATTAATCTCTAGAAAATTATTGCAGGATTAACATAAGATTATAGACAATGTGATACCTATAATTTGTAAATGATTAAACTGTTGTGAAACGGCCTATTGATGTTCATTTGACCTGTATTTTCATCAACTTGTACACTGACATTCAAGGATACTATGTTTACACAATGCCTTGCCATGTGCTAAAATAAACAAAGCAAGATGGAAAGTAATTTTCTAGTAAAAAGTTGTATTACTGTAAGGTTTATGAATAGTATTTAATGAAATGTTAAAGTGAAACTTAGAATAATTTTTTTTTTCAAAAGAAATGTGTCGTGATATTATAAGACACCAGTATATATTGACAGTGTATTGTGATGTCATATCAACAACAACAAATACGAATGAAAGTATGAGGAGAACTTGCCTGCTCATCAAAAATGTCTGTGGTACTTTCCAAACAATATATTTTATCTACAGGATTTTTGGTGAATTATATTTTCATTTATAGAAAATCATGAATTCGTTCATATATTTAGTCATATTACAGTTTATCTATGTAATTTATTAAAAGTTATTACAGTATTATAATTATACAATTCATTTTTAAAAATTGAGTGTTTAAATTACAAATTGCATATCAGAGTCTTATATTTTTGGCAATCAGATTTAAAACTCGAATAACTGTTGAAGCAACTAATGAATCAATTACTTGGAAATCCTTGTGTAGCTTTGTAAAACAGAGACAGAAGAGGATAGTTGAACAAAAGTGGCAGTGCCCATATGGCTCACAGAATTTTCAGTGAACGTATGTAGAGATCATCTCTATTCTTTTGCCAATTTTGTCCTTTCTTTCACATTTACCTATAGAGCCTTGCTTCATGGATGAACATTTGGCCTGTCTGAGCTTTGCTCGGTATAAAGTCAATATTACACGCTATCAAAAAAAAAAAATTGCTGCATGGTATGCAAATTCTTGTGCTTGTTGAAAATTTACATTATTTCCATGAGAGTAATTGGTGATTACCCATTACCAAGATGTATGAAGTCAAGATTACTGCTTTGTCAATAGTTTTGCTGTGTATTATATACAATACATGAACTGTGTCACACACCCACCCACCCTCCATCCAGTTATCAAACCCAAAAAGGGGGTGCATATCAAACACAAATGCATATTATACTTTATATTTGATCTGTGTCCTTCATGCATTAACAATTGAACAGTTTTTAAGTTTCTGATAACTACCATTCTGATTCTTTTCAAATTTGGTATAAAGTATATTTCGGACAGTGGTGACATAAATTGTAAATTTCATGACTCCTTCATCCCTGGGACCTTAGGAGTGGGGCAAATATTGTCAAAGCTTGACCAATTTTCTAAAACCACACATCTGTAACAAAAACTAAATGCATATTTGTATAGACAGGAAGGCCTCTACCAAAATTGTAAATTCTATAATTCCTAGGGTGTAGGTTCTGACTCCAGGGCAGGGCCAAGCTTGTAATATTTACAAAACATTTAAAAAACATCTTTAATGTGCTACTGATACTAAATGGATATTTAGAATGAGCAAGTAGCGTTTACCAACATCGTAAATTTGATGATCCCAGCGCCAGGGGTTATGGTATCAAGGTGGGGCCAAAATGGTCAATGATTAAATGTGTTGAAAATTTAATATTTTTAACTTCATCTTGATTATTACCATTCTAATTCTTTTCAAATTTTGTGAGAAAATTTTGTATCTTTGGGATAGAGGTGACATACCTTCAAAACTTCAGGTCTCCTTCACCCCAGGATCCTTAGGAGTGGGGCAAAAACTGAAAATTTTATCAATTTTCAAAAATCTTCTATGCAATTGCATATCTTTAAAAAAAACTAAATGCATAGTGATGTAGAACTGGAATTGTAAACACTGATTCCTGGTGCTGACTCCAGGGTGGGGCCAAACATAGTATATATAGTGTATTTGTGTAAAACATATAAATAATGTCTTCGTTAATGCTAGTCAGGTTGGACCAAATGTTTTGCAGTGATTATTGTCCTAATTATTTAAAAGACTTCATTATATTTGCTGATGCAATATAAAACTCTAGGATGGGTCATAATTAGTCATATCATGTTATATATTTTATATTATGTAAATAAAGTCTTTCAGTGATTTAGGCACTTTTTTGGGCTTTTAAGTTTTAAGTACACATTTTGTTTTATACTGGGCTGAATGATAGAATTTAGCTTTGATATACAGGAATTTTTGTCCTAGGGACTAGTGATTCCTTCAACTAATACTCAGGTGACCAATAAGGCCTATGGGCCTCTAGTTCATTTAGCCAACTTAAAAAGAAAGAAAAAACCTTTGATGTATTGTACACATAGTTGATAGAAAAGTTTGCAGTTTCTTGCTTAGAATGCTAGTTTCTCATTGTAATGTGAAATGTGAAGTACAATATAACTTTGTGTAACATATAACTGTGTTATATTGTAACTGTTGATAGCAGATTTAGAGCCACACACACACACACACACACACATTAGTATTTGTTAAAGAAGCATGGACACAATTTTTACTGAAAATTTTCAAATGTTATTTTCCAATTTTTAATGTTTATAATGTTTAATTAAGGTATTTCTAATGGTCAGCAAAAATTTGAATGGCAGTTGTGACTTACAACGAGACACAGCACTCACAATTCTTTGCTATGTAAACAAGGCTCTTGTTGTATTTTTGTTTATATAGACTTCCTAATAGAAAGTATCATGTTTAAAAACAAAATGAGATGTGACACACACTAGAAACTGTTTAACTGTGTTTAGAATTAACTTGTAAATTGAAAAATCTGCTTTTATATTAAATGAAACTTTTACTAGTATATTTAACTTGTAATGTAAACGAAAACATGACAAGAGCCTTGTTTACATAACAAAGAACCGTGAGCTCTGCATGTCTTTTGTAAATCAACAATTTACATTCAAATTTCTGCTGACCATTAGAGATACCTTAGTAAACATTTTAAACATTAAAAACAGAAAAAACTTAATTTGAAAATTGTAAGCTCATATCATGTCCATGCCCCTTCAATGCGCAGAAGTAACTTTAAGATGATGCATTTTTATTGTAAGATAATACATTACATGAATACATATGAAATATAAGCTGTTAATTTCAGTTTATTTTCAGACATTGGTATCCTCTCATTGTTTTCCTTTGTCTACCAGTATAAAATTTTATTCCCATTCACTGCAATTTAAGCAGTGTGTATTTGTATTTGATTTTCTTCACTTTTCCTTTGTAACACTCGGCCACAAAGAGATTGTCTGCAGTATCCACACATAACCCACATGGGCAGCCTAGATCACAGTTATCAATGTAACGAAGGAAATGTCCATCCTGATCTATGATATGGATACAGTGTTTGTCCCAGTCTGCAGTTAGGATCTGACTCTGGCTGTCTGTAGTAATGCCATACGGGATAAATGATTTCTTGGTTGATAGGGCATGACCAGTGTATCTAAATCGAAGTTTTCCTGCCTGATCGACTACCACCACTGCATGGGATCCATAATCAGCCACACAGATATCCAGGTTCCGGTTCTCACTTATGTACTTGAGGTGATATGATGAATACAGAGGTTTGCTGTTATCATCAAACTGAATGATTTGTTTCTCAATGGAGCCAGAGTAGCGGACAACTTTGGATTGTTTGTTGTCGCTGCTGACCATGGTAACCAGGAGGTCATCAGAAGAGGTACTACAGATATTGTAAGGTGTCCACTGCTGCAGACTGATGATTTCCTGTGTCTGTTCATTCATCACTACATTTACAGTTCTTGCAGTATGGTCAGTATACACTAGAGCTCCGCCCCTTGTCACTGCTATGTCATATAATATGTTCCCAGACTTGGTTGGGATTGCCGTCAGTAATTTGTTTTGGAGATTGAAAAGTTTCATGATTTTGTCATTGCCGCATGTCCAGATTTCTTCATCACTTAGACATATAACGCTGCAAAGCCTGTCATTCATAGTGTCTATGGTGTTGATGAGCGCTGGTTCTTCAGGCAGTGGTTTGACAGGAGGAGAAGATAAATCTTCTAATGTCTGCATTGTGTGGTCATGTTCTTCTGTTTTAATGGAACCAAATAACTGGTAGAGTTGTTTTTTATCAATTTTCTGAGGAGAGAAAACTGGTAATGAAAGTTTGACTCTTGAAGGCAGTCTTTTGAATTCAGCATTTCTGGATTTGTATCCAGAGGCTACTAAGACATCATTGGAGTCTAGTATTTTCTTCAGATCAAGAATATACTGTTTCACCTGTGAAATATTATGTATGATCTCATCTTTCTGTTTATGTAAGACAGCCAACTGTTCGTTTTTCATCTGATCAATGTCAGATTTTTGTTTGTCGACCAGAGTGTCAACTTCTCTATGCCAGTCTTCTCCTTGTTTGATCACAGCTGTAACAAGTTTTCTATAATGCTTCTCCAAGCTTGCTTTTTCATAATTTATATCTTGTGCAATTTCCTCATACTTGGGTTGGATTCTTTTCTTTAGTTCTTTCAGGTCTTTTTTCAGATCTTCTTTTTTGGAGCAAAGTTTTTGCAGAATGTCTGATAAGCTGTGTCCATTGTGTTTCCCAGATGAAATGCAGGTAGAACAGACAGGAATGCCACATTTTTCACAGAAAAGTTCACAGTGTTTTTTGGTATGTTTCGGACACCCTGCGTTGATAGGAAGAGATTTTCTTTGTTTGTATGGTACAACTTGGTGTATCCTGAAGGTATCAGAGAGATGCTCCCCAACACATGTCTTACACAGTTTTACACCACAAAGTTCACAATAACTTTGCACTGTGGTAGTTTTACACAGATCACATTTGAGGGCATTTTGAGCTCTGTCCATGAAATCCATCCTGATTTTTTCACATGATTAGATGAGACTGTTGGAAAAAAGTGAGTTTTAGAATCACTGATAAACGTTCATGCAGAAAACACTATCATATGTTGTAGATTATGAAGAAAGACCTAGCATGACATATGTTAAAGAATAGAACTTGAGATTCACATTTTTTTTAAGTAAATGTATCATGACTATTGTAAACAATCTTAGTGATTAGTTTAATTTGCCAACAGAGCACATTTAGAATACAACAGAAATCATAAATTTTTAATAAATTGTCTCACCCTTGAATTCAACATGATCCCTCTGATAAAGGAATACACTTCTTGCATTTGATTTTTATGTGATTGAAATAGATGTGTAGTAATTGAGGATATCTTATATAGTACAAATTACTTCCTGGAAGAGAAATGTTGTCTTTTTATTTTCAATTTTGTTTTCAGTTATTACATGTAAATGAACATTAGCCACTTATGATTCATGGTCATTTGACAGTTGATTTTGCAGAGAAATGAAGATCTGTTCTGTGTTCAGTCTGTTGCTTTACTTCATATTGCAAATCACATCCAGAAGTTTTCAAGAACTGAATTATGAATATAAGAACTCTTTGCAATTTACACAGATTTCACTGTATTTCTTTATTGCGAATTGACTCGATTTTTTTTTATAGATACTTATGTTTATGTCAGAGCAAAAGAACAATGTTTTCACTAAGAAATAAAATATACTGAAATAGTACAGATTATTACTGGCAGAACATTGGGAGATTTAAATATTATATTTTGTAGCAACCTCCTCGACCAGAGTTCCTAGCCAAACTGGAGCACATTACCACCTACAAAGAACATCCTATTACAGGGGTATGGTCTATATTAAACAGCTACAAAGAACATCCCATTACAGGGGTATGGTCTATATTAAACAGCTACAAAGAACATCCTATTACAGGGATATGGTCTATATTAACAACTACAAAGAACATCCTGTTACAGGGGTATGGTCTATATTAAACACCTACAAAGATCATATTACAGGGGTATGGTCTATATTAAACAACTACAAAGAACATCCTATTACAGGGGTATGGTCTATATTAAACACCTACAAAGATCATATTACAGGGGTATGGTCTATATTAAACACCTACAAAGAACATCCTATTACAGGGGTATGGTCTATATTAAACACCTACAAAGAACATCCTATTACAGGGGTATGGTCTATATTAAACACCTACAAAGAACATCCTATTACAGGGGTATGGTCTATATTAAACACCTACAAAGAACATCCTATTACAGGGGTATGGTCTATATTAAACAGCTACAAAGAACATCCTATTACAGGGGTATGGTCTATATTAAACAACTACAAAGAACATCCTGTTACAGGGGTATGGTTTATATTAAACATCTTTAGTAAGAAAGGCCTGGTGTTGTACTGATATTTGAGGGAGACAATGTAATGGAAAATGTGCATTTATAATGTCTCTCTGAAGAACAGTTTCTGGATCCAGAGCACAGTATCTAAATAAATCTTGTAGCAGGTACACCTCCTTGTGCAGTAGACTGTCTTGGTCTGTGATTTTATATAAATATACTTCTCATGTTACAGATTAAGGAGCCCCATCTTCCATTCTGGAGAAAAAGATTCCCAATTTTTCTCATGTCCTGGACTGCGATGTTGTTTCTTGTGAGTATGACTTTTAATCAACAATGCACAGAAAAATTACGTATGGAACTTACCAGATGTGATAGAATAGTCCTTGCCAAAACTTTTACGATTCAGATTTCATTTTCCAGTTGTGAAAGTGAAGACTTGAGAATCACAACCACCAGTTTACTAGCCATCTTACTGATGGGGGTTTTGTCTTCAGATGTTGATCTGTGCATATTTCCATTTCCTCACACTCACAAGTATCTCAAATTGAGGTTTAAAATGTGCACGGTGCAGGTTGTCAGTTTCACAGTACACATTCATTTCATAATAGTGAGAGTAATATGAAGTTTTGTTCACAAAAGGATAATATGAATTTGTGTGAGTGTATAAATTTTTGTATGCCCCAAACATTCACTATACTATATCCACATTTATATTTATTTTTGAGATATATCTATTTACAACAGAATTTGATTCAAGTTTCAATGTCTGGACATTTTGTGATGATGCCACATATTGCATATTTACTACAAGGACTATTGATATATTGTGAGCCTTGTATTGAAGGAGGTTAGCATCGATGTCCTTCTTCAGCCCTATTTCCTTACTATTTAAGGCCATTCACCTGAAGATTGGTGTAATTTAGTCAGTTTATATCGATAAGGTAGCTCTCTAAAGTAAACTAAGCAAGTGACTTTTGCAAAATCGGTGAAAGAGCAGTGATCTAATATTTGCATTAAAAAGTTTAGCACCTAAGAATATCCATATTGATATGGTAGCAACACTAGAGAGAGATACCCCTTCATATGCTACCATAAAAAAGTGGGTGGCAGAATTTAAACGTGACAGGCAGAGCATTGAGGATGACCCCTGTCCTGGAAGGCCTGTCACTATTGCAACCCCAGAAATGGTTAATAAAGTCCATGATATTGTTATGACTGACAGGCGAGTTACAGAGAGATATATAGCCAGTACAGTTGGCATTTCACAGGAAAGAGTACATTCCATTCTGACAGAGGATCTTGCAATGAGAGAGCTTTCAGCCCATTGGGTACCAAGGTTTTTGACAGTTGATCAGAAGCACACCAGACACACTTTGTTGCATGTTAATCTAAACCTTTTAGGGGTAGATCCTGCTAACTTTTTAAAGAGATTTGTTACTATGGATGAAATATGGGTCCTTCATTTCACTCCCAAAGGCCATACAATAGTCTAAACAATGGAATCACCCTGGTTCAGCCCCACCATAGAAGGTAAAGACTGTTCCATCAGCTGGAAAGGTTATGGCCTCAATTTTCTGGGATGCTGATGGTAGATTATCTCCAAACTGGACAAACAATCAATGGCACATACAATGCATCACTTCTGAGGTAGTTACGGGAAAATATTAAACTCAAGCACTGAGGAAAACTCTGTAAAGGTGTGCTGTTCCACCAGGAAAATACCTCTGTTCACAAGTCTGTCATTGCCATGGGCTGCCATTAATGATGATGATGTCATACAAGGAGTGAACTTCCTGAACAGTCAAGAAAAGGACTTCTTTAAAAGTGGCATTGAGGTCTTTAAACATTGCTGTCAAGAGTGTATAAATACTGAAGGGCATTAAGTTGAAAAATAATGCAATATGTCCACCAAATTCAAATCCTTACATATGAGGCACAACATATCAATCAGCCTTCATACATCAAGAGAGATATTCTGTGACAAAACAGAAGATGGTGAGTTCAGTGTATTTTTGAGATGGGTGTATTCTGTCTGGTTTCAGGCGTTCCTGGCAATAGTTGCAGTGGTTGGTGTCATTGTGTACAGGATCTCCACACTTGCAGCACTCCAGGTCTTTACACGCAACACCGCACCTACCACCAATTCCACATTTATAGCATCTACAGCGGAGGTCATATACCAGAATGCCAGTCTTGTCACCACAGTTACTGCTGCCTGTATTAACCTGATCATTATCGTCATACTTAACTTTGTAAGTGTTATTATTAAGGGTTTATAGTAACAGTATTTATTTTAAGAGTTATACAGGTGCAATTCAAAGAGAAAAAGTATACCAAATTACAAATTGTAATGCAACCATTTTGTAACTTGCATTTTGATTGTCTAATGCACTGAAATTTGAGGCTATAAAAGATGGAAAGCTTTCCATTGTGCCATCATAATAGAATGACGCAAAAACATGACATCAAATGTAAACATTTTATGTAACAAAAAGACAAAACTCCATGAAATAACAATAAACATCAAGAAAAATGCATAAATTGCATCTGAATGGGAATAACTATCTTCTCATTTGGTATTTGTTAAATTGTTATTAATAGTTGCAAATAACAAATGAGAAGATTGTTTTTCCCTTATAATATACTTGCCAGCTGTTAGTCAAGGGAGAAAATTAAAGTAAAAAAAAAAAGTAATCCAAGGGGGAGATAAGTGTTTTTCCCTAATTATATACTTGCCAGCTGTTGGTCAATGGAGAAAATTAAAATAAAAAAAAAATAAAAAATCCATCAGGAGATAATCCTTGTTTCAGAAACTTTGACATTCTATATTTTTACAGCTTATCTTAAATGTCCATATTTCTTCACGTCCTTGCCCTCTCTTTTCTTGATTACTGGTGTAGGATCTTAATAAACTTTGGTTATCTACACGATCTGCATCTGACAAATGTCCACCACAGACCAAATAATAATAACTTCCGTTTTCTTTAATAATAACGTTCACATAAATTTCACTTAAGAACTCAACTGTACTCAACATTTGTATATCAAATTGTACAAGTGAAAAAAAGTCAAGAAACATCCATTTTTTATTTATAACTCTTTATTTAGCTCTATTTTTATTAAAGTAACACTGTACAGTACATTTGTAGTGTTGATCTGTGCCTCATGTGCGGTATTATAGAGCCATGTGTATGTGACAATACAGTATGAATGCTCTATGTTTAGTGCCGTTACTTGTAAAATAAAAACTTTTTTTTAATTTGTGATCAGTGTACCTTAATTTTATTTACCGGCAGTGAAACTCCCACTGACCACACAAATTTACCAGAAATATGATGTTCGTTTATGACTGAAGTCATTGTTTTAACTATTGCCCACACTGTGTGTGGATACCCAAGCTGTTAATAAAAGATTAAGGAAGTGCAGTTTTTAAGTAAATAATACCTATTGTTTATCAGTAGCTTTGATGTGAGGGACCCTGTTGTATCTGTGGAAGTGTGATCAGTCAAGTGGCACTAATCTCCAACAGACCTGGAAATCTACACATGAATCCCTGGGGCAGCCCAGATGTGTGAACATACTTATTAATAGGGTGGTTATCTTAATCAAAAGTAACCATGTCAGGAATTATTACATTTTTGTCAACTTTTTTACAACAATACCAAATCGCACCATCTTGAGACAACATAATATCCATGTTTGTTTTATATAGGTTTGTTAAGAAATGATTTTGTGTTTTAATATTCCAACATTATAAGCATTCCAGCGTTATAAACTGTGAATGAAAATCGAGGATCCACTGTATATGTGATGTCAGAGAGGACTGATGTTGAGAGAGAGGATACTAAGGATGAAAATTTGGAAGGAAAATATTGCAGATGAAGTGCTGAAATTGGAGAATGAAAGTTCGCAAAGGTGTAGAGTGTAGGAGTGAGACTGAAAGTGAATATTGTAATGAGCCTCAAGGACAGTGTATGGTGGAATGAATTGGAAATGGTGTAGAATTGAAATAAAGCAATATGTTATTGTCATAAGAGTTTTATTCTTTTTTTATAGGTAAATGTATGATAAAATTGTTATTTGCAGCTATGGGTCCCAAAATATTTGTGAGGGCTAGTAATATATGTAAACTTTTCACCGTTATTTGCAACTCTGAACGTCTTGTTAAAAATGCTTTTCTTTTTTCCACACATTTTTAATGAGACCATTTACATGATTCTCAAAGATGCTAACCGGTACTTAAAATACAGAACTTTTCTTAATATTTATATAAGACTGCCAGAAAAGATAGTTTTCGCAGCCATTCTATGTCAGTATGACTGTTACAGATCTACAGTCGACTAGCGTTTTGGCTGACAGACTTGGAGTGTTTACGTACACAGAAGGAGTACGATGACAGCATCACACTCAAACTGTTCTCCCTGCAATTTGTCAACTACTACTCCTCTATCATCTACATCGCATTCTTCAAAGGGAGGTAAATATTTGGCAACATATCATGATATATTTTTATATCTAGAAAAACATGTTTTCCCAACAGGAAGTATGGCAGGCAGATCTATGACTGACATACAGATAGAAATGTCAGCTTTACACAGTGACTATTTCTTTTCCTTAAATTTCCATGCTCTGACTGGAAAGTCTGTTGAAGGTTTAAAGGCTTCATGTGAATCCCTCAAGAATTTCTATGATTTTTTAAAATATCATTTCACATGAGAATTGTGTTTTGTTCTTAATTCCAGGTAGACTATGATATTATTCTGCCATTGGATATACATGTGCTTGTTGTGTCGGGCCTCCTTAAAGTTGTAATGAGACAGAAATTAATGATTCTATAATTAATTGAAATACTGTAATGATGACTTACATAAAATAATAGTTTGACTGATTTGGTAAATTTTAGGTTGGTTGGAAGACCAGGAGATTATGCCACCTTGTTTGGAGGTCGACAAGAAGAGGTAAAAATGTCTTTGATAAAACAGATCTCAATTTATAATTATTACATGCATAGTGATGAATACAAGATTTTTGCATGTGCAGATGTACATTATAAGTTATATATCCATAATGTTGCCTATTAGCATGAAATCCCTAGTACAGCCTTTTCAGAATTTCCACTTAAAAATTCTCTGTTCACATTAGGCTGTCATGGTTCCAAAAATTCTTCTAGTCGGGTCAGTTTAGGATTTTTTATTCAGGTTTGGGTATTTCGGTTCAGGTCTTTACAGTTATGTTAAAATCGAAAACCTGTTGTTTCAGTGATTACTTGTGAATGTGGACTCAGGTTTACTGGAAACAACGTCGCCATTTCTAATCATTTCCTTTCCATGCTTTCGATATAAATGTTTTGGCATTGATAATATTGATTCTGTGGCGTATTGTAAATGTGTCTGACACATCTTACATTTTGTCATTATTTTGTCCATGATACCATCATTTAACAATAAGCCACATTTTAGATTTTGAGGCCATGTTGTTTGTTTAAACAAGATTCCTAATAATGATTCTATAAATATAATGGAACCGAGCCCAACCCAAACAACGTAACCTGCAGTTTTTGGCTATTTTGGATACCCAATGCACCCTTAATTTACATTTATATTGTATATTATTGAACAGTTAAACATAATTCATTCAAGTTATAGATGTATGAAAAACAATAGGTAAATTACGTTAAAGAATGACAGCTCACAGACAGGACCTCTAAAATTTGACTGCCTAAAAATTAGATTATTAATAGTTATGTTTAAATATTATTGTTTCTTTAGTGTGAAGCGGGAGGATGTCTAATTGAACTTTGCATACAGCTGGCCATAATCATGACAGGGAAACAGCTGATTGTTAACAACATAGTGGAAATTCTCATACCGTAAGTATCCAATTATATTGAGAGGAAAACAGCTGATTGTTTATAGCATAGTACAAATTCTTATTTGTAATTTAATCATATTGACAGGAAAACTAATTTAATCGTATTGACAGGAAAACAGCTGATTGTCAATTATATAATGAATGTTGTCATGCTGTAAGTATCTTGATTGT
This sequence comes from Ostrea denselamellosa, assembly GCA_024699665.1. Lineage (NCBI taxonomy): Eukaryota > Metazoa > Mollusca > Bivalvia > Ostreida > Ostreidae > Ostrea > Ostrea denselamellosa. The sequence continues at coordinate 2,688,669 of JAMZEH010000066.1, read as the reverse complement.
CATAACAGGAAAACACATTGGAGATTCTCTTTGACTATAAGTATACTAATCATCATAACAGGAATATAATGGAGATTCTCTTGATTATAAGTATGCTAATCAGAAAAACAGCTGTACACTATACATCAATAAAAAAGTGAAAATTTTTATGTATACTGCATACTTAAGAGTTCAGATCATGTTGACAATAGCTGATTGCCAATAACATAGTATCTGATTCTCAGTAACATTGTGTAGAGATTATCACATTATTGTTAGGCTGTTCTATCATATCACTGTTAGGCTGTTCTATCATATCACTGTTAGGCTGTTCTATCATATCACTATGAGGCTGTTCTATCATATCACTGTTAGGCTGTTCTATCATATCACTATGAGGCTGTTCTATCATATCACTGTTAGGCTGTTCTATCATATCACTATGAGGCTGTTCTATCATATCACTGTTAGGCTGTTCTATCATATCACTATGAGGCTGTTCTATCATATCACTGTTAGGCTGTTCTATCATATCATTATGAGGCTGTTCTATCATATCACTGTTAGGCTGTTCTATCATATCACTATGAGGCTGTTCTATCATATCACTGTTAGGCTGTTCTATCATATCATTATGAGGCTGTTCTATCATATCACTGTTAGGCTGTTCTATCATATATTATTATTGGACTGTTCTTTATATACTTATTTTGACTACAGTATACTCAGTTTACCTGATATAGATAGAGGGTTCACAACAAATGTAATTGGTCAACAGGGGATGTTTACTCCTCCTAGGCACTTAATCCCAGCTCTGGTGTATCCAGGGCCCCATGCTTTCTCTACTTTTGATTTTGTATTCTATATAGGATTTATGAAATTTATCACTGTTTGTTATCATCAACTTTTTCATGTACATGAACAATCAAAAAACAGTTGAATGCTAAAATTAACAGGAATTTTTATGCCTATATATTTCATACAGAGAAAACACTATTGTTGTCTGATAGGGTCATTTTTTAAAATTGTTGTTCTCTTGTAGAAAAATTATTAAGTGGATCAAGAGAAGGATATGGTCAGAGACCAAAGAACAGAAGATGAACAAATCTCCGTGGGAGAAGGACTACAAACTACAGCCTGCTGATACCACCTCACTGTTCTACGAATATCTGGAAATGGGTATGGTTCATAAGAATACTGTTTCTACAAAATCTCATTTTCAGAAATAGTTGGTCAGTGCTTCAGTGAGGTGATGTGTAGATGATTTGTTTCAGTGCTAAAATTGAGTAATATATGTAGATGACTTGTTTCAGTGCTACAGTGTAGTGATGTGTAGATAACTCGCTTCAGTGCTACAGTGTAGTGATGTGTAGATAACTCGCTTCAGTGCTACAGTGTAGTGATGTGTAGATAACTCGTTTCAGTGCTACAGTGTAGTGATGTGTAGATAACTCGCTTCAGTGCTACAGTGTAGTGATGTGTAGATAACTCGTTTCAGTGCTACAGTATAGAGATGTGTAGATAACTCGTTTCAGTGCTACAGTATAGTGATGTGTAGATAACTCGTTTCAGTGCTACAGTGTAGTGATGTGTAGATAACTCGTTTCAGTGCTACAGTGTAGAGATGTGTAGATAACTCGTTTCAGTGCTACAGTATAGTGATGTGTAGATAACTCGTTTCAGTGCTACAGTATAGTGATGTGTAGATAACTCGCTTCAGTGCTACAGTGTAGTGATGTGTAAATAACTCGCTTCAGTGCTACAGTATAGTGATGAGTAGATAACTCGTTTCAGTGCTACAGTATAGTGATGTGTAGATAACTCGTTTCAGTGCTACAGTATAGTGATGTGTAGATAACTCGCTTCAGTGCTACAGTGTAGTGATGTGTAGATAACTCGCTTCAGTGCTACAGTATAGTGATGTGTAGATAACTCGTTTCAGTGCTACAGTGTAGTGATGTGTAGATAACTTGCTTCAGTGCTACAGTATAGTGATGTGTAGATAACTCGCTTCAGTGCTACAGTGTAGTGATGTGTAGATAACTCGTTTCAGTGCTACAGTATAGAGATGTGTAGATAACTCGCTTCAGTGCTACAGTGTAGTGATGTGTAGATAACTCGTTTCAGTGCTACAGTGTAGAGATGTGTAGATAACTCGTTTCAGTGCTACAGTATAGTGATGTGTAGATAACTCGTTTCAGTGCTACAGTATAGTGATGTGTAGATAACTCGTTTCAGTGCTACAGTATAGTGATGTGTAGATAACTCGTTTCAGTGCTACAGTTTGGCTTCCTGACTCTGTTTGTGGCAGCCTTCCCACTAGGACCACTGTTTGCTTTGATGAACAACATTCTGGAGATAAGGTTTGATGCTGTCAAGTTCACCACACAACTTAGGCGACCCATGGCTGAGAGGATTCCAGATATCGGTAACAATAGTATTTTAGCTAAAGCCCTGTTTACTTGCCTCCATTTGCTAAAAGATGTCAATTTTACAAATGAAAATTTTGCTTCTACATGTAGGGTGTAAATGTAATTATTGCAGTGTCTTCCCATGAACTAGTCATTTGTGTGTAAATCAGTGTTAAGTTAGCTATTTCCAAGCAGTATGGATGTATGGCTATGATATGGCTATTTCTTTATTGCATGTATGTAGCTATAGGCTTAGCCATTTCTTGTTCAAATTCTATTCAAAATAATATTTGAAGTTACTGACACAGCAGAAGGTCTCTATGCTCTCTCTCTCTCTCTCTCTCTCTCTCTCTCTCTCTCTCTCTCTCTCTCTCTCTCTCTCTCTCTCTCTCTTTCTCTCTCTCTCTCTCTCTCTCTGATATAGGGCATAATACAATTTTTAAAGAAAATTATGCAATGTTATATCTAGACAATTTCAATGATTTGCACATGTATGTAAATTTTGCTATACGTTCACATGGATGAAAATATGCCAGGAGTAAATTTACTCAATTTGCACTCAGTCAGACTAGATGCAAATTTTGTACTTGGAGTAGAAATACTTTGATGTAAATCTTGCTTACCCCTCATTCACATGCACCAAAATACACCTTGGACCAAGATTTGTTGATAAGTAAAATTTGTGAATCATGTGTAAAAAGCGACATGTGAATGTGGCATGTGTAAAAAGCGACATGTGAATGGGGTGTGTGTAAAACGGCACATGTGAATGGGATGTGTGTAAAAAGTCACATGTGAATGGGGTGTGTGTAAAATGTCACATGTGAATGGGGTGTGTGTAAAATGTCACATGTGAATGGGGTGTGTGTAAAAAGCCACATGTGAAGGGGGGGGTGTAAAAAGTCACGTGAATGGGGCTTGGGGTATAAGTTTCAGTTCTCATGTAGGAAGTATGAAATTTTTAAATCTAACTTTGTCATTTCAGGAATTTGGTACAGTGTTTTATATGGGATCTCAAGAATTGCTATTATTTCCAATGTAAGTATGGAGCAGAAATTGCTATGTTTTTGCACACTAGTGAAGTAAAATTAATGTACAGTGCTATACTCTACAGGTATGTTAAAAGGGGGGGATAAAAGATGTTCAGGCTGTCATGATAATACAACAGACGTTTATAATATCCTATCACAATGAAGTAAACAAGTGCATTGCAAAATGGAATATACCTGGAGTGATTATAAATAGGACGTCAAACCTTTCGCATTGATTTTGTCATTACACATGAACTTGTACAACTTGCACACTACTGTGTTCCTACACCCTCTCATCCACTATGTTTCAAGAAGAAAGAAAATGACAGTACTTTGTGTCTGTATAAAAATTATGAGGAGATGCTTCACTTAAAAGTTTCTTTGGAGAATAGCTTTTATCATGGCATGTGCCACATATATCCATTATAAAGTACTAGGATTGGTTTATCTCCAAACAGGCATTCATCATTGCCCTGACTTCAGATTTCATTCCACGCCTGGTGTACATGAAAGCGTATAGCGAGACAGGAAGTCTGGAAGGGTATGTCAGCCACACATTGTCCGTATTCAACACTTCCCACTTTGAGGAATCCAAACAGCTGGAGGGCAGTGACAGGGTGGAGACCTGTTTGTAAGTGAAGCATTCTCTCTGCTGTACGTTAGTGTAAATGTCAACTTCTTCCAATAATGATTGTAATGGTATTTTCTTGTTACTGCACTTCAAAGTGCGAAATACAATTTTTAATAAATGCAAGTTCAAACTGATATGAAAACGTCTTGCTAGTTCTATGGAATAAATGGATTTTGCAGGAAGATTTTGAAAGCAATTTTTTGGTTAGAATAAATTTTATAGGTTTGAAAAATGGATACTGGATATTGTGGGTTGAAAAGTTGCTATTTTTTATTGTTCAGTTTCTCTTGTTTCATGGAAAATTTATGTTCATAGATAGGTCCATACCATGAAAATTAATGACTTATGATAAGTGACTTTGTCATGGAAATTTGCAGGTACAGAGATTTTCGGAACCCACCAGATAGTGATCGTCCTTATGAATACTCAGAAATGTACTGGCATGTCATGGCTGCTAGGTTTGCCTTTGTGGTGGCTTTCGAGGTCAGTGTTCATAGATGCAATGCATTGTGGTTTTATGCTCATCTAAGATGGGATATATTATGGTATGGCAATTGTGTCTGTTAGCTTTTTCATGGTTAGGTCATAACTTAAATACTATGAGATCTTCATGTAGAATCATCAAACTTTGTCTACTGATACATCTTGGGTAGAAGGTGGGTTGAACTTTAAAGATAGGTCACTGTGACCTTTGATAAAGAAGATATGACAAAATATGACAAAAGCCTGTCCAACTTGTAACTTGGCAATTATTTGGTCTAGAATCATCAAACTTGGTCAGTTAATGCATATTAGGTAAAAAGAAGATGGGTCACACTCTACATCAAGGTCGCTATGACCTTTATGAAGATGATATGGCCTTCCATGTTGATATAAGTCCTAGAATCAAAAAATTCTGTCAGTGGTGCATCTGTAGAGAAATGTAAATTACAGCTTAAAATTAGGTCATTAATAAGAAATAGCTATTGTTTTAAGGGAGGTAATCCATATGCATGTATGAGAAGAATGCAGTTACCCTATTAAAAAAATTATTACAAGAAACACATTTTATTTTTTTTTCAGAAAATGTAGCTATATAACAATTAATATAAATAATCATTTTGTTTCTAACATTAATGATATAGATATATGCAATTGTATACAAAATTTGCAAAGCCTTAACAAGCACATCACACAACAGATAGAGGAATTCCATTTCTCTCATAGAAACAATTATCAAGGTCATAGTGTTTCAAGGCGTTCAGTTAGACATACAAAAATCATTTTGTTAATAGCCAAATTGCGTAAGTCAGTTATAAATACATGTAGTAAAATGAAGTATGTTTTGATATGTTGTTACTTAAACAATACAAGAGATATAGTGACATGTCAATTGTTATATCAAGGTTGATATGATTTTGTCCCATGCACACTCACCTGTTTATGATTATGATAATTAAACATCTGGTGGGCGTATCGTGTCACTGCAGTGCACTTTATTATTGAATGCAATTTCACTTTTGTGGAGTCTGTACCAGTGGCTTTATAGTCCGGAAAGTTTAATTGTGCAAATGTGTTTTGGTTGATATGATGCTGAATGATAATTCTGTGACAGCATTCAATGAATAATTCATATAGTTCACAGGTGAATACAAGGTAAAATGTTTACATCTGAAACAGAAATAATTACGCTTTAGAAATTACTTCATATATCCTTTTTAATATTTATTTCCATGTCCTTTTTTCTCTATTTATATGCCTCTGGAATCAAAAATTCGGGGGCATATAGTTTTTGGCCTGTCCGTCTGTGTGTGTGTGTCTGTCTGTCTATGGCAAAAAACTTTAACCTTGGTCATATCTTTTACACCCAAAGAGGAAAAGTTTTCAAATCGAAAGAAGTACTGCTTTTATATTTAGCATGTGCATTCCTTGTGAGGAAGCCTTTTAAAGGATACAAAATTTATTGACTGTGACCTTTGACTAAGTTTTTTGGATTTTTCAAAAAACTTTAATTTTGGTCACATCTTTTACACCATATGAGGTAGACCTTTAATATTTGGTATGTGTATTACTTGTGGCAAGACCTTTCCATTGACATCAAAACCTTTGACCTGGTAACCTTTACATTAACCTTTGACCTACTTTTAGAGAATTCTAATATAAGCCATATCTTTCAAATCGTAAGAGATGCTTCTATCTTGTCTTCAGAATGTGATTGTCGTTATAACCGGCCTGATTGCATGGTTGATTCCTGATGTCCCAGCAAAGCTCAAGCTACATGTTCGTAGGGAGGCTTACATGAGTAATGAAATCATCATTAAAACTGAGCTGCTAAGGGCAAAAGGTGAATCTATAGGTCATGGAGAAATCGAGAAGATTATCGAGGATGAAAATGAGCGCTACCGAACAAATGATTTTGGAAGCATGGAGCTGGTTCACAGAAAGTCAGTGTCACCAGAAGCAGAGGGTGGGAAAGTGGTCTAGTGAACTCGTCCGTAGTCCAAAGAATTTTTAACAGCATTGTACCAAAATACTTGCAGTATCAGCATTTAATGCTGGTAATTGGAAGTTCTGATATATGTACTGTATAAGAAATTTTTAACCATGGTTGTAAACATTTTTATCTCTAATGGCCAATGTATTATGTTGATTTTCTGATCAATTTAGGACTGAACAATCTATTTTGAGTTAGGTATGAGAAATGTTTTGTCCCACATACAATTTCTTCCTCTCTGGTGTGGAATAAATCACATACATATTACACCCTACAGATGTACACCTACCCATTATAGTCTTTCTATTTACATACATATATGTATTCATTAAATTAATCTTCAACCTTATATACTAAATGTCTTGTAGTTTTTACTAACACAGGGACTTGAATTTAAAAGGCAAGATTTACAGCAAAGCATTCTGTTCTTCCCCTACACTACACTGTACAACTGTGAACCTCATTACTTGTATCTTGTGTCGATATTTTTGTACCGAGTTCACAGTGTAGTGGACTAAGTAAGTGATCTGTTTTATTAATTGTGATTACATATTACATTTACATACAGGGTAAATGTAATGGTGTTTGTATGTGATCTACAGTTTATTTATCTATTAATTCTCCGTCTGTGTTGTATTTTGTCATATTTTATTTTACGTACAATGCAATCTTCCAAAGCACATTTTGTTTTGTATTTTGTCTGTGCCGTAGTTATTTTGTACAAGAAGACCTTCACTTTGTGTATAGGAGTTATATTCCTTTAAGACACCGCAGGTTCTACTAGAGATCATGATAACAGAATCTCAGAGACATGATACTGATTTATTTTATATACTCCCTGTCTAACAATGGTTTATTACCACACTCAACAAAGAAACCTTGAGCTTTTTTTTCTGCACATCCCTGAAATTTCTTGTAATATAATTGTGTCGTGGATAAATGATAAATACATTATTATCAGTCACCTTCCGTAACATATTCTGTCATCAGTCTAACTAATACATATAAAGTATATTTTCCTGTATGTAATGGATTAGTGTACTTAAACAATATTTTCTTGCCATCTGTTTATATCTTCAATGTTAATATTTTCGTACAAAATTTTGTAAGATTCTAAGATTTGACAGTTTCAGCATGAAATGTTACCAAGTTGTAATTTTGAACTGAAAATTTTCAAAACTGTGTGTTGTGTTAGCTTGTGTGATGATTAAGAAGTGCAATATACAACATAGTTTGGTTGTGTTCTTGTATTGGCTGACATTTTGACTTGTATTTTGTGATGAAATTATGAAATCTAGTGTTCATTAAAATATTTTTCTTTTCATAATGCGTCAGATTTTACATTCAAAGAGCTCTCTGTCTTCTGTACTTTTTGAAAATTGCTGCACATTGTAGAAGTGTTCTATCAGACACTTCATTCATGGACATATGATTTTATTTTGGCTGAAAGTCATACTACATTTCTCAATTCTATATAACTCTGTGTGACATTTCAAGTGCAATTTTATTTTATCTTGTGTACTACATATTGTGTATATTACAGTCTGTTATAGAATTAACATTCTGGTTGTGGCAAGTAAAAACGTAAACTCTTGTGTGTTACAGAAGGTTGTATATATTGACATTAAAGTATTGTAGCAAGGAAGGGAAAAAAAATCTTTGGATCAAGTGGAGATTGAACTGGGGATTCTTGCATTACTTGTATAGTTAGGTTATTTAACCACTTTGTATAGTTAGGTGATTTAACCACTGATCTAACCAAGTCGATGTATGAATCATGGTAGCACATGTTTTTCTACAAGATAGAATTGAAACCTGTTGAGGAAATCATACAAAAACTCACCATACTGAGGCGATAAAAAAAAAAGTTTAATTTTAGAAAAAAATGGCAGAAATGTTGCACATGGCCTTAAGACATTGCAAATATTTATATAACAATTTTTAAATGTATTTCTATGACCACGTTTTCATTTGAATTAGATCATCAAATAGTACTGCATATGTAACTAAGGAAACAAAACATTTAAAACATACAATGTATTTATAAACATTTTTTTAGTTGTTTTTTTTTTTTATCAATTCATTTAAATTAGCAAAGTAATATTAAGGTGCTTATCATATGATATTTCTAAGTAATTTTTTTATGCTGAATATTGCTTCATATGTCATTTTCCAGTAAAAACAAAAAACAAACAAATCTGAAAAAAAAAATTACCTTATTCCGTACAGAAGATCATCACAGTGAGTAGTGTTCTAGATCCAAAACATATATGTACAGCATTCTATTCAGTTTCATGTTAAAATATATTTTCCCAGTTTTGAAATCACTGTTTATCAACAGATACTCTGCTGTCTTAAATTTCAAGGTGTTTAAAATAGCAGAAATTAATGTTCATTGTCATGGTAACTAATGTCCTTTTGTGCAAAGTTGGTTGCTCCAATGAACATTTCATGACCTTTGTATTTTAAAAACCATTTTGGTTAAAATGAAAAGTTGACTTTTTTTACCTCTATGGAAATTGTTGAACAATACATATGAACACATCCCAGACATCTTTCTTTTCTTTTTTTTCAATACTTTGAAATGCAAGAGAAATGTTTTTGCTTCCTCGTGTGGTCGGTTATATTTTCCATTAGCTAATAAAATATAGATAGTTGTAGGGATATTTTTACACAAACTGTAGATTTTAGCAGCATTTACACTTAACTCGGTTAAATATAAAAACTCAAAACACAGGTAACTGGGAGAAGGTTGACTCCCAGCAAGTGAATGAACTTGATATTGAATGAATTCTTCATAGTGTCATCTATGTTCTGTTGATGTACCTCTTAGTATTGAAATACTTATTTTAAATGCTCAATTTTCCTTTCTCTCTACAAGTGCGTGTATCTGTTCTGTTATAATGTAATGTAAATAGAAGCTCATTTAAGTAATGCTCAGAATAGAACTGAAGAGGTTTAGAGTAGAACTGTATATTAGGTATATAGATATATATTGAACATCAAACTAACAAAGGATTATTATTGACAAAGCTATGGTGAATCCAGAAGGAAGTTCATGTACATGTTTTTATACGCTGGTTTATTGGTTGTTTGACAATTATTGAACAATTTTTATTTTCAGTTGTATGGAAAATTTATTGATATACAAGTACTTCAGTGTGAATTTGAATACTTTATATTCTCCTTTGTTGGGTATTAAAATCCTTTTATCAAAATCGTCACTTAAAAACCCAAATACTGTATGTACAATGAGTAAGTAAATAAATGATGCATTCATTGAATTTGTTTGTGTTTCATCTACGTATTAAACACGGCTGCAGTTCACAAGTTATTTTGATTTAAAGCTTGATGGTGCACAAGTTTAACGTGGTTTTTACCTGCATCACCAAAGGTGACAGCAGATGTAGTAGCCGCTCCACTGTCTGTCCTTCCCTCCACTTATGTGTGCATACTTTGTGTAATCAGTACTCAAAAAGTATCCAACCAATATTATTTTATACTTTGCACAGTGTTAGTATACATATTGAAAATATGCACCTTCATTGTGAGCAAATTTTACAAAGTTTTATTGTGATTTTTACCATTTTGAACTAGTCTTCTTTTTGCAATTTATGCTATTAACAGATCATTCAAACTTTGGGGTGATTATGTACATATTAAAGATGTGCACCTCCGACTGTGGTGAAAGTTGACAAACATTTACTATGATTTTAAGCTTGTTTAACTTGGCCAATTTTTTGCAAGATATGCTATTAAAATGTGTATTAAAGTGGAATCTAGAGTTAATGTATATGTACCTTGTGTGTTTTTATCTGAGCTGTCTACATCTGAAGATGATACTAAACAATACGATGTCTTAATAAATATATGACGGTGACACCGGTCCACACACGTAATAAACATAAAATCTTGATGTTTTTCGTAAGTACAATGCATGTGAATATTATTTACTTTTACATGCCTTTCTGTTATTTGGACTTTTCCCCATCAGAATGCTGAAACCTTTGGTTCAAATACCGACCTTGGTTAGAATATGTGATGGGGATAAATCACGTGAATCGTGGCTTCTGTCTGTTTTGGACATTAGTAAACCGTGGCATGTATTGCATGAAAGTGTGTGCCATAATTTATCTCTTAATGGAAGTTTTGTCCGTGTGATAGACATACACTGCACATTTAACTGGGTGACATGTTTCTATTTTGCTTAAATAGTCTTATTTAAGATGCTGGGACTCATAACTGGGCCACCCAAATTCAAATTTACATGGCAGCTCCTGACATAGTGCAGATTCAAGTTTGTTAAAATCATGGCCCCCAGAGGTAGGGTAGGGTAGGGATGCAATGTAGAAAATATCTTTTAAAATTTTCTTCTCAAGAACTTCTGGGCCAGAAAAGTTCAAATTTACATAGTAGCATCCTGACATAGTGCATTTAAGTTCGATAAAATCAATACCCTTGGGGTAGGGGGGGGGGGGGCACAATAAGGAATCAAAGTTTTTCATGCAAATATATAGAGAAATCTTTAAAAATCTTTCTTTTCAAGAACCACTGGGCCAGAAAAGTTCAAATTTACATGGCAGCTTTCTGACATGGTGCAGATTTAAGTTAAAACCATGACCCCTGTGTGTAGGGTACGACCACAATGGAGAATCAAAGTTTTACTTGTGAATATATGGGAAAATCTTTAAATATTTCAACCAAAATGATTCAGGTGAGTGATATGGCCCATGGGCCTTTTATCTAACATTTATTTTATCCCTGCTTGATGATTTTGTTATTTCGAACAGAAGTTGGATTCTACATCAATTAGTACCAAATCTGGTAATACATTCACAGCAAGTTGTGTAAAATCCTGCCAGGCTTCAAAGATGGTAATCTGTACATGCCAATCAATACTGAGAACACTTTGGGTATTTTTTTCATTTTAATACAACCACTTGCTACTGTAAAAAATATACATGATATAGGTAGTAATTTACCTCAACATTGATACCGCTAATTCTTAACTACACTGAAAAATCCGCAAACTACATTTTATCTTAATTTTGAAAACACTAGCAGTACACTTGTAATAGATTTATCATCAGCATCATCTGATGACAGTACACTTGTAATAGATTTATCATCTGATGTGACAGTACACTTGTAATAGATTTATCATCTGAAGTGACAATAAAGAACTCTGCTTCAAAGGGTTAATTTAATTAAAGGGAATATTTTCTGTTTGTACAGATAAAGCAAAGGTTTTCTGCATGTACCAGTAAAGAAGATATTTGTTTTATCAGTGGAAATGCTGAAAATATTTGATCTACATATACAATAGGAAAACATCTGCTTTATCCATATATACAGAAAGCCTCTGCTGTTTATCCATACATACAGAAAACATGCAAATAATGGAAATGCTGTGTCCTTGGACTTCTTCAGGTACAAATGCACTACATTTCAAGGACGCTAAAAAAGCCACCATGCACACTGCATCATCAAGCTGTCATTTTGCAAGGCCATTGCCTCCTTCAGCAACCATTGACTCGCAGTATTTGCACAGTTCTATAGGTCTTAGGTCTGGGACTTGAAATGGTAGGTTTTTCCATTTCCCAACGCTTTCTGGGCGGTGGTCATTTTCAGCTTTGTAGTAATTAAAAGCAGCTTGAGAAAGGTACAGTAAGCGGACTTTCTTGTATAAAAAGACAGTTCCCAATTCTGTAGTACATCCTGTGTGAAACCACTTTGACTGCATCACAGTATCTCCTTTGTTAAACGGTTTCTTGGTCAATGGTTTTTCTTCTATTTTGTTCCAGAGTGCAATATCAAGTGCAGCATAATTGTGTTTTTCAATGCATCGCAAAACACTGCAACTAATTTCAAACTTTCCACATTTGCAAATGAGTCGATAGTTTGAAGCATCATTCGGCTTTTCCTTCTGTGAGGAATTCATAATTCGAATCTTCTCAATTGCCACCTTATCTTCTTGGATCTGTGTAATCTCTTGTTTAATGTCCTTTGCTGCTTTTATTCTTTGAATGGCTTCTTCCATATATTTAATCCTGCAACTGTTAATCATTTCTCTCGTGATATCCCGGAACTTTCCTAGAATAATTCTCCTGCCTCTGTCTTTTCTAATTCGACCTGTAATTAATATATGCTTTAAATTTCTGAAGTTTTCAGACAAAGTCATGAACTTGTTGGCTGCATGATAGTCATGTGACCTCCATAAAGTGTTTAGATGATAACATGTGACCTCTCCATGAACTGTTTGAATACCATGTGACCTATTCTTGAACTGTTTGAATACCATGTGACCTTTCCATGGACTGTTTGGATGATAACATCTAGCCTAGTCATCAATTGTTTAAATGATAACATTTGCCCTATCCATCGACTGTTTGGATGATAAAATGAGGCCTATTCATGGACAGTTTGAATACCATGTGACCTTTCCATGGACTGTTTGCTTGATAATTAACATGTGACCTACTCATCAATTGTTTAAATCATAACATGTGACCTATCCATGGACTGTTTGGTAACATGACCTATCCATGGACTGTTTGGTAACATGACCTATCCATGGACTGTTTGGTAACATGACCTATCCATGGACTGTTTGGTAACATGACCTATCCATGGACTGTTTGGTAACATGACCTATGTATGGACTGTTTGGTAACATGACCTATGTATGGACTGTTTGGTAACATGACCTATCCATGGACTGTTTGGTAACATGTGACCTATCCATGGACTGTTTGGTAACATGACCTATCCATGGACTGTTTGGATGATAACTTGTGACCAACTCATCAATTGTTTGGACTGAAGTAGTGGTTCGGTTTGGTTGAAATGGACTCTGGATATAGCCCTAAATAGCATTTTTTCTCCTTATGTAACTGGCACCAATAAACAATACCATTCCGAAAACCAAATGGCATAAATATTTTCCCCAGTATTGAAGCTTAAAAAAATGCCCAGTAACAAACTGTCTTAGTCTTTGTAAATCCAGGCTTTTTATGAAATATTAATAGAAAGTAGAGGTCAATAAAACTGGCATTCATTTATCAAATTTTAAAAATTGTAAACAATGCATACTTGTTTATCCTTTATAATATGACTTATTCAGTGTTTATTTGAAATAAATGCCATTAATGTTAATATGAAAGAAAATTCTTAATTTGTTCTGTTTTGATGCTATTTTTCCAAATTGAATGGTTTGCTGTACAATTCTCATGCACTATGGAAAAAAATGCTGTAAATACATGTATACCAGTGGTTAGAGCACCTGACTAGTAATGCAGGGGTCCCAAGTTTGATTCCTGGTCCAGCCATATTTCTTCTTTCCTTCAACAGTTGGTGCCATTGACCAGCACTGGACTTGCAAACGAAAGTTCTGCTACTAGGGCAAAAGAATCTGGGTTGTGTGTCATTGAGGAAGAAATGTTGTGGTTTGAATTATATCTACTGGATATTGGCCTAAATAGCTCAGTGGTTAGAGGTTAGACTAGTAAATGCTGGGGTTTCAGGTTCGATATTCTTAGTCCAGCTATAAATTTTCTCTTTTCCTGTTGCAGGACAATAACACATGACCTACCCATGGACTGTTTGGACGATATTTCATTGCCTATGTAGTTATAGTTGATCACCAGATTGCAGTCGGGAATATCTATCCCTTCCTCTGCCACTGATGTAGCCACAATTCCTTGCAGATCCCCTCTTTTGAATTTATCCAGTATGATAATTTGATCCGTTTGGCTGGTTTCTAAAACATTAAAAATAGAATTCTAAAGTTGGTTGAATGAGTCAGACTTATTCACCACAAAATATATCCATTCAAGATATATACATGGTATATTGAATGATATTAATTTAAAAATAAGCACTTTAGATTTATACCCCTTGTTCCAGTGAAGCTTTTACAATTGTAAGCTTTTTTGTCATTATTCAACAGCTCGCTCAGACGTTTTGTCACTTCTATGGTTTTGACAAATATGATGAATCTCGTTGGTTCACCCATTTTTGGATCAGTATTTACAAAATCCTCCATGGTCTCCAAAAGAACTTCCACGTTACGTCCAGATTTTGGTATTTGATTAGCTCTAACTACTTCTCCCAGTTCTTCTTGCAGTCCTGAAATTACAGAAAATATGGAGAATGATAACTTTGATTCTTTAGCATCAGTAGTCAAGAATCATTTTGTCCCTTACTTTTTTTTATATCAAAACATGTTTTTAAAATGCCATTCAAATTCATCACAAATTTAAATGAATATGAATTGAAAAGAGGGGGACAATAATATTTAATATATCTGCCTTTTTAATAAATTCCTTACGAGTCATTAGTTTGGCAAATTTTCCCTCTACAGCATCTGCCATAGCAATCTTCATCTGCTTGTTTTCAATCTGTTTTTGTAATACTTCCAGTGCAATTTTTCCTGTCAAGCAGTCGTTGACATCCAGTAGTTCACTGAATACCTGTAACAGATCAGTTTTACACTGCATCACAAGAAAATACCGAGAACTTGCTCATAAAACTTGATGATACGTTTACTACATGTTTACATAAACTGATGATTTATCAGACATGAAGTTTTGATATTTATTGTAAATTCTGATAAAAACACTGCAATAATCATGTGGTATGTTACATGTATGGCATTGAAAAATAAAATGTGAAATGTTCTTTCAACTTCACACAAAACCCATTCCTGTAAATAATGTCTATAGTTTTGTGTATTACAGGGTATAAAAATTGGCAAATTGTCTAATACTGCCATAATTTTCATACCCCAACATTAATTAGATAATTTAATTAGTCCATGAAAATTGGACAATGAAGATGACATTGACACTGTTGAATAAGTCAAATTTATGTTCATCAGACACTATATATGGTTGAAACTTTGTTTTGACATATCATATTTTCAAAACATTTCAGGTTCATTTCTAGGGAGAAAATGCAATGGACCAGACCAGGATTCAAACCCAGACCCCTTGAATCTCCAGTAAGGTGCTCTACCAACTGAGCTAACTGGCCATCAGTGATTAAACCCATCTGACCACCACAAATGTATACCTTTAAGTACTTTAAGAATTTTCCCTATATATTCCAATAATGAACTTTCATTTCTTAATGTGACCTCGCCCTAAATTCAGGGGCCATGATTTGAACTGAAATCAGCAATGATCCTTGAGCTCCAATCTACATTATATCATTAAACTTTCATACAAATTTCAACTTCTCTGGCCCAGTGGTTCTTGAGAAGATATTTAAATGACCCAACCTTATTTTTACCTTTTCTTGATTATTTCCCTTTGAAGGGAGAATGGCCCTTCATTTCCCCATTTTTAAAAAATGCTTCCTATATCAAAATTTTATCCCCTTTTGTGGCCTCAACCTACCCACAAGGATCATGATTTGAACAAACTTGATTCTGCACTACCTGGGAATACTTGCACAGTAATTGACTAATCATGGCCCGCTGTTATTCCCATGTAAAATTCTGATCCCCTATTGTGGTCCTACCCTGCTTTTGGAGGCCACAATTTGAACAAATTTGAATCTGCACTACCTGGGGATGTTTGCATATCAGTATAAGTAATCATGGCCTTGTTGTTCTTGAGAAGATTTTTTTCTCTACATCCACATGTAAAACTTTGATCCCCTATTGTGGCCCCACTCTACTCCAGGGGACCATTATTCTAAAAATTTAATCTACACATTGCTAGAAAGATTTATATCAATTTCAACTTTTCTGGCCCAGTGGTTCTTGAGAAGATGATTTTACATGACCCTATTTTTGCCTCTTCCTGATTATCTCCCCTTTTAAAGGAGCATG
This sequence comes from Ostrea denselamellosa, assembly GCA_024699665.1. Taxonomy (NCBI): domain Eukaryota; kingdom Metazoa; phylum Mollusca; class Bivalvia; order Ostreida; family Ostreidae; genus Ostrea; species Ostrea denselamellosa. The sequence continues at coordinate 2,672,309 of JAMZEH010000066.1, read as the reverse complement.
AACCTTCATTTGGACAAACTAGAATCTCCTTTACACAAGGATGAATTGTGTCAAATTAAATCAAAATTGGCCATGCTGTTCTAGAGGAGATTATGAAAATGTATGACAACAACAGACACCACACAAATTTCATTCAGAAAAGCTCATTTAAGCCTTCAACTCAGGTGAGCTGGTAATATAAAGTATCATGTTGGAAAATTCCTGAACATTCCAAGAAGCAGTTATTGTCATTTGATTCTGTCTACTCTTCACTGCCAGGTCTGTATAGTGACAAGTAGGCCTCATCAAAGTCAATAATTGTATAAATCACACACACACACACACGCACGCACACACAAACACACACGCACACACACATGCACACACACATGCACACACACAAACACAAACACACACAAAAACACACACACACAAACACACACGCACACACACACACGCACGCACACACACACACACGAATGAGTATCAAAGTATACCTTTAAATACTCCCCTCCGAGTCGTAAGGTCTGTGACACTGCCTGCTTTCTTTTCAGGATTGGTGCCACTTTTTCCTGTATTTGGCAGCACCACTGTACGTAGGCAGGAGAATTTCTTGTGTTTGATTCTCCCTTCCTTTTTGGATCTGGTCGTCTTAACAGGGTTTTTATTATCTCCATTTCATCTTCATTCTCTTCATTCAGATTCCCTTTTTCATATTTATTAAGCTTTGTCAGTAATATACATGTAGTTACAGCAGGTCATGCTCAATAGTCAACACTCCAAACAAGAGGCCCACAGGCCTTATCAGTTACCTGAGTATTAGTTAAAAGTATCACTAGCCCCAGGGGCTAAGCAATCTGTAATAATTTTCAAGTTTTGCATTCTAATTTAAGCTAATTAAATTCTAATATTCAGGAGCAGTATAAAACAAGACATTTAACACTATGACACAAAATTTTATGCCTCTAAAAGTAGCCATACTGATGAAAGACTTGGCTTAATATGCATTATATTTACACTGTATGACTATTTTGAACCCATCCTAAACTCAGAACCCTTTGGTTGCAAAATTCACAATTTTGGTACATTCCTCTCTGCTTTTCCTAAATTTGCATTCATCGTTTTTGTACAGTATCAGCAAAAGTAAAAAAGTCTTTCAAATTATAAAGACATTTAACACTATGACCATTTTGGCCCCACCCTGATACATATGTACCAAAATCCCTACCCTTGGGGTCATGAAATTTACAATTTTGGTGAAGGGTTATCTGTTAAGCCATTTTAAATATATCTATTTAGTTTCAATTATACATCAATATTTTTGTTATAGAAATTTGTAGAACTATTTCAAGAGGTTTTAAGGGGCCTCCGTGGCCAAGTGGTTAGAGCATCACGCTCAAAATCACAAGGCCTCTCACCTCTAGTCGGAGCGGGTTCAAATCTCGCTCATGCCGATATATGTGAGAAAGTTTGCCAGTTTACTTTCGGAAGGTTGGTGGTCTCTTCCCGGGTACATTGTATCTGGGTTTTCTCCTCCACCAATAAGAACTGGACGCCTCCAGATAACTGAAAAATTGTTGAGTGTGGTGTAAAAAACAAAAATCAATCAATTCAAGAGGTTTTAATATTGCTAAAACCCCATATTTACCACAAAATATTCAAATGAAACCACCTTTACTTTTGTATTATTCACAAACCTTTACTTGAAAATTCAATAAAAAAAAAATTGACCTTGACTTAAGTCCATAAAGTATGATTTCTTTAAAGGTGTTGTTTAAAAGCTATGAGCAAGTTTAAAATTCCAGACAGACACACAACACAAATGAACAGACCAAATCAGTATGCCCCTGGTTCCTATCTTCAGTCTTTGGGAAGTAAAACTCTTACGAAGAATGTGGTCAGAAGAGTGAGTATTTCAAATCATACTTTCCCTTTTAAAATCTTAAGCCTTCAATTTCATCTTCATTCTCTTCTATTTTTCCTTTTATGTCATTTTGCTCAAGGTCAGTGGACACCAAAAAAAAAATTCAGTGAACAAAAATGATCTATATCATAGGGTATCTTAATAAAAAAAAATTTACACATATGATAATTTCATGAAAATCTACAGGGAAGTTTTTGGAGCTTTTCAAAAGCTTTGGACAGAATATATTACAAGTTGTAAAGGAAAATTCACCAAGTATACAAATTTGTAACAATAATTTAAAAAAAAACTATACAAATAATTTCACAAAATTATTAACATATTTCTGCTTAGCATCCATTACCCTATCAGATAATTCAGATAAATTCTTGTAATTTTCGTCTTCAATAAGAGTGCTCCCAGTAACAACAGTTAGTTATACGTGTAATATATATATATATGTAGGTCACTGTCATCAAGTATGTATTTCAACTACATTAGATCAAAAGAAAATTGTTTTTACACTTGAGCTGCATAAATTATGAAAGATAGGTCCTTGCTGTTACCAACATTAACTAATAAAGATACATTACCTTTTTCTTTATCCAAGATCCGTTCAATTTTTCTCATTGTTCCCTCAATTGATTTGTGTACAGGATCTGATGCGAGTTCTTGTTTCAGCGTAATCTTTTCTGTAATGAGGATAAATAACCAAAGTATGTTGTGAAATTAAAAATAAGACTATGAAAATATGCAGATATTTGTTAGCATAGCAGAATGTGTGTGTTTACAGCACTAGATCATTTGTGAAGCTGATTTTCAAAATGTCTATCAAGATGATCCAGACTGACAGGGGAAAAGTGGTAAAAGAAAAAAACTCCTACAACAATTTCAGGTTTGTTTGAAATCAGGATTTTCATTTGAAGCACAATTCTAAATCACGATACTTGACAATTCTAGATGTGTGTGTGTGTATACATCTGTATTGGAGACAGATAATATTAAATGTGTCTTTAGTCTACAGGCATGTACTGCTGGAGGTCTTCAAGTCACACTTATCTGAGGCCTTTATATGTAATTTCATGGTTGCATCAATCTTTGTGCTATGGTTTACAACCCTACAGTTTGACATTTTGAAATTGGAGAGAAAAACTATTTCCTGAAAAGTTTAAACAAGCACTTATAAGATTTAAGGTTAGACTGGCCAACTCTCTGTATATTTACCCGTTTCGATGCCTTTTCTGCATAATCTTGGATCGTTTTTATGTTCGATGATGGTAGACAGCACACATACATCCAAATTGGCCATGACCTGCAAAATATGGTCCTTTGCTTTCTCAGCCGTGTTTGCTTTGTTGGTTCCCAGTGTTGCAGTCAACCCCACAATCTGTTAAATCAATGATCTATAACCATTTTGCTGTGCATGATTTGCTACACACATCAATTTTTGGATTGTGACATTCATAAATTAATTCCTTTTATCATATGATTAATAATTCCAAGTTTTCCGAATGGATAAGATCCAACAAACTAGAAAAATAGAATCGTGTTTGACTGAGTCTTGCCCTCTAGTTGCAAACATAGATGGCTGAACAGACATTGCTTCACAAGCTGGTTTAGATGTTTTAAATCATTTAATCATATCATAAAACAATTCTGGACATCTTTAACATCATCATCATGATTTAGCTACCCATAGGGCAAAGTGAATGTAGTGTTCTTTGAGGGTAACTAAATTACCATATTGACCTCAAAACTGTCAACAACTGTAAATTATAAATGATCACATACAAATAAAGAATACTTTCTTCATGGGTTTTTCCAGTCTTTTCTTACAGAAATAAGTACATATGATGACACTGCAACAGGAAATGAGAAAATTAATAGCTGGATTAGGAAAACTCAGGATCCTTGCATTACTAACCAGGTGCTCTAATCACTGAGCTATCCAGTCCATATAACCCAGACAATTACATTCTTCCCTCTATTCAAACTTGTCATCTCCCTCAAAGACACAAACCCTGATTCTTTTGCCTCTTACAGAATTTTCACCATCAAGTCTAGGAGTGGTCAACAGCACCGGTAGTAACAAGAAAGGAGAAAATTTGTGGATGAACTTGGAATTAAACCATGGAACCCTGCATTACTAGTCAGGTGCTCTAATCACTGATCTATCCAAGTCAATACCCTGTAGTGGTCAGACAGGTTTGATTGCCAGTGGCCAGATAGTTTAGTTGTTAAAGTACTTGATTAGAGATTCTGGGGGTCCAGGTTCGAATCCCTGTCTAGTCTGTTGCATTTTCTCCCTGGCAGTTACATTTGGTGTTGTTAACCACCCCTAGACTTGCAAGTGAAAGTCCTGCCAAGAGCAAAAAAGAATCTCCAGAGGATTGTGTGTCTTTGTGGACAACGAAAACTTAAGAGGAATATAGCAGTAAAAAAGATTTGATTGTCAGTGGTCAGATAGCTCAGTTGGTAGAGCACCTGTTAAGAGATTCAGAGGGCCCGGTCTGGTCTGTTGCATTTTCTCCCTTCCAGTTATAATCCATTGTCCATACAGCCTAACCCACTACAGCATATTTCTGCCTCTGACTTTTCAAATAACTATGTTGACTTATCAAATAATAATCTTAATTGTAATCTTCATATCCTGCTAAAGTGCTGAACATTGACCATTACCTGAGGCAACTTTGTTTGCCTGCTATCTTTTGCCATGTGGTATTGCAACATGATTCTATTGTAACTGTGATTTTTCCAGGCATGGTGACATTCATCAAAGATCATCAGTGTAAATTTGGATAAAATGGCTTCGTCTTTCTCAGGACAGATGGTGTTGTCAAGGACAGCAGGTGTCAACAGGAAAACCTGGAACTCGTCTACAAACATGTGAAGTTGTTCACTTCTCTCGCTCTCTCCTGTCACTTTCAGAGTTTTTTCCTGCAAATTAAGTTTTACAGGATCATTGAAAATAGATTTAAACAAATAATGCGAACTATACATTAGGAAGTGCTTTACGTTATAAATTTATGATAATTTTGTCTATTTTTTCCTCACTTTCACTTACTTCTAGATGAGGCAGCAGCACTCTCAAGGCAAAGTAATGCTGGTTCACGAGAGGAACGGTCGGTGCCATTATGACTACTTTACCTGATGATCAAATTACATTACAAAATGAGAAGCCTGAAGCTTCAAAGTGCAAAACAAAAATGGCCAAATCTTAAGTCTTGATAGCAATTTCAGACACTCTAAAACTATATTCCTTTTGCCTTCAATGCTTCTAAAATCAAAACTACTTTGACAAGGAATGTTTCAAATTAGAAAGAGTAAATCTTACCATTAGGATGTTTCTTTAGATGGTCATCGACAATAGCAAACCCCACGCGGGTTTTCCCCGTCCCTGTATCGGAGCAGATGATTGTGTTCTTTCCCTGTACAGCAGCTTGAGTTAACTCTTGTTGATATTCATACAGCTTCAGTCCTCGGGATTCAACAGTCTCTGGTAAATTACAATGAACCATTGTCTATATATATAATGCAATTAACATTTAGGTTGTGTGTATTATGGGATACATAAACAATTCTGAAATTACACTGTCTATTGTTTGTCTAACAACCATGGTTAATTAAGTTCATTTATTCTCTTAAAATCACACATGTGATTCATAAGGGCTACAAAACATATAGTACATTTGTATACATACAAAATAAATTAGCTTAGTTACGCTGATTAAAATTTACCATATATTTCAGCAATCGATTATCACATCTTTTTTTTTTTTTTTTTTTTTTTGGGGGGGTGGGGGGGGTGGGTTGTTTTGGGGGGTTTTTTTTGGTTTTGGTTTTGGTTTTTTCTTTCATGAAATACTGATAAGGCTGTTTAAGGAAAATTGTGTCTTTGCAAGGCAAGGCTACAACATTATGATCCTCTCCCCTTTGAAAGGAGAGAGAAGCCTAAGTTTCAGCCGTGGCTTGAGACGATGGGAAAATTGCAATTTTCTGGTATTGATGTATGATTCCGTTTATGTATGGTCCACACCTTAAAAAGTGCAATAACCTATATATTTCATTTGATAATTTATTAGTGTTAACTCTGATGAATGGAAATAAATACTCTTTCTATACTTCTATCAAATAATAATGCGAGTAATATGGACTTACCATAAAACAACTTAACATAGAAACTTGAGCAAGTCTACCCCGACTTGCTGCTTGTTATAGATATTATATATTTGGACAAACACACACATTAATTACTTCATATTACTTAATTTGTAATATAAAGTTAATATGTCTTAACAATTTCCATTAAATTAAACCTTGATCTTATTCTACATGTTAAATGAAGCTGCATTGAATCAATGCTTGCTGTTTTACAGAGTACTGGACTGGCATGTAGCAACTAGGGGCCTGTTTTGGACATAAGCTTTTTCCATTATATTTTTTATATGCAATACTCATTAATCTTATATGTATATGCAAATATTTAATTCATGGGGAGGTTTCCCACCAACACCCTTTTTCATGGCAGCAAGTAAAGGGTGTAGAAGAAAATTGAGGTTGACTCAATGAATGGGCCCTTTTTATCTTCATTCCTTCCTTAAGTTTTTGTTTTGCTTGTCAAGAATTTAAATTAGAGAGTCGCAACTCTCAACCATCTCCCTTTCCCTACTTCTAAAAAACGTGATACCAATTAAGTGCTGTTAGAGCCATCTTCCTAAGTCAAGGGCACAGTTTAGAAACCATTGGCTTGAAGATGACTGGAGCTAACTTTATTGTGTGTTTATAATTCTATAAAATGTTTGATGTAATATACAATTTGAGACATAATTTGGTAAATAAAGGTATATATTCCCCTCCATATCAGGCTAGCTATATACATGTGTGTCACACACCCATCGTCGATCTATCTTATCATACCTTACACACACACACACACCTGATGTATTAAATGTACCTTGTTCTTCCTCGGTATCATCAACATCAGAAAAGGCATCAGACATTGATATCGTCTCCATTTCTTTTGTCAATTCCTCCTCCTCCTCCTCCATCTCCTGCCGTCCCAGTAAATTCTCCTCCTCTTGATCTTCCATTTCTCTTTTATAGAGAAGAGAAGTTCCCGGAGAATTTAACAACTCATCTTCCTCCATGTCGTCAATATCGGCATCCTGGTCCTTTCTTTTCTTCTGTGACATGTTGACAGTTTAGTCGTCTGGCGTTCATAACAACCGTATATAACCTGTAGACTTGTACTTTCGTTTTGATGAAATAATCCATGGTGTTTTCTAAAAATGAATCTAACAACAACAAAAATTAAATAGTGTTTTCTAAAAATGAAACCAACGTGTCATGATCCCAATAGGCGTATACCATACATAGACAAAAGCGTGGGGAGCGATATTCCCAGGTTACCATATACAGAATTTATATTTTATAAATAGTTCTGGACGGGTGGTTAAATTGTTCAATTGGGATCTGCATACATTAAGCTACGTGACATCAATAAGAGCTTTAATTGGTTCCTGATATACCTTGGTAATAAAAAACATAAATAAATGAATACAATGAAATAAAACGTAATGAAAATAAAAATACATCATAATATAGTGACACTGCACCGCTGCACCTATACGTGGTTGGAGTAACATCAACGAGGGTACCCTCTCTCCTCACGAGTAACCAACATTTTTTTTTTTTTTTCAGGTGGTAGTGGTTGTTCAAAATCTTGTCTTGCATACCTTAAAAGTCCAGAATAATTAAAAATAAACCTTTAAAAAACAAATACCCTCACTGGATATTATAACAGTACAAGGCTATTCGGAGGGGGTGGGGGTGGGGAATTCTGAACCGGACCCAACAGCTGCTTGAGTCACCTATGCTACGCCTTGTGTTTAATTAAAATCTATATTTTGTGAAATTTCTGGCTGTATCCATCATGTAGCGAATCTTAGACAATGACGCGTGGCGGAGCCTATCCCTCGCCAGGACTGGCCACGGCCGACTTCCGCCAACCCGGAGGCTCGCCCTGGCCACTGGCACTTAGCCGTTGAAGTTCTGATGAACCCCTTCCGCCCGGTGGTCAGCTTCTAGGAGATCCTTCGCCCAGTGGTGCATTGTCAACACCACCATCAAGATGCGCAAACTAAAATGGTTCGGTCATGTAACAAGAGGAGAGAGGCTTGCCAAGACAGTGCCCCAGGGAACAGTCAGAGGAGGAAGAAAGAGAGGAAGACAGGAGAAGAGATGGGAAGAAGACAACATCACAGAATGGACAGGATTGAAGCTGAGCGAGGCGGTCAAACATGCGAAGGACAGAGAGGGGTGGAGAGGACTGGTTGATAGGTCATCTGTAGCGCCCCAACGGCAACCGCCATGGGGCAGATGAGATGAGATGTTGTGAAGACATGATAGATGAAATTCAGTGCTGTATATCTATTTACATTCATATATCTGGTATTATGTAATGTCCAATATTTTGCCCTAGTTTGATAATCTAGAAGTCATCGTCCCAAGCCACGACTGCAATGTTTGCTCTTCTCCCCATTCCGTACATTTCAACAGCCGTGGCATACAACGATATCTTCATGTATTTATGTATATTTATTTAGACCTATATATATCAAGTTTAGCGGTGCATTCACTGCGTACGGACACTTTTAAAACTGTGTTAAAAATATTTATTTGCACACAATATTACACATTAGGTTAGAAACCCGTAAGTTGTAAGAACTTGAGTTTGAATCTATTGTGTCAATAAAATATGTTCAAATTAGTCAAACACATTCTTTGCTGATTAGATCCGCCCCTGGTCGTCAGCTATGCGCTTTCACTTTGAATTACAAGAAAATGAACTTCGGGTTTTGGGAAAATTGAACATTTGTGGAAAAACAGTGGGTAATTATAACATTTACTGGTAAGTTACAATTTTAGTCATTCATGGGTAGGTGAATTTAAAAACTGATAATAAATGCATGTTTTAATTACATACTCGTTACAATCGAGCCAGGCATGTAGAAAAATGGAGGGGGGGGGGTGACGTTTACATCCCACCCACCCACTATTTTTTGTAGTAGTCGTGTACGAGAAGAATGTAATAGATTCTCTATTATGTGTGATTTTAGTTGTTGTGTCTCAATGCATCCCCTTGGTTGATTGCATTTAATAAAAAAGGTCAAGTTTTTCCATTTTGGAGTCCAGCTAGGATGCTTGGTCTCAAATTGAACCTCCACCCCACCGCACTCCCACACACCCACCCCACCGCACTCCCAACCACCCAACCATTTTTGAAGATTTTTCAATATCTGCCACTGCATTTCCGAATCCAAGTCGATTTCATCAGAAGTGCAGATTTGAAGGCAAATTCATGGAGGGAGAGAGAGAGAGAAGGGGGGGGGGGGCTACTCTCTTGATATTGGTGACAAATGCCAACAACATACAACATTAATCTAATTAGATTGCAACAACATGTGCCTAGATCTAAATTCTAGACATGCAGCATAAATGCATAGGGTCTCCCTGATATTTATTTTCCTTCCATGCAAGGATAGACTTCCACAAGTAAAATGGCAAAAGCCCTTGTCATCTATTGTGATATCGTACCATCATGTCATAATTTGGCATACTTAAATGTAGGCCTATATTAATGTCAGTATACTGTAAAAGCACTTATACAGATAAATTTGTAAGACAATTTATCGCCATAGGTCCATTGCCCCCCCCCCCCATGTAAAATCCATTAACCTTTGATTGCAGAACCAAAATATTCTATTTTTAGACTATGCGTTGCGATTGTGGTGTTCCACTCGGTGATGAGGTGAAATTTTGCCCGGAGTGTGGTCAAAAGACAGATACGGCGATGATTTCGTCCCCAACTGTACTGTGCCCGAACACTGTTCGCGAAGGTCAAAGATCCACGGAGATATGTGGTACACCGATTGCAGACACGCAACAGAAGTGCAACGAGTGCGGCTGGGTGGTGGATCCCAAAGTTTTCCGGACAAAGTCAAAGATGTGTGATGGCATATCAGAAAATAAAGAATTTTGCATCAACATCGTGACTTTGAGTAACAATTTTTGTTCAGAGTGTGGTAAATGTGCACATGTTGTTAGTTAAGAACTTATCTCCAGAAGTATCACAAAATAACTATAAATTCGAACTGTACGCAACCGTGTGATGGTAATGTAGATTCTTCAAGCATCTAAAGTCATATTATTAAAAGAAATACTGACTGCTTTGTGTTCAGTTACACTGCTGTGTTGTGGAGGGGTGGCGGAGGGATAGGGTCACACCTCCTTACTCCTTTTATTGACATTCCATTCTCTCCTCCTCTTTCTTTTTTCCGTCTTACATCAAATTACCGCCTCTCCATTCTCTTAACCTTTCCTCACTAACTTTCTCCCCCCTCCCCACTTTTCACGTTGTCCCACCCCTTTAATCTTGTCCGCCCTTGCGGATATCCATGGATTCTCACGAAAGTTTTACAATAGGCTTTGTAGATATATATGCATATAAATAAGATATTTAAAAAAACTAATCTGTGGATTAAGATTATTTATCCATAGCTTTTTGTAATTTTATGACTTATATTGCGTGTTGAGTTACAGCAGAAGGAAAATAACATCCTTTTCAGTTTTTTCATTCAAAGAGAAGTTCATTTAAAACTCTCAAATTTTACGTCATCCACCAACTTTTCACTAACTATATAATTATGGAACACTAAATTAACATAAACTCAAATAATTGAAAATATATTTATTTATTTGAAGGTAACATCAAATCATTTTGTGCTTGCAACAATTAAAGATGTCGTCAAATAATTATAAATAACTATACCTTCAATAACGATATCTTCAACTCTAAATTACTGTGCACATTAATTATATTGTTGATAACATTTATATTCTGCTGATCTATGAGTACTATAATTGAATCTTTGATTTAATTTGCACATATTTTATTGCATATATTTTATAACAAAAGCATAAGGCACAAATTCTTAAAACTTAGATCGCCCTCTCCTATAATAATAAGATATACAAAAAATGTTCAAGAAATGCAACACAATGGTATTAAAGGTCAAAATATGATTAGATTAGTTGCATAAAGCAATTTAAAACAAATCATCTCTTCAAATGACTTGATGATATCAACAAATGAATTGATACACACTACAATTCAATATTGAAGAGACCATTCAATTAATGCGCGCATCAATTTAATTAATGCACGAAATAATTGAATTCTTGCTCTCTTAAATAGAATTAATGGTATAATTAATTCAATTGATGCGCGCAGTGATTCTTTTAGAGAGAGTAACTACATAATTAGAGATATCTTCAATTCTACACAACATCATTGATGATCTCTTAAATGGAATTGTTGCTCTTTCTCTCTAAACAAAAAACAAACAAAAAAAAACCTGACATTACAACAAAGCTCGGGTGACAACCTACAAAAGTCTTAGTATCACGTAAAAAGAAAATCACATTCTATTTCACGTAATTTCGAGAAAGATTTCGAAAGTACGAGATAATCATTTCGAACTTTCGAGAAAACATCTCATATTTACAATAAAATTTTCTCGAAATTACGAGAAAAAATATTAAAGGTGTATATAAAGATTTATTGTATAACTTTTAAATACTCTGGGATAATATTTAAATACTCAGTTCCTTGAAATAAAAAGATTTATACTCGGCAAGGTGCTATTTCCCGCCATGTTGCAAATCGAATGAGAATTATCTTATTCAGATCGAGTGTAACGGTACATATTGTCGTCCATACGTATCCTTTAAAACACTAGAAATGTGAATAGTTTACACACATTTCATATTGGTTTTATTTCTTTCACTGGATTATACAATAAATAGAAACTAATATCATCAGACGCAGATTTATACGTCTGTTTCTGTGTTTTCAAAATTAAATAGGGGAGTAACTTCATGATGCAGGGAATCTGGGACTGCCTTAAGGCCCCTACTGGGTCCAGGAGCGAAGCTTCTGGATTTTATAGGGCTTGAAAGTGTCGTCATTTTTAATATTTTCTGTCATTTTTAATGAGATGAAATGAATAAAGTGACACAAAGAAGATGGGTGAACAAGGCGAGAAAAGTAGAAAAAGAAGAGTGGGTGGACATGAAATATAAACCCCCCCCCCCCCCAAGAAGAGCTAGAATTCGTCAATTAATGTATCTTTACCATAGGTTGTAAATGAAACTCATGAGCAATTAACAGTCAAAATTGTCAATTTTTACCATTTTACCATTTTACAGTCAAGTTTGGTAAAATTTCGATATGTGTGGATCGACTTTAATTTTATTTTGTTTATTATTATTATTTGATAGAAAAATTAAAAACGCACATTTTTCAGTCTTCAAAAAAGGTGGCGCAGCAATGACTCACTATAGATGAATGTAGACTATTTCAAGGATCCTCTAAAACTTCATGTAATTTGGCTAACCAGGGAGACATGGGATATACAGAACGCGTCAACTGAATCTGCGCTAAATCTGAAAGTTTACAAAGTGGCTCTTTACCATTAGCAATAGAAACTGGTCGATATACCAAGCCAAAATTAAAGTTGAATGAAAGAATATGCTTATGTTGTAGAAATAACTGTATAGAAGATGGAATAGATTTTTTTAATGGAGTGTGAATTTTAATCTGATTTAAGGTACCTTTTATTTCAAAAAGGACAAAAAATTAGTGAAATGCGGATAAATTTGTTTTCTTAATGATTGATGTATCTGTTCAACCATTTTTAGCAACGACAGTATATAATGTTTAATCGTCGGAAATATTGTGAGCATTTGACGTAGTTGATTAGTTTGTATATTTAGGCCTATGCTCGGCACTCGGGGCCTTTGAGCAGGGAGGGATCTTTATCGTGCCACACCTACTGCGACAAGGGACCTCGGTTTATACGGTCTCATCCGAAAGACCGGCACCCACGTCCCACAGTGGTGACGTAGTTGATTAGTTTGTATATTTATTATTATATTATCTGATGTAGTTGACTAGCTTGCTTATTTCTGTTTATCTTTATATAATAGTAGTATTATCATATGTATTTCAGTGATAGTGTCTCATAAGTCAGTATGGCTGGATACCAATGGTTCTAATATTGGAACATTGTTTTATTCATATGACATGTAGTGGTATGTAACAAATACTTCTTAATCTGATTCATGAAGTGGGAGGGTAGGGAAGAAAACCCCACATATTTAACTCTGCACCTAACCATATCAAATGATGACAAATACACCTCACAATATTCCTTAAACTGAAATAGTATATGAAGCATATTAACTGATGATACCCCCTAACAATTTGTCAGTTCATTCAAGGTTACTTTCTTTCTCCAAAAGAGTGGGGTCCTGCCAATATATCTCATTTTGCGTTTTGAATCAAATTTTCATGTCAAAGAAAGGGGAAACGAAAAGAAAGAAAAGAGAAACGGAAATTGAATCTTCAAAAAAGCTGAGGGGCAGACCCTTGGTTCTACGTGCCTGGAACATTGGTACATGTATATTAATGTAGCGAGGAACGCCATTTCGTTGTATTTCATGGAATTACCTCCCCTTGAATAATTGGCTGATTATGTAAAATTTATATAATTTCTTTTCTATGTAATGTTTCAGTAATTTAGCCTCGCAAGAACTATTATTACACATAAATGTATTGAATTTAGGATTCCTGAAAGTAAAGCAAAGGGTAGTATTTTTATTAATATGAATCTGTAAAAAACCTTTCCTTTAAGTCCGAAAAACCTCAGTTATATGGAGAAGTTAGAGACTAAAATGTAGACTCCTAGAGTGAGAGTGAGTGAGTGAGAGAGAGAGAGAGAGAGAGAGAGAGAGAGAGAGAGAGAGAGAGAGAGAGAGAGAGAGAGAGAGAGCGAGCGAGTGCGAGAGAGAGCGAGCGAGTGCGAGAGAGAGCGAGCGAGTGCGAGAGAGAGAGAGAGAGAGAGAGAGAGAGCGAGAGAGAGAGAGAGCGAGAGTGAGTGTGTGAGAGAGAGAGAGACTTTCTTGAGAGTGAGAGAAGGTGAGTTAGAGACTTGAGTGAGAGACTTACTTGAGAGTGAGAGAAGGTGAGTGGGAGAAGTTAGAGACTTGAGAGTGAGAGAAGTTAGAGACTAAAATGGAGACTACGAGTGAGTGTGTGAGAGAGAGAGAGAGAATGTGTGTGTGTGTGTGGCGCATTTGTGTGAGAAAAGTTCTAGAATAAATACGAAAGAAGTAACAGAAATGATATCTAGTAATAGTAAGACAAACAGTAATATGAGTTGTGAAACACAATTAGTACCCTCATTTCCTTAAAATTGTCCTCATGTCCAAACACTTAAAAAGAGAGAGAGAGTTCTGAATAAACAATTCCCATCATCATATATCTGAATCGGGATAAGCTCAGAAGGAGCATCATTTGAATAAAGCTCTTTTCGAAGTTGGGATATTAGGTATGTTTGTTGGAAGAGGATATTTCTTAAAACTTTGCCCTTCGAGTCCAATTTTTGTGCACCAGAATTGTACAACAAGATCATTCATCAAGGACTGAAGGTGCTCATAGTATTTTTGACAATATTATTGTACATGGAAAATCGCAGGAAGAACATGGCTACAATCTGGATAAACTTTTCAAGACGTTGAGCGAGAAAGGTCTCACTGTGAACTTGGACAAGTGCCAGTTTAACATGCAACACATATCCTTTATGGGACACATACTATCAAAGAGTATCTGCAGGAATACAGAATTTTGCACAAAAGGACAACTCCACTGTGGCCTCACGCCAATGGGGAAATAGAACGGCAAAATAGTTCTTTGTTTAAGAGACTCAAAATAGTACAAGTGGAGAAACGAAACTGGAAGGATGAATTGCTTACTTAATGATGGACAGATCCACACCACACAGTGTGACTGGAGTTAGTCCATCCCAAATGTTATTTAGAAGAACAATCCGTACAAAACTACCCGAATTATGTCAACTTAATTGTGGCAATCCATCATATTAGCTTTACAAAAAGATTTTAAATATACTCAAACGTTGAACTGATACTAGGGCATAGGCATTTTTGTATCAAGACGAAGTTTCTATGAACAAGCTATCTAATGAATTATTAGACCTTGAAAGTTAGTCAAGGTCACATATATTAGATACCTTTTGATCAGTCGTCCCTTGCGAGATTTTTTCACTCGTATGAGTCGTCAACAAATACCGGTAAAGGACTTTAAACGACACTTGAACAGTGAGGGTACTTTACCGTGCCAACGCCTTTCGCGACACAACTTAAGGTCATATCCGAAATATCCTTGACTTTCTCTCCTAGTGCCGGGCACTTGGCAAAGGAACAGTCACTACATATCATAGGTTTGACGCCAGATGCGGAGCTGGGAACGAGAACCGAACCATTACCTCATGATTACGACCTTTTGGATGATGCCCTAAGAAATGTTAAGGCATTAAGTGCTTTTCATATTTTTTTTTATTTAAACTAAAGGGCAGTCACACTGACTGACTCCGAGTCTCATTGAATTAAATAAACTTTCTGCTTAAAAATAATTATACATTACACTGTATGTGAATTTTACTATATGATTTTTGGGGAAAAATACCCCCCCCCCCCGGGTTCCTACGGCCGTGTAGAAGGTTTGTTTTGAAATCAAATACATCTTCATTACTTGTGTTTCTCACTCAATTTCCACCTTTAACAAATCCTTTAACAAACTGAAAGATTACGTGCACTTTACGTTCCGAAGACTGGAACGGTTTTGTAGGTTTGATGTACGTTTTGAAATCTAGAATGCGAGCTGCTTCAGACCACTTTCCTTGACACATCGTGGTAACCACGAAATTCCTTGCATTCACAGATATTTCATGTATGATTTTAAGTAGTTGATGAGTAGAATTTGCTATAGTAAATAAATCATGGATTTCCTTTTCTTCACCCTGAAATATAGTAAAGCCATCGTAAATAGCGCCCTGGAAAGGATGAGGTGAAATTGCTATTGGATTTGGTCCCTATTTCCTTGGTCAATAAAGGCAATTCTATTATACAAAAGTTAAAATTTTATACATAGACGCCACAGACGATGGTTTCTGATTAATTCGAATAGTTAATAATAGTAATGACAAACAAAACAAACCAAAACAAAACATTGCTTTTTAAAATAATACCGGATAACAAAACTGAAAATGTAACTTCAAACAAGAGTAATTTCTACGCTACATTGATTTTAATTGATTTGCTAAATAACCAAACAATTTAGTACAAAATAATTTACTAGAATATAAATGGGATGCGGTGTTTTGCTTTAATGTTGCTGCTATATGTGTGCCAGTACAATAAAATACAATGCTTCTAAAATCAAAACTACTTTGACAAGGAATGTTTCAAATTAGAAAGAGTAAATCTTACCATTAGGATGTTTCTTTAGATGGTCATCGACAATAGCAAACCCCACGCGGGTTTTCCCCGTCCCTGTATCGGAGCAGATGATTGTGTTCTTTCCCTGTACAGCAGCTTGAGTTAACTCTTGTTGATATTCATACAGCTTCAGTCCTCGGGATTCAACAGTCTCTGGTAAATTACAATGAACCATTGTCTATATATATAATGCAATTAACATTTAGGTTGTGTGTATTATGGGATACATAAACAATTCTGAAATTACACTGTCTATTGTTTGTCTAACATCCATGGTTAATTAAGTTCATTTATTCTCTTAAAATCACACATGTGATTCATAAGGGCTACAAAACATATAGTACATTTGTATACATACAAAATAAATTAGCTTAGTTACGCTGATTAAAATTTACCATATATTTCAGCAATCGATTATCACATCTTTTTTTTTTGTTTGTTTTTTTGGGGGGGTGGGGGGGGGGGGGTTGTTTTGGGGGGTTTTTTTTGGTTTTGGTTTTGGTTTTTTCTTTCATGAAATACTGATAAGGCTGTTTAAGGAAAATTGTGTCTTTGCAAGGCAAGGCTACAACATTATGATCCTCTCCCCTTTGAAAGGAGAGAGAAGCCTAAGTTTCAGCCGTGGCTTGAGACGATGGGAAAATTGCAATTTTCTGGTATTGATGTATGATTCCGTTTATGTATGGTCCACACCTTAAAAAGTGCAATAACCTATATATTTCATTTGATAATTTATTAGTGTTACTCTGATGAATGGAAATAAATACTCTTTCTATACTTCTATCAAATAACAATGCGAGTAATATGGACTTACCATAAAACAACTTAACATAGAAACTTGAGCAAGTCTACCCCGACTTGCTGCTTGTTATAGATATTATATATTTGGACAAACACACACATTAATTACTTCATATTACTTAATTTGTAATATAAAGTTAATATGTCTTAACAATTTCCATTAAATTAAACCTTGATCTTATTCTACATGTTAAATGAAGCTGCATTGAATCAATGCTTGCTGTTTTACAGAGTACTGGACTGGCATGTAGCAACTAGGGGCCTGTTTTGGACATAAGCTTTTTCCATTATATTTTTTATATGCAATACTCATTAATCTTATATGTATATGCAAATATTTAATTCATGGGGAGGTTTCCCACCAACACCCTTTTTCATGGCAGCAAGTAAAGGGTGTAGAAGAAAATTGAGGTTGACTCAATGAATGGGCCCTTTTTATCTTCATTCCTTCCTTAAGTTTTTGTTTTGCTTGTCAAGAATTTAAATTAGAGAGTCGCAACTCTCAACCATCTCCCTTTCCCTACTTCTAAAAAACGTGATACCAATTAAGTGCTGTTAGAGCCATCTTCCTAAGTCAAGGGCACAGTTTAGAAACCATTGGCTTGAAGATGACTGGAGCTAACTTTATTGTGTGTTTATAATTCTATAAAATGTTTGATGTAATATACAATTTGAGACATAATTTGGTAAATAAAGGTATATATTCCCCTCCATATCAGGCTAGCTATATACATGTGTGTCACACACCCATCGTCGATCTATCTTATCATACCTTACACACACACACACACCTGATGTATTAAATGTACCTTGTTCTTCCTCGGTATCATCAACATCAGAAAAGGCATCAGACATTGATATCGTCTCCATTTCTTTTGTCAATTCCTCCTCCTCCTCCTCCATCTCCTGCCGTCCCAGTAAATTCTCCTCCTCTTGATCTTCCATTTCTCTTTTATAGAGAAGAGAAGTTCCCGGAGAATTTAACAACTCATCTTCCTCCATGTCGTCAATATCGGCATCCTGGTCCTTTCTTTTCTTCTGTGACATGTTGACAGTTTAGTCGTCTGGCGTTCATAACAACCGTATATAACCTGTAGACTTGTACTTTCGTTTTGATGAAATAATCCATGGTGTTTTCTAAAAATGAATCTAACAACAACAAAAATTAAATAGTGTTTTCTAAAAATGAAACCAACGTGTCATGATCCCAATAGGCGTATACCATACATAGACAAAAGCGTGGGAGCGATATTCCCAGGTTACCATATACAGAATTTATATTTTATAAATAGTTCTGGACGGGTGGTTAAATTGTTCAATTGGGATCTGCATACATTAAGCTACGTGACATCAATAAGAGCTTTAATTGGTTCCTGATATACCTTGGTAATAAAAAACATAAATAAATGAATACAATGAAATAAAACGTAATGAAAATAAAAATACATCATAATATAGTGACACTGCACCGCTGCACCTATACGTGGTTGGAGTAACATCAACGAGGGTACCCTCTCTCCTCACGAGTAACCAACATTTTTTTTTTTTTTTCAGGTGGTAGTGGTTGTTCAAAATCTTGTCTTGCATACCTTAAAAGTCCAGAATAATTAAAAATAAACCTTTAAAAAACAAATACCCTCACTGGATATTATAACAGTACAAGGCTATTCGGAGGGGGTGGGGGTGGGGAATTCTGAACCGGACCCAACAGCTGCTTGAGTCACCTATGCTACGCCTTGTGTTTAATTAAAATCTATATTTTGTGAAATTTCTGGCTGTATCCATCATGTAGCGAATCTTAGACAATGACGCGTGGCGGAGCCTATCCCTCGCCAGGACTGGCCACGGCCGACTTCCGCCAACCCGGAGGCTCGCCCTGGCCACTGGCACTTAGCCGTTGAAGTTCTGATGAACCCCTTCCGCCCGGTGGTCAGCTTCTAGGAGATCCTTCGCCCAGTGGTGCATTGTCAACACCACCATCAAGATGCGCAAACTAAAATGGTTCGGTCATGTAACAAGAGGAGAGAGGCTTGCCAAGACAGTGCCCCAGGGAACAGTCAGAGGAGGAAGAAAGAGAGGAAGACAGGAGAAGAGATGGGAAGAAGACAACATCACAGAATGGACAGGATTGAAGCTGAGCGAGGCGGTCAAACATGCGAAGGACAGAGAGGGGTGGAGAGGACTGGTTGATAGGTCATCTGTAGCGCCCCAACGGCAACCGCCATGGGGCAGATGAGATGAGATGTTGTGAAGACATGATAGATGAAATTCAGTGCTGTATATCTATTTACATTCATATATCTGGTATTATGTAATGTCCAATATTTTGCCCTAGTTTGATAATCTAGAAGTCATCGTCCCAAGCCACGACTGCAATGTTTGCTCTTCTCCCCATTCCGTACATTTCAACAGCCGTGGCATACAACGATATCTTCATGTATTTATGTATATTTATTTAGACCTATATATCAAGTTTAGCGGTGCATTCACTGCGTACGGACACTTTTAAAACTGTGTTAAAAATATTTATTTGCACACAATATTACACATTAGGTTAGAAACCCGTAAGTTGTAAGAACTTGAGTTTGAATCTATTGTGTCAATAAAATATGTTCAAATTAGTCAAACACATTCTTTGCTGATTAGATCCGCCCCTGGTCGTCAGCTATGCGCTTTCACTTTGAATTACAAGAAAATGAACTTCGGGTTTTGGGAAAATTGAACATTTGTGGAAAAACAGTGGGTAATTATAACATTTACTGGTAAGTTACAATTTTAGTCATTCATGGGTAGGTGAATTTAAAAACTGATAATAAATGCATGTTTTAATTACATACTCGTTACAATCGAGCCAGGCATGTAGAAAAATGGAGGGGGGGGGGTGACGTTTACATCCCACCCACCCACTATTTTTTGTAGTAGTCGTGTACGAGAAGAATGTAATAGATTCTCTATTATGTGTGATTTTAGTTGTTGTGTCTCAATGCATCCCCTTGGTTGATTGCATTTAATAAAAAAGGTCAAGTTTTTCCATTTTGGAGTCCAGCTAGGATGCTTGGTCTCAAATTGAACCTCCACCCCACCGCACTCCCACACACCCACCCCACCGCACTCCCAACCACCCAACCATTTTTGAAGATTTTTCAATATCTGCCACTGCATTTCCGAATCCAAGTCGATTTCATCAGAAGTGCAGATTTGAAGGCAAATTCATGGAGGGAGAGAGAGAGAGAAGGGGGGGGGGGCTACTCTCTTGATATTGGTGACAAATGCCAACAACATACAACATTAATCTAATTAGATTGCAACAACATGTGCCTAGATCTAAATTCTAGACATGCAGCATAAATGCATAGGGTCTCCCTGATATTTATTTTCCTTCCATGCAAGGATAGACTTCCACAAGTAAAATGGCAAAAGCCCTTGTCATCTATTGTGATATCGTACCATCATGTCATAATTTGGCATACTTAAATGTAGGCCTATATTAATGTCAGTATACTGTAAAAGCACTTATACAGATAAATTTGTAAGACAATTTATCGCCATAGGTCCATTGCCCCCCCCCCCCCCCCCCCCCCCCCATGTAAAATCCATTAACCTTTGATTGCAGAACCAAAATATTCTATTTTTAGACTATGCGTTGCGATTGTGGTGTTCCACTCGGTGATGAGGTGAAATTTTGCCCGGAGTGTGGTCAAAAGACAGATACGGCGATGATTTCGTCCCCAACTGTACTGTGCCCGAACACTGTTCGCGAAGGTCAAAGATCCACGGAGATATGTGGTACACCGATTGCAGACACGCAACAGAAGTGCAACGAGTGCGGCTGGGTGGTGGATCCCAAAGTTTTCCGGACAAAGTCAAAGATGTGTGATGGCATATCAGAAAATAAAGAATTTTGCATCAACATCGTGACTTTGAGTAACAATTTTTGTTCAGAGTGTGGTAAATGTGCACATGTTGTTAGTTAAGAACTTATCTCCAGAAGTATCACAAAATAACTATAAATTCGAACTGTACGCAACCGTGTGATGGTAATGTAGATTCTTCAAGCATCTAAAGTCATATTATTAAAAGAAATACTGACTGCTTTGTGTTCAGTTACACTGCTGTGTTGTGGAGGGGTGGCGGAGGGATAGGGTCACACCTCCTTACTCCTTTTATTGACATTCCATTCTCTCCTCCTCTTTCTTTTTTCCGTCTTACATCAAATTACCGCCTCTCCATTCTCTTAACCTTTCCTCACTAACTTTCTCCCCCCTCCCCACTTTTCACGTTGTCCCACCCCTTTAATCTTGTCCGCCCTTGCGGATATCCATGGATTCTCACGAAAGTTTTACAATAGGCTTTGTAGATATATATGCATATAAATAAGATATTTAAAAAAACTAATCTGTGGATTAAGATTATTTATCCATAGCTTTTTGTAATTTTATGACTTATATTGCGTGTTGAGTTACAGCAGAAGGAAAATAACATCCTTTTCAGTTTTTTCATTCAAAGAGAAGTTCATTTAAAACTCTCAAATTTTACGTCATCCACCAACTTTTCACTAACTATATAATTATGGAACACTAAATTAACATAAACTCAAATAATTGAAAATATATTTATTTATTTGAAGGTAACATCAAATCATTTTGTGCTTGCAACAATTAAAGATGTCGTCAAATAATTATAAATAACTATACCTTCAATAACGATATCTTCAACTCTAAATTACTGTGCACATTAATTATATTGTTGATAACATTTATATTCTGCTGATCTATGAGTACTATAATTGAATCTTTGATTTAATTTGCACATATTTTATTGCATATATTTTATAACAAAAGCATAAGGCACAAATTCTTAAAACTTAGATCGCCCTCTCCTATAATAATAAGATATACAAAAAATGTTCAAGAAATGCAACACAATGGTATTAAAGGTCAAAATATGATTAGATTAGTTGCATAAAGCAATTTAAAACAAATCATCTCTTCAAATGACTTGATGATATCAACAAATGAATTGATACACACTACAATTCAATATTGAAGAGACCATTCAATTAATGCGCGCATCAATTTAATTAATGCACGAAATAATTGAATTCTTGCTCTCTTAAATAGAATTAATGGTATAATTAATTCAATTGATGCGCGCAGTGATTCTTTTAGAGAGAGTAACTACATAATTAGAGATATCTTCAATTCTACACAACATCATTGATGATCTCTTAAATGGAATTGTTGCTCTTTCTCTCTAAACAAAAAACAAACAAAAAAAAACCTGACATTACAACAAAGCTCGGGTGACAACCTACAAAAGTCTTAGTATCACGTAAAAAGAAAATCACATTCTATTTCACGTAATTTCGAGAAAGATTTCGAAAGTACGAGATAATCATTTCGAACTTTCGAGAAAACATCTCATATTTACAATAAAATTTTCTCGAAATTACGAGAAAAAATATTAAAGGTGTATATAAAGATTTATTGTATAACTTTTAAATACTCTGGGATAATATTTAAATACTCAGTTCCTTGAAATAAAAAGATTTATACTCGGCAAGGTGCTATTTCCCGCCATGTTGCAAATCGAATGAGAATTATCTTATTCAGATCGAGTGTAACGGTACATATTGTCGTCCATACGTATCCTTTAAAACACTAGAAATGTGAATAGTTTACACACATTTCATATTGGTTTTATTTCTTTCACTGGATTATACAATAAATAGAAACTAATATCATCAGACGCAGATTTATACGTCTGTTTCTGTGTTTTCAAAATTAAATAGGGGAGTAACTTCATGATGCAGGGAATCTGGGACTGCCTTAAGGCCCCTACTGGGTCCAGGAGCGAAGCTTCTGGATTTTATAGGGCTTGAAAGTGTCGTCATTTTTAATATTTTCTGTCATTTTTAATGAGATGAAATGAATAAAGTGACACAAAGAAGATGGGTGAACAAGGCGAGAAAAGTAGAAAAAGAAGAGTGGGTGGACATGAAATATAAACCCCCCCCCCCCCAAGAAGAGCTAGAATTCGTCAATTAATGTATCTTTACCATAGGTTGTAAATGAAACTCATGAGCAATTAACAGTCAAAATTGTCAATTTTTACCATTTTACCATTTTACAGTCAAGTTTGGTAAAATTTCGATATGTGTGGATCGACTTTAATTTTATTTTGTTTATTATTATTATTTGATAGAAAAATTAAAAACGCACATTTTTCAGTCTTCAAAAAAGGTGGCGCAGCAATGACTCACTATAGATGAATGTAGACTATTTCAAGGATCCTCTAAAACTTCATGTAATTTGGCTAACCAGGGAGACATGGGATATACAGAACGCGTCAACTGAATCTGCGCTAAATCTGAAAGTTTACAAAGTGGCTCTTTACCATTAGCAATAGAAACTGGTCGATATACCAAGCCAAAATTAAAGTTGAATGAAAGAATATGCTTATGTTGTAGAAATAACTGTATAGAAGATGGAATAGATTTTTTTAATGGAGTGTGAATTTTAATCTGATTTAAGGTACCTTTTATTTCAAAAAGGACAAAAAATTAGTGAAATGCGGATAAATTTGTTTTCTTAATGATTGATGTATCTGTTCAACCATTTTTAGCAACGACAGTATATAATGTTTAATCGTCGGAAATATTGTGAGCATTTGACGTAGTTGATTAGTTTGTATATTTAGGCCTATGCTCGGCACTCGGGGCCTTTGAGCAGGGAGGGATCTTTATCGTGCCACACCTACTGCGACAAGGGACCTCGGTTTATACGGTCTCATCCGAAAGACCGGCACCCACGTCCCACAGTGGTGACGTAGTTGATTAGTTTGTATATTTATTATTATATTATCTGATGTAGTTGACTAGCTTGCTTATTTCTGTTTATCTTTATATAATAGTAGTATTATCATATGTATTTCAGTGATAGTGTCTCATAAGTCAGTATGGCTGGATACCAATGGTTCTAATATTGGAACATTGTTTTATTCATATGACATGTAGTGGTATGTAACAAATACTTCTTAATCTGATTCATGAAGTGGGAGGGTAGGGAAGAAAACCCCACATATTTAACTCTGCACCTAACCATATCAAATGATGACAAATACACCTCACAATATTCCTTAAACTGAAATAGTATATGAAGCATATTAACTGATGATACCCCCTAACAATTTGTCAGTTCATTCAAGGTTACTTTCTTTCTCCAAAAGAGTGGGGTCCTGCCAATATATCTCATTTTGCGTTTTGAATCAAATTTTCATGTCAAAGAAAGGGGAAACGAAAAGAAAGAAAAGAGAAACGGAAATTGAATCTTCAAAAAAGCTGAGGGGCAGACCCTTGGTTCTACGTGCCTGGAACATTGGTACATGTATATTAATGTAGCGAGGAACGCCATTTCGTTGTATTTCATGGAATTACCTCCCCTTGAATAATTGGCTGATTATGTAAAATTTATATAATTTCTTTTCTATGTAATGTTTCAGTAATTTAGCCTCGCAAGAACTATTATTACACATAAATGTATTGAATTTAGGATTCCTGAAAGTAAAGCAAAGGGTAGTATTTTTATTAATATGAATCTGTAAAAAACCTTTCCTTTAAGTCCGAAAAACCTCAGTTATATGGAGAAGTTAGAGACTAAAATGTAGACTCCTAGAGTGAGAGTGAGTGAGTGAGAGAGAGAGAGAGAGAGAGAGAGAGAGTGCGAGTGCGAGAGAGAGCGAGCGAGTGCGAGAGAGAGTGAGTGAGTGAGAGAGAGAGAGACTTTCTTGAGAGTGAGAGAAGGTGAGTTAGAGACTTGAGTGAGAGACTTACTTGAGAGTGAAAGAAGGTGAGTGGGAGAAGTTAGAGACTTGAGAGTGAGAGAAGT
The DNA here is from genome assembly GCA_024699665.1 of Ostrea denselamellosa. Lineage (NCBI taxonomy): Eukaryota > Metazoa > Mollusca > Bivalvia > Ostreida > Ostreidae > Ostrea > Ostrea denselamellosa. The sequence goes on along the minus strand of JAMZEH010000066.1, from coordinate 2,647,322 downwards.
TAGAGACTAAAATGGAGACTACGAGTGAGTGTGTGAGAGAGAGAGAGAGAATGTGTGTGTGTGTGTGGCGCATTTGTGTGAGAAAAGTTCTAGAATAAATACGAAAGAAGTAACAGAAATGATATCTAGTAATAGTAAGACAAACAGTAATATGAGTTGTGAAACACAATTAGTACCCTCATTTCCTTAAAATTGTCCTCATGTCCAAACACTTAAAAAGAGAGAGAGAGTTCTGAATAAACAATTCCCATCACCATATATCTGAATCGGGATAAGCTCAGAAGGAGCATCATTTGAATAAAGCTCTTTTCGAAGTTGGGATATTAGGTATGTTTGTTGGAAGAGGATATTTCTTAAAACTTTGCCCTTCGAGTCCAATTTTTGTGCACCAGAATTGTACAACAAGATCATTCATCAAGGACTGAAGGTGCTCATAGTATTTTTGACAATATTATTGTACATGGAAAATCGCAGGAAGAACATGGCTACAATCTGGATAAACTTTTCAAGACGTTGAGCGAGAAAGGTCTCACTGTGAACTTGGACAAGTGCCAGTTTAACATGCAACACATATCCTTTATGGGACACATACTATCAAAGAGTATCTGCAGGAATACAGAATTTTGCACAAAAGGACAACTCCACTGTGGCCTCACGCCAATGGGGAAATAGAACGGCAAAATAGTTCTTTGTTTAAGAGACTCAAAATAGTACAAGTGGAGAAACGAAACTGGAAGGATGAATTGCTTACTTAATGATGGACAGATCCACACCACACAGTGTGACTGGAGTTAGTCCATCCCAAATGTTATTTAGAAGAACAATCCGTACAAAACTACCCGAATTATGTCAACTTAATTGTGGCAATCCATCATATTAGCTTTACAAAAAGATTTTAAATATACTCAAACGTTGAACTGATACTAGGGCATAGGCATTTTTGTATCAAGACGAAGTTTCTATGAACAAGCTATCTAATGAATTATTAGACCTTGAAAGTTAGTCAAGGTCACATATATTAGATACCTTTTGATCAGTCGTCCCTTGCGAGATTTTTTCACTCGTATGAGTCGTCAACAAATACCGGTAAAGGACTTTAAACGACACTTGAACAGTGAGGGTACTTTACCGTGCCAACGCCTTTCGCGACACAACTTAAGGTCATATCCGAAATATCCTTGACTTTCTCTCCTAGTGCCGGGCACTTGGCAAAGGAACAGTCACTACATATCATAGGTTTGACGCCAGATGCGGAGCTGGGAACGAGAACCGAACCATTACCTCATGATTACGACCTTTTGGATGATGCCCTAAGAAATGTTAAGGCATTAAGTGCTTTTCATATTTTTTTTTATTTAAACTAAAGGGCAGTCACACTGACTGACTCCGAGTCTCATTGAATTAAATAAACTTTCTGCTTAAAAATAATTATACATTACACTGTATGTGAATTTTACTATATGATTTTTGGGGAAAAATACCCCCCCCCCCCCGGGTTCCTACGGCCGTGTAGAAGGTTTGTTTTGAAATCAAATACATCTTCATTACTTGTGTTTCTCACTCAATTTCCACCTTTAACAAATCCTTTAACAAACTGAAAGATTACGTACACTTTACGTTCCGAAGACTGGAACGGTTTTGTAGGTTTGATGTACGTTTTGAAATCTAGAATGCGAGCTGCTTCAGACCACTTTCCTTGACACATCGTGGTAACCACGAAATTCCTTGCATTCACAGATATTTCATGTATGATTTTAAGTAGTTGATGAGTAGAATTTGCTATAGTAAATAAATCATGGATTTCCTTTTCTTCACCCTGAAATATAGTAAAGCCATCGTAAATAGCGCCCTGGAAAGGATGAGGTGAAATTGCTATTGGATTTGGTCCCTATTTCCTTGGTCAATAAAGGCAATTCTATTATACAAAAGTTAAAATTTTATACATAGACGCCACAGACGATGGTTTCTGATTAATTCGAATAGTTAATAATAGTAATGACAAACAAAACAAACCAAAACAAAACATTGCTTTTTAAAATAATACCGGATAACAAAACTGAAAATGTAACTTCAAACAAGAGTAATTTCTACGCTACATTGATTTTAATTGATTTGCTAAATAACCAAACAATTTAGTACAAAATAATTTACTAGAATATAAATGGGATGCGGTGTTTTGCTTTAATGTTGCTGCTATATGTGTGCCAGTACAATAAAATATGCTGAAAACAAAACCAAATGATCTATATGAAGTATGTAAAATTTTAATAAAGAAAGTAAAGCCGAACTAGTACAGTCCACTTTTCATATAGTGTGAAAAACGGAAACATTTGGGTATTTATTTTGAAAATGAGATTAAGAAATGTCAATTCATTTCAGATGATGATAACGTTACGTATGTATAGATAATTTACAATTTATCAGGGTAAATTCAGTGTATTGGCAAATAAATTGCATATGAATAAATGTACCTCGAAGACACTCTGTTTATTATTAAAGTGCATGATGATGAAGGCGTGTTTGTGTTCTTAAACAGCGGACAATGCATCCAAATCACGTGATATCGTCTTTTGCATTGAGAGAGTAGGTCATTGAGTTCAAACAGGTCTCTAGAACAGAGCGGTTCTGGTAAAAGTTTCGCTAATGATTTTAATAATATACAAACACAGCATAAATTATTTAACTAACCTCTTTCGTTCATATATTTCCAGATCTTTAAACGTATTGGCGGGGCAAAATGCCTGTGAAAATTTTCGCTAATGAGGAAACCTCTAATTATATACCGTTTGTGGCGAATTGCTGCTCTCTGCAACATTTAAATCATGATAGTACAAATGCCGATGAATTGAATCATGTAAATTTTAACATGAAACAAGAAAATGTATTTTCATGAATATAGTTGGGGCCGTTAGCATATAGTTATTTCACTTCGTCTTTTAACTTGGGTCACGCAATGGCGGATCCAGGAATGTGCCCCCACTCTCCAAAAAGGTAACAACAACAAAATACAGCCATTTTTGGCGCCAACGCTGGAGTTTTACATTATTTTGTAAATCTATGGCGTAAGAGGGGAAAGGGGGAGTCCCCTGTCTCCCTTTTAAATCCGCCATTGGCATGATCAACGATGTCGATATTACCGGATATTGTTAGGTTGATCGTCTTGGTTTTATAATAGGCACATTCCCCGCCAAGTGTCGTGGAAAACAAAGCGAAAGTTGAGGGTATAAAAAAGCCAGGGGGCGATATGAGAATTTCCAGACCGTGTCATCACTTGATAAAAGAATCATGTAGCAAAGTTTTACCGAGTAAGTGGTTAGATTATTCAATTTTTGAAATATTTCTGTCTTAAATGTATTTTATGACGGATAAAATGCAAGTCGGCGGTTTATATGCTAGAGTATTTTCTTCTCTTTTGCAGATAGTTCTAAGCAAAGATATATGTCTCTATTGTAAATAAGTAACCATACTTAAAAGTCAATCAAGTCTGCTGTATCTGGAATCAGTGCTATGCTTAATGGTAAAACATTATAGGAATTTATCTGGATAGATTATCTGATGTAGATCCGGGTAAAATGAGATTTTCCACTATCATTCTTGGTAACGCCTGTTAGTTTCGTTCTATATTGCTGGAATTTCGACCGTGACCCTGTAAGGTTTTATCAGCTCAGCTTATTACGTTTATAGATTACACTGGAAAGGAAAGTTAGTCCGGTTTGAAAATGAAAGAAGGAATCATGACTTATTAAAAGTATTTATGATTTGTATGTAACAATGGGAACAATCATTCTCTCTATTTCACCCAGTTATGGTAGCATAGTGGCTTTACAATCAGAAGATCCCAGTTCAAATCAATTCTGAATATACAGGTGATGTGTCAAACTTAAGACATTTAGTTAACATCTAAGTGGTGAGTATTCTTTTGCCAATCCCCAGAAGAGAAAGTCAAAGATACTGTAAGCTACCCTGGGTTGCTTGTGTATTTCTGAATCCTCAGCAGATGTCCGCTCATGTTAGGATCATTTAAAGTCTATAAACAATATCACTCAATCCCTCTGGTTAAGAATACTAGAAACCTTTTAGTCAATATATTCTGTATTTATTATGTTGGATAACTGGAAAAGGCACAATATAAATCCCTTCATGTGGTGAACTCTGCGCACTATGGCAGGCTTATACAAGTATAAAATAGTATGCTGATTCTCTAGAAATATGAGGTTTGGTTGTTCATTGTGGTAGTTTTCAATGAGTTCCTCATTGACTAACTCTTCTTTGGTGATCAAGTCTTCCAACAATTTGTTGGAATTCCCATGAGCACAGATATGTTCCTTTGTTAGCTGACCTGTTTTTATATTCTTATGAAGCAGAATTCATTTAATAGCTTCTACATGAGAAGAAAAAAATCTGTTGCTGTAGCCCTCAATTCAACATTTAGATATATTGACGACATTTTATCTATTAACAATGATCATTTTCATTCATGTCAATTTTATATATCTCGGTGAACATGAAATAAAAGACACCACAGAGTCTTTCACATCTGCTTCATACTTAAGACATTTTATTGAAAATAGATGCTGATTGCAAATTAACAACTCAACTTTGTGACAAATGGGATGATGTCAATTTCTCCATTGTCATCTTTCCTAATTTATGTAGCAATATTCCGTTATCACCTGCTGTTTATATTTCTTAACTGATTTGATATGCAAGAGCTTGTTCTGAATATGATCAGTTTTTAAATCGATGCAGGCTACTGACAAACAAGTTGATGTTACAGGGGTTTGTATACTTTTGTCTAAAGTCAGCGATTCATGAATTCTGTGGTTGTTATAATGATCTAGTTTGCCAGTACAACTTTCCATTAGGTCAAATGCTATCTAATGTGTTTCATACCAATTGTTAGGCTGTTCTTGGCACACTGATTTTGACTGCAGATTACTATGTTTACCTGGTCAAGATATAGGGCTCACGGTGGGTGTGACTGGTTGACAGGGGATGCTTACGCCTCTTGAACACCTGATCCCACCTCTGGTATGTCCAGGGTTTTGTGTTTGCCCATCTCTCTGATTTGTATTTTCTGTAGGAATTGTGAGATTGAGTACTGTTTGTTACCTTAGCCTTTTCAAGTGTCTTTCGGATATAACCTTAAAATGGAGGTCCCATGTCATTTTTCCTACCCAGAGTGTCATGTCTGAGGTAAAATTTGTGGAACTTCACCTAAAATTGATGATGTCTCCTAGTGATGGGATATTGGTCAATTTTCATAATCGATCATCAGTTGGAATTGGTTGCTGCTTCCGATGCGATTTTACCGATTATAATCGGAAAATATTTTTATCTTAAAAAGCATAATCTTAGAAAGTATTTCATGATTTTTTTTTCATTTACAAATGTATATTTACATATTTATATACAAATATATATTTGTTCAAAAGTTCATTGCAATCTTTGTGCTTTATATGAAATATTTGAAATGCAGCATGCATCTAAAGTTACGTCAAATATGCATTCTCAATGACCATGTATTGAGTGACAACATGGCAAGAATTCTATCATCATCAAAAGCAAGTTTCAATGACTTGCCTAAATGGTCTAGCGCACTAGTCAAAGGCTGTTATGAGAATTTGGTTCTGCAGGGGCAGAAGTGGGTATCCAAATCTAGTGAATTTTTATGTCCTTTATATTAAATAAATCTTAACTTATGTATGTTTAGGAGTTCATATTGCAATCTTTGTGCTTTGTAGAAGTGGAAATGGGCTAATACCAGAATGCATTCTATAAGAAGTGTATATGCATTCAATGATCGATTGTGGAAAGAAATAATCGATCATCAAAATTGGTAGCTTTTTTTCGTCAACGCTCAATGTTTTCTGATGATTGCTACAACACTAATGTCTCCACATGGATGAAAAACTTCCAAATAAATGTAAAACAATATACAGTCAAACTTGTATTAAGAGACCTTTCAAGGGACATAAGAAAAAAGGTCACATATGACAGGTGGTCACTTAATTCAAGTGCCCATTTTTCAGAGGATAAACAAAACTGATATGTTTTAAACATGTAGTACATTTATTTTGACATCATCAGTTAATGACATTTATTACAGATTGATATGAAAACTACATGTATTTTCTATTGAAAACAAATAATTACATGTACTTTGCTTTTATGCATAATGTTTCTTGTTTATATGTAAGTGTAAAAGGAATGTTAATTTCACAAAAAGTCTACTCTACTGTTCTTGGAGAGAAGAAGTCGGTGATTGTTGATTGTCTACCCTTTTAAATAAAAGAACATTGAGAACATAATATTGAGATGTTTAGAACATAATGATCATCGAGAGCCTGATTTGATTTAATTGAAACAACACCTTTTCTGGCCTGTCATTTAATTACCGACAATGTTCAAAGAGCGGCGCCTTTTGTTATCTGCCCTTTTCGTACCGAGAAACAAAAACGAAAGTACATAACGATGAATGAGTACATAATTTGATTTAATAGAAGCAGCTCCTTTTGTTGTTGTCGGTCCTTTACTTAGTGAGAATGGAACAGGAAAGTACATAACGATGAGCACATAATTTGATTTAATTGAAGCAACACCTTTTGTTGTCTGCCCTTTACCTACTAAGAAACGATAACGAAAGTTCAACTTCACATTTCTGCTCAGGAAAACGCCGTTTTTAATATTTCTCGGGGAAATACAAGGTCGCTAAATGGAGGTAAAATAACATGAAAACATGCATTTTGGGACCAAAAATTACGGTCGTTAGTCGCGTTAGACAGGAGGTCGTTTAATTCAGTTGTAGATGATAGAAAATTGTCTTGGGGGGGGGGGGGGGGGGGGGGAAATTTGACGGTCACATATGACGGGAAGTCGCTTAATACGGTGGGTCGCTAAGACAAGTTTGACTGTATAAAAAACATCTCTCTCTCTCATAAAGCAGTATTAATTGTAGCCTATGGGTGGATATAAGATAATTATAGTGAATTTGAAAGTAAAAATCCAACATTAGAGTTTTAAATAAAATTAGAAAGTACATGTATTATTTACATTGGGGTTTGTTGTGATTGGTGTTTTTTTGAAAGTGGAAGTTGTATACTAAACAATACATAAGTGAAATAGTTTTAAAATTTTATTAAGCTATCCTTTCAAATTAAGACCTATATTCATATTAAACATATTCTATTAATGAATGAAAGATAACTGAATTCACAGCTATTTCCTGATTACTGGCATTAAAGGACAAGAAAATATTAAATCCGTATTGAATTATTATATTTATAGTATAGATATATATTTCCAAAATGCTTATCTTGAAAATATGATCAAAATAATGAGGAGACAACTGTCATTAGGTAGTTGTGTGTGATTTTGTGTATCTGCCTAATATATGCTTGTACTGTCTCTTAAATGGAAATTTTATTTTCCCATTAATGATTAAACTTGATATGTAGCATGTATTTGATTCATTTCCACACATTACATATATTTCCAGTGCACGGGGAATCATAAGACTGAGTAGTCATTCCAGCGAAATTTGATTTTTTTACTTGCAGCAAATGATGAAAAATATATTTTAAAATCCACTGATTATGTTGCAATTTCCAGATAGGAGACCATCACCTAAAACTAATTTCAAATTTTCACTCGTAAAAGTTTTCTCATCAAAAAGCTATGATCGCTTGATCATGGGTATGTATTTGGAAGTAACGGATGTTAAATTTGACTCGTTGAACAGTAAATGTAACATTTTTAGTCAGATACCTTGTTATAGGAGTAAATTTGCTGCTAATTTGTGATCTATAACAATTTATTGTCCATAAAAAAACATTCACACTTATCAATACCAATTTCCTCCACCGGAAAAGCTATTGATTAATAGAAGCCACAATTGGCAACATTTGGAGCAAAATTTTGGTTTCACTACAGTATGATTCATGAGGAAAATATATCTCTGAATGTCAAAACATATCTTACGCAGCAAACTTTGGGTTGTATCTAAATAATCTGAACAATTTTTTTCTTCACAGAACTATATTCGTCCTTTGACACTGGCCACACAAACACATTTTTCTTCTTCATGCTTTCTTTCATAAAATTTATCTTGGCGTCTCCATCCATGACGTCAACCTCCTCAACTAGACCAACATACTTTTTGTTCTCATAGCAAGCAATGACATAATTGTCCGATATCTGGCTCAAGATCAAGTGATGGTTGCTCTGTAGAAATCTCTTGCACTGGTGCCATATTGGTGACATTCTGATCTTTAATCGCATCTGTGTCTGGAGTTTTAATAACATGAATACTCCACCCAGAGCAAGAAGTTTTGTGGATATTGCTCATGCACTCCTCACAATGGCACGATGTCTCTCTGGTTGCAATTTCGTACTGACTTATTGGAACTGCTGAGTGTATTAGCATTGTTCCTGGTACAAGTCTTATTCCTTTACTTTTCGTTCACAGGAGAGCTTCACTTTTAATGTACTCATCTTGAGACACATAGTAGAATTTAACGATGCTGTTTGATTCTGGACTTTCCGTCCATTTATAGAAGTCACGGGCATTCCGTATGGTGGTCTTTCCCCGTTTAATGGCGCTATCTGCAGATCTTTTGACAGAGGCTCCCAAACCATCACATGGCCCCTGCCGTGACCAGCCTTCAGATAGTCACAGGTTGCTTTTGTTCCGAACATCGGCTCATGGTCACAAATCATGTTGAATATAGTCTTGTTTCAGTACTGGGAGGTTGGTGAGTCTGTGAGATAGTGGATCTCCTGAAGGTCATTGTATTCTTCTTTAACAATGGGAATGAGTTTAGCAAGCATAGCATATGTACAGAATTTACGTTATGAGACAACGTTTCTGATATGCCAACAACACTGAGATGAGATTTTTTATGACTCTTGGGGAAGTAAGCTATTGTTGTATGTAGGGTGACCATGTCTGCTGTCCAGTAAGCAGACTGGACTTCCTCAAGTGTAGTACAAGTGAAATTTTCAGCAAAGTCCATCCAAATCAGAACATGACCATCTGGTAAATTTTCCCTTAATTTTTTTGTTTCACTGTAATGCTTAGTAATGCGAGAAATGTGACCTCTAAAGTTCTCCACTTGCAGCATAAATTTCTCCAAAAAATCATTCTTTTTCTCTATTATCTGAATTTGGCGCCATCTCGATTTGCCGTTTTCTGACACCTTTTTCCACTCAGTATACTGGATGTCCTCTTTTTGCAGATCATTAGTAATTGTAGAGCGAATTTGCTTACATTTGCAACATTGTCTGGGTTTTTGCTAAGGTGTACTCCTTGATTATGTAGAGAACGTGCTAAATTCTGATGTCTAGAGCAGAGACAGGTTTGATGGTTGCAAAAGTTTGCTAATAAAAGTTGCTTTGGTCGCATGTAACTGAATGATGCTCTGGAGATCTGGGTTCTCGAGGTGAAATTTCCAGTGTAAGCTGTGAAGATAATCATTCAAGACTCTCTTTATTTTGTTTTTCCCCGAGGAACAATCTTTCTTTCCCGCCATCATAGAGTTATCCTCTCTCTCAAGGAACAAGGCCACTTTTTCTTTCACCAATTTATTTCTCGAGTTTCTTTCTTGTGTTTTGTTCACCTCCCTCAATGCCTAACCTTTCCTCCATGATTTACCAAATGTCCTCTTCGCAATCGCTATGCATGTGTACTTCTTCAAAACGTTCATTGTTACTGTTTTCTGTTTCCTCCTTTGATCAGATATAACGTGGGAGAATAATAGTTTCTTTCTTATCGATCTATGTTTCTTTGGAGTTAGGCCTTTGTTCTCTCATTTCAAGATTTGCTTTTGAATTCGGTGTGTTTGGTTCTGGTGAAGCACTGATGGATGATGATGATGAATTAAAATTCTTGTTCTTCCTTTGTTTTTTGTATCTTTCAATCCTCTTCTGAATTGTTTTCCTTTCTCTTTGTAGATTAACATTCTGCACTTTCAGCTTATTTATTTTTTTGTATGCTTTTTTCAGGGCTGATGAATTTCTTTTTCTAAGTACATTATTTCTTTGTTTTGATTTAAAATCTAAAGCTTTCGCTAGCAACTTTCCTCCAGTTGCCCTTGTGTTTCGTTTATTTAAATTGGTCTTTTCCTGTTCCCTTTGCGATTCCTTAAATTTTGTGTTATGTTTATTCACTCTTTTCCACACTTCCTCTCTCCTTTTCTTTAGTTTTAGGACTGAGCATCTCCACAGGAATATATGCTTTTCTTTTTCGTTCCCTTTCTCTTTTCATATAATTGGGGTCTGTTTGTTTTTGCGTTCTCTGTAACGCCTTTGGATTTCTTGTCTTGAGAGAGGCATTCTCGAAAAATTAAAAGAGCACAACTTTGTATCATATTTCAGGGCTTGGATATATAATTTGTGTCAAATATGTAACTTATGTATGTTTCTTTAACTTCCGTTACTTATAGATTTTTTATGAATTAAATGTTTTGCAGGAGATACTTCATGATTTCTTTTCTCTGTTACAATGCTATTGACAAATTAATCATGAAATTGTCACACTGTAAAGGCAAAATCCAAGGGAAAATAGAATATCTTATATTTGTAATAACTTCCGTTACCAAACCTTAGAGTATTATTTGTAAAGAAAAAGATATATGTTATATTCACTGGCTTTACAATGGTTAATCATACAAATGCTATCATATGAATCATGTAACGTTATAAACTTCCGTCTATGATGATTGCCAGGGTTATCAATTGCATCCATTAATTTCCAATATAAATTTTTGGAAATCTACAGGTAGTCCCTTTCGATTTCAAATTTAGAATGAAATGTGTATATATGTTTTGTGTCACACTTTATACATGTTTTCTCGTTTGAATTCACAAATATCAGCATGCTACACCTTGTTCATGTCGTAAGATGGTTTGACTTTCAAAAATTAAAATACTTACCTTCTTTAGAAATGATGACGCTCGGGTATATCTTCTGGTTAGACTTTGTTTATACTGCATGTACATACTTTTGTAAACATGTTAGATATAACGTGGAACCGCAACCATATGGTTTTCTGGAATCTGGGCCAGAAAAAAAGGGGGTCCTTCTGGTATCGGAAGTTAATTATCTTGGAGGTAAAAATTTCAAGCCGTTTGTACAAAAATTCTCTCTTTGATTTGAACCTATATGCAACAACTCATTTTGTTTTTCAGTGAATAGATACCTCTTACTAATTATGCAGCAAAATAAACTCTTATTGAATAAATTGGGTACAAATGTATGGTCTTAGAAGTTAATTCCTTATCTGTCCCTGAACAATCAGCCATCAGCATGGAAACCTAAGTCTTCAAATAACAAAAGTTAATCAACATGCTGTACCTCATACTTAATGTTCCCTTAACTTGGGATGGGGGTCAGTGACACATGCATTGCTCTATATACAAGCCTTTAAATTTCAGTATCGGAAATTAAATATTACCTGGCTACAATGCATTCAGCTGTATTAATTTTATTTCAAAGTGGAATTTTAAAGAAATAACTACAAAGAAAGAAGCAACGGACTTGCAAAAATAACTTTATAAAAAATTTTCTGTAATTATGAACACAAGCAAAATAGAATTCAAACTGATGCAATGAAAAGTCCTCTTGCGACAGGCGATTTTGGCATTTATGAATGTGATTTGCCGTATGTACCAACATTTTAGTGTATCTAGACCTTTTGAATTGTATATTTTTTAAAACCTAATATAAATGCCTTGAAAAAGATACACATTTTTTCTTGTTCATTCATTACTTTTTTCTTCTGTATTAAGTTCTTATTTGGCGACACTGATTTTAGTCAAAATACATTTTTTCCTGGAATGACTGTGAGATGAAGTTTTAAGTTGATAATGTCAGCTAGTCAACCAAATGTTATTGTGAGAGATAAATGAATTAATGATTTAAGCTTTTAGAATATTAATAATATTAATTAATGGATATGCTCACAACTGCCCTGACATAACATACAGATTGCAATTGCAGTGAGTGTCAAAGAGCTTCTCATATTGTGATCTCTAAAGATTGGGACAGAAAAAAAATCAAGTCAACAGAAGTTTTATTGTTAGAAAAAATTTCCTAAATAATATTTCAAGTTGATTATTGAGACACCTCTGTAAGTTGTGTTAGGTTAAGTGCAGCAGTTGTGGGTCTGCAGTCAGTTAGCACTCTTAGCTAGATTCTCTAGTTCATTTATTCTGTCTATCAGTCCTGTAACACTCTGTATTTTTATTTTTGAAGTTTTAATGTCATAGAAATGTTCCTGATTCAATTTCATGAATTTTTAACTTTGTAGACTTATAGAGGTTTATATTTTATTTCATTTTTTTTTTTGACAGATAGAGGAAAATATGTTTTGTAAGTGTGGATTAACAGTAAAGGATGATGTCAAATTTTGTCCTGAATGTGGACAAGCCCAGGTCACAGTCAGCACTCAGACCATTCCATGCCCAAATACGATTCAGGATGGGAGAAGAGTCTCAAGTAACTGTGGGAAGAGAATTGAAAGTTCACACAAATACTGCACAGGATGTGGCTGGCATGTAGATCCTAAAGGTTTCCTTCCAAGCGCCATAATGTGCATCGGGATCAAAAGTAATGGAGAACTCTGTGATAACATTGTAACTCCAAGCATCAGATTTTGCTCAGAATGTGGAAAACCACCAGAGATAGGCAATTCAGCAGAGAGAAGTAAGAACTAAGAGAAATCATAGCTACAGACACATAATTCACTAGTAATATAGGAAGACATAAAATATGGAGTCTCCCAGTTCAAATGGAAATTGCATATAGTCAAAAACTAGTCCATTACAATGTTTGGACATGAATCTGATTTTAGTATGCAATAACTTTGCTTAACCATGATCATCTTTTAAATCATGTAAACAATGTCAATGTCAGAATTCAGTGTAAATCTTCAAGGCGATACACTTCATTAAACTGACTGGAATTTTTATGTTACACAAACCTTGTTATCTCAAACTGAAGCGATTGAGAAAAAACTTCTAGATATCTGAGTATTCAAGATATCGAAGTTAAAAGACTTAAAGAAGAAGTAGTTGGGACTTCCAAATCACTTCAATTTATCTATGGTATTTGAGACATAGGTGTTCAACTGTATACTGCTGTAAGATATCGGTGATTGCAAAGAATTAAGTAAATGTACAAAATACAAATGACTCTCTAAAATGGGAACAAGGAATAACTTATTTATTTAATTTGAAAGAAAGAAGCAATTCTTTTGTTTTCATATATGATATTTTGATTCATAGAAGTAAAAATAGCCTCAACAACAAGAACATGCACATATACTATTTAAAAGTACATGTAATTTCACCATTGCAAGCCACAACTGAAATGTACGCTCCTTTCCTCTTTCACCTGTGGCTCTGCATGAAAATTTCTTCATTTCTCATTGATATGCATGACAAGAATGATGTAATTTGATGACCAGTAGAATTCATACTTAGCCTAAAATGGAAGATCTGGTCTAGCATGGCTGCGGCCATGCAACAAAATTATCTTTAACAAGAAATTATACAGATCAATAACATAAGATCATTTCCTTTGTTTATTTCTCCATAACTCCATTGCTTACATATGCAGTCAATCCTTTAGAATTAAGATAATCCATTTGTTCTGTTGTGATAGAGGAGGGTTATTATCAATACACAACACTTCTCATCATTAATCTCTGAATATTTCATTGGAAACGCCTAGTAGCATAGAGACTTCCCACCGCCTGTTCTAAGTGAAAGAGGACGCCTCCGTGACCGAGTGGTTAGAGCATTGTGCTCAAAATCACAAGGCTTCTCACCTCTAGTTGGTGCGAATTAAATTCTCACTCACACCAATATATGTGAGAAAGTTTGCCAGTTTACTTTCGAAAGGTCAGTGGTCTCTTTCCGAGTACTTTGTATCTGGGTTCTCTCCTCCACCTACAAAAACTGGATGCCACCAGATAACTGAAAAATTGAGTGTGGCGGAAAACGACAAACAATCAATCTTAGTGAAAGAAAAACATCATATTCTTCATCAAATACATAAACACATCTGTTTGTTCATTGGTTAACTGTTCAATGTTGAATGCCATAACTCTGTATACATATGGGCTCTGTTTTTGTTAGTTTACTGAAGTAATGGAAAAATAAGTATTCTGATTTGTCAAGAATATGCTCGCATTCTATAAACAGTTTAGATATCTGACTAATAGTCCAGTTATATTATGTTTTTAAATCAAACTTATTGCAAAAGAAATAATTGTTGTAGTGAATGAATCGTTATACCCGTCCTAATAATATATATCAAAGTCCTCCAAATTCCTCTTGATGGAACCACCAGTAACGGACAATCAAACTTAAACACAATTTTTCCATAGTGCAATGTCGTGTATCAGCTTCCATACACATGTAGTTTCCTCAGCAGCGAGGTCATTCTTCCATGCACGCATGCGCCGGTATACAAATAAAAGTAAATACTTTGAAGTGTAGAAGCCCAATCAGGCATCAATTGTTGACAAATGTTAACATGTATGATTAAAGTGCATAATTCTGGTTGTATGCGATTGCTTTCTGTTAAAAATCATAAAACACCATTCTTTTCTTTAAACTATTAAGTATGGAAGCCATGTCAGATATGAAGAGGACAAGTGCTAACATGTATGATTAGAATACATAACTGGTTGTATTATAAAACATATACGGTACAAATTTTGATGTATGCGACTATTTTCTGTTTAAAACGATACATCATTCTTTTCCTTAAAAGAAAAACACAAAATGGACAGATGTTTATTCTGTGGTGAAACTGGAAAACTTATTACCATTGGCGAAAGGGGAGCCATTGGAATTAACAAAGCCAACCAACAACGCAACAGTAGCCTTCAGGTAGTCAATGGGCAAAGGATACATAAAGAATACAGGAGGTAGTATACAAATCCCGCACAGATTAATAAATGCATTTATGAAAGAGACAACAATATGTCTCTAGACAGCACTGGTGATGATGTTCCACTTCTGAGATCTTCCCAGAAGTTTTCATTTAGAAAACAATGCATTTTCTGTGACCAGTCTGCTGTATTGAATGGGAGAAAGAGGGTTTATGACGTGTTTCCCGTGCAAACTACTGACTTTCAATGAGGGATACTAACTATCTGCTAAGCAAGGAATGATCAATGGGTTGATACTGTTAGAGAGCGAATAGAATTTGTGAATGATCTCTATGCCGCCGATGCGATATACCACCAGACATTAATTTCTGAACAGGTAAAAATATTCCCTCAGTATTTTCACCACAGCATGAAGTGTCCCAAGAAAAATGAGGAAGGCCAATTTCTAAAAGAGCTAATGATGCATTCTTGAAAATTACCAATTTCTTGCGAGACCATGAGGATGAGCAGCATAACCTCACAGATGTTGATAGCATGCACATGTCATGTGGTGATGAGGCCTACACAGCCCTATATATGAAGCAAAAGCTCAAGGAGTATTTTGGAGATGCCATTATGATAATGACCGATATGAGGGGTAAATCCAACATAGTTGCAATAAGAAGGACAGCCGCCAGTATTTTACATGCATTTAACAAGCTTCCACAAACTGGAGACGAAGAGATGTAAAGCCATCTCAAAAACAAAATGTGTCCAGATTCAATCGCTTCCCCCAACATCTGATGCTGCTACCCTTCAATCTCTACACATCTACTACCAGTGTCAGGACTGGATACATGAGGCTGGATCAACACTGAATGCATGCGAATGG
This sequence comes from Ostrea denselamellosa, assembly GCA_024699665.1. Lineage (NCBI taxonomy): Eukaryota > Metazoa > Mollusca > Bivalvia > Ostreida > Ostreidae > Ostrea > Ostrea denselamellosa. The sequence continues at coordinate 2,631,551 of JAMZEH010000066.1, read as the reverse complement.
GAGTTTCAAATGTCAAATGAGAATATATATACTCCACAGAAATCAATGCTTCCGCCTGATCCAGAGAAATTACTTAGTTATCCATTGTAATTGCAAAACTAACTGTGACAGTAGGAGATGCACATGTAGGAAACATGGGATTGCGTGTTCGGTAAGATGTGGTGAATGTAGGGGTTTCAGTTGCTCAAATATGTCCCTAAAAGACGAGGAAAGGGAAGGACATGAAGATGGAGAGTAGGATGTCCATTTATTTACATTTGAATATAAACGCATGACAAAAATCTCATCAACACAATACCATGGACACTTTACTAGCAAATGACTATGAGCCGTCACAAACTTACTCAATTTGACCTTTGATATGACCTTGACATTTGTGTGGCATTTTATCTGAATACGACGCATCACCTTTGTACGTTTTATCAAGTTATGTTGAATTATAAGCAAGTTATGCCAATTTTCACAATTCTTGTTATTATTTACACAATTTTACCATATTTGGATGTTTCCGTGAAAAAAATGACTTCCCCTTTGTTTTCGGAGGAGGACTTTTTTCCTTATGATCTATGATTATTGGAGAATCATATCCTCACCAAAACAATTCTTTTGCAATTAGTTTGATTTCATACGATTTTTTTTTTGCATAATATGACTGGACTATAACCTGTGATCAGAAGCTCAGTGATTGGCCAAACTGCATCATGAAAATTAATGAGAAATGAAATTGTCATGCAGAGAGCCATGGGTTAAAGAAGAGAGGAGTGTACATTTCAGCTGTGGCTTGCAATGATGATGTAATTTTTACATAACAAGTATATGAACTAAATGTTCACATACTTGTTATATGAAGTTAATTAAAATATTGCTATAAGATGTTACTGTTCACTCACAGTGTTGTAACATTGTTGATGTTTCAAAACACCTAACTGCTAGAGATCTCAATAGTAAAATCTGAAGGAATGTCCTTAATCTGAGAATCATCCGATCATGTGCAGCATTTCCTAGCTGATTCAGGCATTTCTTTGTTGGAGTTCTTTTCAGAAACTTAAATGAAAACACTTGTGCCATGTAGTTTTTTGTTGTTGCACTTTCCACTAATGAACTAGCAGTCCTTAAAGCTAATGTTTTGTTTACCACACTAGGCACAATACATGCGATAATTCTTATAATTTAGGCATGGTCTCACAATTTCTATTGGGGAAGGTTATTTTCTGTCTATTTTATGTTCATGATTTCGCTTTTCATCTTGACTTTTCTTTGTCTACTTGTTTTTAGTGATGGTCTGACACTCAGATCATTTCAAATTGCAGATCATTTCACAGGAAGTGTGCTTCTGAAATTTTGAGAAATTGAGAAGCACAAGCCCAATGGACCTGTGGTTTGATATTTTAAGAAGCCCAAGTCCAATTGTACTAGCTCCATTCTTTGGACTACCTGTTAATCTCTAAGACTGGAAATCAGTGAAATTACAGATTGAAAGTATTTCCATATAATCTGGCCCTCTGAGTAGTAAGTTTTCAAAATAAGATCTTTGTTTTTAGATTGATTGATTATTTATTGCTTTCCGCCACACTCAACAATTTTCCAGTTATCTGTTGGCGTCCAGTTTTTGTTGGTGGAGGAGAGAACCCAAATACAATGTACCTGGGAAGAGACCAACGACCTTCCGCAAGTAAAATGGCAAACTTGCTCACATAATGCCACGGCCGAGATTCGAACACGCGCCGACAGAGGTGAGAGGCTTTGTGATTTTGAGCCCGATGCTCTAACCACTCGGCCACGGAGGCCCCTTTTGTTTTTAGAAATTGGACTATTATATCTGATGCTAATCCAAAGAGTCCTTTGTAATTTTACTTTGTGAATATCATGAATATTGCTAGAAAAACAACTCATTATTTCAGAACACCTTTGCTAAAATTGTAAGCACTATCTATAGATATTTTTGTACCCATTATGTCAAAGATGGATTTAAAAACCCATGGATTGACTGTTTTCAATGAATTTTAAAAACGTGGACTTGCAAATATTTGGTATAAGCAAGGTTACGGTGTATATGTTAAATGGTTATCTGCAATAGTAAATCACATATTGAAAGATCAATTTCTTCAAATGTGATCCTCTGATATTAATAATTCTTCCAAGGGACAGGTTTACAAACTTTTTAAGCATCGTTTTGGCTTAGAAAAATGTGTATTTACTTTGCCTGTAAAATTAAGAAAACCATCACTTACCTATAGAAACAGGAAGATGGCATGACACTCATCAGAATGAAAGACTATATACATTATGTAACAAAGGAGAAATAGGGGATGAATTCCAAGTGGACTTCATTTTACAGAGTTGAATTTTTTCATAGTTAAGGAAAAAATACTTTGATAAAAATTTTTATGAAAGACCAAATGTTCTGAAGTTTTCTGAACTTTCATCAACCCATGATATGAAAACAATAAAGTATCTTAGTGTTTTTATTTCACATATTTTTGAAATTGTCTGTTCCTCGTAATTGTTCTTCTGCTACCTCTTAAATGTATTACTGCCATATCTATACATATATTATGTATCCTTCTGTCATCCAAGCATTTATGCTTAGTTTCATGTCTGAGCCTCTGATGATTTTTCTCGTACTTATTATGTTCCCCAAATGAAGGTTGGGAACATATTGGTTTTACTTGATTTCTTCTTCTTATTTTTTCTTTCTTCTTGGGACTTTTTTGTCTACAAGTATTCTCAGAAACTACTCATGGGATCAGTATGAAACCAATATAGGATGATAGTGTAGCATATGTAGATGTGCGGAACGAATGTCATTTTGTCTGAAAATGCCTGCATGCGCATGCACGTGCATTGGATGTTTTGTTTACAAATTTTTGAATCGCTGTAACTTTTTTTGTTTTTCAATGAAATCATTTGATATTTAGGTTGTAAGTATACATTGAGCCCCTTTAGCAATTTCAATGCTCAAAATTACGATTCTGCACGTGCATGCACGTGTGCTTCATTTTGATTGGATAATACAATAATGTATATATCTCTGTCGTTGTTGATGGTAATGAGATTATATCCACAGTATAGGTGAACTTCCCAAATATCTACAGAATGGTGATATAAAATTTCCAAATGCGCATACAAGTGCATCGTCTTTTGAATGTTCAATTCTTTCAATTACCATAACTTTCGTCTTTTTTGTTGAAATCTTTTGAAACTTGGGTTGTGAACGTAGGTTGGTATTCTGAACGCAAATATTTAGCAAAATGACTTTGGCGCACGTGCATACACCTGCACTAAATTGTGATTGGCCGATTTAACTTATAAATTATTCAAACAACATCAAATTTATACTGTAAGTATGTCTGTCAAATGCCTACTGAATGGCATCAGCACCAATGTTGAATCTTACTCGCATGCACATATATGCACGTGCATTGATTTTCTGTCATGTTTGGGGTCCTTAAATGGCCATAACTTTCGAATTAAAACTTCATTTGAGCTGAGATTTTACTGGCTTGTGATTCAATTGTCTATTGAATGGGTTGAACAAAAATCCATCGTTGAATTCGCATGTGCGTGAACAATTTCATTTTTGACATCCAAATTCAAGTATCGGCTCATAACATTTTTAGATTTGAAGCAATGATTTTGAAATTGATGTTGGAGATATGTATTGGGACTCCCTACTCAATGTTAGTGTCAAAATCTGTTCCCGGCACATGCATGCATGTGTGCTAATTGCTGATTGGCCGATACTGAAATCGCCATAATTTTCCTATAAATGATGTAAATGATGTGAAATTGATATTGTAAGTATATCTATCAAATGCCTATAGAATGACATCAACATCGATGTGGTGTTTTTCTCACGTGAATGTATATGCATTGGTTTTCTTTTCTTTTTGGGTACTAAAATGGCCATAACCTTCGAATTAAAAGTTAAATTGAAGTGAAATCCTAGTTGTGGGTTTATGATTCAAATGCTTATTCAATATTGTGAATAAAAATATGTGGAATTCACATATGCATGAGCGCATGTGCATTGCCATTTTTGATGTTTAAATTCAAATATGGTCTATTAACATTGTTGCATTTCAATGAATTGTATTGAAATTTGTTTTGCAGATATATTTTGAGACTCTCTACTCATTGATATTGCCAAAATCACTTCATCACACGCACAGGCATGTGCATCCATATTTGATTTGCTAGTATTTAAATACATATATGTCGCTCATGAATATGATATATTCAATGATATTGAGATGATATGTACACACTACTAAAACCTAGATTGTAAGATCGTTGGATGTGCAGATATACACTCGCATGCACAAGCATTGTTTCAGGTGTTTCTAACTTCTACTCGGTCTTAGTTTCTCATTTGTCATTGAAATGTTTTGAAAATGATGTTGTAGTTGTATATTTAGACTTTTTTAACATATTGACATGTATAAGTTGCTCATCAACACCTGCATGCACGTACACTGAATTTTGATTGGTGAGTTATTAAATGTCGATTACTAATTTGTTTAACTACGAAATGGAGTGAACATTATAAAAATAGTTATATATTTAGATGTTGTACTCATTTCCCCTGAAACAACTGACACCACTTCCTACTTGGGGGGAAACGTTGGGAACATGTGTAACAGTCTCCATTACAATGAGTACTAGTTATTATTATTATTGTTTCTTTCTTCTTGGGATTTTTTTGTCCATGAATGTTCTCAGAAACTACTCATGGGATCAATATTAAACCAATATAGGATGATAGTGTAGCATTTGTAGATGTGCAGAATGAACGTCATTTTGTCTGAAAATGCCTGCATGCGCATGCACGTGCATTGGATGTTTTGTTTACAAATTTTTTAATTGTTGTAACTTTTTTGTTTTGAAATAAAATTGTTTGATATTTATATTGTAGGTATACCTTGAGGTCCTTTATCAATTTCTATGATCAAAATTACAATTCTGCACGTGCATGTACGTGTGCTTCGTTTTGATTAGATAATATCAAAATGTATATATCTCTTTTGTTGTTGATTGGAATAAAATTATTTTTACAGTATAAGTAGACACCCCAAATATCTACAGATTGATGTTATATAATTTACAAACGTGCATGCGCATGCTCGTGCATTGTCTTTTGAAGTTTCAATTCTTTCAATTACCATAACTTTCGTCTTTTTTGTTAAAATCTTTTGAAACTTGGGTTGTGAATGTATGTTGGTATTCTGAATGCAAATATGTAGGAAAATAACTTTGGCGCACATGCATGCACGTGCGCTAAATTGTGATTGGCCGATGTTCAAATCGCCATAACTTGCTTATGAATGTTGCAAACGACATCAAATTTATACTGTAAGTATATCTATCAAATGCCTATTGATTGTCATCAACATCAATGTTGCATCTTACTCACGTGCACATGTATTGATTTTCTGTCATTTTTGGGGTACTAAAATGGCCACAACATTCGAATTATAAGTTAAATTGAGCTGAGATTATACTTGCTGGCTTATGATTCAAATGCCTATTGATTGGTTTGAACAAAAATTCCATCGTCAAATTGGCGTGCGTGTGAGCGCGCATGCAATTTCATTTTTGACGTCTCAATTCAAGTATCAGTCCATAACATTTTTAGATTTGAATGATTGGTTTTGAAATTGTTGTTGCAGATATTCATTGGGATTCCCTCCTCAATTTTAATGTCAAAATCACCTCCGCACAAGTGCATGCACGTGTGCTAAATTCTAATTGGCTGGTATTGAAATCGCCATAACTTTCTTATAAATATGAAAACAACATGAAATTTATATTGTAAGTATATCTATCAAATGCCTATCGAATGTCATCAACATTAATGTGGTGTTTTACTCACGTGCACGATATGCACATGCATTGGTTTTCTTTTATTGTGGGGTATTAAAATGGCCATAAGTTATATTGAAGTGAAATCTTAATTGTGGGTTTATGATTCAAAAGCCTTTTGAATGGTGTGAACAAAAATTTCATCGTCGAATTCGTGTGAGCGTGAGCGCTTGCAATTTCAGTTTTGACATCTCAATTCAGGTATCGGTCCATAATATTTTTGATTTGAATGAATGATTTTGAAATTGATGTTTCAGATATGTATTGGGACTCCCTACTCAATGGTAGTGTCAAAATCTGTGTGCTAATTTCTGATTGGCCGATATTGAAATCGCCACAACTTTCTTATAAATGATGTAAACGACATAAATTAATATTGTAAGTATATCTCTCCAGTGCCTATTGAATAACATCAACATCAATGTTGTGTCTTACGTGTATATGCACATGCATTGATTTTCTTTCATTTTTGGGTACTAAAATGGGCATAACCTTCGAATTAAAAGTTATTGGAAGTGAAATCTTAGTTGCAGGTTTATGATTCAATTGCTTATTGAATGGTGTGAACAAAAATGCATTGGTCAAATTCGTGAGTGTGTGAGTGTGCATGCATTGTCATTTTTTATGTCTAAATTTAAATATAGTCATTGTTGGATTTCAATGAATTGTATTGAAATTTGTGTTGCAGATGTATTTTGAGACTCTCTACTCACTGGTGTTGATAAAATTACTTCATCACACTCAAATTTGATTGGCTAATATTTAAATACATATATGTCGCTCATAAATATGGTATATTGAACGATATTGAGATTTTATATACACACTACTAAAACGTAAATTGTAAGATTAATGAATGTGAAGATATACTCTTGCATGCGCGTGTATGCACATACATTATTTCAGGTGTTTCTAACTTCTACTCGCTGTTAGTTTCTCATTTGTCACTCAAATATTTTGAAATTGATGTTGTAGGTGTATATTTAGACTTATAACATATTGACATGTGTAAGTTACTCATCAACACCTGCGTGCACATGCACAGAATTTTGATTGGTGAGTTATTAAATGTTGATAACTGATTTATTGACTATGAAGTTGTATGAACGTGATAAAATAGTTATATATTTAGATGTTTTACGGTTTTTCTAATAGTCCAAATCATTTGTCTTGAAACAACTGACACCACTTTTTACTTGGGGAAACATTTGGGGAACATCTGTAACAGTACAATGAGTACTAGTTTATTTATTTCTTGTATCTCATGTTCCATTTCACATGGTTTGAGTGAATAAATTAATATTGAAATTGAATTTAATTGCTACAATGTTATTATGAAAAATTGTATATTCATACCTGTTTGTACATTGTCGTATATTCACTGATGACAGATTTTAAGAAGAGTACATGACTATTTCTCATTTATATTACTTAAGATGTTGATTAATGAATAACACATTGATATTAGAAGTTGGATATGCAGTCTAATCTAACTGCAATTTGAATCATAAGAAGATAATTGAACAATTATTGTCAAATCCTACTTCACATTGTCTTAATGAAAACCACTTCATTTGAAGATAAACTAAATTATTAGCTGAAGGGGGCTTGGATATTTGCTAGTCAGATAGTAAAATTGATAAGATTTTACCTGACTGTGCCATTGGACAATTCCCCCCCCCCCCCCCCCCCCCCCCCCCCCCAGTCATGATTGATTACAAGTGAGTCAGGAATATTAATTTTATGACATAATGAATTTACCTGTCCAAAGACAAATACATATGTAGTACATTTTATATGAGATTTGAGATATAATTTCTTGTAAGCATGAAAAAGAGATCAAACACCAAGTATTTAAACTGTTGTGAAAACCAAAATTTTAGCCATGTAGAAATCCCACAATAGTATTCAAGTATGTAATCACAAACACAGTAAATAATTGCCAGTACCAGAAATTGCTAGTTAGTTATATATTACAAATTATGTGGTCAACAACAATTGTATAACTACACTGTACTCCAAGATGGCCTTCCCAGGAATTAGCTCACAGTGTAATACAGACCATTTCACTCTTTGTGAGTGAAAAACCTCAAGAGCTGTACTGTATATATTCATACTGTCACAAATTGTTTATTTTTATTTCAGGAGTTATAGAAAAGACCTTTGTAGAAGATTTTGCCAATGAAGAACCTGGACAGCATGCAAGCAGTGAAAACAGGGGACAAGTAGATAAAGATATGGACTTTGAAACAGTGACATTTTCCCAAAGTGAGAGGGAACTGTCAAGAAGACAAGACAGTGAAAGCACAAATTTGGAGAACAGTTCAGATTTCTGCAATGGTTTTCTAAACGTTACCAGAGATCTAGAATCTTCTGTTCTGGGTCTTAATTTGCAGTCTTCAGAAGAAGGCAAGGAAACAAGAAGTGCATTTGAATCAATGGAAATTTTGGAAAAACCACTGGATGGAAATATTGTCCATCAAGTAGATGAAAGTGTTGACATCAAGAAAACTTCAGATTTCCAGCAGAGAGATCCATTGAGAGAAAATGAAGCAATGACTAAGCAATTTCCAAATGAAAACATCACAACACCTCAAGATGAAAACAAGAAAAGTCCAGAAGATCCTCAGGACAAAGGTACATTACTTGAAGGTGAATTTGAAGCAGAAGTGGTTCAAGATAGAGAATCAGCACCAGAGACTACAGAAATTAGTGAAAGTGGCTCACTTTCAACTGAGAGCACGATTTATAAGTCAAATTTCTCAATGAAAGTTGATACAAATAATAGTAGTAATGGCAATGAAGAAAACAAGATGATGGAAAAAATGAGAGCATTAGAGGTGAGGAAAAGGAAAACCCCTGAAAAAGAAAATGCAGACATAGATGATGGAAAGAAAAGACTTTTGATGACTGATATTCCAGGGAAAGATGAAGTCAGGAGTGAAGATTTAATTAGAATTAATATAATGAATTTAGATGGAAAGGTTAAAGACAGTATGAAAGTAAGTGAATTTGAACAGAAAGAGAATGAAGAGAATGATGGTGATGGTGATGATGATGATGATGATGATGATGAACATATTGATGATGATGATGATGATGATGATGATGGGGCTATTTCATCCAAACTGAAGAAAAAACACCGTAGTGGTAGGAAGAAAAAGAAATATGAATATCAAAAAAAAAAAGGGCAACTACAGGAGAGTCTCACAAAGCAAGGAAAATCTTCTGGGAAGACAAATAAAGATAAGCCAAATACAGTTACAATGGATGTTGATGGCAATACCATACAAGTTGAAGAAACTACTAAAAATTGTGAAGACCAACCGAAAAATGAAGATCAGTTGCAAGAAACAAGGAAACCATCTTCTCCAGACATAAATCCTAAGGATAGGGGAAATGATGTGTCTGACAATATTCAAGAAAAAGAAGGCAGCAATAACATGGAGACAAAGGGTCAATTAATGAAAAGTAAACTAGAAAATCCTCTAGGAAAGACTGATGATGAAAAGAAGGGGAATGATCAGGGCAAACAGAACAGTAAATCATCAGGAGATCCCAAGAAGGTAAATGGTTGAGTGTGCTTTATATATACTGTCATTTACTGACCCCTGGTCATTAATTTTATTTTTTCAATGTTACTGCTTCAAAACAGCATCTAATGTTTTGACCTTTGACCTCCAAGTTTCACAATTGGTTTAGGGTCTATAGAATTAATAAAAATTGTGGTAGAATGTTCAAATTGGGAAAATTTGAAAAAGATCTAATATATGCTCGGTAATCAATGAAAGCAAAGGGGAACAAAAAAAATTATGCATTTTAATGATCACTGGGGGAAATGTGATATTTATGGCAAAATCTTTATAAAAAATCTCATCCTACCTTAAAAAAATGTAATAGTTAAATGTTTTACAAATGCATTGAACATAATAACCGTCTTATTAGATTATTTCTGTCTGATAATTTTATAGACATTTATGTGTGATTTACGAGGGACACTTTTTAAGTTCGTAGAGTAGGGCGGTCTTTTTAAAACTGCTTAAAATATCAAAATTTTATTTATCTAAGACCTTCGAAATATGCCCCGTCTGTCTCAACACACATTTTACACCGATCTACCCGTTTCCGGAATGCCGCCCGGTACTCCTCTTTAGGTATATGTTGCAGACACTGGTAGACCGCACTGCCTATATGACAATGGGATTCAAAACGGTACCCTGCCAGCATTTCCTTTAGTCTTGGGAACAACCAAAAGTCACAGGGGGACAGGTCAGGGCTGTATGGGAGATGATCTAAGACATCGAGTCCAGATTCTTTCAGATATTCCTGTACCGTAGCGGATTTATGGACCAGTGCATTATCATGGAGTAATTTGATGCCGCGAACACCGGTGCGCAGTCTGCGTTTCTGATAGAAATCAACAAGTTGAGTAAGAACACTTTCTCTGTAAAACTTTCCAGTGACAGAACTACCTTTAGGGAATGGAATTTGAAGGACTGGACCTTTCGAATCAAAGAATATCGCATACAACATGTGATTTGATGTTTTGCAACGGCGCGCAATGACAGGTCTGTCGCCCTCAGATGAAACCCAAATCTTATTTTTAGCCTTAGAATCGGGTTGAAAATGATAGATCCAGATTTCATCACCTGTAACTATCTCTTCCTAACGACGTGGGTCACATTTATCATATTTTTTTATAACTTGCAATGCAAGTCTAACCCGACTTTGTTTCTGCTCGTCAGTGAGCAAATGGGGCATCTAGCATGCGCAGATCTTACGTAGCCCAAGTCGTTCACGTAAGATCTTCAAAACACTTAACAAATGAATGCTATCTCTTGCATGGTATAACGTGCGTCTTCCTCAATTAACGTTTTCACAGTAGCAACGTTCTTTTCCGTCAAAACGGAAACCAGCCTACTCACTCGAGGGTCATTATCTATTGACTCCCGATCATCATTAAAATGATGTACCCACTTGCAAACTGTAGCATATGTTAAAGCACCATTCCCATAAACCTTTTGCAAATCAGCATGAATTTCCGTTGATGGAAACACGAGGTGTGCTTGAATCTTATAATATACCCTCTGTTCAAAGATTTTTCCATCCATATTGAATGCTATATTTTACTATAGTGTATAAAACCACATGTTGAAAATACCCAGTGCAGCGTGCACGTGGACCTCGTGTGCCACATACCATGATACCGTTCAAGAGAGGAATGATTATGCAAGTTCTGTGTATAAAAAATCATGCAACTTCAGAATCGCGTTAAAAAGTTATAGGCTTACTCTATGAACTTAAAAAGTGTCCCTCATATTAGTGGTGTTGGTGGCCTAGTGGTTAGTCTGTTAGACTCTCGACCGAAAGGTAGTGGGTTTGAGTCCTGGCCTTGACAGGGCTGATGTTGTGTCCTTGGGAAAGGCATTTTACATGGATTTCCTCAGTCCACCCAAAAGTAAAATGTAAAATGATGGGGTAATAATGTACCTGGCTATTGACAGTGAAAGATATTGTTAGAATGTTAGTGCTCTAGCACCTTAATGGCAGCTTGCACTGAGAAAGCTCTGGAATGTTGTAAGGTCTGATGGGGTAATAATGTATTGTGAAGAACTTTGAGCAGCATATGGTGGAAAAGCGCTATATAAAAACCAGTCATTATTATTATTAGTTAAAACAAGTCCATTAGCACATTTTCAAGTTACTGCCGGAACACTGTTTTACTCAAATATTACACATGCCCTCAGATTTGGTTAGCCTTACACATTTCTGGTTTTAAAACCTAAATATAGTGGTAGGTTTTAAAATGATGGAAACAACTTCTTCAATCAATTTTTTTTTATGGAAAGTGCCAGAAATTGTTTTCTTTTGGATCAAGGGGTATCATGTTCCTTTTGTCGAAAAATTGATTTAATTGTGTAAGCTTCCAGTGAAACTGAAGCTAGAGGTAATTTTAACTTGTGACCACAGACCCTTTTTCCATGTTGGAATGGGGTAGAATGTAATGTTTTCCAAATAAACATATTTTCCTATCTTCTTTGTGCCCCCAATACAGACTTCTGTTGAGCAGTAGTATCTCATTTTTGGTCCCTCAGATGCTATTTTACTGGAAGTATCGAAGGCTAACTAAATCTTGAAATCACATGATCATGGTATATAAAATCTAAAATAAGCACGCAGTAAAATAAACAGACAGTAACTCAAAAATGGAATTTTTATTAATGTGTTTCAGATATACTTGCCTGTGCTTTAAAGAAATATAAATTATTATATAAGAGAGTGAAATTTTTGGGAATGATTTTTGTTGTTCCACACTATCCTGCCAAGGGAATTCAAACAACTGCCATCATTGCATAAGATCTGCTTCTTAAACAGGACTCTTCATTTTAACTTTTTTCCCTACTTGTCCATTCAGACAAGGGACAAAGATATTTACTTGTCCGAACTTCAACTTCATTTGTCCAAAAAGTTTTCAAGGAAGATCGAATATTATCAACTTGAAAACTGTATTACTTAAAATATAGTCCATTTTATACTTGATTGATTGATTTTTGATCTTATTCAATTGATTAAAACAATGAACACATAAAACAGACTTTTATCTAGACTTCCTGTCTTGAATCAATGACTGTATTTGCTCGATGATGATCTAGAGAATCCAATTTTCATAAGATCCATATCGGGATTGAAGTTAATTTTTCATGCATTGCTTCTGACTTTGAACTACCAATGAACTTTTCACCAATCGTTCTTTTTATTATTTAGAGACTTCTTTACATAAAAAATGCACTTATTCAGTCAGACAAGTGCTCAGCAGTATTCACTTGTCCGAATTTTTTTTCACTGGTAGTGGACAAGCATTAATGTCAAGCCCTGTTAAAACCAAATTCCTTAAGGTTTCTGTGTTTGGAAAATCAAAGGCAGTCTAGCCTTATTAAAATTGTCAAAGTTGTTTGAAAACATCGGAATTCTAAATGCAATGACATAGGTTTTATGTGGTTTCTATATGGGTTTAGTTCTGATTGTATTATTTGATAGTATTAAAGGGGACTTTTGGACCAAGGTTATTTTAGAAAGGCCAAGGCTACTCAGAACGATACCTTACATAGTCAAAAACTTTGTTATCTCAAACTTGACTTCCAAGATATCTAAGGATTCCAGATAATTAGGTTAAAAAGACATAAAAGAAAAAGTGGTTGGGACTTCCAATTCATTTCAATATTTCCCTGGTATTCGAGATATCCATGTCTGAGATAAAAAGTTCAACTGTATAAAGTTGGTTGATTGTAGGGAATTGCTTGAGAATTTTTCACTCATATGGAGATGTATTTAACATAGGCCTAAATTTTGCAACCCTTCACCAGCACTGGTGACGTCCCCATGAGTGAAAAGTCCTTGTGTGGGACATTAAACAATATGCAAACAACCAACCTTAACAAATATCAAACTTGGTACATTGTAAAGAATGAATGACCCCTATTGATTTTGAAGTCACATGGTCAAAGGTCAAGGGTCAAACTCTACATAGGAAGATGCTGTCTGCTCAATATCTTGAGAACCCTATGATTGACAGATATCAAACTTGGTATACTGGTACATCATAAGGTGTAGATGACCCTTATTAATTTTGGGTCATATGGTCAAAGGTCAAGGGTCAAACTGGACATAGTAATATATTGTCTCCTATATTTTAAGAATTATTATTTTGATAGACACCAAACTTGGTATATTTAGTACAGAGGTACATCTTAAAGTAGATGACAACTATTGATTTTGAGGTCACATGATCAAAGGTCAAGGGTCAATTCAAACTGGACATAGGAAGATATTGTCTGCTCTATATCTTTATTAGTCCCCAACTGTTATAACTGTTTTGGCACTACTATCAGTTAAATGATAAATGTGTATAATTAACTGTTTTGAATTTTGCACCATATCATTCATCACAAGTCATGGCTGAAAAGTATGTTCCTTTCCCTTTTCACCTGTGGCTCTCTGCTTGAAAATTATCTTGTTTCACATAAACGTGCATGATGCAATTTGGCCAATGGCAGCACTTCTGAGCACAGGTTAGTTGGAGATTTAAACTTTTTATAGAATTTGAGGAAATTACTCTTGACCAATGAGAACTCTTGTTCTTTCACTTCCTTCATAACTAACCAAAACAGAACTCATATGTATGAAAATATGGCAATTTCAACATTGAGCAATTAACAAATGAACAGATGTTTTGGGGTATATGATTTCTTGTGAAAGATAGTTTCATTGCATAAAGCACAAGTTTTCATGGTCACAGCCATCATTGAGTTAAACTCGGCTATGCTAAAGCAGATCTTCAATTTTAGGTAAAACGTGAATTCTGTTGGTCAACGAATTACATCAAACTTGTCATGCATATTTATGATAAACAAGAAAATTTTCAAGCAGATAGCCATGGGTGAAAAAGGAGAGGAGCGTACATTTTAGCCGTAGCCTTATATAAAATATGCTAATGAAGATTACATTTTCTCAAATATTATACCATGGTCTAATTATGGTTGTTTTGTTTTTGTACATAGTTTTTGTAGGTTCATTGATATGTGACATTGATAATGAGATTATTGAAGAATTTCAAAATGTATTGGAAATAATTTGAAACAGATATTATTTTCACAGAGCAATGAGAAAGATACTGAAGACAAGAACCATCCAACGTGTACTAATGTACCTAATCGGTAATATTTACTTTCGTATGACATATAGAAAGTGAAACTTGTATTAAATGGATTGAATGGAATAAGTTATCACATTATTTTGTTTGTTTGTTTTACGTTCCTTTGAGAATTTAGATGTCAGAATCTGTAAGTGAAGTACCACAAATTTAGATCTATGCTTAAGTGCTCAGGGTCGTAGCAATGAGGATTCTTTAATGTGCTAATGCCTGCAGCAGTATGGGACCTATGTTTTTAAGGCCATATCTGAAAGACTAGTGATTCTTACTTTTAAATGGTGAGTGTTTAGTAAAAGAACATTCACTACCTTTGTTTATATCTTAGGTTTGAAGCTCAAACACTTGTGACATCACGGTCAAGAAGGAAATGCTCAACCACTGAGCTATCATGACAAGTATCCACACAAAGTGGATTATGAAAAAGCTTAAACTGACCCAAACGAGGTTATGTTGTATAATATACCCCAAAATTAAATTCTTGTAATGTAATGCAAAAACATTAATCTTTGTTTATCAAAATCCACATGAATTAACCTAGCAACCACAATGAAACATCAAGCTGTAAAGTAGCCATCTTAGTTCTACTGAGCTTATTTACCAAACTGTAAATAAAGCTTTAAAAGGTGAAGTTTGCTTCGAATTTCATATATATATATGTAGGCTATGAATGCAATGCATATTTAGCTGCCATCTAAAGATCGACTCTGAAGTTGCTTCAACAGAAATTGAGAAAATATGAGAAATTGTTTAATCTTCAACACATACCACACAAAATAAGTCTTCAGATATGTACAGCTATGATGATTTCACATTGAACATGTAACAAATGAACAAACAGACATGTTGGGATATATGATTTCTTGTTACTGAGTTAAATGCGGCTATGCTATTTTAGGCTAAGCTTGAATTCTATTGGTCAGTGAATTACATCATTCTGGTCCTGCATATTTCTGAGAAACGAGAACATTTTCACACAGAGAGCCACATGTGAAAAGGGAGAGGAGCTTACATTTCAGCTGTGGCTTGCAGTGATGTAAATCTGAATGATTTCAGTTTCTTTATTATCAAACATATCATCAATATTCATTTCCCTAGAGGTGTATTTCAGTTTTATAATTCATGATACAAGTAGCTGAGACTTGGGACTAATTCAAGTTTTGTATTCTATTAATTTGGTTGATATATTTTTTGAAATAGAACACCAATTTTTAAAAAAGTCTAAATTAATTTACTCGAAATTTTATCTAAAACTTCAGTATTTTGGTCAATGATTTAAAAATTGGATTTCTATCCCCTACTTATTTAAGTTCCATTTTAATATTTAAGACACAACTTTGAAATTTATGAGAAATTTTTAAAAGAAATTGACATTACTCCCAATATGTTGTTTAATACTCTTAAATTATATTTCATGAATTTTTCCATATATCAAGTGCAAAAAGGTCATCTATATCTAATGTAATAGTATTAAACTTTTTTTTATACATATATATTGTTAGAAGACATGACTAGGTATTTATTTTATGTAATGATTGATTTTTTTATTATGTTGACACCAACAGACAAATGTTTTTAAAAATGAATAAATTTTGATTAAATTCTGAGTGCAAAAAGGTCAAGTTTAAAACCATGTAGTTCAAAAACAAGCACTGTTGCCCCATTTTTGATTTCCTAATTTCCCTTCAATGTAGAAATAAAACATACACTTCCTAAAAAATTGACATTACTCCAAATCTCAGGTGCAAACCTCTTTAAATGTAATTATGTAATAATAATGGTGTTAATATGTTATACAGTCATAATTATCCTAATCTTGTATATATAGTGGTTTGATGTGAAACTGTATAACTCTCAATGTTATGGAAACTAAATACATTCATATAAAAAAAAAAAAGCATTTTATATTTGGAGGCAATATGAATTGTTCTATTACAATGTACAACAATATGCAGGTCAGGAGTGAATACCCGAAGTTCACAGTGTGTTGAAGTACATTTCCACGTGATTGTGACCCATGAGTGTGTGAAAAATGCCAATAACGACTGCGTCTATCTCAGATTTGTGCAGCCAGAACTCGGTGGCTGGAAATCATTGCTGAATATCAATCAACTCCATCCTAAAGAGTAAGTATTCCATTGCTGCAAGATTTTTTTGTAGTAAGTTTGTCTTCTGTCTGTCATTTTTCATCTGTCTATAAACTTCACATTTTCAAGGGAGGGATCACATTACAGTAGAGATTTAAAGCTTTTCAAAGGAATACAAAGAAAATTAATTTAAAAATCTTTTCAAGTACTACAAGAGTAGAATTTGTCAAATGAATGTACCATGGTCCCAGGAACTAGGAAGGGACCACACTCAGGGATTCAGTTGTACAAGGAATGAATAGGGAAGTTCTATAAAACTATTCTTATCATTTAACCACAAGGGTACAATTAGTTAAATAAATCAATCTGATAAAAATCAGATACACTAGTGTAGAATCTACATGAGTAGATTATAGGATCTGATTTTAATTGGATTGTCAAATTAATATGCAAACACTCTCATCTTTTAAAATCCTGTCAAGAATAGCAGGGCCTTGATTATCATTTTATTATGTAAAACATCCTTGGGTAATGCAGATTCAAGTTTGCTCTAATCATGGCTCCAGGAGTGTAGTGTGACCTCAAAGTTTCACGTGAGCATGCACTATATGCAGCACAGATTCATTGTTTACTATTTTATCATGATGGTTAAAATCCAACATGGTATTTCACAGGTATTTTGCATAAACTGCATTTCCACTGCAGGATGACTAACTTTTCTATGCTCCCCCCCAAAATTTAGGGAGCATATAGGTGGTGTCATGTCTGTCTGTCTTTCTGTCCATGCTCATATGTTCCTTGAGACAAGGCTTTCTGTACCAAGGTCTCTCAAGGTCATTTTGGAAAGGTGAAGGTCACTCAGAACATATAAAAGTTCCTTATTTCAACAGTTTTTTGTTATGAAAGTTCCCAAATTTTCATCAGATATTCATCATAATTTCAACAGTTTTTGATAGTTCCCATCCCCTAAATGACATAATTGATCACAGATATTCTTTGGGATGAGATTTTTGGACCAAGGTCATTTTGGAAAGGTCAAGGTCACCCAGAACATATAAATGATATAAGGAAAAATAAAGTTTTTGAACGGGTATTTAACATATATCACACAATTAACTAACAGGCTTTCAGACAAAGGTCACTCAAGTTCACTTTAAAAAGGTCAAAGTCACTATATCATATACCTTGTATATAATAATAATAATATATGCATTTATATAGCGCCCTATATAAAAATAAATTTACCCTAAGGCGCTGAACATGATAAAAATTATATCACATGACCACATTAACAAAAAGCCTGTGATACAGTAAACATGGTAAGGATTAAAACGCTTCAATTCAAATTACACAATTATACAGACACTAGAATACAAATGAAAGTAATATTAACAACAAAAGATTCAGAAGGACACCAAGATGACTGAAGGTTAAAAATACATGAAATAAAATTGATATACGTCTAGGTAAAATGATTAAACACTGTATGCTAATTTAAAAAGATACATTTTTAAGTCCCGTTTGAATGTAAAAATTGATTTCTGGAATCGCAGCGAGTCTGGTAGATTGTTCCAGAGTGTCGCTGCTGCGTGGTCAAACCGACGAATTCCGTATGTCTCAGTGCGCACACGAGGTTTCGAAAGTAGCATTGACTTCTCAGAGCGCAATGCTCGTGACGGCGCATAAATCGTCACCAGTTCCTTCAAGTAAGATGGCGATGTATTCTGTAGTGACTTGAAGGTGTAGAGAAGGATCTTGTAGTATGTACGAAATTTAATCAGTAACCAATGAAGAGATATTAATACTTCAGTGATGTGTTCGTACTTCTTGGTTCGAGTTATGATTCTTGCTGCTGTATTCTGAATTTTTTGGAGTTTTGATACGTTGGTTTCAGGAATTCCGTAAAGGAGTGCATTTCCGTAATCAAGTCTTGATATTACTAAAGCAATCACCAAGGTTTTACAAGCTTCTTCAGTTAAGAATGGGCGAATGCGGCTAATAATGCGCAGATGGAAAAGACTTGATTTTGACATGGCGCTGATATGATTCTTCATGCTTAGTGGTTTATCGAAAAACACACCAAGATTTTTTACGCACTCTGATTCGGAAATGGCAACTCCCTCAAAATCAATCTGGGGTAACACTGATTTGTTAAGTTGATTTTTAGGTGTGAAAACAATAAATTCCGTTTTATCTTGGTTTAGTTTGAGTAGATTTGCACGCATCCAGCTTTTCACACTAGCTAAGCAAGTCTCAAGTCGATGTTTCAAGTCGATCCAGATCCAGATCTCATTTGGTTTAATAACCAGGTAGATTTGTGTGTCATCTGTGTAGCAGTGGAACAACATACCATGGTCTCGACAGATTTTACCAATTGGTTTCGAGAATAGGCAATATAACATTGGCCCTAGGACCGAGCCCTGCGGTACACCAAAATGCAGCTTTTTGGGTATGATGAGTTAGATATGACTCAATCCATTTTAGAGCCGCTCCAGAGATATCGAAAGAAAAATTGAGACGCTTCAGCAAAATGGTATGGTCAATCACATCAAATGCAGCAGATAAGTCTAACATCACCAGGGCCATGCAGGAATTGCTATCAAGCTCTGATACAATGTCATGGTGAACTCTAAGTAATGCTGTCTCTGTAGAGTGACATGACCTGTATGCGGACTGCAGTGGCTCCTGCAGATTGCTTAGTTCCAGGTGATGTTTGATTCTGTCAGACACAACCTTCTCGAGTATTTTCGAGATAAATGGCAGGTTGGAAACAGGCCTATAGTTTTTCAGTTCTTCGGGATCAAGGACAGTTTTTTTTCAGGAAAGGGCGAATAATAGCCTCCTTAAAGGACTCTGGTACGCACGAATCCAAAAATGACTTGTTTATTATTCCTGTCACCATAGGAATAAGCTCATTGATACGTGATTTCAGTAAAGTCGTAGTTATTGGATCTAATTCACAGGACTTAGTTGGTGCCCCCATGATGATATTGTAAACTTCCTTCTGGGTGGTCCCAGTAAAGACAGCAAGTTCTTTACCCACATATCGAACATCACTCTTAAGTGCTTCGATGATGTTGACACATGTTGTATCATTAAGACTGGATCTGATGGTTTCAATTTTCCCAATGAAAAACTCACAAAATCTGTTTGTTAGCGATTCTTCATCATCGTGCTTTGGAAGGACCGTCTCTCGAGAGCTTCCCATTAGATTCTTACTGAGCTGGTAAAGCTTCTTTTGGTCATGTCCAACCTCTAATATTTTAGAGTAGTAGTCAAGCTTGGATCGTAGCAGGAGCTTTGAATAATCTATACACTTTTGTCTGTGTATTTGTTTGTGTATTGTTAAGTTGGTTATGCGCATCTGTCGCTCTGCTTTTCGGCGAGCTCGCTTAGCTGCTTTCAGCTCTGCATTGTACCATGGTGTTTTTGGCCGTATGATTATGTCTTTTTTCTGAACAGGTGCATGATTGTCAATGATAGATTTCAGACCGTTGTTATACGTCTCGACTAAATCAACAATTTGTTTGTCCATGATTTGAAGATCGAATGATGAAGATATATCTTCCTTGAGTTCGGCGATGTTAATTTCTCTGTACTTCCTATAGGACAGTATTTTTTGTTCCAGCTTAGGCTTTGAGATCTGTAACAGAGCCTGAACAGCAAAGTGATCGCCAACCGAATTTCCTTTGTCATCACAGAGTACAAAGTTCATGATAGATGGATCATGCTGAAGAATGGAACTATTTTCTCTGGTGATGATTACATCAAGTGTATGACCATGTACATGGGTGGCACCACGGACGCTTTGAATGAGTCCATAATCATTCAGCATGTTCATAAATGTCTTTGAATCAGTGTCACTGGCTCGATCAAGATGGAAGTTTAGATCTCCGAGAATTACCAGTTCTTCAGGAGCAATAACCCGATTTTCAAGATATCTCGACCATTCTTCGAAGAATATCGAGTTTCTGAAATGGTTTGCTTTCGAAGGTGGCGGACGGTATATGGCACACAAGCGAAAATTGATGCTGTTTTTCACACTCACAATACAATCCATGTGTTCAAAATGAGTGTATTCTGTTTCCAGTTTGGAAAGACGCACGTTGATGACGCGTCTATGGATGATCGCAAGTCCTCCCCCCTTCTTGCTTTTTCGAGGTACATGAATGGTAGTATAGCCAACTGGTGTCATTTCTGCGATAACACATTTATCATTATCATTGCCTAACCAGGTTTCGGTCAAAACAAGAATATCAATGCTATTTGACGTGATAAAATCATTGATGGATAATGATTTGTTGTTTGCTGATCTGCAGTTTAGAATACGCAGACTTAGGGGTGATGTTTTCGCTTTGTTATTTAGTTGTTTTGTCTCTATAGGTACCAGGTTCATAAGATTTAATCCTGTCCCCCTACGGATTTTGAAAATCGAGCAATGACGCTCAAGTACCTGGATTTGCTCACCAGCCTGTTGGTGAGTTTCTATCAGAACAAGGTTAGTCAAGTTTCGACCATGATGGCTTGCAATACCCGGAAGTCGGATACGATTGAGAGTGGGTCTAATTTTCCTCACAATCTTCCGTCCAGCTTTGGATCCTCGCCTAGTTCGTCGATTCCGAGTCCCATGAAGTCTTCTGTAGAACTTTGTCGCGGTTAAGGTACAGGCCACCTGATATAGACCCAAAGCCTTGAGAGTCAGCAGTGTGTCCAGTGGTATACGACTGCTGCCAAGTGACTTTAATTCATGCAGATCTAGGCCACTGTAACTGATCAGTGGAGACATAACAGTTGGTTAGGCGGAAACCTTGACAGTGGTCCACGAAATTTATTTGTATGATCTACCTTTGGTGGATTACCTGGTGGTACTCAATATGTTGTACGAAGAATAAAAGACTTAAGTACGAATATGCGTCGAACACATTCTCAATAAACGTCAAGACTGACGAAGGTAATTTGTACAAATAAAAGTCGGGATAAAAGTCACGGATGGATAAACACAATAGATAACAAAATAAACACAAAATCACGTTCAAAATGTTAGTTTTAAAGACAAAATATCCACAATTACATTAAAAACGTCTTATTTGAGAGATCAACAAATCCTAAAACTGAAAAATTGGTAATTAAAGAGAATATTGGACTAAAAGCTCAGAGGTGAAGCAGCCATGACCTAGCGCTAACACCGCTCACCAAGATAGATATATGTAAAAACCTTTTATTTGAAGAGATATTGATCAATGATCAATGTGTAAGTCATTCCTCATAAGAAGTAGTTCATAGGTTAGATTCAGTTCAGGAAGCATCTATCAGTTTTTCTGGTATTCTTGTCTGTACAGTAAACAAATCAGAGTTATATCCCCGCCTTAAAGAATTCAAATTTCGTCTTTATCAATTTATTTATTATGAATTTATTCTTGATTTTATTTGATTATTTCAATTTCTCAAGGATTTATCTTTTATTGATTGTAAGGAAAATTGGTAGTTTGAAACAAATCATGAACTTTGTGCTTTGTATGGCTAAATGTACAGGGTGTTTTAAATCTGCCCACATTTGAGGCTGATATAGATTTGTAACACTGATGGGGCCTCCGTGGCCTAGTGGTTAAAGCATCATGTTCAAAATCACAAGGCCTCTCACCTCTAGTCGTCACAGGTTGAAATCTTGCTCGCGCAGATATATATGAAAAAGTTTGCCAGTTTATTTTCGGAAGGTCGGTGGTCTCTTCACAGGTACATTGTATCTGGGTTCTCTCCTCCACCAATAAAAACTGGATGCCACCAGATAACTGAAAAATTGTTAAGTGTGGCGGAAAACAATCAATCAATCATATAACACTGATTTTTATTTCACATGAGCTAAAGTGAACTTTTCTGATCAAAACTTTCTGTTGTCTGTTGTTGGTGTCGAAATGTTTTCATATTTTCATATTCTTCTCCATAACCACTAGACCAATTTCAATCAAACTTGGCAAAAAGCATCCTTGGTTGAAGGAGATTTCAGTTTATTCAAATGAAGGGCAACACCCTTCTCTCATGTTGTAAATTTTTCACATTTCATCTTCTTTTCCAGAACCACTGGGCCAGTTCAATCAAACTTGGTAAAAAGCATCCTTGGGTAAAGGATATTCCAGTTTGTTCAAATGAAGGGTAACATCCTTCTCCAAGGGGATTGGGTGGGGCCACAATTGGGGATCAAAGTTAGATATGTGAAAATATAGAAAAAAAATCTTTAAAATTTTCGGGTGGTCCTTCAAAAATGTTTATTCAGAAGGAAAAACAATTTTCTCCATTCTATTTACATCATGTCTAATAACATCTTTTATGATTCATATTAGTACCTGTGGCAAAGTAGAAATCAATGCCATCAAAAATATATTCCTGTTTCCTGTTTTAGTCATTAAAAATAAAAAGTTAGGTAGGGAATTTTTTTTTCAATGGAAATGATAAAGTAGAAAAATTCATGTTGATTTGAGTTTCAAAATTGCACCAAGTTATTTGCCAATTAAATAACATTTGGTTCAAATTGAGGATCTTCAGCACCATTGATATGACCTATTCTTTTCTGGCAGTACATCACAACATGGTGATTTAAACTCCCAGTGATACTATCTTAGTATATCAAAGATGTTGAATCCAGCAGGTGAAATCATGTATCACATCAAATTGTTACCCAATAAAATTCTTTTGAGAAGTAAATTAAAATTTAATCATCAATCTTTAAATATATAAGTGTCAGTAATAAAAATGATAAAAGTAAAAGTTTATCTGAATAAAATATTTCTCCAGAACCACTGGGCCAATTTCAACCAAACTTGGCACAAATCATCTTTATCCTTTGGTCAAGGGGATTCAAGTTTGTTCAAATGAAGAGCAGTGCCCTTCTCCAAGGGGAGGTAATAGCAAAAATACATTGACAACTTTTTAAATTTTCGTCTCCAGAACCAGCACACCAATTTCAATCAAACCTGGGGTCTTTTAAAAATCTTCTCAAGAACCACTGGGCCAGTAAAGTTCAAATTTGCATGGAAGCTTTCTGACATAGCGCAGAATTAAGTTTGTTAAATTCATAACCCTCAGGGATAAAGTTGGGCCACATTAGGGGATCAGTTTTTTGCATGCAAAAATATAGGAAAACATTTTAAAAAATCTTCCCAAGTACCATTGAGCCAGAAAAGTTCAAATTTACACAGCAGCTTTGTAACATAGTGCGGATTGAAGTTTGTTAAAATCATGGCTTCTGGGGGTAGGGTGGGGCCACAGTAGGGAATCAAAGTTTTTCATGAGCAATGTGACCCATGGGCCTCATCTTAATTAGGTAACCTGAGTCACCCAGGTAACCTATTGCTATTGGACTGCATCCGTCATCATGCATTGTGCATCAACAATTGAACACTTTTAACTTCATATTGACTTCCAATTCTTTTCAAATTTAGACTGGTATGAAGCAACCTTGGGACAAGGGGGACATAGACTCTAAATTTCAGGACTCCTGCACCCCATGGGGCCACATGGGAGGAACAAAAAAACTGTCAAAAATTTACAATTTTCAAAAATCTTTACAACCACAAATCTGTAAGGAAAACTAAATGCATAATCAAGCAGAGCAGGAAGCCCTCAATTAAAATTGTACATTTCTTGGTCCCTAGGGTAGAGGTTCTGACTCCAGGGCAGAGCTTGGCAAATAGAATGTTTGTGTGTAAAACATTTAATAACATCAGATGATCTTTTTTAATGGTATTGATACTGATTTGAAAGTAAATGGATATTTAAAAGGAGCAGGTAGCCTTTTGCGAAAATTTTAAATTTCATGATCACAGGGGTTTAGTTGGTATCAGAGTCACCAGGGGTCAAAATGATCATACTAGTGATTACATGTTTAAAAATGAACATTATTCAACTTTTTCAATAACTACCTTTCCAATTCTTTTCACATTTGGTATGAAACATTGTCTGGACATGGGGTACATGAATTATAAATTTTAAGACTCCTGTAACCATGGGACCTTAGGAATGGGGCAAAAAGTGCAAAAATTGACCAAGTTTTAAAAATTGTCCATACATTCATACACCGTTAAGAAAAACAAATGTATAGTCATGTAGAGCAGGAAAGGCCTCTACCAAAATTGTAAATGTCATGATTCCCAAGGTAGAGGTTCTGACTCCAGGGCGGGGCCAAACTTGGTACATAATGTTTATGTTTAAACATTTTAAATAACATATTCTTTAATGCTATTGATACTAGATTGAAACTAAATAGGCAATGGAGGAGTCATATACCAAAATAATAAATTTCATTTTCTTGATTCAGTTTACAGATTAAATGCATATTTAAGATAAGTGGATCAATGTGCCAATGAATTTCACAAACCCAAGGTTATGACTCTTTAGTGCTATGTATTAAACATACATGTATGTTACCTAAGTCAGTATAAGTACTTTCGGGGGCATATGTGTATTAAGAGTCATTCTCTGTAAGCAAAATTTTCAAAATAGTGATGGAAAGGTCACCTCACCAATTCTGCTCAAATTTGACATGTAGTGATTATTTGATACCCTCTCATAGAATTTCGTACCAAATTTTTTACTGAGGTACTGTTGCCATGGTAACAAGAATACCCTGGAATTGGCTCTGAAGATGCTTAAAAAGGTGTTATTTTGGCCTGTTTTCTATTTAAGAAAAAAACAAATTTAATTTTTCTGGTGTACAAAATTCTTTATTATTCACTAAAAGTTTTAGGTTAATTATAGCAAATACAAAATAAAACATTAATAATATTTGATGAAGTAATTTGATAAGTAATATTTGATTATCTGAAGTTGAAAATTTGATGTTTGATTACTTTTGGAAAAAAATCAATTTTAGGTCATTTTATGACATCATTTACAGAAAAATGCACCAGCAGAAATCTATAAAAGTTATGTATTATATAATTCATTACCTAATGTGTAAAATATTAAAAAATTAAAAAAATGTCATATTTTGCTAAATAAAAATATATGGCTTCAAAATTGGTTGCCATGGTAATGTAAAAAATATCAAAATCTGGATATATCAGTCAAATTACAATATTTTTCCGATGCAATATCTTTAATCTATTAAATGTGGCATATATATAATGTACTCTTAGGTTTCAGAAATATTTTAGTTGCCATAGCAACCATATTCCAGTATTTTATGTCATAAAGTTGCAATGGATTGACTTGTGTGCTATTTGTACCCAAAAGCAGTATAGGTTTGCTTACTACCATGTGACAGTGAAAACTATATCTCATTATCACATCATCTATAAATTTAAGTAAAAAATAGTTGGTCAAATTAGCAATACCAGTGATTAATTACTTTGTTATTGTTACCATAACATCCATAATATAATTCATTTTATTTATGAAGAAAATTGCTTACTATAAATTTAAACTGTTTTGTGAGAGCATTCTTTCATATCATAATCTTAATAATTGTTGTAATATTTCCATGGATTATTCATAAGTTGATGTAGCAACCATCTATAAAATCTTGAAATCAAAAGGCATTAGTAGAAGATTATACTTTTAAAAAAATGAAATTTTTATGAATTTGTTGAATTGCTTTGTATTAAACATGCAAATTTACCTCAGTAGATTGATTCTATAATATCATAACTTTATTTATGTATCCATAGGCTAGCTAAAATATACTAATTAACACAGTTACACAGCATTTAGTTTGCAGTTGGTTGCTAAAGAAACCTGTTTCCATGGAAACATGATGTTGGTTATTTAGATTTCTTTTCATTACCTTTAACTAAAAGAATTTTACTTTCTTATACTCAGTTGAGTCAGTTTTAACCACAGCTAGTTCAAAAGTCTTATACAAAAATTAGTAATCTGACTGTTTTATCTCCATGGAAACATTAAATACATGTAGGAACTGTTTAACTGCTACATGTAACTCTAGTACATTAAGCTTAATGTACCTAAACATATTTGACACTGATCTTTATCATCAGAATTTCTGAACAGTGTTACATATGTACTATAGACCTTCTAATGTTTTTTTGTGCATCAACTAAAGCTGCAAGGTATTAGAAACATTAATGTTTTTCTTCTGTCAAAATCTCCTAACACCACTCCTCAATTTCATTTCTTTCTCAATTCCACTTTGGTGAAAAAAACACAACTGAAGTCTCTTCATAGATACTGTGGATACACAAGTGCACTATTCTACCTGTTCTAAATAATTTTAGCAAATCATTATATTTCCATGAATATCTGATTCTGTGATAAAGACATTGTAAAGAATAACATGCATTAGATATGCAATGCAAAATCAATACCCAATAAAATTTGTTATTGTAAAAATAAGTTTAGGTTTTGTATCAAAATAGTAAGAAAATGGATTTATGTAATATGTAAATACCATCCATCTTCCTTTTTTTTGGGGGGGGGGGGGGGGGGGGGGGGGCTGTATTTCTCATTTTTGTTTTGAAAGAAATTTTATGTCCATCTTGTTAATACAAAGTATTTGAATTGTCCAGTTTCTGATTTATTGCTTTCTATTGTCCAGTTTCTGATTTATTGCTTCCTATTAGATAAAAAATTGTACCTTTCAAATCAAAAATCCCTTAAGGAATCCAGTAATTGCTATCTGTGAAGCTCATATTGCAGACTTTATAGACATTAGCAAACTTTATTGGTGGCCCCAATATGCCTATTTCAGTAGGTTTGGGTCAATTTTCTTCTTTGAATGTGTGGGGAAAAAAATCAAAAGTAATATGACACCTTGCTCATATTTGATTCATGGATATTCATTTTTTATCGTTCACATAGTACATTAACAAGATTTTTTTAAGTGACTGAAAAATCTGCGAAATTTGATAATGACCTTCACCTTAGAGTTTGACCTACTTCTCAAAAAACTTGGCCATAAATTTTGAATGCATAGTGCTAGGGCTGTCATATATCACATATACAGTAAAAACTGCCATAGCGACCCACTGTATTAAGCGACTCCCTGTCATATGTGACCATAAAAAAATCACCCCCAAAGTGTTATACTATATATTGTACCTGTATTAAATGACCACTTGTCTAACATGACGAACGACCATGATTTTTACGTTTTTGTGTATTTTCATAAAATTTTACCTTTATCAAATGACCATGCATTTTTCTATTACAACATGATTCTAACTTTCACTTTCAGTCAAGCATGGCTATTCTGGGAGTTATCGTCCCTAACACTTTCACTTTAAAATGCAGGGGTAATAATAATTTGGCAGTACTTTTGTTTAGTTGGCACTCTGAATCAATTAACTAGCAAATAATCAACATGCAGGATCATGTTGGGTTAATTAACAAAACAAAAAGAGTTGTTGTTTATTTAACAAAATCAAAGTTCAGTAAAATATGAGTGTAGTTTTCAAAGGTGTGAATTTTGACAGAAGTGTGCAGGAGTAGATTGGATGTAAAAATCTAGCACCTGGTATACCATTATGTTTAACAGAGTGGAAAATTAGCCTGATTGCAGTGTTAATCATGTAAATACGGGGGGGGGGGGTTACTTAGATAACTAGAGTATTCATGATTATCCAAGGTTTCAGAGTGTATACATGACTGCAACTAGCGGCTCACTTTGACATATCCAGAGTATCTGACACATCTGAGTCAAAACTTAAAAAAAGATTTGCTGTGTACAATGGATATTGTGATTTATTTAATGTCTTTCAAATTGTATAACAGATTTTCAGCATTATTGTACAAAAGGAAAAGCAACATTTCCTTGCTTACTTTCTTTTACAGCCAGAGAAGCATTGATGCAGTTTTTTAGCTACATGTATACATAATGATCTATGTCAAAGTCAAAGTGGAAGGCCTTCCCCAAGCAGTTTCTTAACCTTCACAGTTCACTTAAAATAAGCAGTTCCTTAACCATCAACAACCTTATTAGTATGCATGCCTCATTTGTATAAGAGCATTCATCTACCAGTTTCTTGGCAGTTTCTTAGTCTCAGAGTTCCTTAGCACTTTTCAGGCAGTTATTTTGGACAAAAAAATTAAATTAGATACTTCTACAAGCCTTCATCCATGAATATTCATTTGAACTGCTTAAAAAACTGCTAAGGAACTGCTTACTTTAACCTTTGACCCTATTCACTGTGGCATATATGGAATACCAAACTGCTTATTTTTATTCACCATGCCATATATGGAATTCCAAACTGCTAGAAAACTGCATATTTTTGTCAAAGTGCAAAACAGGTAGTACTAAACTGCTTATCAAACTGCTTACAAATAACATTCACAATTACCAAAACAGCAACATAAATGAGAATTAATTTCTTGAGATGAATGATTGTACAAGTTCAAGCAATTTATTTGATACAAACTAACTTCTATATAAAACAAACTACTATCAATCCTTAGTTAACAAACTATAGGTAACAAACCACTAGCAAATCACTAGAACAATGTGAAATAGTGATATCAAATTCTTAATAAATCATCATAAATAATGAACAAAGATAATATTGAAACAAATCATTTCCCTGTGAAAAATGGTCAATCTTGAGTGCAAACATGAAGAACTCATATATATGATCATAGTAAATCTTTGAATCTTTCACTTGCTAGTTACTAGATATTGGTTACAATTATCGCAGTTTTCTCTGCATCAACTCCACTGTCATCTACATCCATAATTGTCATGATACACTGCGAAGTTTTACACGTCAGAGCACCTGTACACAGAAATACACATAGCTGATTCTATAGGTTTATTTGGACAAAAATTGTTCAATCTATACTGTGTAAATTAATCGTCATAGAAAATATATTCACAGTAACTGCATACATCTGACTATATCTGTACTCCAACAAGTTAAAGCCTAGGTTTACGTTCATTATATACCTCCTTGTTGAGCAGTGCCAAGTCAAAAGTATCTTGCCATAAACCTCTAGCATGCTGTAGTAGGTAGAGGTACAGTCAGAGTGGTGACTGCCTTTGTCAGGATCGATGTCTACATGGCTTGGGGGGGGGGGGGGGGGGGGGGGAGTATAGAAAAGAATTGTGTGCATAGGTAAATTTATCACATATTTTTAATATGCATTCAGTCAAAATAATATCATAATATATAGTGCAGGGTTTTTGTTCTTAACTTTGAATCTTCAAATGATATACATAAGATATTGTACTGTATATTTACTATGTATACACCACCACCCCTTATATATATATATATACACACACACACACACACACCAAACATACTGTTTACTTACCAACAGACTTAGTACTTGGAGCCTTCATTCTTTGATAGAAATGAACTCCCCTCTTTAGCTATGGGAGTGCTATCTCATGCTGGAAATTTCCATGTTTTGTGACTGTCTGGGGTTTTGTAGAGGTCTCATTTGAATCTCCCAGCCATACTGTATGTGATACAATTCTAACAACTTTTGTCAGGATCGATATCTATATGGCTTGAAAAAAAAAAGTATAGAAAAGAATTGTGTTAAATTTATGACATATTTTTAATATGCATTCAGTCGAAATAATATCATGGTACAGTACATGATTTTTGTTCTTAATTTTTGAATCTTCAAATGATGTACATAAGATATTGTACTGTATTTTTATTATGTACATCCCCCCTCCCCCTATTAAAAAAAAACAACCAGAAAGCAAACAAATAAATAAAACAAAAACAAAATACAAACCAAATACACTTTCTTTACTTACCAATAGACTTAGTACTTAGAATCTTCAATCTTTGATGTTATAAAGTTCCCTTTTTAGCTACTGGAGTGCTATGTTATACTGGAAATCTCCATGTTTTGTGACTGTCTATGGTTTTGTAGAGGTCTCACTGAAAGGTCCAACCCCAGCCAACACTGAACTGGAAATAGTAGTGACATACTGTGATACAATTGTAACGACTTTCTGATTTACAAAATCTTAATATGAGAACAGTGCTACTTGTATTATTATATTTAGTAAATGAAAACATCTTGGTACAATGAAATACATAAATCTGGGTAATATTGTAATGATGAACTTACCGGCATTGCATGCCGACTCCTCCGAACAAAGTATCAGTATCGCAGTATTTACAATGCTGATCAAGAAATTGTTCACGATAACTAAATCTAAATAACTATAACATAACTGCACTAAAACTACAAACAAACAATATAAATTCAACTGCTGATCTACTTGTCCTCTTTCAACGTGGCATGGTACCCATTACTCCGTGTGACGTCACAGCGATTTGGCACCTGAATGTGACATACACTCAGTTTAGATGTGATTTTGGATTTTTTTGCCAATATCTCTGTTAATTCAATTTATATATTCGTCAAATCTTCAACAAAGTTTTAATTTAGAAAAATGCTTATTCTACCGAAAAATCTTCTTGCATAGGCCCTTTAATAGTAAATTCGAATGCAAATATGTTATTTTTCATCTCTGTCACGTATTCTTATAATCACTGATAACGTAATTTTTACTAATACGTGACAGACACAAAAAATAACATATTTTGATGATAATTAATGCTTAATTACAAAGTATAAGTAGAAAGAAAAAAATTAGATTGTCTATTTCAGATCAGAAAAAAAGTAAAAGGGGGGTTGTGTGGAATGATCATGATCCATGCCCCAAATGCCAGTGTGAAATTCCACATTGAAAATATTTATCATAAATGAAAACTCTTATCTTATAACATATATAATATACACTTAGAAATAGGAAATAGCTATTTATCATGAAAATAAAAGTAAAATGAAACATGCACTAACAATTAATATTTTTGATAATTCTTTAATAATTAACTTTCACTTGTATATGCAATTATCTGTTATGTAATATTATTGGTCACAAAATTTGAAAATATGTGTCCATGGGAATATTAATTAATTTATTGTCAAATATTAATATAATATTATTTCTGCATTACATATATATGTTATTATAACTTTCAAAGAGAACTGCTTGTGTGAATACAACTGCTAAGTGAAGGAGAAAGTCTGAAAACTGTCCATTCTGTGAGAGAAAGAACTGTTCAAGGCCCAAAGGGCCGAGAATAGTTTTTTCTCTCACAGAATGGACAGTTTGAGGACTTTATCCTACTTAAAACATTTTCCCTATTGTTAATTTAATAAGCTCTCCCAGGTAATGGTTAGGTCCTTGCTATTATGTAACACACTCCATTGTCAAAAGATGACCACAAAAGGGAAGCATTGTTCAACTTAATGGACAGTACAATTCATGATAGCTCTCTTGATTTAGTAAGGTTTTATTGTTCAACTTAATGGACAGTACTGGGTAAATTATATTTAAATGATAGTTCACAAGATTTCCTACTACTTCCCATGTAATCTTTCATAAGTAAAGATGTCACCATCAGATGGAGAGAGTATATTTCTAACGCAATCAAAATACAGGGACAGTGAGGATAACATAAATACTGATGGAATTTTAAGTGACATATTAGACATGGAAAAAGAAAATTGTACACGACAGCCACGGTTTGATTTAAAATTGGATTTGTATTCTGACATTTCCAAGGGTGAATTAGTGGAAGCAACCCAAGGTGTTGAGGATGCAGAGAGATTTTTAAAACCACTAAACATCTACTAATAGTGAAATTAATATCTCTTCAGGAAGCATGTCGTTCTCTTTCAAATTCTGATTAAAAAAAGAATATGTTGGATATATTTTCAAACATTATGGAATGGATCGATTGTCTGTACATTTTGTGTGAAAAATGTTAAATGTTAGATATTTGTATGTATATGTGTATTAAATCAAAAATGTGTTCTTTTTCATTATAGTTGAGTTACAAAAAAAAGGTTTTTTTTCTTGCTTTCAGCATTTAATACCTGTGCATTAAGTTACCTGTTCCTGTCAATTAAGTTACCTGTAACCCTACATAAAGTCACCTATGACAGTACATTAAGTTAAGAATCTACAGCTTTTTTCAACTTAATGTACAGTCACAGGTGACTTGATGTACTGTTTAAAAAAATTGAAATGTTTTATGTCATATAATATATAGCAGACTCAAAAGATTACATAGTGAAAATGTTTTAAGTAATGAGAATATACATCTGTGGTGACTTCTAGATAAAACTAACAGTTGAAATAGCAGTTCATGAGAAAAGATTAGGCGGTTTTACAAACTGCTTAATGTCAAACTGCTAAGAAACTGCCAATAAATTTGTGAACTGCTCAAAAACTGCCTAAATTAGCAGTTCACTTTGACTTAGGCTATACAACAAAATGTTTTTAAGATTTAGAAAATTTGCATTTATTTCATATATGAGATTCTTCAACAGATTAAATGAGTATTTGATGAATAATAAATTATAAGACAACATATTGCATTTCAGATGTTTAGCTATTATTTATTTTATAATTGTTAAAACCATAATTGGATAATCTTAATGAATTTCAAATACGTGTAAGTTCTCTATTGTACAAATTATTTCGTTATATTATTTGCTAAATGCCTTTACAGTGGAAAATAAGCAACCTGTATTGAGAGACCACCTGTCATATGTGACTTTTTTTCCATTCTCTGTTGGACGATCTCTTTATACAGGTTTGACTGTATATTCTTTCTGACAAGATCTTTCTTTGGGTACCAGAATTACGTTGCTACCATACAGGGGCATTAGTGTTTCACAAACATCTCCTGTTTATTTTTTAAACTTAAAAATATGCATGCATGTGTGGTTGACATACATGTACATGTATAAAACAGAACTCATTTATATCACCTTTAGCTGATCTGAAATGATAATTTGACTGCAATTCCATCATATAATAAGCATGATTGTTGTGATTTATAGATTGCTGAAAAGTGTTGGGATCCTTTATGAGGGAATAGTACAGATCCCCCAAAAAATTGCTCACCTCAACTTCTACTACAATTACTGTATAGTGCCCAATGGAGTAGAGCAAATGGCATGGAATGAATATTTTCATAAAGAAAAGAAGAGAGTACTTAAAATTCCAGACAAAAAAGGTTGGTATGCTGTTAAATTAAATAGTGTCACAGATTCTATGGCTGTTCTTGATAAAGCTGTGTTTCATATGGGCAAAACATAATTATTTTGATACTTGTGAAAATCAATTGTAATACATCATGACATTATATGGCCAAGAAAGGAAGATGACTGATCATATTACCTTGAAACAACTTCCATTGTCACAAACAAACATTTATAATACTCTGGGCAGTAAGGTTTGCTTGTGCTTGTTTCCCAGGTTACATCATGTAATGTCACAAAACTGAACATCCATTTCCCCCAAAATACATCATTCATATTGAATGGTATTGTTTTCACTCACATTTATTGATCTAAAGTTTCAGCAGTATAAGCATAAGGCTTTAATTGTCTCACTATCTGTGGACTCCTTATCCTCAGATATGAATGATTCAGGATGTTGGCACCAGAACATTATTTTCCATAATTATATTAATAATACATTTTGATGAAAAGTCTATGCCCAGGCTCAATGTATGATAAAAAAAATTCTTGTAAACAAACTATTCACAAGATATATCATGCTGCCATTTTTTTTTAAGGCTTTGGGCTTGCTCAAGAGCCTTCTAGCGATCCTGCAAAATTTTGCTTCTACACCGCCTTTCATCTCAATGGGCAAAATCAAATAGTGCCTATTGGTTTTGAATGTTTCTTACGATGCGAGACTTTAAAACATTGATATTTGAAAGGCACAATACCATTCCGTTTTTGATGTCGTTATTTATTGTTATATCTTTGTCCAATAGTCAAATAAAGATTGTTTGGTAAGAAAAGTTCATTATTCACGGATGGATTTACTACAGAGCAGATTTTCCCGCGAAATTTGTGTCGTACGATATCATTGCGTACTTACAAAACAACCTGCTCAAATTTGGTTTTTATTTATATCTGTAGTCTCGTAGTTGAACCAAGAATCCTTATTTCAGATCAGTAGAAACAGATAAAACTTAAGTGGTCACAGTTAGGTTGCTATTCCAAAAACACAAAGACTATTTCCGGTTTTGTTTTCAGTAATCCTGATCCTGATTTTTAATTAAGCAAACGAAAGTAGCGCGTGCATCGCAACAAAAATAACAGGCTATTTTGAAAAGAAACCCAGGCTAGGTAGCATTCATTGAGAATTGAATCTTGTTCAGAATTTCAATAACCTTACTTCATATTACGTTGAACTTTTGAATTGTTAGTCATTATTGAAAACAGAGAGTTAATACCATATAATTGTTACATCATACATGAACTGAAGAATTAACTTCTATAAACAAGTAGTCTCACTCTGAAGCAGTTATAGTCTTTTCAGCATTTTTCATCTGCAATTTCAAGTTATTTATCATAGCCTTTAAAGAGTAACTTGTCTTGAGAGGATATTATCTAGCAAAAGGAAGGTACATGCATGAACTTGTTAGGATAGATAACTTCAGCCCAAGCTCTCTTTATTTCTTTTTATATAAATAAACACATATTGCTGATATTTTACAAATGATTGTAATGCTTTAGTTATGTACTTAAACATGAGGAAATGTCTCCTGTGGCACTCAAATATTTCTTCTCTTAATTTTTCTAATTTACCTGCTCTCTAAATTTTATTAAGAACCCTAATGTATGTGATATTGCACTCGACGCCTTTGTGGCCCTTCAGGCCTTTGATGATCTTTTTTACTTGCTTTATCATTTGTAAATTTCTGCGAAAAGTTTGATTTAATATGATAATTATACCCCTTATTGTCTAGCAGCAGTGCTGTCAAGATCTCTTTTCTCTTGCATCACCATGATGAACTGGAAATAAAGTACATTTTTTGGCTATAATCAACTGTCAAACATGGTCTACTGCTTCTCAGATGCATAAAATGGGTAAAGGGGGGACGGAAATTGACATCATTATATGGGAATTCTGTTGCTGACGTACCCTTTGATGTTTGTGCAGGAAAAAAGGGGTGGCACTGAATGCAGGGTAGTGTGCAGCACATCAAAACAATAAATGTAGGGAACAATTATTTGGTTTTGGGACAGTCTGACACAGGGAAGTTCGCAAAACATTTGAATTGCTCATGACACCCCCCCCCCTCCCACCCCCACCCCAGCTATTTTGACAACACTGAAAATTTACAAATAAGCTAGACAGAGCATTTGGATGTAGAAATTTTACTGTGAACATTTTAGGGTATGCCCATGCACACTGGGTGTCAATTCAAAATTTTGTGAACTTTTTAGGTCACCTGAGTAAACTATTGCAATTGGTCTGCATCTGTCATTGTCTGTCATGTGTTGACTGAAACATTTTTAACTTCTTGATAAATTTCAAATTTGATATGCAATATCTTTGGGACAAGGTGAACATAAATTGTAAACTTCAGGACTCCTGCCAACCTGGGGATCTAGGATCAGGGCCAAAACTGCCAAAAGTGTCCAATTTTCAAAATCTTCTCAAGTACTGCACATTTGTAAGAACTATATGAATGATAATGTAGAGCAGGAAGACCTCTACCAAAATTGTAGATTTCATGATCCCCAGGGTAAAGGTTCTGACCCCAGGGAGGGCCAAACTTGGTATGTGTTATTTATGAGTTAAACATTTAAAAACATCTTGATGCTAATGATACCATATTGAAACTAATGGATGTTTACAATGAGCTAGCCTTTTACCATAATTATAAATTTCATGATCCTAGGGGTAGGGGTTTTAGTATGAATTTGAGGCTAAATGGGCAGTGATTAAATGTGTTAATTGAACATTTTTAACTTCTTCTAGATACAGTCCCTGAAAACCATTTTTCAATTCGCTTACCATGCGCTCATCGTGCGTTCAGCAAGAATTCTAAATATGATATCAAACATGCATTTCTTTTGTACTTTTACATGTACACATATATCTCTACATGTAATACTGCACACAATGTACATATGAAATTTGCATTTGTTTGTGTATGATTGCCGCATGCATTGATGTATAAAATTTACAATCATTTCATGAGAAATATACATTTAGTACTTGTATAAAAATGTAGCACGCTCTGTTTAGACTGCATATATTCAGAACATGCAGTTTCCTGAATCCTAGTTAATCTATTAATTATTCATTGAATAGATATGATAATACATATCACTTTCCATATCTGATTCCAAGGGAAAAATCCATCAGCTTGTGTTCACCGTTTGCTCATCATTCACTTTGCATTCAGTGTTCACTCACTGTTCAGCATTTGCTCACAGTTCGCTCTGCGTTTGTTCACCATATGTTCACTGTTTGCTAGCCATGCATTCACCATTCGCTCACTGTGCGTTCACTATTCAAGTGGGAAAGTAGAAAGTTTCAAGGACTGGAACTACCATTCCAATTCTTTTCAGATTTGGTGTGAAGAATTTTTTTCAACAAGGCAGACAGAAATTGTAAATTTCAGGACTTCTGCCCCCCTGGGGTCTTAAACTGATAAAGGGCCTTTACCAAAATTGTAAATCTCATAATCCCCAGGGTGGCCCAAACTTGGTATATAGTTTTCAAGTGTAAAACATTCAGAAAACATCTTCTTTAATGCTATTAATACCAAATTGAAACTAAATGGATATTTAGGATGAGCATGTAACCCTTACCAAAGTTGTAAATTTCATGATTCCAGGGGTAGAGGTTTTGGTATGAGGGTGGGACCAAAATGATCAGGGACTAAATGTGTCAATAATTGAACATTATAAACTTCTTGATAACTACCATTCCAGTTCCTCAGAAATCTTGTGTGAAGCGTCTTTGGGAAAAAGGGAACACAAATTGTAAATTTCAGGATTATTGCTCTCCTGGGGGCCTTGGCGGCAGGATAAAAAGTGTTGGATAAGAGAAATGTAAATTGTAAAATTTATAATCATAGCTGCCCCAGGGCCTCATGGTTTGGGCCAAAACTGCTTAAAAATGTGAAAGTTTTAAAAATCTTCTCTACTCCCACACATGTGGAGAAAAACGAAATGCATGTCCATGAAGGCCTTGACTAAAATTGTGAAATTCATTGTACCTTGCAGGTCAGGGAAATATGGGCTGATTTAAATGCTTCAAAATTTATCTTTCCTTCTGTTGTAACTGAATGGGAATTGTATGCATATTAATATAACCAAGCGGCATAAGCAACGCAGGTGACGGTTATAAATTTATTAATGAAATAAATAAGGCAATGGCAGATCTGAAATTACAAATCAAACACCAATATATTATACATACAACAAAATAAATAATTACTTAAATTCACACATATAATGAAATATGCTTCCACTGAAATGTATATGACCTATTTCATTACTTTTGATATTACTTCAAAAAGTAACAAAATCTACAGTTCTTGATTGGAAAACGGCCATTTCATAGTAGAGAAACATACTAGTTTATAATTAAAAAGTTCAACTTACATATTAATAAATCAGTTGATAACAAAAATTACAAAAATTTACCTTACTTAAAGTGTGGCAACAACGGACAGCTCAGGTATCCTCAAGACAATTTCCCGCTCTGAGGAGAATAGCCCGTGTAGCTTTTATTTATAGGA
Organism: Ostrea denselamellosa; assembly: GCA_024699665.1. Lineage (NCBI taxonomy): Eukaryota > Metazoa > Mollusca > Bivalvia > Ostreida > Ostreidae > Ostrea > Ostrea denselamellosa. Next base: position 2,593,347 of record JAMZEH010000066.1, on the reverse strand, counting down.
TATAAAAAAAGTTGTTTAACCGGTTCTAGCAAGAGTGAGTGAAATTCTACAAACTAGCTTATCAATAGGAAGTTGTGAATAAATTTCATACAATTAATATAGCACAACCTAATATTGGAAAAATATGTAGAAAATTTAATTAGTTAAACAGATCACCTTGCCACATTTAGAAAGATCATAAAGCTGTGAACATAAGATTCCAGAAAGAAGCTTAAATGCAAATACGAGACTCCCAGCAGGTCTATGTATGGACTATGGTACTCAGGTGACTGTTAAGGCCTATGGGCCTCTTGTCTTACTATGTATGACATTTACTTTCAACTAAATTTGATACAATGAATGCATGAATAAATGAAGTTCTCATGTTTAACATTGTAAAAATATAAAGTATACACCAATAGAATTGTTCTAGATCCATTTTCTCACTAAGTCATCTTCCATTCAAAATTTACTGCTAATTATTAGCTCACCTGAGCTGAAAGCTCAAGTGAGTTTTTCTGATCACCCATCATCTGTCAGTATGTCCATCTATCTGTCTGCAAGCTTTCACATTTTCGACGTCTTTTCCAGAACTACCGAACCAATTTCAGCCAAACTTGGCAAAAAGCATCCTTGGTGGAAGGGGATTCAAGTTTATTTAAAAGAAGGACAACACCTTTCTTAAAAGGGAGATAATAACAAAATAGCAAAAATACACTGAAAATTTTTTAAAATCTTCTCCAAAACCACTGGGCCAGTTTCAAACAAATTTGGTACAAATCATCCTTGGGTGAAAGGGTGAATCTGTTTGTTCAGAAAAGTTCCAATTAACATGGAAGCTTCCTGACATAATGTAAATTCAGTTTGTTAAAATCATGACCGTAGGGGGTAGTGTGGGGCCACATTAGGGGATGAAAGTATTATATGTGAAGGTATAGAAAAAAATCTTTAAAAATCTTCTCAAGAACCATGAAGCCTGAAAAGAACAAATTTACATGGCAGCTTTCTGACATAGCACAGATTCAAGTTTGTTTAAATCATGGCTCCTGGGGGTAGGGTGGGGCCACAATAGAGTATAAAAATTTTACATATGAATATGTATGGAACATTTTTGAATATGTGACAAGGTGACTTCAGTGAGCAATGTGGCTCATGGACCTCTTGTTTAATATGAACTATCTTGAATGCATCATGTGAGTTTGTTAATCACATTCAGAACTAATCTTTCCCAGTATTCATTGTCATCTGTAAGATAATTTAGAGCTTGTTCTAGAAAGAAAACTAGAGGATATGTTGATATTTCGGACAGTTTTTTTATATATTTCGGAAATACTCATCATTTAAGCATTCAATATGGGCATGTTGTATATCATTTGATTCCTCTAACATTTTAGATTGTGTTCTTGAGTTTCATCAGATTTTTTCTTGTTATTTATGCCACATATTAACACTTAAACAAAGTCAGGTAGAAGGTTGTAACTTCGGACAGTTAGTAAATTCAGTTGTTGTCTTTTATTTTGTGCTTCAATGGAATTTTATGCCTTTGTTTTTGCACACTATTTTTTGAAGTGGTTTTGTGTTTGGTTACAATATTTTAAATACATCTGTAACTTTTACCAGAAAACTAGGTCTCATCGGAACTTGACTTTGTTGATCAAACAAAATGGATGCCGGCATCTTTGTTAGTGAAGGCCATGTATATAAATCAACCAATCAGAGTGCATATGATTAGGTGTTTTCAACTTTGTAAATATATCAAGTTTGGAAATAAGTTTAAATTTAGAACAAATAACAATAGAAATGTAAGATATAACACTTTTTTATTGGCTGTCCGAGATATCGCCCCCATCTGAAATATCAACACTTTCCCCTAATAGATCACTGTGAGTAACATGTACCTGAGATAATTGTGAAATAAATTCATTTTCTTTTGATACAGATGTTTGGCACAGATATGATGGAGTTGTTTTACCAGTTCCAAGCCAAGAGTATGTTCATTTGACAGTCCCACTATTTGGATATGAATGGTTTGATACCAAGAGCTATGAAGAATATGTAGCGAAAATGTTAAATTATGCAGTTCAGACATTTTTCCCATGTTGGAATGGATATTTCACAAACAATCCTAAACCTGCCATAAGTGCAGAGGAGGCCATCAATACAATTGACATGATTTGGATGGGATTTTGGTCAAATTATGGATTTATGATGAAGAAATGGAACCGTCAGCCAGAAAAATATCGGAAAGAAGTTGGACAGGTATAACAAACTATATTTTTGTTTACTAAATAATTCTGAATTTAAAACGATACTTTTGCATTGTAGCTAACTTGATTTATCCATTCTTAAGCTACTAAATTATCATGATAAGGATCATATATGTGAATATATGAAAAAATTTCTTAGTAGGAGTAAATATTTGACTGATGAAGAATATGCTATGTTTTTAGGTTATCAAGTTAAACTCAGGTGACCTATTACAATTGGTCAGTGTCTCTCATCGTCAGTTGTCCATCGTGCATAGCAATTGAACATTATTAACTTCTTGATAACTACCATTCCCATTCTTTTCAAATTTGGTATGAAGTACCTTTGGAACAGGGGTGACATAAATTGTAATTTCAGGACTCCTGCATCCCCGGGGCTTAAAGGGGCAGTGGAAAACTCTAAAAAATTGACTAATTTTCAAAATCTACATCCTCATATCTGTAAGAAACACTATATGCATAGTTATGTAGAGCAGGAAGGCTCTAACAAAAATGTAAATTTTATGATCCCCAGGGTAGAGGTTCTGACTTCAGGGCACCAGGGTCAAACTTGGCATAATATTATGTTTATGTGTAAAATATTTAGATAATATTTTCTTTATTGCATAAATACTAAAATGAAATTAAATATATGTTATTAGAAGGAGTAGGCATGTAGTCCTTTATCAAAATTGTAAATTTCATGATTCCAGGGGTAAGAGTTTTAGTTCTAGGTAGGTCCAAAATTATTGTAGTGATTATTGTCTTTATTACTTCAAAAACTTCTTTATTTTTGTTAATATTATATAAAACTGATCATATATTAAGGAAAAGCAGAAAATGATGTACAAAAATTGTGAATTTGACAACCCCAGGGATCTGACTGTAGAGTGGGTCCAAAATAGTCATACATTGTATAGTGAAGTTTTCATCAGTATGGGCACTTTCAGGGGTATTCATGTTTTTTAAAAGAGCACATATTGTTTTACATTGCTGCGGAATATTAAAATCTAGCCTAGATATGCAAAACAGGAAAATTATTATAGACTGCATAGCCCTTGAGCTAGTGATACTTTTAATGAGTACTCGCGTTACCAATAAGGCCTGTGGGCCTCTTGTTACATTATGCACCTGAGTTAAAACCTACAATAAGGATGATAAGAAAGTCAAATCCAGGGCCATAGTCAAAAAATATAATATTATTTATAACCTTCAACATGCATGGCTACATTTGAATTCAAATTTGATTTCAGGCATTTCTGGAGTTGTTACGGCCCATCTTGCAACAAATTACAAAAGAAAAACTTCCTGTATCTGCAATTGGGATCCTTTATCTTGTGGAGAAATTTTACCTTGACGTCAACAATATAGAATACACATCATTGTTCAAATCATTGGTTTTCGATGGTAGCAAGAAAGAACAATCCTTAGCCACCTACAAAGAAATCATGGAAAGCTTTAGTTCAGAGTAATATACAGTTCTTACTTTACAAAATGTAAATTATTCAAAGCATTGTCCATTCTATGGATTCATAACAGTAACACACACCTTAAAAGAATAAGAGTGGTCATTTATTCCACTCCTATTCTCAGAATAAGTGGTATTTTTGACAGAATGCGTGTCTCCAGGCACTACTTGATAAATACATAAAGTTACCGTAGTAGAGTTCAATTCAAATATAAATCTACTTAGAATTTTCTCTCAAAAAAACCCCTTTGGAAATTAATAATTTATAAACTACAAATCAGAAAACCCACAAATTTTGCCTAAATATGTATGTCGCCAAAGGGGTATATGATATTTCCACATTTGTAAAACCTAAGATGACTTTCATGATATATTTCTATCAATATTTTGTGTGGATGAATATTTTAAGCAGGTATGAAAATACGTTGAGATCATTTTTATAATCATTTTTTTGACTTTACCCAATGTCACCAAGAAGTGCATAATCTACATTGTCTTATGGAGACAAAATATCTCATAAGAACATCTGCAAATTGTGTTTTTAATCCTTCATTTTAAGCATGTAAGGTACGTGATTGCATGATTACTATTAAAGTAAATGTATATCTAGAAGTATGTGGGTTTATTTTATATCATATCGTGTACAGAGCATTTCTTGAGCAAACAGATTTATTTGTCAATACAAAATCTAATGAATTTGTCTATTTATAAGCAGATTGTAATTTACGTTTTGTAATCTACATTGCCATATCATTGATAAACTTTTAAGAAAACAAGTGATCTAGGTATTTCTTTGAAATTTTTGATGATTATAGGCAACATTTTTATATTGTAAATCAGTATTTACTGCTTCCAATTATGCCATGCACTTGACGTTGTTTTGATGTGAAATTTCAAAGTCGGAAAAGAAACAGCAAATTGCACATCCTTATTAAATTTTGAAAGTAGTAAGTGCTTTATTTTTAGGTCACCTGTGTAAATTCAGGTGACCTATTGCAATTGGTTTGCATCTGGCATTGTCCATTGAGTATGCGTGCATTAGCAATTGAACATTTTTAACATCTTCATTCTTCTACTACCATTCAAATTCTTTTCAAATTTGATATGAAGCATCTTTGGGACATGGTGGGCATGACTTGTAAATTTCAGGACTTCTGCACCCCTGCCAGGGGTCTTGGGGGAAGTGCCAAAACTGCCAAAAGGTGAACAATTTTCAAAAATCTTCTAGCACATCTGTAAGGAAAACTAATTGCATAGTAATGTAAAGCAGGAAAGCCTCTACCAAACTACCAAAATTTCATGATCCCCAGGGTAGAGGTTCTGACCCCAGGACAGGGTCAAACTTGATATATGGTATTTATATGTAAAATATTTTTTAAAATAATATTCTATGATGCTATTGATACCAAATTGAAACTAAATGGATATTTATAATGAACAGGTAGCCCTTTACTGAAATTGTAAATTTCATGATCCCAATCCCAGGGGTTGGGGGTTTTGGTATGAAGGTGGGGACAAAATGGTCAGTGATTAAATGTGTTAGCAATTGAACATTTTTAACTTGTTCTTGATGACTACCATTCCAATTCTGTCCAGATTTGGTATGAAGCATCTTTTGGACAAGACGGACATAAATTGTAAATTTCAGTACTCCTGTCCCCCTGGGGCTTTGGAGAGTGGGGCTAAAACTGCACATTTGTAAGAAAAACTAAATGCATAGTAATATAGAGCAGAATAACTTCTACCAAAATTATAAATTTTCATGATTCCCAAGGTAAAGGTTCTGACCCCAGGGCAGGGCCAAACTTGGTATTTGGTATGTAGTATGTTTAAAACTTTTTTTGAAAAACATCTTTAATGCTATTGATACCAAATTGAAGCTAATGGATATTTATAATAAGCAGGTAACCCTTTACCACAATTGTAAATTACATGATCACAGGGGTAAGGGTTTTGGTATGAGGGTGGATCCAAAATGATCAGTGACTAAATGTGTTAACAATTGAACGTTTTTAACTTCTTGATAACTATCATTCGAATTCCTCAAAAATTTTGTATGAAGCATCTTTTGGAGAAGGGAGACATAAATTGTAAATTTCAGGACTCCAGCTCCCCTGGGGCCCTAGGGTTGGTGCAAAAATTATTAGAATAAGAGGAATATTCGTAAATTGTGAATTCTATTATCATAGCTCCTCAGGGGGGTCATGGTTTGGGCAAAAACTGCATTAAATTAAAAAAAAAAAAATCTTTGAAGTTTTAAAAATCCTCTCTACTCCCACACATATGGGAGAAAAACCAAATGCATGGTTATTATGTTCATGAAGCCCTTGACCAAAATTGTGAAATTTGGTGTTCCTTGGTCAGAGAAATATGGGCTGATTTAAATGTTTCAAACTTCATCTTTCCTTTTATTTAATTGAATGGGAATTGAATGCATATTTAGATAGATCATAAAGCTGTAAACAAAAGACTCCAGAAAGAGGCTTAAGTGGAGGTATAAGACTCCCAGACAAGTCTTTATATGGTCTTTGATACTCAGGTGACTGTTAAGGCCTTTGGGCCTCTTCACTAAATTGGAATTAAAAAAGCATCCTGTTCTACGTTATGTTAACTTTTTCTTCAAAAATCGTAAACGTATAAAATTTGACACCACGAACATGTATTCTTGATATAATAATTATAAGTTATGTAATTAGCATGGTAAAAGATAAATATATTTTTGCACATCCATCTTAAAAGATGCAACTTATTCTGAGGAAGGTGCAGAATACAAATCAAATAAATAACAATAAACAAACATATAATTATGAGTCACAATATATAGACTAGGGAAAATATTATGCCAAAAAACATAAGTTCAATTAATGTGTTTGACTAGAAAGCATAACATTTATATCTCACTGGAACGATTGTCTGGAGAACAATTGTCATTACCCCAGTGACAGTGTCATTAAAATATCAAACTTGTAAATTTCATGATCCCCAGGGTAGAGGTACTGACTCCATGATGGTGCCAACTTAAGTTTATATGTAAAATATTTAGATTCTATCTTGTTTAATGCTATCGACATTAAACTGAAATGAAATAAATACTTAGAAGGAGCAAGTAGTCCTTCACTACAGTTGTAAATTTGATGATCCCAGGAGTAGGGTTTTGGTATTAGGATGGACCAAAATGGTCATAGTAATTAAATACCTTTGTTATTGAATGAAATTTTCTTTAAATTCAATTTAATTGCTATATAAAAACTAGATGCATATTTTTTAAAAAAAGCAGAAAAAGGATGTACCAAAATTGTGAATTTGGCAACCCTAGGGTTCTGATCTTGGGCAGGTCCAAAATAGTCATATAGTGTTAAGATAGCATATTATTATGTAATATCTTTCACCAGTATAGGTACTTTCTGGGACATTTGTATTTTAAGAACACATCTTGTTTTATACTGCTGCTGAAAATTAGAATTTAGCTTAGATATGCAGAACAGAAAAAAATATTCAAGAGTTTAAAGCCCTTGGGGCTATTCAACTAATACTCAGGTACCTGTAGGCAATGTGTTTCTGTTAAGTCATCTTAAGACTATGTCTTTGGATATCGAATAATAGTAAGGAGAGAAGCCTGTTATGGTGGGGCTGTATGGTCCATATATTGTCATTCACATTCGTATTAGTTGCAGACATAAAAATGCTTGTTAAAATTTATCATGGCTATTTTTGTATCATTCTATTTATAGAAAACATGTTGGGCTTGGGAATTTTGCAAATATACATCAAAATATTTTGATACGGTCAGCACATACAATTATTATCTGCAGCATTAGATTTTATAAACAAAGCTTTGAAACACGACCCCTTGCAAATTGGAGAAAATTCCAGTTGCGTAAGAAAGAAAATTATAGAAGCTAACCAAATTGAGCTAAAAATAAAAGCAGAACTTGGAGGTTATTATGTATACCTAAGACAACTATTGTCAGTATCAAAAAAAAATTGTAGAAAATAAGATATCTTCAATGAGTACAAATTCACTATTTCACACTATCCATGTAGGGGGTATTATTCCCATTAGGAGAGTTCTAGTTATTTCCAGGTCTAGTGGTTAGACACTTACCAAGAATTGTATATAAAGCTTGCATTGTCTTAGAATGTATAGAAGCCACCCCCATTGAAGCTGGCTTTTTCAATGACCAGCCAATCACAAATAATCTGCAAGATGATCAAACTAGAGGAGACAAGTAAAAATCATGCACTGCATGTAGTTTATATATTAAATATCTTGAATGTGAATATTACACCACAGAAGATCTCTTTAAATGAATTTCCAGTTAATTACTGGTAAACCATTAGGTACCTGGAATAAAGGAGGTAATTGGCATTAATTATGAGCAGACAGTTCTCAGTATTTTGTCAAGTGTTATACAGAGTTCCATGAGACATGATTCAGAATGCAGAATGCTTTTTATATAAATGATATGAGAAATCTTTGGAATGGAAATAATTTGCTGGAATACACAAAATATCTGAATTATGCAGGAAATCTGGATTGCACAAGTTTTCTGTTTTTCTCATGTTGTGTAAAGTTTGTTCATAACTTCTTCACCTTTATTTAATAAATAATCGGTCTAATTTTTACAGTATTAAATGGGCATGGACACAAATTTTGAAAATATTACTTATATATTTAAACTTAATCTGTATTTCAAAAACTGATGCAAAGGTGCATTTGAGACATCTAAACTTTTCATTTTCAAAATAAGGCACAAGCCCTGTTAGATGACTCAATTAAGTTTAACAACTAAAATTAAAATCAGTCTTTTTGTTCATACCTCTGTACTGGTTTCATGACTGATGACAAGCATTTGTTTTCAGTCTTATTTTCTTATTCTGGATCTAAACGAAACTGTGTTTACAAATATTAATTTTGGAGCTGGTTTCCATGTAAATAATACAAAATATATTCTAAATAGAAATATTTATAATCCATTTACCATGTCCATGAAAGAGATTTGTATTTCTGTAACAAAAAAACAAAACAACCAATCAAAATTGTGTCCAGCCCCCTATATGCATGGTGAGATTATATTGGCAAGTTACAAGTACACTTGTATTTTGATTATAGGTTTTTGAAAGAACTATTGGAGGGGTTAATTAAACGATTCTGTAATACTACAAATCCCATGTGGCTTTGCTGCATACCTTTATGGCAATTTGTGACCAAAAAGGTAACACCATTTGAAAGAGTGCAACTCTCTGCCAAGCATGATCAATCCAGACCTGTTTGGTGGGGAATAGAGGATTATGATGTTGATCGTGCTGTGAGCAACTTGAAGAAAATAAAAGGGTAAGTGTATAATAATTCCATTTCTTTTCAAATGTACAGAACCTAAAGTGTACTGCTACACCACTTCCACAGAACAGAATGAAATGATTCTTGTATGGAATGCTGATCGGTTTGGAAATGCTTCCCATTTCTTAAATGATCTGCATGGTTTGCACAAAATGGTAGGTGGGGCTTACACGCTTTGTGAATGGTTGAGATGCTTTGATATTTGGGTCATTATGGAACCATTAAACCATGAAAAAATAATGAAAAGGAATTTGCCCTCTTTTTTTTTTTTTAAATGAATATTATACCTGCTCGACATGGTATTGTTTTTGTTTTGACAATTTTTTTTTCAGGTGAAACTCAGCATTATCATGTTTCACTTGCAGACATATCCTTCATTTATGCTGTTCACCTCTTTAAAAGCGAAAAAAATCTATCTATGTGAAGAAGATTACTACAGAAACGTAAAATTGTAGAAAATGTGACACTTATAATATGCACACATTGAATGATTTTGAAACAGATAATTAAAATTCGTACTACACCTCTTATGCCACCATTCAGTGCCATGTCACGTGCTAAAATAAACAAAGCTAGGTTAGACAATGATTTGCCTTGAAAAATTTAGTTTCCTATGTTAAAGTTTATTAATATTTTGTTAATGAAATGCTAATGTGAGATTATGAAACAAATTTTCTTGCAAAAAAGAAATAATGAGACAGCGACCACCACATGTTTTACGAAGTCATGTTGTGTACAGAGCGCTTGTACCTTGATTTTGGCAGATACCCTCTCAGGGTAAAGAAAGACCCTAAAGTATTTTTCTCTCACACATTTTATTACGTGAAAAAAATGTGCAGAATGTCTCGGACTTAAATTGACATGTTGCCTGATTTTCACAAGCCAGTATTTATATTTTTTGTCGTAAATAACTGGTATCAGGGTATACATTATCCATCCTCATACAACTTTTTATTTCTCTAAGCATTGTTTTTACAGGCAGAGCACACAATATTTATAGCACCTATTAATGTCTTTGATCGCAATCATATTCATAATTAACACTTTTGTATGTGGTATGTGTGTTGATTTACAATAAATTAAACACTAGTGTAACATTTTGATTTTATTTTTATAACATCGACTATTTAATTGATTTTAATTAAGTTTCATCAGAGGAAATATTGAGTTTGTTAAAACTTTAATGTGACAAAATCTTGTGCTTTGCTGCATGTATTTTTCCAAGTGAAGATCACCGCAGATGACCGTTATCTCAAAACTATATAGTTGCAGAGATTGCAAATTCTTATTCTTTGTTTAGAATTCATTATTTCTGCAAAAATATTCAGTGAAAATTAATGCAGTTTATCGCTTGGTGGAAATGTTTGCTGCATATAACCCGAAGTGCATTTTTTCAACAATTTTCAGGCCAATACAAGTGCGTATTATATTCAGCAAAATACAGTGTTAAATTTTAGGTTATTTTTGGAATGAAGTGAATTTATATTTTTAGAGAATTCTTATACAATGATTGAAGAAAGAATATTTGATAAAGAAACCAATATATGTTAGCATTTATCAGACTTGCACGCTCTGTAAGTTTGTAGGGGCTTGGCTTGAACGTTTACACTGCATGAAACATTTCTTGCACAGAACGATATTGCACAAAATGGTTTGCATGGAATGAAATTATTCTTGCACAGAATGAAACCATTCTTGCACAGAATGGTAAACGGTCTGCGTGAAATGCTGAACAGTTTGCATGGAACGCTGAACAATTTGCATGGAACGAAATGAAACGCTTTGGAGGTGCAGTAGCACGCTTTAGGGTCTGTAGTCATAATATAAATATAATAGATTGTATTTCCTGCAGATTTATTTAATTTCATTGAAAAAAAATTCTTTGTGTTTGTAGTGAACACGATTTTATGTGGATTAATATTTGTTGTTTGTATATCACATAAGAGTTACATACTATGCATATGATGTATAAACAATGTTGCCTATTTGCAATCCTAACTTTCTTGAATACTGTTACAATACACCATTTATATACCAGTAGTTGGATGCAGTGTGCCATAGTTAACAGCCACGGTTAGTCTTAGTAATATGCAAGCATTCTCGGGTACTGTTCCATGACACAAAAAGGGGGAGGAGGCTAGATTACATAACAAAATATAGGAGAAAATCTTTAAACATTATTTTCAAGAGCAAAATGGCTAGGATTCTGATATTAATATGCAAACATCTTCAGGTAGGGTAGGTTTGGCCCTATACAATACAGATTTAAAATTATTTTGGTAATATGTAGGAAAAAATTTGAAAATCTTCTCAAAAACTACAGGGTGATGAGTAGTGCAATCATCAAGTAGTAGTTTGTTTGAACCGTGGCTTTCCTAGTTAACTGTCCTTGAGGAGAATACAGTATTCAGACCTGCCATCAACTTTAAAGATACAGGTAGTTACCCCACCATGGTATAAACATGGCCCTGCAAAGCCTCACTATGAAAAACTGTGATGGTGTAATGCAGTAAGGATTAAATTTCTGTAGCTTGGTAAATATTGGATTTGTGTTGGTTGCACTGTATTATGGGTTATATGAGGGCTAATTGATATGTTGTGAGTCTCATATGTAAGGGTTTGAATTTTGGCGGACATACTGGATTATTATTCAACATAACCCCCTTCGGTATCTATACACTTGACAGCGATGTCTAAGGGCCTCAGTGCCACTTTTAAAGAAATCCTTTTCTTGACCGTTCAGAATCTCCTCCACTGCATGTATGACATCATCATCTGACTGAAAGTGGGTACTGGAAATAGCCATTTTCAGTTTTGGAAGTAGATGAAAGTCTGATGGAGTGAAAACAAGTGAATAATGCAGATGCTCAATCAATTTAAAGCCACAATCATGAATGGCAGCCATAAAAATGACAGATTTGTGAACAGAGGCATTGTCCTGGTGGAAAAACACGCGTTCACCAAGCTTTCCACAGCACTCAAGTTTCATATTTTCTAGTAACTGATTCAGAAGTGATGCATAATATGTGTCATTGATTGTTTGTCCCTTTTGGAGATAATCTACCAGCAGAATACCACCAGCATCTCAGAAAATTGAGGCCATAATCTTTCCAGCTGATAGACCAGTCTTTGCCTCTGTTGGGGTGAACCAGGGTGCTTCCATTGTTTAGACTGTTGTTTGGCCTCTGGGATGAAATGGTGGACCCATGTTTCATCCATAGTTACAAATCTCTGAATAAAGTTAGCAGGATCTACCTCTAAAAGGTTTAGATTAGCTCACAACAAAGTGTGCCTGGTGTGCTTCTAATCAACTGCCAGAAGTCTTGGTACCCAATGAGCTGAAAGGTTTCTCATTACAAGATCCTCTGTTAGAACGGAATGTACTCTTTCCTGTGAAATGCCAACTGTATTGGCTCTTTATCTTTTTGTAACTCGCCTGTCAGTCATAACAATATAATCCGGGTTAGAATAGATCCTCAGTACCCCTTGCTTGTCACAAGAGGCGACTAAATGGGCGGGTCCTTCTGATGAGACCGTAAAAACCGAGGTCCCTGTCACAGCAGGTGTGGCAGGGTAAAGATCTCTCCCTGCTCAAAGGCCCTGAGTGTTGAGCATAGGCCTAAATTTTGCAGTCCTTCACTGGCAATGGTGACTTCTCCACATGAATGAAAAATTCTCAAGCGGGACATTAAACAACATATGATCATTAATCATAACAATATCATAGACTTAATTGACAATTTCTGGGGTTGCAACAGTACAGGCCTTCGAGGAGGGGTGCCATCCTGAAATCTTTGCCTGCCATGTTTAAATTCCACTACCCACCTTTTTACTGTAGCATATGAAGGGACAACTTTCCCTAGTGTTGCTACCTTATCAGTATAGATATCCTTAGGTGCTAAACCTTTCTTATGCAAATATTGGATCACTGCTCTTTCACTGATTTTGTTCATTTTGCACAAGCCACTTGCCTTGTTTACTCTAGAGTACTACCTCATCAATATAAACTGACCAAATGACACCAGTCTTCTGGTACATAGCCTTAAATAGTCAGGGAATAGTAGGTCTGAAAAAGGACTTTGATGCTAATTTCCTTCAGTACAAGACTCGCACTATATCAATCAGCCCTTGTGTTAAGGCTTTGTTGACATATTTTTCAAAGAGTTATGAGCAAAATAATGTCATGTTTTGTGATGCTTGCCATTACAATGAAATCTAGCAGTCATTTGACTTATGAAACATTGCATTTTTATTGTCTTTCAGAGGTGATATCAAGGAAGTATTGACAACTCTTGTACCAATGTTTCCAATGAATTATCTCCTTCCTCGCAGTTTGATGGCTGGTTTGAGATATGAACAGTTTAATGATGTCTTTGACTGTTGTGAAATGCCTCCGGAAATTACATTAGCAAGCACAGTGTATTTTGTTAAATTGTCAAACGAAGTTGAAAATCAGAAAGAGGTATGAGAATGTTTGTAAACTTAGATAAATAAATATAGGATCTCTAACATGAAATACTGCAATAAGCTATAGTAAACCATAGTTTACTGAAATACAACTTTGGTGCTTTCATTTGATTTACTGTTATAAAATATTTGATAGTTTGATTTACTATCGATATTTTGATTTACTGTGGTAAAAACTGAGATTTTTTCATTTACTTTAGTTAAGACTTAAATTTACAATAACTGTGAAAACTTTCATGCTGTAGTAATGAAGTATTCTTCTGTTGACTATAGTATAATTTTGTTTAGGATTTCAAGAATTCTTTGATACATGATAGAGGCATGAACATGATTTTGGAAATAATACTTGAATACAGATTAATGATATAAAAGTACTTGATTTGTGTAAAATATAGCCACAAATCTAATTTGAATGTCAAAACCTGCTGCATACATTTTAAAAACAAGAAATGAGCACTGTTTACATGTTATGAGATTCAACATGGCCAAAATGTATTATTCCGTTATATTTTGGTTTATTTTTTCAGAGTAACTAAGTCTCCCAAATGAAGTTTGCAGACTTACTGTTTTTGCTTAGTTCTTACCATTCTTCTGTTTCTTGTTCTTTTGTCTGCAGCAATTCTTGGTAACCCATTGATGAAAGTATTTGATACTCAAGGATGATAGATCAATCTATCTAGTTGTGCAGAAATGTTTTCATTTCAGATTGAAGGGTGTTAGGGTACATTTTGGGAGATCAAATAATATGTGGAATCTAACAGAAAGAACTTTGGGGAAAAATTATCTCCAAAATTCAAAATCCCACCCAACAGATGACTTGAGCATCACTGAAGAGAAATTATTTGTCAAAATGTGCATCTGGTGCATCAAAATTGGTACTGTTTATGTTTTTTTTTTTTATATATAACTTGATAAATTTGATATAGTTGGGGTCTTCGGAAATGAGGAGAGAATGACACTGCCAACAAACTAGTATCAAGATCAAGGGGGGGCTCCAGTGATCTTGACCTCTAACCATACAAACTGATATAACTTTCGAACCAGGACCTACAAACTAATGTCAAGGTTAAGTGACTCCAGTGACCATTTCTTCTGACCTTGAACATAAAACTGGTATTTCTTCAGAACCAGGTCTGAAAGAGATAAGGGATTTTCAGAAATCATGATGAGATGCCATTGACCTTGACCTCTGACCTTGAGCATGAAAACTGGTATACCCTTCGAACTGGGATTGATAAGAGATATGGATCTCCAGATATGATACGAGAATATTACAAACTAGTATCAATGACTCCCTGTGACCTTGATCATAAAACTCTTATTAATTTTGCCATGTTTAAACAACCAATTTATCTAACTGAATGAAAAAAATACATTTAAAATAATACATGCAAGTAAAACAATATCTAAATAAAATCATCAATAAGAAGGTGTTATTTCTCATTAAGTTAGTAACCACTTGAAATTTGAATGCAATGGTATGTGCTTAAATTAAATATTCAATGGAACAGGTAAACAGTGTTAGTCTAAAAATTAAATCTCAACATTTTAAAATTTTATAAACTAAAAAATCAACAGTTGTATAGAACTGAAAATATGAGTTTGATAATCAAAGCCATTTTTTGCCATGCTGTAATATAGCCAAGGGAAAAGACGTTTGTACTTATCAGCTGATGCAAATTTTCTCTGATCTGGAACCATCGAAGTAGTAGTACTTGTTCTCAGCATTGGCAATTTATTGGAATTGAATTCAACTGATGGGCAAGCTAAGGCATTGTGTATGTATTCTGTTTCTGGTGAATTTGTTTCTCAGTTGAGGTAGAAGACGATTGACATATCCCAGCCTCATGCTCCTGATTGCAATCGTCACCTGTCTGACCTGAGGACTGGGATATTTCAGAAGTACTGACATCTGAGACAGCAGGCTCTGTTACTTTAAAGAACATGCTAATATTTCTACAAGTTTTACTGTCATATTTTCTTAACATTTTAGTGCAATAAGCCTACTTGCTGTTGTGTGACATGCTTCGAGATTCATTCAGTACACCTCGGTGTCACCCCAATAAAGAGGTAACTGACTGAGGTGTACTTAATCTAGATAGTTCATACTTCGAAACAGAATGCACAATTTGCTATATAGATTTAACACAATTTTTTCAATATTTTATTTTTTGGAATTTTATCAGTAATTTTGGAAAATTTGAGTCTATTTTCTTGGGAATAGGGCCAAATATTGGTCCCTGAGAAGGTACTATTAAATCCCCGAAATTACAAGGCCAATTTTAACCATTTTTGGTGTGAAGCATCTCTAGGATATTGTGAACATATGACCTTACCACCCCTGGGGTCTCATGGGTGGGGCCAAATATGCTAAAATAGGCAATATTTTCAAAATGTGGGAGGAAAACGAAATGCATGGTTATGATTTCCATGAAGCCCTCTATCAAAATTGTGAAATTCATGACTCCTGGGTCAGGGGTTCCTATGGTGAAGCCAGTAGGACCATATACTGTAAAATGAAAATATTTAGTGCATGATTTATTTTAGCGCAGACGTACTATTATGCTAAATTAAGTTGTGCACTAAATTTAAAGATAAAATATGTAAGATGGAGTTGGTGTACCACATGGTGGAATTCTTTTTTTAGTTGACCTTTGAACTCTTTATTAACAAGTTGATTGAGGGGTTGCAATTGATCTGTGCAGTTGGGAGAAATATAAACAAGTTATTGTGCCGTAATGTTGATCTAACTTTGTCACTCTAGTGCCCTCGGAAAACGTCCCATAAAAGGAGTGCCTTTGCGGTGGCCTTAAGTCCCAATGTTTTCCTCTCAGACTGCACATAGGGTATAACTATGTGTCAACAAGGCTGAAAGAGAAATAACATTGTTATGTGTAAACAACTCAACTTTTTTGTTGTTTCTGCATTCGTCCAATGGTTCTCAGATTGTGTAATGACCCACCCATCTGGAAACTTGAATTTTGAATGACAACCTCCTGTTTTACCCTCATAAATAACTGGGGGGTCCAGTAGATGACCACTCGCAGTGCATGCTAGCATCACTGTGATTTGTCATTTGTCATCCAGTCCTGTTATTTTTACCTATTTACTGCCTTCCTCATCCATAGTCTAGTTGCCAACGAGTACAATGTTTACCCCTGTTTCGTCAGCATTTATTTCCATGGATTTCTGGATAGAATGCTTTTTCACAACAGTAGCTACCCAATGAAGAAATTCTTACTTTACTTTGTTAAAATCAACCAGAAGCATTTGCACAGATTTTGTACCCTTCCGTTTTGAGTATCCCACCCTGCATAAAATCAACTCTGCGAAAGGTTTTCCTAGTGTAATTGGACCACCAAACTCACTTAAAAGCGATTTATGATTAAATATGATGACAGCCTGAGCAACAGACATGACAATCCACGAATTTACAATCTCTCCGTTAATACACAACTTTTTAATATGACTACATACAAGTTCATCATACTGGCCAAGCATTGATGGATGACTCCTATCAGCTTTGAGTAAATCCTGTATACATTGAGTAGGTTTTTTTTTTTTTATGTGCTTTCATGTAGGCCTTTTATAAATTTCTGACGGTACTTTCACGAGTAGGGGATTCCAATTCCTTTGTGAAATCCCAAGCATTTTCAACAGCATACTTGCCCGCATTTCTGGAAAATACACATTATAAGTCTCCCACTTCTCCCTTTTTGGAGTTTTAGGCAATTCAATAGAGTTATTAATGAATTCACATAATTCGAATCCTCGTTAGTTTGCTCATTCTCAGGGTCCGGCAAAAATCTGTCCCTTTTCCATTTCTTTATGAACTGAAAAATAGACATGACTGCATGTATATAACTACTGGATAAAAGCGCATAAGAATGAGTATTTTATGTACGGATGGTTTTGGACAGGTGATAACTGGCCATTGTGAACAGGGTTTAAATAATATACGATACAGTGTTAGTGCTAAAATTATGGACCAGGTGGTATCACTGCACTAAAATAAGTTTGCGTCAAAAGGTTTTCCTTGCTGATAGCACTAAAATATTTTTGCGCCAAACATTCTCCTTTTACAGTAGTGAAATTGTTTTAAATCTTGGAAAATCTTGTCTACTTCCATATATATATATATATATATATATATATATATATGAATGAGAAAAACTAAATGTATGATTATGATGTCTATGAAGCTCTCTATGTAACCTAAATTGTGAAATTTGTGGCTCCTGGGCCAGGGGTTCAGGCCCTAAGGCATGGCCATATGATGCAAATGTATTAAATCTTAGAAAATCTTCTTCTCCATTCCAATGTATATTTGAATAAACTAAATGCTTGATTATAATGTTCATGAAGCTCTCTACCTAAATTATGAAATTCTTGACTTCTGGGTCAGGGGTTCAGGCCCTAGGGTTAGGGGCCAGTATGGCCATTTAGTGAATGTGTATTAAATCTTAGACAATCATCTTCTCTATTCCCATATACATCTGAGAAAAACCAAATGCATGATTATGATGTCCATAAAGCTCCCTACTTAAATTGTGAAATTCATGACTCCTGGGTCAAAGGTTTAGGCCCTAAAGTTGGTTTTTGGGGAGTAAAATTTTGGTTCTGAAGTCTGACTTATATGCATACACTACAACTGGATTTTTTTCTTGCCACACTACTTGCAAATTGTGACATTTTGATGGTGTTTTTAATGCACTAATGTCAATTTTTAAAATCGGTAACAAATCACCATGAGTGATCATTTGAATAGGGAAATAGCAATGCTGATACCACTGCAATGTTATTAGTGAAAATATATTTAATTCACCATTTTTACATGTCAATTAAAGTCAACATTTCACTTAGAGCAATAGGGTCGTAAAGTACATCAATATTCTATATTTCAATAATTGCATGGAACCAGATGTGAAGATTTTTTCTTTCTTTCATTTACCTGTAATATCATTTTATAGGGGAGCGT
Organism: Ostrea denselamellosa; assembly: GCA_024699665.1. Lineage (NCBI taxonomy): Eukaryota > Metazoa > Mollusca > Bivalvia > Ostreida > Ostreidae > Ostrea > Ostrea denselamellosa. The sequence goes on along the minus strand of JAMZEH010000066.1, from coordinate 2,574,868 downwards.
GCCATTAAACACATACTGCAGTATGGTATGGCACAGTCAAACAACTAAAAAGTGTCACCTGCAGTAAGGTAGATCCCCATTATATATTACAATTAAGCTATTGATTATCCCATTATTTTTTTTCAAAACTACAATCTATATACATGAGTATTTCATGGAAAAATTCTTCAAAAGCTGTGTTGTCTCAAATCTTACCCCAAAACTCCCACATCTCACCCTTATATGATGACAATCTCATTTCTTTGCCTCATTAAATTAATCACATGTTTGAAATGTTGTAAGACAAAGAGACATTAGAAGTTCACACATGGCACAAAGGTGGCTTATGACCAGATGTGTAATGATCAATCAGCCCATTCTGTTCTCATGGTTTGAAAGATGCACTCCATACATTACCAGCATGTAACACTTTCAATATACATGTACATGCTAGGTTTTTGTTTATGATACTCAGCTGTTAAGGCCCATGAGTCACTTGATAAAGCAAGAGTTGTAAGATGACTGCTCATCCATTAATTCACACTGGCATGATCAACTTCAATAAAAGTAATATGTATCATATCTTTTATAGGTTACAAAGAGGTGTTTTGAAAATGTGATTCAACAAATAAGGAAACGACACAATGGAACAGAGAATATGTAAGCTTTCATATTTTGTCTGAATTAAATATAAATCTGATTTGAAATGGTGGTAATTATATACAAATAATGAAACTAAGGCTGATAATTAATGTAATAATTAATTAACCATTTCAATATGCAGAACCATGGGTTAGACTGGTGAGATAGACAAAACTGTTCAACCATCTTAGGCAAGGGAATTTTTCATTTTTTATATGCCTGTCGAAGACGGGATGTATTAATTATGCTATGGTGATCATGTCCGTCTGTCTGTCCCACTTTGTGTCTAACTCATAACTTAAATACTGTGAGACCTAGAATAATCAAATTTTGTCAGATGATATATCTTGGACAGAAAGTGGGTAACACTTTAAAGTTAAGTCATTGTAACCTTTGATTAAGATGATATGGCCAAATGTGGCAAAATCCTCTCTGACTTGTAATTGGACAATTATTTGGTCTAATATCATCAAACTTGGTATGCATCGTAGGAAGAAAGTGTGTCACACCCTAAATCAAGGTCACTGTGACCTATGAATTAAGATGATATGGCCATATATGGCATAACTTTTTTTGGGCTCATGTAGATATGAGTCCTGAATCAACAAACTTTGTCAATTTGTGCATCTGTATAGAAATATAAATTGTAGCTTAAAATCAGGTCTTTAAAACTTTTGAAATAGTATTTATTAAATAAAAATAAAGTTTTAAGAGAGGTAATCCCTACATATGTTAGAGACTAATACAGCAATTTATTCAGTAATCATTACATCATGAAATACACACATTTTTTTAGGTAACCTGTGTAAATGCAGGTGACTTATTGCAACTGGTCTGCGTCTGTTGTTTGTCAACCACCATGCGTCATGCATTAACAATTCAACATTTTTACTGCTTCTTGATAACTACCATTTCAATTGTTGTCAAATTTGGTTTGATAAGCATTTTTTTGGGACCTTGGGGGTGGTCAAAAATTGACCAATTTTCAAAAATCTCCTTCTCTACTAATGCACATGTGCCAAAAAATCTAATTGCATAGTGATGTAGAGCAGGAAGGCTGAAATTGTAAATTTCATGATCCCCAATTTAGAGGTTCATACCCCAGAGCTAGGTCAAACTTGGTATATAGAGTATATGTATAAAACACTCAAGTAACATCTTCTTTAGTGCTATTGATGCTAAACAGATATGTAGAAAGAACAGGTAGTTCTTTACAAAATTGTTAATTTGATGATCCCAGGAGTCGGGGTTTTGGTATCAGGGTGGGGCCAAAATGGTTAACTATTAAATGTGTGAGCTTCTTCTTGATAACTGCCATTCCAATTCTTTTCAAATTGGGTATGTAACATCGTTGGAACAAGGGGAACTGAATTGTAAATTTCAGGACTCCTGCCACCTGGGGCCTTAGGGGCGGGGCAAAAATTGCAAAGAATTTACCGATATTCAAAAATCTTCTCTACAGTTATCAGTCCAAATCTGCACATTCGGACTTAGAGATTTATTTAAATTTTAAGATAGATTTTCTCTGTGAAATGTTTCAAATGATTTTAAAAGGCAAAGGTAGAATGTTTGACTTTTAAAATTCCAATTTTATTCATTCTGATTTTCTGGAAAGTCCTGAATCTTATTTATATAATCATTCAGTCTGTGTTATTGAAGCGTTTAAGCATTACTGAAACAAAGACAGAATTGAGGCACTATGTGGCAATACATAGAAGTTGTTGTAAACCTGTCACAAAACTCATCAAAATGAATAGAATCTTATGAAAGCAGGAAAGAGCAACTGAGGATGAATTAAAAGGAGAAATGGTCAAGAAGTTTTATGGGTATTTGCTAAATGGTTGGAAATGGTTGCAGTATGACCAAGAGAAACAGTTGATGTTTATCATGTGACAGTGTGTACTAATGAATGCCTTGCATTATTTTTTTATTGAGTCGACTTGCAAAGCTAGATGCTCCTTGCTGTCACCGGCACGTGGATTTTCAGCCACTCACAACCTTTTGTTTATTCTTGTTCATCAAGGTTGTCAAAATTTGATGTGCTTTTTTGAACGTCTTAAAATTTTGAAGACATACCATATGTTGAAATTTTTATAAAATAGTAATTTAAATGAGTCACCTCAATAAAAAACTATATGTAGTGCGCATGAATACATGTATGCAAATTAGAATGTATAAATATGTCAACTACAAGAAATAAACAAATCTGAGTGTAAACGTGAAACAAATAGCAGTATGATTTTTTATGTAAATATTTTATAGTTAAGAAAGTAAACATCTCGATTTCTTTGGTTGAAAAAGCATGGTAAATATATGATAATGGTATGAGTATGTCTATCACAGCCAAGTCATACTACCCATCAAGGCCTCATCGAAAGTGTGCAAAAACCTAAATCATGTGACTATTTCTGTGGGAATTTATGTGTACACATTGTCGTCAGTTGTGTTTTCGAATTCGGATTATTTTGCAGTTGCATAAATAATTCAGTTAACTGTATCACATTATTTATCCATGCTTTAGCGTATTTCGCCAAATATACTGTATTTCATATGCACTCCCCTAATACTGAGGAATTATCACAGTTCATGTATGGATAATTGCAGCAACTGACCAAGTGGCATTCTTGACTTTTGATATTCTTCATGGTTAACTTCACCAGAAATCTTTGTGGAAGTAATGCATGTTTTCAAAAAAGCACAAGAATACAAGAATTGGTATACGGTGCAGCAATTTTTTAAAAAAAGAAAACAGTAGTGTTACTACATAGCGGTAATCTTCACTAAATATCTTGGGGAGATAATGTTAAATTCAGCAGAGCAAGAGATTTTGTAACACTAAAGTTTTAACACATTTGATATTTTCTTTGTTTAAACTTTAAATCCATTAAAAAAATTGTCAATTATAAGAAGAAAATCAAAGTTTTGAATGAGCATTCTATGTGTTGTAAAAGGTGCAATATATCGACCATCCCAGTAATTATAAAAGTTGATAATAATTAAAGCTAATAATTTCATTGCGCTGTAAACTTTTGGAGGTGATACTCAGGAATTCCGCTGCATTTGCCTGTCATTTACTGCAAAGGAAAAGTTGAAGACCCATGGAAATCCTGCAGAATGCAGAAAGCCACAGAGAGAAAGATTATAACATCTACTTTAATGGGGTGTAACATGTCAGACAAAATCAAGTGAAAAACATGTACACAAATTAACAATGGCTCTGTAAACCATTTGCTGGTCATGATTACGGTCTCATAATATTGTGGCACTTAAATTGCTCAATGATGAATATTAAGATCCAATGAATTTTAATTTATTGTTTCATTAGTTATAGGTTGTAAGCATAAATTTTTTTTTTTATAATTTTACATTTAAATAGGTGAACAAGGCCAAGAAGTGCACAGTATCTAAACTATCTATACACACAGGCAACATGATCTTGCTGTTGAATTTTACCTGATAGAAAAAACCGTGTCAAAAAGTAATAAAATAATACGCACCTCCCTTAACCAACACCCCCCTCCCCCCCAAAAAAATCATAAAAAATAATGCGTATTATAGTTGGTGAAATACAGATATAATGTTAAGTATAATTATGCATTATTTCGATTGTATTTTTTCTTTAAGGGTGAATATTGAAAAAGTATAGAAGCACTTTGTGTAACAGTATTTACCATTTTTGTAGTATGGAAACCCATTTCAGTCATATTTCTAAATTTGTAACTATGTTTGAGATTCTATGAACAATTAATTTTCTGTTTGGTTTTCATTGTAGCTTTTTAGTTTCTGATTAAACTGTAAAAATATACACTGAGAGCCAGTACAGTAAACAGATTGTAAATTCACAATGCAGTTGGCTTCACTGATGTTTCTTGCAGATATCAACTGATTAGTCATTGTAACTTTGACTAAAGTTTTAGTTCAAGCTATTGATTTGGAAAACTTTGTTGGATGGTATCTTCTTACAACTATGGTACTTAGTTGAGAGTTCAAAAATGCTTTTTCAAACTGTTTCTTATCACCAATTTTAGTACAATATATTGATTTTCTTAATTTTGAGTTGCACACTGTTCACAATGCCAATGGGGATATGATTTACACTCATTAATATTCACACATTTTTAGTAAATAATCCACATAATGACAGGTTTTTGGGAATGGAATTTTTATTTTTCATCCTAGAAAAAATCAAAATGCACCATTTTTATTTATTTATTTTTTTTTGTCTCATTGAGACAAAAATATGTATGAAGCACATTAAAATAACTCAATCCATGAAAATTTCATGGCTTAAAAGCTATTTATTTCCTAAGGCAGGTACATGTAAATAAAAATTAATTAAATCAACTCTGAATTTTTTTTATTTCTTATATATTTAAAAGATGTTTATAACAATTTCTTTGTCTTGTCAAGGAAAAATAAATAAGATTTCTTATAGCATGTATAATAATGATTTCTCCCCAGAAAATATGATTTTGGACTTAGTCATTTTAAAGTAAGCCAATAAAATTGTTTTTCAGGTCTAAAAATTTCATTGTTTTATTTAGAGGTTTGTTCATGGTGTCATTTTATTTGTTTCATTGAGAGACAAATTTTGGTATAAAAACAATAATACAAAAAGCATTTCTTATCATTAATACTCAGTGAAAAATGTCAAAGTCCACATACTGACAGTTTTTTGGGAATGGAATTTTTATTTTTCATTCTAGAAAAAACCCAAATGCACAATTTTCTTTGTTTCATTGAGACAAAGAAAATTGTTTGAAGCACATTAACATAGCTCAATCCATGAAAATTTCATGGCTTAAAAGCTATTCATTTCCTAGGCAGGTAAATAAAAATTAACTAAATCAACTCTGAAATTTTTATTTCTTATATATTTAAAAGATGCTTATAACAATTTCTTTGTCTTGTCAAGGCAAGGAAAAATAAATAATATTTCTTGTAGCATGTATAATGAAGTTTTATCCCCTGAAAACGTGATTTTGAACTGCTGATCTCGAATTTAACATGTAACAGGATGTCCTCAGTTGGAAGGTGTGTAAAGACACAAGTGTTCCCGTTTGACCCGTACACACACACACACACACACACACACACACACACACACACACACACACACACACACACACACACACACACACACACACACACACACACACACTTAATTACTACTTGATTGAAATTTTTCTACGGGCTGAAAGAAATATTGTATATCAGTCGGGCTTGACTGGCAGACTGAAAACTTGGTTTCAAGCCCTGAAATGTAATGTTTTACCATATAGCCTGTTATTCTCATATTTACTTGCTTAAATATTGATTTCTATTTTTAATAAATATATAACATGAACCCACCTATTTGACGTATCAACTACTTAAATTCATGCTTTTCCCATGGAATGTGATGTGTCCATATGACACTTGACATTGCAAATTTTGATTTTTGATTTTTTTTTTGACATAGCCACATTGTTTAAGAGTTAATTGTTTTTCATCTAAAGTGTTAATGTAACTTTGTATTTTAATTTTATTTTAAAAGAATTGAGTCATGAGTAATATGGCTTATGTGAATTTCAAGACTGAAATTGGTGAAATTATGCTTTTTCTCCAAAAAACATCAAACTGCTGTAGGTTTTAGCATTTTGGTTGACTGTTTTAAACATCTGATGTGAGGAAATGATTGCACAATATAACTTGGCTCATGCTATGAGTAAAAAATGTTCTCTTAGATTTGTTCTTAAGTTTTCTTTAATTTTTTCCAAAATTGGTAGACCAAAAATGGCATATCGTGGGTCAAGTTCTTTCATGATCCTAGGAGGTAAAGGTTTCATTCCAGGGTGGAGCCAAAATTAAAACAAAATCAATTCAAGAATAGAAATGGCTGGGTTGCTTTAAAATATGTTGTCTTTAATGGAGATAGTTGTATCTCTCATTTGCTACCATGTTGAATTTTGAGGAATCTTTTGGGAAACCTGTTAGATGTGTTGAATACACACAGTGGGTACCATCTATCCACAGTACGCAAAGAAAATGATGAAGTTTAATTATTTGTAATTTTTCTATGAAAAAGTCTGAGCAAATTCAGAAAGTTACTTGCACATCTATAACAACTGCACAAGGTCTGAAGGATACCAAATCAAAGCTGTAAGAGGAATGCTTTTTGTCTTTATCATTTGAAAGACTTAATTCTTTAATTTACTGAAATGGTATAAAAACTAAATGCATATTTAGGAAATGCAGGAAAGGATGTATCAAAGTTGTGAATTTTGCAACCCAAGGTTTTGACTCAAGGATGGGTTGAAATTAGTCATATTGTGTCCATGTTACATATATTATGTAAAGTCTTTCATCAGTATAGGCACTTTCATGGGCATTTAAATCTTGTTTTAGACTGTTGCTGAATATTAGAATTCAGCTTGAATATTCAGAACAGAAAATTTTTTCTAGATTTCATAGGCCATGGGACTAGTAATGCTTATAACTAATACTCAGGTAATTTATAAGGCCCGTGGGCCTCTTAGTAATTCAATGTAATGGTTAATTTATATTGTGTTATTTCTGCTGTTGCTCACTCCTGTATACTTTAAGTGCAAAAAAGTCAATTTAAACATACTCATTAACAGTTAAGTACTTTGACCCCAGGGTTTTTTTTTATGGGGCATATTGGTTTTCTCCTGTATGTCTGTCTGAAGTTAACTTTGTTGTTAACTTTTGAATGGTAAGTGATAGGGCTCTCATATTTCACAACTACATATGAAGGCTGTTTTATATGTAATGTGTATTGTACCACACTATGATAACGCTTTGCACGATTTTGTGGATGATGATACTCTTGAATAGATCTATTCAATACCTTTCCAACAATATACACACAAGCATTCAGCTCCACATAGTTTTAAACTTATAGTCATTTCAATAGAGCCAGTCATTGACCACTGTTGTAAAAATAGTTGGGAAACGGGTTGAGAATATTGAAGAAATTAGAACTTATGTAAAAGTTTGCACAAAACTTGGTCATTTGGTAATGCAGATGTTTACTGAATTGGGGGAAGTTAATGGATCTGATAAGGTATCTCATGAGACAGTTCGTAGGTGGAGAAAGAAATTTCTGACTGGCATAGAGTCCTATAAAGATGCAGCAAAATCTGGCCAACTGTGACTGTAACAGGCAAGGCAAATGTCTCAAAATTGAAAGTGATGCGGGTGCATTTCATTTTCAAGCATATTTTGAAAGTACGAAAGATTTGTGCCAGATGGATACCGCATATATTGACAGGTGACCAAAAAACGGGTACGGATACAAACCGCTATGCAATTGCTCAAAATGTTTCCCAAATTCATTCAAAGACAATTTGCAAACATTGCTACTGGTGATGAAACATGGGTTCACTATTTCAAACCAGTAAGAAAAATTGGAAGCAAAATATGGCTAACTAAACACGGTAGAAGGCCTGTAGTTGCCAAAAGAACCATAAGTACAAAGAAGGTTCTTTATTGCATATTCTTCTCATGTGATAGTATAGCCATAAAATTCTGGTGCTAAAGGGCAAGTGTTACAGGTTGGTATTACCGAGATGTTATACTAAAAAAGCTCAAGAAATATTATCATAAACGATGCCCTGTGTCAGGATTTAGGCATGTTCGTCTAATTCATGATGATGCTCCATCACATACATCCGATCTTGTGAAGCAATTTTTGAGTAGGAGAAGATTACCATCTTGCCACACCCACCATACTCTCCAGATCTAGCCCCATGTGACTTTTTCCTTTTTCCAAAACTTTAAAAGTTCTTATCTGGTTGTTTTACAAGTCCCAATAAGCCCTTGGCTCAGCCATTAGTCAGTGCCTCAGAGGTCTACCTAAATCAGCATACCGTGATGCATTACAGATATGGATTCAGAGATTGAAATTATGTATTTCAAATTGCGGAGAATACTTTGAAGGAATGTAATGTTCATTTCACTATTTGAGTCAAATGCTTTTAAGGTATCATACAATACACATTACATATCGAACAGCCCTCATATGTACATTCCTTGTGACAAGATCTTTATCTTGGTAACAAAGTTTTTGATCTTGTAACCTTGATGATACAGCATTTCTTTGTTGTCATTGGAGCGTAGTGTTTCTTAATCTTGTTTTTCAAAAAAGTTCATTGAACATAAATGGTTTGAAAGCAATTTGATACCATTACAGAACCGAAATTGACTTGCACCAAGCCTGGATCACATACCACATTGCATCAGATTTTATTGATGCTGCTTTGAGATGTCAGACATCCAGCAAGGAAATTTGCTTGAACAGTTTCAAAATATTTGCTCTTGCTTTGTCATCATATGAAAATATGCTACAACGAAGAAAACTGGGAGAAAAGGAGAAAACACAGCATAGAAGTACAGATGCACCATTACAAGTACTTCATAAGCAAAGAGAGTCAATCAGAAGGTGGATGAGAAGTCTTCCTTTTTATACGGAAACCAAATCTTATCTAAAGGTAGGCATGATTTGATTTGAGGTAAGCTCAACATTCCACATCCAAGACAATTTTTTAGAGAATATTGGTTAAATGTACTGCAGTTTTTATATCCTCCAATTAAAGTTTTGTGTGTGTGTGTGTGTTAAATGTCTGTCTATAATTATGCCCCGCAAACTAAGTTTTAGGGAGGTATACTGGAATATTTGTGTGTCCGTCCATTTGTAAACACATAGACTCAATTTGTCTGGAGTATATCTATAATTTAGATGAACAGATTTGATTCAAACTTTATGTATATCTTATATGCATAATGAAGTTGTGCATCTTCTTTTTGATTGAGATTTTTTAACACTCAAGGAAGTATATATTTTCCAATTTTGAGGGTTGTCCAGAGTATATCTTATAAACTAATAACCAGATTCATTCAAACTTTGTGTATATATTATATACTCAACAAAAAAATGTTAAGGGTCATGGATTTTTTATTTAGGTAAGAAGAATAAATTTACAACATATTTCCAACATTTTAATTATAAATGATACATATCTATTCTTTTCAGGAATACATTGATTACAAAATGAAGAAAATTGATTACATTTAGAATTTAAATGCTCACTAGTGTACATAGTGGGGCATCATAGCTAACCTATTGTGCATTTTGTGATAAAAGCACCAAATTTGGCACTTGTAGAAAGGCGTATGATGAATAGATTTGGATATTTGGCCACCTCAGACCTAGCCTCTGAAAGCCGCGGCAGCCATTTTCCAATATGAAGGCCAAGATATTGGAGCAGTGTTTATAATGGGATCACTGGGAGGCTTTTATGAGTCAAATAAAGTCGGCAAAAGTTAAATGCAAGCATGAATTTAAATACTTAATAAATGCTAAAATCCACATATTATATTTTAATGACACATATGCATAGTACAATCAAACAGTCTAAATTAAATGTAGATATGCCTGTTTCCATCAATACACAACAAAATAATTCAAATCAGTTTGTTTATCATATTACTGTCCATTCTCAGTTCTGGGTGCACTCTCCCTCACACAGGCACAGAGCAGTACATTCAAGTGCAGCCTTTTTGCACTTACAATGCTTTACACAACCCTTCTTGCATTTACATGACAGTAGTTCACGGCAGCTTTGGGCTGCTTGTGGTAACCTTGTCCAGTGGGGTTCATACAGCCCCTCCTTACTTTTGGTCCACCCCAAGCTGGTTGCCGGAGGCAGTTCTGGTGGAGGAAGCAACACCTGGCCCCATACATGACCTCCTTGGTAGACTGCCCTTTTAATGTGCTCTTCTAGAGCTGCTTTGGTTGGATGAATCAACTCTACATTGTTCTTCCTTGTGAAAAGTTCCTTGCGTGCAACAACTCCAATTCCAACACAATTGACCAGTACTGGAACTGGGGACTTTCCTCTCTTCTTATTTCCATCATTATCTTCTTTCTTGCAAATGTGGTCATAGGCTCGATGTTGGAGGATGTGCATTGCAACAGCAGTAACCTGATGAGCTCTCCTTGTGCGGGTGATATGGGATGCCCACAAAAAAGAATCGGCTGTTCCAGGTGTGGTAATGTCGGCTTGCACCAGTGCCTGCACCCACCCACTCCCATCTAGCCAGTCTCCTGGTGTTTTCAGGACAGCCATTTCGATATGGAGACCCCCAAACATCACAACAACCTTATCTTCACCATATTTCTCTGGCCACTTCCACTGAATTTGCTTTGCCAAGGCAAATAGTGGCTGATCAAAGGTGTCCACCGGTGTCTGTCCTGGATTCAGATGTTCAACAGCATTCTTCATGACATCTATGGAGTGGCGGATCATGGCCACTGTGTGGGCACTGTCGTGGAACATGGGAAGCAGGGCTGTAGGGCAGATGGGTTGAACCTCTGGTGGCTGGCGGTTGGCATGAAAAGCGGCCCACGATATGTTATCTCCTCCCTCAGTATTGTTGTCTAGGACCTGCTTTGCATTGTGTAGCCAGAGGTATTCTTCCTCAATATGCTCTTTGGCCACTCTGACAAGTGACGTCACCCTAGCAGCAGGGATAGGCACATTCTTGACACTGCAGGTTACAGGAGGCACGTCTGTGTAGTACTGAGGCAGTTGGCGAATAAACATGCTTGCATCCCCAGATTCTCCAGTGATGACTATGGTTCGATCCACACCTTCACCCATGAAGCTGAGATGTTGGATCAATGAAATACCCGTGCCATGGAAGGAGGATTTTGCTGTTGTTGAACTCAGGTTATGATCTATGTTGTCTACTGCAGCAGTAGTGAACACCTTTCCACGCATTTTGGGAGGGCAGACCACTTTCTCCAGGTGAAACTGCATACACTGATCCCCATCTGTGCTGTGAGGCGGAGGACACGATCATACGAGATGCACATACCAAGGTGTGACAGTCTATCTACTAGTTCCTTCTTGCACGTGTGGGCATGCAACAGCAACCCAGCATATATGGGAACTGGTGTTTCTTGCACAGGGTTGTGCCTTACAGTGGAGAATGCTGAGGTGCTTTGCATATGCTTATGTTTTACACTGTTGAACTTCAACATTTGAGCAGTGGTAGCTGCTGCAGTGCTTGTGTTTGCCATTTGGTCCTTGATACTGGGTCCCTCTAAGATCATGCTCACCAAACGAAGCAGCAATGGTGGCACATAGTCTTTCTGGCATCCTTCAGGAAACCCAATGAAAGGCTTGGCTGCTCCAAACATGTGCCGACGCACGACTTTTGCGGCACGAGCAAGATGGATAGCATCAATGTCACTGTCTACATCACATGCTTTAGCGATAGCATCACCAACGTCTTCTCGAAATGCCAGCAGGATATCTCTTCCCTTGCTGTGTGATTCCATGTCAGGGAACTGGGCAAGGAGTCTCTGCTTGAGATGTGTGGGATGTACCCTGGTGTTGCTCCTGACGCCTAGATATTCCATTCTTGACTGGTAGAGTTCAGCAAGTTCTGCTAACTTGAACACTGGAGCCGTCTCTTCATCCTGTCTGGTCTCTTCAATAAAGAGCACAAGTTCAGCAAAAGCTACTCTTGACAGCTCTTTCTCTGCTTCAGTTTCGCCTGGTGATTTAGAAGATTGGGCCGCCCTGGCATGATTATATAACCCCGACAAGCATTTGGCGTGGTACTTTGCTTCAAGGGCCACCATGTCACCAGCACTGAGTTTGCCAAGAAGAGCACTGTCTTCAAGGAGGGTTGCACTGTCACTCACGTGCCTGTCCATTGTGAAAGTCACTGCTTCATGAAGCCGTTCTGAGCCTGCAGGTTGTTCACAGAAGAAACACGAAGGGGGCTTTGGCTTATCTGTGTTTGATGAGTGAGACCTGGTGCGTTTGTATGTAACAGCATTATGGCTATCATCAGCAGTTACACGCATTTGCTTTTTGAATCTCTTTAAATTTGTCCTGTTGTATTTTATTCGACAGGTTTCGTGATATCCAGCACTGTTCGCAACCATAGCTGCTTCAATTCCGTGACCTTCGTCAAGCCTGTGTAACTGAAGTGTACGTGGAAGCTCCTTCAGTTCATTGAATTTGATCAAGTTTTCTGCCAGTAAACTGTAGCCCCTGCCGACATCTGTTCGCATTGACTAAGATGAACGAGTCAGTGTCTCGTTCGTGTCCTCTTGACAGATGATACAAAGGTTCCAGTTCGTTGTAGTTGGATGTGAAGATGTTGAGACAGGTCGCTCTAGTCAACTAACTTGAAGCTCTTGGACATGGCTACTATTAAGCAATGACCACCATCATCAATCTGCTATTACAAATAAAATATCACCAATACTACTATTTCATTCTACAATGAACAGGTACTATCAAAATCGATATTTACAGTCAGCTCTAGCACTTTATCGATTTTTAAAACAGTAGACTGTTCTGGGAATAGACTTATTAGCCAATTAATACTACAAAATATATTGTGATTATGGTTATTTGACTCTCCTCCACCAGTGATGATCCGGGTTAAAATAGGTCCATAGTACCCCTTGCTTGTCGTAAGAAGCGACTAAATGGGGCGGTCCTTCGGATGAGACCGCAAAAACCGAGGTCCCTTGTCACAGCAGGTGTGGCACGATAAATATCGCTCCCTGCTCAAAGGCCATGAGTGCCGAGCATATGCCTAAATTTTGCAGCCCTTCACCGGCAATGGTGACGTCCCCATATGAGTGAAATATTATCAAGCGGGACGTAAAACAATATATAATCAATCAATCCTCCACCGGTAATTCTGTATGAAAATATCACCTGTCAACGGCCATTTTATAAAATGCCTCCCGCGACCATCAGGGGCCAAATCTGTGATGGCCAAATATCCAGAAATATTTGTAATATATTGGTCTATGTGGCTGTGAAGTTTGGTGCTTTTATCACGAAGTGTACATTTCTTTGAATATTTGAGCTATGCTGCCCCACTAACAGTCTCATAAAACCAATATGAAAGTGCAATTTATAGAGATTTCAAATGTCATGAGATTTGTTCAAATTCAATGTGCAAATGCTTCAATATTTTGTGTGATTATCATGTGCTAACACAACAGCATAACAAGACCTCAGGAAACTCCAGATAAGAGTTCTGATCATACGCAATGGGACCCTGCTCCATTCTTCGTGGAAAGCCTTTAATATTTGTTGGAGGGGCATGGTGCTGCTGTATATGCTGAAGGACATGCCATATGTGTTCTCTTGGGTTTAAGTTGACGAAGATGAAGACCATGGCATTCATTTCATTAGCAGGATATTGTCCAACAACTTGAGCCCATTGTGGTCTTGCGTTATCATCCATGAGAACAAAATCTTGACCAGTAGCACCTGCAAAAGGATGAACAATGTTGTGAAGAATTTCACCTCTGTACCTACGGCCAGTTAAAGGACCATTCTGAATGAAATACAGTTCTGTAAGGCCATCAAAACACATCCTACCCCAAACCATGACAGACCCGCCACCAAAGCGGTTATGACCAGCAACGCAACAGTCCTGATGCTGTTCATTTTTCTGACACCACACATGCTGACGACCATAATGAAAGTCCACACAAAACTTGGATTAATCTATGAACAAAGTCGGTCTCAAATGGCATAATTGCCAATGTTCATGGTGTCTGCTAAAATCAAGATGAGCATTGCGATGTGTTACAGTCAAACGTGAATGAATTGCTAGCTTGCGGGCATGCAAATTTAACATCTGAGTGGAAATAACCAGCCCATGATCATTTATATACTTCCTATTCATGTCTTCAGCAGACATGAACCGATTGTGTTTTGTCGAGCACAATTTCACGATCCTGATGAGCTATCATACTTGCTGGCCTACCCCTACAAGGTCTTTGTTGCACTCCCCCTGTGTTCTGGAACCTTTCCCATAACCTCCCAATTACACTCTGACTAATGTTAAACTGTTACACCACCTACATATTCTTCATATTGTACATAAAGTTGGTTTGTGATTAAGAAGATGCCTACAGACATTGTGGTCATGAGGTCAAGGTCACAGCATATCATGAATTGAAGTTTAATAAACTTTTATTGTGAAGTAATATTTAAAAAAGTTTCCAACTTACAAATTAAAGAGTTCTGTGAAATAGTTTTTTATGCCTTTTTTGGCCTGTCCGTCTGTTTGTGTGTCTGTCTGTCTGTCTGTGGCAAAATACTTTAACCTTGGTCATATCTTTTACACCATAGGAGGTAATGCTTTCATATTTGGTATGTGTATTCCCTGTGACAAGACCTTTCCATTGACACCAAAAGCTTTAACTTGGTGACCATTACAAATCTTATAACTCCGCTTTGTTGTAATCTGTGGGCATCAGCATTTCAGAAGCACATCTTGTTTGTTTTTTATTTATTTATTGAAGAAAGACACCTACTGGTGACTCTCAATAGCTTGAAGTTTTTAATCTCAAGAAGTGAAATCACAGTCCTAATTTTTTTCTCAATATAACTAAACAATCTCTCAAAGTTCTCGATCTCTCGAAGTGAAATTTGGGTTCCATAAAATATGTTTGATTATTTTTCACTATCAATCTTTCAAAGTGGTAGTTGAGCATATAATTATTTCTGCTTGGACCTTACCTAGATATTGGTGAATGCCTGGGGCTAACATGTCTGTGTTAATTAGGCAAATGAATTAAATATATAGGGAACACATGGCCTGGATTTTCTTGTGAGGTAGATAGTTAATTGTTTAATTGTAATTTAACCCTCAACTGCAACTATATGTTTGTACTTGACAGTAAGACATGAATTTGAGAATATGATTTAGAGACATGCCAAGGAAAAATTGTTATTTATTAGAATGTGGGCCAAAAAAACTGTCAAAAATTGACCAATTTTCAAAAATCTTCTTTACAATCAAACATGTGCAAAAAAGCTAAAAGCATAGTGATGTAGAGCAGAAAGGCCTCTACAAAAACTGTAAATTTCAAGATCCTCGGGGTAGAGGTTCTGACCCCAATATGAAGCTAAACTTAGTATTATATAGTGTATATATGTAAAACATTTAAATGATATCGTTTTTAATGCTATTGATACTAAATTGAAATTAAATAGATATTTAAAAGGAGTAGGTCATCCTCTACCAGGGGGTAATGATTTTGGTTCCAGGGTAGGCCAGAATTAATATAGTGATTATTGTCTTTATCATTTTAAAACCTTCTTTAAGTTCGCTGATAAAGTATAAAAAGTAAGTGCATATTTAGGAAAAGATGTACCAAAATTGTAAATTTTGTAACCTTCAGATTTTGACTCTTAAGACAGGTCCAAATTAGTCATATCATGTTATGTTACATGTATTATACATGTATTAATATGTAAAGTCTTTCATTAGTATAAGCACTTTCATGGGCATTTAAGCTCAAGTCAGCTTTTTAGTGTCATATCACCTTTTTTGTCATCTGTATGTAAACTTTAACATTCTCATTAGTCTGTGTCCGACTGTCCATCATTGTCATCCGCCATGCATTTTTAACTTCTTAATAACTATCATTCCAATTCTTTTCAGATTTGGTATGAAGCATTCATAAAATGAAACGGGTGACATAAATTGTATATTTTAGGACTCTTGCACCCTGGGACCTTAGGGGTGGGGCAAAAACTGCCAAATATTGACCATTTTTCAAGAATCTTCTTCTCAACAACCATATATCTCTAAGAAAACCTAAATGCATAGTGATTTAGAGCAGGAAGATCTCTACCAGAAATATAAATTTCATGATCCCTGAGGTAGAGGTTCATTGACTTCAAGGTAGGACCAAACCTGGTATATAATGTATGTGTAAGACATTTAAATAAAAATTGAAACTAAAAAGATATGTAGAAGAAGTATGTAGTCATTTACCAAAGATGCAAATTTCATGATCCTATTGGGTAAATTATTTTAGTGATTGTATTTGTAGGGAAAATCTATAAGTACTGGCCAAGTTGACGCAGGTGAACACTGTTGGCCATGGGCCTCTTGTCATTTGATTTGATTTAAGTTTGCTGATACAGTATAAAAACAAAATACATATTTAGAAACAGCAGAAAAGGATGTACCAAAATTGTGAAATTCACAACCCCAGGGTTTTCACTCGAAGACGGGGCCAAATTAGTCATATCATATTATTGTTACTTATATAATGTAAAGCCTTTCATCAGTATAGGCATTCATGAATGTCCCTTTAATTAGACTTGATGTTACCAGAATTTTTCGGGTTTCACAGATTTATTATGGAAGTGGGAGTTTTGAATTTGGTCACATAATCAAAAAGGACACTATTCTGTGAATTACACAGTGTATGGAGTTTACCACTGTGAATACATTTATGCATCATTGGCTAAGAAATGCCCAATTAGCAGCATTTGGAAACCCCCTTGATTCATATATACACATTAAATTCTGCATTTGCATAACATTTCTTATAACTGAAAACTTAAATGTAACTTAGCTTTTCTTTCATTTATTAAGTAATGTTAAAATGCCATTAACATTTTTAAAAATTACTCAAAATATATATAGTTGTTTATGTACAAGAACAGAATTGCGAAATGACAATAATGTGAATTTAAAGCTTACTTTATAAATTGAACCAAGTTTAAAGACATGAAGAATGTCAGTAACTCTTACAAAGTATGATGCACAATAAGAATTATGAAATTCATGACACCCACTTCAGGCCCTAGGTTGGGGGCCAATATGGCCATATACTAGTAGTGAAAATGTATGAAATATTAGAAAATCTTCTTCTCTACTCACATATATATTTGAGAAATACTGAACACATAATTATGATGTCCATGAAGCTCTTTAACTAAATTGTGAAATTTGTGGCTCCTGGGTTGGGTTGGAGAGGGGGGGGGGGGGTGTTCAGGCCCTATAGAGGCAGGGCCATATAATGTGAAAAGGCCAATATGACCATGGTGAAAATTTATGAAATCTTATAAATCTTCTCAACTTGCATATTTATATTTGAGAAAACTAAATGCATGATTATGATGTCATGGCTCCTAAGTCAATGGTTCAGACCCTTGTGCAGAGCCAATATGGCCACATAATGAAAATGTTTAAAAAAGCTAGGGAATGTTAAAATGATTTATATGCTTCAAACTTCCATTTTTCCTTCTTTTGTAATTGAATAGGAATTGTATGATTAATGATTGATTGTTTGTTGCTTTCCGCCACACTCAACAATTTTTCAGTTATGTGGTGGCATCCAGCTTTTGTTGATGAAGGAAAGAGTCCAGATACAGTGTACCTAGGAAGAGACCACCGACCTTCCGAAGGTAAACTGGCAAACTTTCTCGCATATATCGGCTCGAGCAAGAATCGAACCCACGCCAACTAGAGGTGAGAGGCCATGTGATTTTGAGCGTGATGTTCTAACCACTCGGCCAGGGAATTATATGCATTTTGAAAGATTATAAATAAACATATACACAGAAGACTTCATATTGAGGCTTATATGGAAATATGAGACTCCCTGTATGGGCTACGATACTAAGGTGACCATTAAGGCCCATGGGCCTCTTGTTTTTTTCTGAGAGAGAGGTTATTTGATCCATCTCATGTAATCACCATCTCTAATTAAATAGATGATGATCTGTGCATACGTAGTAGTTTTCGGAAACACATTATTTTTTAGACCCATCTAAATACTGGCATAACTTAATTGGATTAATTTACGCCTTTTTTTGAGAAGTCATCCAACTTCCAGCTTTGTATCTGGGGAGCAGTTGTAGCAAATGCAATGCCCTCTGGAGTAATAATGAGACATAAAATGATGCAATGAAGCATAATGGAATTAACAAGGAAAGCGGAATTGCAGAATGAGTCTCTATAAAATTAAGAATGTCAGGTTGTAGAATCTAATTTAGAATTTAACGAATGCAGAAAGCAATAAGGTAAGATGGAATTAGAAATGTCATATATTTTATAATTATAAGTGTATGAATGATGCAAGATGAAAGCAAACAAAACAATTGAAATAAAATAATGTGACATGGAATTTAAGGATGTCATGTAGCAAATTAGAATTTGGAATTGAGAATGGAAATTGAAATGTTGCAAGGTAACATGGAATTAGAAATGTCATACACATGTGTGCACACACACACACACACACACACACACACACACACACACACACACAGATAGATGAATACTTAATCTGTATGAATAATTTGACTTGACTGGGAGCCAAAGGTTTTGGATAAACGGAAGCTCTACTGTAGGTAGGAAAATTCTTTAAAAATCTTGACAACCATACTTACCTTACCTTAGCTGTCCTCTTTGCTCCTTGTGGAGCATAAGGTGAGGCACAGTTCTCTCCACCTTGTTCTGACCCTGGCGACTTCCTCTGCTGCCCTCCAGCTTAGCCATTCAGACTGGTTCTTCTCTCTCTCAGCTGTCCATCTCCAGGTTTCTCTTGGTCTACCTCTCATATGTTTGTCCTCGGGTGTCCATGTTAATGCCACCTTCTGGTCCTCTTCACTTCCTTTCCCTTATTTGGCCAGAACACACGGATTATCCTTCTTGGGTATCTGTTTTGGAATGCTTCGCACTTATTGATCTCGGCAACTGTCATTTTCCAGTACTCTGAACCATACACCAGTACTAATCTTATTTTACAGTTGTAGATTTTCACCTATTTTGACAACCATAAGCGTGGTGTAAATTCAGTTTTCTTCACTTAATAACTCTGGTTTCTCAGTGGACAACTTGCTGTTACAACAGATATAAGTTTGAAAACTGATAAAAACTGTGTTTCTTGTTTTTAGGCATGGAATGAGGTGCTCAGTATGGAAATGAAAGATGGTACAGTGAAAACAGCATTTATGGCAGATATGAGAGATGCATTCAAAGAAGACATTGATGGTCGCAATGTAATTATAAATTGGTCTATTAGAATCTGATTTTTTTAATGCTCCCCAAAAATTTCAGGGGAGCATATAATTGTTGTCATGTCTGTCTTTCTGTCCATCTGTCTGAGCTCCTATCTCCTAAACCTTTCATCAGAAGTTTGTATAATTGATCACAATTGTTCCTTGAGACAAGGACTTGATGAGCAGGGTCTTTCAAAGTCAATTTGGAAAGGTCAGGGTCACTCAGAACATGCAAAACTTCCTTATTTCAACAGTTTTGATATAAAAATTCCCATTTCCTAAACCTTCCATTAGACATTGATCATAGTTGATCACAAATGTTCCTTAGAACAGGGAACTTTAAAACCAAGATAATTTTTGAAAGGTCAAGGTCACTCAGAACATATACCTTATATAAGGAAAAATCAATTTTTTAATAGGTATTGATCATATATAACACAAATAAGTTCAGACAGAGGTTAATCAAGGTCATTATGCAATGGTTAAAGTCACTCAGAACATATCTCTTGTATATAAAAAAAAAATGTCATATAAACAGTATTTCAAGAGTTATTGATTTTGTGGACTAAGGTCTCTCAAGGTCAATTTGGAAAGGTCAAGATCAATCAACATATACCTTATATGAGGAAGAAGTTCCTTATTTCAATAGTTTTTGAATAGTTATTGATTATATTTCACACAATAAGTAATATTATACAACCAAAATGATCTGAATGTGCATGTTGTATAATGCTTTAACTAAAATAGCTCTCTTATAACTGAAGGAAATAAAGTGGAAATTATACTTTCTTAAATAAAGTGTATAAAACTTAAACAAAATGGCACCACTTTGTAAATGGTGGATATTTGGTGAACATCTGTGTTATTATTTTTTTCCAATTAATTTCATAATTACTAATCATTCAAATAAGCAATTTCTGAGATATCTTCAGTGATGGAGGTACATCCAGTGTTCTATTGGGTGGGTACAAATGTATACATATATTATAGACTGACTACATAAATAAGAATGAAAGTTGTGATAGCATGATCAAGCTTTCTTTATATCAGCCAGTGATATGCATTAAAGTTACCATATCAGAAGTAATTAGTTTGAATTGGGCAATTAAGTTAAATATGAAATTATTATTTCCTCTTTGACACGATTGATACCTTTAACCAAGAAATATTGTGATTTTCGATTTCAGTTTGAGCTATTTTATTCTCAAGTATTCACAAACTTACTAAATTTGTATTTCCCAGCAATTCAGGTGATTCCATGACAACTGATAATCATCCCTTAGTTTATATATGAATGCAGCGATAAGCATATGTACCCACTGCATGTGTACAAATAGACATTTTGCATCTCACTGTACATAAGTGTTAAACAAAGGGAGAAAACCATTGGGCGACTCAAAAATTGCATATCCAATTATAGCTTACAGACTTCATTCACCTTGCATATGAAACAATAAGAAAGGTGCAAGAAGTTATTCTGGAGCAAGTGTTATAAAACTAAAATTACCATTACATATTTCTTCATTATTATTACAGCGTGGATTAGACAAATTAGTAGACATTTATTGCTCAGACATATGTGAATTCTCGCTGCCAATGCAAGAAGCCCTAAGTGATGCAGCTTTGGAGGTAAGATATTGGACACTTAGTCTTATTTTTCTTAAATCTTTATAGATCACATGAGCTGAAAACTTCTTGTCTGGTGTTTCTTCAGTCCATAAACTTTTAACATTTTCAATTTCTCTAGAACCAAAGGGCTAATTTCAGCCAAATTTGTCACAAAGTACATTTGGGTACAGATTTAAGTTTGTTCAAATGAAGTTTCATGCCCTTTTTGAAGTGGAGATAATTAAGAAGTAGTAAAAATTCTCTGGCATCATTTAAAAATCTTCTCAATAACCACTGGACCAATTTCAATCAGATTTGGCATAAATCATTTATTCTTGGATAAAGGAGATTCTTTGTTCAAATGAAGGGCCATACTCCCTCGAAAGGTAACATGTAAACAAGTTATACAGTGCTCTCTTAATATATTGCTCGTCTTATTATGCAACCCTCCACTGAAAGTCCTAAAGAAGGGATTTCTCCCCACATTAACCCCCCCCCCCCCCCCCCCGTTATAATGCCAACCCCACATAATGCCATATTATGCCACAGATCTTCTCAAATTGTCAAATTTTATAGGTTTTACCTTTGATAATGAATAATGCCAAATCCCAACACCCATCAGTAATCATACCTGTACCTGGAGAGCTGTGTGACAAATTTTGACAGGTTTGATAAGGTATTCAGGTGGTCAGGTTAATTACAAATAATTGCTGAATAAAATTCAAAATTATCTAATTGTTTATACAGAATGTAGCTAAAATAAATTGTATAATTGAATTTCTTTTGACTGCTCAGTGCATTGTCAGTAATGGTGAATTTGATATATTGCCACAGTGAACCCATTTTATTGCCCAAATTTGTCTTGTACAAAAGTTGGCAATATATCGAGGGAGCACTGTATTACAGCTGGGTGTGTGTGATATATTCTTAAATGAAATTTTGTTACATTTACTGACAAGCATGATGGTGCAGGTACATACCTGATGGGTCTGAAACATGTATTACTATTTTGATTACAACATTTATGTGTATAACTGGAAACAAATGGAGTTAAAAGAGTCCTAAGTGTCCCAATCTCTGTTATCAGCAAATAAAAAATTTGTTGCAGGCTCTTCAAAAGGGTTGTAAATTGGATGACTCCATCTTACATGGCAAAGGAGTGGAAAGATATGGAAGTTTGTTGTCAAAGCTATTTGAAATCACATGGAAAAAAACAGTATCAGGGGAAAAGCAGTCTTTACTGGAATTCACACTAGCTTGGCCAAATTTTCGTCATTTTCTGGACATGTTCTGTAAGTATTAAAGTAATAGACCATGGGCCAGCAACAGAAAACCTCCCCCCCCCCCCTCAAAGGACTTTTTGACACTATGATTTTCTGAAAGTGGGTAAAAAAACAAGTTAAACGACGGTTGTTCGACAAATCTACATGGGGGCGTTTTCGAGATATGACCATTTCAAATTATGAAAAATCGGCAAATTCAAAATGACAAGTATCGCCCTCCATAGTGCATTGCGCTTTGAAAGCAGATGACGTATGCAAAATTTTAGTGATATATTTTGGGTGTTACAGAGGGGTTATTGTTAATTAAAAAGTAAAATCTAGAGAAGATAGAGTGAATTAGAAAGTGCTACTTGCTGAATGACAGCATAACTTTTTGACTTATCACTGATTAGTTCAAATTAAATCATTTCCATCATATAGGATTTGTACGTTATGTACAGATAGGCCTACAAAGGCTATATACAGAGCAACCTGTTACAGTGTTATTAATTAATTGACCAAAGGGCAGAATTTATAGATCTTTTTTAATCCTATAACTTTGAATAATAAAAAATATTGGATTTTACGTTTGTGTTAATAAATTTGAACAGCGTACAATATTGAAGCCCAGTTAGATATGTAATCAATACAGAGGAAACGGAGAACTATTTTTTTTAGGAATACAGCCAAAAAACGGGGGAAACGTTTATTTAGTGTTACATAGTTATTGATTTAGATATATCGTCCTACAAAAAATGCATAGTTTTTCTATTTTCTGATAAAATTTAACGATGTCACATAGAAAAAAGCCATTGCACCTTGGTTGTGGACAAAATTCAGTTGTAGGCAACAATAAAAAACAAGAAAGAAGATGCATCATACACTATGAGCAGAACGTAAAGGATGATGAGATTAAATCTTTTACAGAGCACAGTTTTCAAAAAGTTCAGGAAGTGGTGAGGATAAGTAAACAAGCCTCAAAAAGTATTAAGGGCATAGATTCTTTACCAGAAACTTACAATAATGACTTGCATGGCTTCCATCGTTGGTGCTATCAACAATTTACAAATGTTAGTTACTTGAAGCGAAAACTGACTATTGAGGAAAGTCAACGCGCCGAATCGAGTGAACAGCCAGCTTTCAAATGTTAGAGGCGTTCACTTAATCAGAGTTCACAATCAGTTCTTTTTCCTTCTGATAAATGTCTATTTTGCAATAAAGAAAGTCTAAAGTACAAAGGAGAAAAGCAGAAGCTGACAAAATGTGTCACTAAAACGGCAGAAGAGGTAATTAAAAGATATGCCGAAAAAAGGGGTGACTACGACATTTTAAGTAAAGTACGAGATGTTGATTTGGGAGGCGATGTATCACCCAATATGTAGGAGAATCTACACTAGACCCGATGACCGAAATACCCCAAAGACCACAGATCAAGTGAATATTGAGCACCATGGAAAGGCTTTTGAGTTTTTGTGTGAACATATAGAGGTGAATATCATACAAAATTACACAGTTGAAAGTATGACAATGCTCAGAGAGAGATAATTATCATTTATGCAGTGTAATTTTCCTGACTCGTATAACAAAGAGTACAAGACTTGCAAACTTAAGTCAAAGATAGAGAGACAATTTGGTTGTAGAATCAAATTTTGGAAAACACCCAAAGGCAAACTTCTGTATTCGGCAGGTGTTGCTACTGGGCAAGCAGTTGAATCTGCATTTGCTCTAGCCCTTTCAGCAGAAACACAAGTTGAAGAATCGGGTATGATTATCAGAAGACAGATCTTTGACTGTCACAAAACTGCAAGGTGCCCACCTCCTCCGTCATCTCTGCATATAGAGAATGAAGATCTTCCAAATCTTCTAATTACATTGCTCTCTCACGTTTTATCAGAAAACCCACCTTCTCTTTCCCCAAGAGCAAAAAGGTTTATGAAATCATGTACTCAGGACATATGTGCCTCTGTTACGAATGGCAAATGGATGCTACCAAAGCATCTTACTCTTGCAATGACTGTACGTCACCTAACTGGAAGTGCAGAACTAATTACTCTGTTAAATAGGTTATGTCATTGTAGAAGTTACTCTCAGACGCTGGAGCTTGAAACTGCTATTTGCAACGCAATCACCAGCTCACGTTCAATTCTGCCTGCAAGCATCTCTTTCAAATAACTCAGTAATTCATTTTGCCTGGGACAATTTTGATCTCAATGAGGAAACACCTTCTGGGGCTGGTACGACCCATACTGCTCATGGTATCGTTATTCAAGAGGTATTTGTGCGTGCGGAGGATACTCAAGAATTCTCAAAGCAAATCGTATTGGAAAGAAATAAAGCCAGAACAGTTTCAGTAATCTCTGAGGAGCTAGCTCCGTGTTTCATAAAGCCCAAAACATCTCCGACTGTGCATACTACATACATGGCCCCTCTGAAAGCAAACAGTGACAAGAGGGACATGTCTAATTTCGTATGGGCGTACTGTAGAAAGAGCGCAAGTGAACCCACTGTACCGCCTTGGGCAGGATGGTTATCTACAACTGCACCAGCTGGAGAAGTACGTTGTTTGACTGTTGACTACATGGTTCCAATCAATTGTCCCATCACAGAGAATGCCACTGTTCAGCAAGTCATTCAATTATCACAAGAAGCTACAAAGCTAGTTGGTCAGAACGTAACCATCATTACATGTGATTTGGCAGTTGCTAAAAAAGCATATGCAATATTATGGCAAAATCCGGAGAAGTACAGGGATGTCATTTTTCGTCTAGGAGTCTTTCATACATTATGCTCCGCCCTGGGAACAATTGGGAAAAGAATGAATGGGAGTGGACTTTCACACGTGATTGAGTCTGGAATATGTGCAAGCGGTTTAATTACCAAGGTAATGTCTAGAAAGCATTATAACAGGGCTTTAAGAGTTCATAAGCTGGTTCTAGAAGCAATCAATTGTCCCATCACAGAGAATGCCACTGTTCAGCAAGTCATTCAGTTATCACAAGAAGCTACAAAGCTAGTTGGTCAGAACGTAACCATCATTACATGTGATTTGGCAGTTGCTAAAAAAGCATATGCAATATTATGGCAAAATCCGGAGAAGTACAGGGATGTCATTTTTCGTCTAGGAGTCTTTCATACATTATGCTCCGCCCTGGGAACAATTGGGAAAAGAATGAATGGGAGTGGACTTTCACACGTGATTATTGAGTCTGGAATATGTGCAAGCGGTTTAATTACCAAGGTAATGTCTAGAAAGCATTATAACAGGGCTTTAAGAGTTCATAAGCTGGTACTAGAAGCATTGGAGAGACTTCTCATGGAAGAGTTTGAGAAATCAAATAGTGAACACACACTTAGTGAAAATGCAATGAAACAGATACAATCATTGACAGAGAAACCTTACCATGAAAACCTACAGGGCATGTTAGAAAATGGGGAATGTGTTGAGCTCTTCAACTCCTATATGAGCAGGAATGTTAGATTTCATTATATTTATTGAAAGACAGTACGTGAAAGTCAATGGAATTAGATCAGATCTTGGTTTTTTTCCAGTTTTCGGCGATTATTTTTTTTCTAAAAAATTCATGTTTTTGCCACAAAATTTCGTATATATTGGAACTTATGAGTTTCAAACAGCTTGATATATAATGAAAAGATAGTACATGATTAAAAAACACTAGTTTGCAGATGCATGTGCATCTATAAAAAAAATCTGTAGAGTTTTTCCAATTTTCAGCAATGATTTTTATGAATATCACGCTTTTTGCCCCAAAACTTGAAAATGCCCCAACGTAGGAATGTCAAACAACCTGATTTATAAACAATTGACAATGTACTTTCGAAAAATACTTGTTTGTAAAAGTCCTTTTTGGGGTCCCCTATTACCTTTACTGGCCCATGGTCTATAACTATGCTCTGACAGGGGCTTGGTATTCATCTTTCAATCCATCACCAAATCTCTAGTGATTTTTGTAGAAACCATGAATCTCAATTTTATATTCCCCCTGATATCAAAGAAAATGTGCATATTGATTTTAGATCATCTGAACCAAAGGCATTTTTAAAAACTTTTCACATAATTAACTTCTCAGAAACTGCTAGCCTAAGGCCAGTTCCATTCAAACTTGATAAAAAGTATCTTTGGGTGAATGGGATTCAAATTTGTTTAAATTAAGGGCCACCCCCCCCCCCCCCCCCCTTTTTTTTAATGAGAACTAGATGCTATCATAAGACAGCTAGACCTGCAAACAACTGTTTTCCATTCAATATACTCACTATCTTGTGTAACTAGCGAAAAAAAAAGTCCACAATAGTTACCATATAACATACTTACTATATGTATTTTTGCTGTATATGTCAAGAGGCATTGAGTATTCTCTTGGGCAAGTGCCTTGGGGTCATACCAAACCCTATTTCATAATTGTTGAAATATATTCAAAACAATTGAGGTCCTAAACCGTGTATACTGATGGACTGTAAAAACGCAACACATGTTTTTTTTAATTTTTTCATTGAAAACATTACTCATAAAACTTTTATTGCAAAATTTACCCACCATACATTGTATTGATTTTTAAAACCCATCTCTCGATTTACCTGTGTTCATTGTTTGTGCTTTGTGAGTAGCTTTGTGCAAAATTTTCAGGGCTTTTTTTCAAACACGTGGAAAGGTAATAGAGGAGTTTTTCATGATAAAACAACTTTGTTGGTGAAAGCATAGACACCACTAAGAAAAAAAATTCAAAACCAAGACTATGCCAGGCTTAAGAAATAAGCTGCAGAAGACCTAATAAGGGGCTACAGCTTAAACTACATCACGAACAGTACAGATTGCAATGGCCAAGGCAGCATCTGACTCAACGTCAAAATTGGTCACATGTTGTGTTGTCAGATGAGTCCAGATTTAACATTAGCAACACAGACGCCAGATGTCGAGTTTACTGTCATTTACATGAACGTTTCACAGACCATTGTGTCCTCGAGTGCGACAAGTTTGGATTGGGAGGTGTCATGGTCTGGGTTGCGATTAACCACAATTTTCGGTCACAACTGGTCATTTGAAATGGAACCCTCACTGCTAAGAGGTATGTGGACGCAATTCTGCAGCCTGTTTTAGCACCATTAATGCAGAGCATAGGCAAGGAAATAGGTTAATTTTCCGAAAGGACAATGCGTGCACACATACGGCAAGATTGACACAAAACTTTTTTCAAACGAACGCCAATGATGTCCTTCATGGGCCCGTTATGTCCCCAGACTTGAATCCAATCGAGCATTTGTGGGACGAGCTGGGGGGACGTGTGTGCAGCCCTCAGCCTCAGAATCTGCAAGAATTAGGGGGAGCCTTGTTGGAGGAATGGTAGAATATTCCTCAGACGACCATCTGAAATGTTTGTCAATCAATGTCATGTTGCCTTCAAACCGTCATTACTGCTAATGGAGGTTATACCCAGTACTAGTGAACAAAACCACATTTTTGACCCACCCCTCATTGAATTCATTTTAACTGTAGCCTCTTTGTGAATAAAATGATGTTCAAAATCAAAGAATAGTGTTCAGTTAACATGGTTTATAATATACCACTATGAATTTGTTTATTAGATATATGAACAAATTTATAATATATAAAACTATGAAGTGTTGCATTTTTAAAGTCCGTCAGTATATATTCCTGCTGCACATATCAAGATGCATTTAATATTCTGTGCAAGTGTCCCGGAGTTATCCCAACCCCTATCATTTTTAGTTCCCTAGCAAGTTTGCCGAAGGGGACTATTAATTTACCCTTGGTCTGTCAGGCTTTCCGTCTGTCTGTCAATCCGCTTGAGGTTTTCCAGACTTTTCTTGGGATTGGACAAAGTTATTCATGGCTTTGTCTTGGATGGTTACAGATGAGGTATGAGTTTCATTCCATTTGATGTACTTTTGACTAAATGATGAATTGCAAGAGTCAGTTTTCCAGATTTTTCTCAGTATTGGATGAAGGTATTTAATTTAAATTTGATATGTGGCTTTGTCGCAGATCAAGTTTGAGTTTTGTTATGCCTTGACCTACTTTAAAATGAATTATCCTACCTGTAGGGGACATGGTATTGCCTACAGTACAATCAGAATGCTTGTTTGATTGTTCAAATATCTTTGAAATGGTTGAGATTCTAACCCTTAAAGGAAATGTATTCTTGTTGTACATGACACAACGCACTGAGCACCAGGTTTTTTGTTTGTTATTTTCCACCCCATTTGCTCCTCAAGGTGAAAAAGAAAATTCTGAAACCTTATAGCGCATTTACAGGATACCACCAATTATCTTACAAAATATGACTTGGCTACTGCATAAAATGTAAAAGGAGTTCTGGGAACCAGGTTTTTAGCTCACCTGAGCTGGAAGCTCAAGTAAGCTTTTATAATCACCCATTGCTCATTGCCATTCATCCATCTGTCCCCTTAATTTGTCTTTGCAACTTCCTAAACCCATGGGGGAATTTTAATGTAACTTGGTACAAAGAACGATCACGGTGTCTAGATGTGCATATTACATTGGAAACACTGTCCAATATTATTGAAAGGAGTTAGGGCCCTTGGACTTTGTGTTTTCTTTGCCTTTGTCTTTGCAACTCCTCCTAAATCCTGGGGGAATTTTAATGAAACTTGGTACAAAGAAAGGTCACAATGTCTAGATGTGCATATTACATTGGAAACACTGTCCAATATTATTTAACCCTTTCGTGACTATATATCTATACCATTCATAGCATACAGATTCTCAATTAATCTCAAAGTTTTCATGGAAATTTATGCATCACTTTCTCAAAAGCACAACTTTTTTATTTATCAAGGCATTGTGATGAAATTTCACCCAGATATAGTATAGACATCACTTTTTGGGATGCAACTATTCTTTCCTGTGTATGTCATCATTTTACAGTTAATTATCAGGTAAAAACCTGATAAAGGTAAAAAAAATCAATCAAATGAATATCATTTTATTTTTTTGCCACAACAAGCAACAGCCTGCTACTGAGGTACTGGAGAAATGAACAAGGATATGAATGCTGATTTTTTTTATTGATATCATGATTATATACTGAAAAATGTGCAGGTAATTTCACAGGTAAACATTGTAAAGAAAGACATGAAAACAAGAAATATCAATATAATAAAAATGTACTTCAGCAAATATTTATAAGAAAAATTTAACTATGTACATGTCAGGTATCACAAGTTGTATAATATGCACAGGTAAATACAGGTAAACACAGGTAACAGCGAGTCACAGTCCTTACATACAATCAGTTCATGTTCCTATCATGAAAGCATGTAAAGCAGCCACTTCTACACAAGGGAATGTCACAGAATCCACATCTAAATGATGTTTCTACGGCACGACCAGAAAGAGTTTTTCTGCCATGTGATGAACATTCGCGACATATCTTTTTTCTGCCTTCAATTTTCAATAGTTCATGATGTTTGATAGACTGCAGGGCCACTCTCTTATTGCAATTCTTTGATTTCCTCCCAATTCTATGTTTCCTGCATGAAAATCCTGCACGCATCTGATCCGCGACATCCATCCTGAACTGTAGGTGGTCGTACCCTTTCGGCGGTTGGGGATTCTTCTCTGACCTTTGGAACAGAACCCAGGCATTTACAATGGACAGGTTGACAACATACCACATGATGTATCTCCACCACTTTGTCCCAGGTCTGCCAACTGGATAGTATGATGACAGCTGGTCAAATTTGTCCACACCACCCATGTACTTGTTGTAGCAAACGTTCACATGTGGCTTTCCAGAAATTTCATCCAGGTGGGGTGGTGCAGCTGATGATAGGAAGGTTATCTGGCGCTTGTCTTTGAACACAGTGGCTAGCAGATTCCCCTTTTGAAATTGAATCAGATCTCCCCTGTTTTTCAGTTTGGCTTTCCTCACACTTTCAGGAAGTCCCTTTCTGTTTGCCACAATCGTACCGCACACGTACGTCCCCACGAGCTCCAGGTGTTCGGCAAGTGTCACTGAGGAAAAAAATCTGTCGAAGTACAGGTGCCTGTGTTGATGATGATAATGTTGGGAAAGTGTCCACACAACATCATATCCCAGTCCATACTGTCTTCCTCCTTGCTTCCTTCCTGTGTAGATATCGAATCCACAACAGTACCCAGTGTCAGACTCGCAAATCTGCCACACCTTGATGCCCCACTTTGTTGGTTTGGCAGGCATGTACTGGCGAAAGTGAACTCTCCCCTTGAACCCAATCATGCCCTCGTCCACGGAAAGGTTCTGTCCTGGGTTGTAGTTATCCCTGAGTTTTCCCTGAATTGTATCCACGAGATTGCGCACTTTGAACAGAGGATCATAATCAGGGTCATTCCGTGCAGGTGTGCGAGATGTATCCCTCAGGTGTAGGTACTGGTTCAACTTCATAAATCTCGTTTTCGGCATTATAGATGAAATAAATGGGTCCGCAAATCGTTCGTCAGTACTCCAATAATTACTAATACGTGGCAATTGTCTTACACCCATAAAAATGTTAACACTTACGAATGCACGCATCTCGTCAGCATTTGTTGGATTCCATCTCGGATCGGGTCCTTTCTGCTCTGCGTATCTATTTGTTTCCGTGGCGAGGTTCTCGAA
Organism: Ostrea denselamellosa; assembly: GCA_024699665.1. NCBI lineage: Eukaryota > Metazoa > Mollusca > Bivalvia > Ostreida > Ostreidae > Ostrea > Ostrea denselamellosa. The sequence continues at coordinate 2,543,884 of JAMZEH010000066.1, read as the reverse complement.
GAAATCCTGTGGTAGAAATCTGAACAAATAGTCAATCGGTCTTGCATCTGGGTGTAAAGTGTGATTAACTCCAGTTTGTTCCACAAATGCAGGTAAATTCAGTCCTCTGAGTTCACGTGTCCATTCGCCATTCACAATTCTTGCGTCACACACCTCATCTTCATCTGAATTTTCTGGTGAATCCTCGCTTTCTTCATCGGAAATATCAACATCAGATTCACTATCAACAATTCTCTGAACTCTCTCTTGAATTTCTCTGTCCCTCTCGATCGCAGATTGCACTTGTTCCTCATCAAATCCATCGAACTCGCTTTCACTCGAACTCTCCCACGCCATTTTTCAACCACGCTATAAATACTTTCGGAATCTTTCGATTTTTTATATATATCTAAGTAAACACAAGTTAAAACCTAGAAATAATCCAAATGTAATATTAACGAAACCCGTATGTAAACGTCATACATTATATCTGTCATCCAATCAATACCTTTTTGCTCTTTAAATAGAACAGGTAAACAAGGCCGGTTTCAGGCGGGTTAAGCACATACGGGCGGGGGCGGATTCGGGCGGGTTGAGCACGAAAGGGTTAAAGGAGCTAAGGGCCATTGGACTTAGTGTTTTCGTTGCAAAATACTGTCTTCACAACTCCTCCTAAATCCTGGGGGGATTTTAATGAAACTTGGTACAAAGAAAGATCAATGTGTAGATTTGCATATTAAAAGGTGAACACTCTTTTTTTTTTTTTATATAAAAGTTATAAAAGTACTTGTGGCCCTTAGACTTGATTTTATGTATGCAATTTTTTTTGTCTTGACAACTCCTTAAATCCATGGGGGGATTTTATGAAATTTAGTACAAAGAAAGATCACAATGTGAAGATGTGCATATTACAAGGGGAATGATGTCCCGAAATTCTGGAAGGAGTTATGGCCCTGGACCTAGATTTTTGTAGTCATTGATGTATGTGAGCATATCATGCTTAGTGGTGCTCTATTTTTCATATTTTTATTCCTTGTGACAAGACCTTTCTTTTGGTACGAAAAGTTTTGATCTAGTGACCTTGACCTGTGAGTTTGACTTACTTTTGAGAAAATGAAACTTAGGTAATATCTCCTGAACTATTTAAGGTAGAACTTTTATATTTTGTTTTAAGAATTCCTTGTGTTAAACATGTTCATTTGATACCACTATATTTGACCTTGTGACCTTGCAGTTTGATCCAAATTCTGAAACTTACCTGCTCATAACTTTTGAATGGTGAGTGATACATATTTGCTTTCCTTATAACAAGACCTTTCTCTTTGGTGCCAAATATTTTGACATAGTAACCTTGATCTTGGATTTTGAGGCAATATTCTCTGAACTGTTTATGGTTGGGATTTCATATGTTGTATATAGATTCTTAATAGAAAGACCTTATATTTCATATTTCATATCATGATTTTTTTTCCTTGTGACCTTGTATCATGGTTATGTTGTAACCCTATGTGGCTAGATTAGAACCACAATATGGGGTCAATTTTTTTTTCATGGGAATAAAGATTGCACAAATTCTTTTTAAAAATCACAATATCTGAACAACAGCATGACCAAGGTGATTCATTTAGGTGATGTGGCCTCAGTGGGCCTCTTTTCTGATCTGCCCATCCATCTATCTTCCCATCCATTTGTAAACTTTTGAATTTTTTATTTCTTCAGCATCCTTTGGTGAAGAGGGTTCAAAATTATTCAAATGAAGGGTCCCACCCTTTTCAGAGGGGAGATAATTAAGAAATAGTGAAAATATGACAGCAACTTTTAAACTGTTCTCAAGAACTACTGTACCACAAAAGACCAAACTTATTTGACAGCTTCCTTAATGATTGCAGATTCAAGATTATTCAATTCACTGGCCTCAAGGGGTAGGTTCAAACTCACAGTGGTCACAAATCAGGGAAACAAAATGTTACATGGAAATATATAGGGAAATGTCTTTAAAAATATTCTCAAGAACATGAGGGCCATGATTAGTCTAATTGATATGCAAGCATCATCAAGAAGTACTTCAATTTTTGACCCCTGGGGTAGGGTGGAGCAACAAAATAATATCAAAGTTTAACAAAGACTATATATGAAGTAAAAAGTATTTACAAAGTATCTTCTAAAGATCAGCAGGCCCATGATTAGTCATGTTAATATGCAAGCATCCTCAGGTAGTGCAGGTTCAAGTTTGTTCAAATCAATGAACTGGAGGTAGGATCAAAGTTTTACTTGGTAATGTATAGTAAAAAATCTTTAAAAACTTCTTCTTCTAGATCAGCAGGGCCATGATGAGTCATATTGATATGCAAGCATCCTTAGATATTACAGATTCAAATTTGTTAAAATCATGGCACATGGGCCCACAATATAGGATGACAAAATCTATTTCATGGTAGTATATGAGGAAAAATTATAAAAATCTTTAATGACCAGCATCCATGATTAGTGTAAGCATCCTCAGGTAGCACAGCCTGCAGTGTCTTCAAATTATGGCTTGGGGAGGGGTACGGGAAAGGATGGTGCCTCAGTTATGGATTGATTGATTGGTTATTGTTTTCCGCCTCAACAATTTTTCAGTTGTCTGGTGGTGTCAGTTATCTGGTGCTGTCCAGTTTTTATTGATGGAGAAGAGAACCCAGATAAAATGTACCCGGGAAGAGGTCACGGACCTTCTGAAAGTAAACTGACAAACTTTCTCACGTATATCAGCACAAGTGAGAATAGAACTTTCGCTGACTACAGGTGAGAGGCCTTGTGATTTGAGCTCAATGCTCTAACCACTCAGGCATGTAGGTCCAACCTCAGTAATGGAGAATCAAAATTTGACATTGAAATATATTTACTAATAGACTTGAGATATGCAACACTGGGTAACTTTTTTGTCTTATTTTTTATTTCATTGATTTGAAGCACATCATATTTTTTTGATAAATAAAGTCTTAATGTCATCAATTTAAAAAAATATGGCTATTTCCAAACAGGCTACAAATGAGGTCAAAGGTGGTAGTTATGGGCAAAAATTCTGGTTGTTTAACAAATACCATCAGCATTTATGACAGTGCATAGGCACTGTTCCATTGATTGGCAGATGATCTGAATGGTTCATTGAGGGATATTCTGCCACTCTTCCAACAATGCCTTTCCCAGTTCTTGTGGATCCTGAGGCTAGCAGCTGCTCACATATCTACCAGCAGGCCAGTCAAGGACATTGATGTCATTTCAGAGAAGAAAATTGCAATCTTGCAGTATATATACATATGTTGTCCCGCTGAAAACAAATCTGTTGTTTTGTCTGTGCTACTGTAATTTAATGGTGTCAACACAGACTGCGGAATGTTGTCTATATACTGCTGAGCAGTTACATTTCTATGCTAAATGACCAATTTGGAGCAAAAGTTTGTGTTACCATGATGCAACCTGTGTGAAATTTGTTTCTTTCAAGCATGCAGTTTTGTATGTAGCATTCATGCACATGTAGATAAGCTCATTCTGCCATCCATATTACTGACATTGAATCTCATTTCATCAGAAAGCATGACTCATGTCCAATTTTGGCATTTATTTAACTGGTGTTGGGTCCACTGCACTCTGAAATGTTGTTAGTTTAAATTTTAAACCTTAATTGCAAAGTCTTCTGCAAATAATCTCATGATGTTTCAGTGTTTGAGAGACTGTTCTACAATAAATTGCCCTGTCATGGTATCCAAAGCACATAATAGTCAATTTTGACTGGGTGCCTCTACCAATAAGAAGAAGAAGAATTGATATCGTCACAGAATCTGTATATAAATCTACTCCATAAGTGGTGTTGCCATTTGATAGCCTCTTGATGTTGTGTTGTCACAAATGGTCAACCGCCGCCCGCGTGGCGCAGTGGTTAGAGCGTCTGGCTCAAAGATCTGATGATCCTTGAGTCGGGGGTTCGAATCCCACTGTGGGACGTGGGTGCCGGTCTTTCGGATGAGACCGTATAAACCGAGGTCCCGTGTCGCAGTAGGTGTGGCACGATAAAGATCCCTCCCTGCTCAAAGGCCCTGAGTGCCGAGCATAGGCCTAAATTTGCAGCCCTGTCACCGGTAATGGTGACAGCCGCCGGATAGCTGAAAAATTGCTCAGGCGGCTATAAACAAACAAACAAACAAACAAATGGTCAACCGGGTCTTTGGTTATCATTTTCTGGGAATAAAGAGGGTAAAAAGATTAAAAAAAATTCTTATAAAGAACAGCTAGACTCGGGTGAGCATAGTGGCCCATGGGCCACTTATATTTCCTTACAACCTTATATTTTGTAATTATTTTTGACACAGATTTGCAGGGAAGGAGATCTAAACTATTGACTAAAGAGAGTGGAGGTCTCTTGACAAAAGCAGCAAATGAAGTATGGAGAATGTATGAGGAGCTTCAAAATGGACAAATTACTATTAGGAATTTTCACTTGCTTCAAGAAAACTATGAGTATTTTATCAGAATCATCATGATTATGGCAGAAAGGGACAAAGAGAAATCTACTTTCAAACAAACCATCACAAAGTGGTTGATGAAGATCAGAGAAAAGGAAATTGTTCATTTTGAGAAAACTTTGGACAGTATAGGAATTTTTGTAGATTTGTGTCATCACTTCACTGGTAAGTATTTTCTCTGAGAGATTATAAAATGACAGCAGCAAAAGATAAAAAATAATTAGGTGAATGAATTAAAATAAATACCAGAGAAGAAAAAATAATAGTTAATATTTATTACAATGCATTACCTGCCCTTTAGTAATTGGATTCATTAATATAGGAGGGAGGGTTCTTTATTGTGATGGGCCTCCTTTTTTAGGTCAGTTTGTAAATCCCATCACTCACATTGTGGGCAAAGAAACAGTCATTACAAGGCCTGAAGTGCATACTTCTACACAAAATGAATTGTTCTGTTACTACACTATTCATGACTAGAATTGTTCCAATTCCACTCCAAAACTGTTTAGTTTTTTGTTTCCATTTTCAAGCATTCCATTCCCAAACCAAAGAATTCCATTTTCATATATGATAAACATGCAGTTTGTTTCTTCAAACCATTTGTTCCACATGGTCATTCTGAACTCTCCCAATCTGATTTAAATCAGATCTTAAGATCCGCTCACATAGATTGGTACACTAGGATCTGACATAAACGCATAGAGGGTCACGTCCGCATAACATTTCATTAAGCCAATCAAATTCACGCCATCAGATTCTACCAGTGATGTTTTTCCCATGAAGCCTTACGTCAATATTTACATTGGGGATGGCTGCGCAAACGATTGAAGAGTGCTCAACTGTCAAAACATCTATATTCTTTGTGGATTTTGTTTTATTCAGATGGTAAAAAATCCTGATGGAGAGGAAACAATCCAAAAATTCTAGAAAAATTAAAATTGACCGACTAAAAGAAACCCCTGATTAGCAGCGCTCTAAACCTCAACTTCTCGGATCACCACACTGCAATCTGATTAAATAAGATCCTAAGATCTGCTCATGTAGATTGATACACTAGGATCTGACATAACCCCATAGAGGGTCATATTTGCATTATCTTTATCTTAGGCAATTAGTGCATCGCCTTTGAAACCATCGGTGTTTACAGTTCAAGGAAAATTACTCAGATAGTTTGGTTTAACTCTTTGCCTGCTACCGGCGGGAATTTCCGCCCAGGCTTTACTTTCTACATCTCGCTGCCGGCGGGGATTCCCGACGAACAAATAGCCTCATGTTCTTTAAATAACCTGTGCCGAATCTGATGACATAGACCACAAGTTTTCTGCGCATGTACATCCGGGGAAGTTCAAAATGTTTGACAAAAAAGCATGGGACCTACATTTATAAATTTAGATGGAAAAATACAAATTTTTGAAGGTGTTTTGACTGAATTGTTTTGAAAATGGCGGAGCAGGAATTTTACGATTTATTCGGGAACTCGGACAGTGAAGATGACGAATTTTTAGGCTTTACAATGGCTGATATTAACTATGATGAAGCGTTTGATGTTCATGATAATCATGTTGACAAAGACGAACTGTTAGAGGAGGTGTTGAGGGAAGTTGATTATTTGAACAGTAGAAGTGATTTTTGCTAATGAATTTCATTTACCTGTGTTACACCTGAGTTATACTTACCTTAACAACGAATAAAATTGAAATAAATTATGGCAATATCTTTATTCATATATCTAAACATGGACCAAAAATTATTAAGATATATCAGCACACTACAAAGTTATTAATTTTTTAAATAAATAACTATGAAATATGATGATGTTTACATAATTACTGAGTGCCTGGGTCTAGGGAGATAACTCTGGTACTCAGCAGGCAAAGAGTTAAAGAAAACACATCACAGCTAGATGTGACGTCACAATGCACTGCTTACGTCGGCTGGCATTATATTCAACTCATTGAATATGTAAACCATCTTCAAAACTATTCAAATCGTACCCATCCCTATTCATACATTAATCGCAATTCACAATTAATTTAATTTGGGTGTATTTTATACCATACGTTTTGTTGTTTATATGAATGGAATAGACTAGGCATTGTCGTGAAAATTTAAAATTCCTTATGTGAGAACATACAACAATTTTATTGTGTAGAATAGACTTCATAGGAGAGAGAGTTTACTGCAACTGTTTATGAATTGTCAGGAATTAATTATTTAAACTCTGCTACCAATTTTGGAAAGTAGTCAAGAAATAAATTTTGTTGATTAAACATTTCAATAATAAGATACTATAGTATTAACTGCATTGAGCATTGAGATGTCTTGAATTAGAAAAAAAAATATGGGTCATTTTGTGTCTTTTCATCATTTTTCTGAGTAATTTATTTTATCATATAAAGTATAGATTTTTACAATGTAGTTAAGCATCATTTGATAGCCATCATTGCCAGCTAAGGGTTTTTGATCAACTCTGCTCCCCATAAACCCTTGGCCAATCGAGCTATTTAAAAGTTGCCAATATTTTTATGTTCAGCCGATGAAAAGACGTTTTTATTACATAGAATAATACTGTAACAACAATGATGCCTCCAGTAAAAGTGAAAAAATATTGACTAATGATTTAAAGAAAAAAAATTATTTAAAATATTTAATATTTCATGCTGTGTTTTAAGAAGTTCCATCTTTTCCTTTCAAAGCTTATCTAATTTTTTTTTCAAGATTGTTGTCAATTTTCAACAGGCGATTTAATTTTGCAAAACAGAGTGTGCAGACATATTTATCGTCATGCTGAATAACACTTGTCAAATCTCCTTTCCTAAAACAAGGAAGGCTAGAGAATCAATAACACATTGGAGTTATTTCACTAAAACAAATACAGCATGTGTTCCTGTCAAAATCTGCCATTTCGATATCAATGAGAGTGTTATTTACATGCTACTTTCATTATAATAGAGCCCCGTGGGGATCCAGGTTAGAATAGATCCTCAGTACCCCTTGCTTGTCGTAAGAGGCGACTAAATGGGGTGGTCCTTCGGATGAGATCGCAAAAACCGAGGTCCTGTGTCACAGCAGGTGTGGCACGATAAAGATTCCTCCCAGCTCAAAAGCCTTGAGCGCCGAGCATAGGCCTAAATTTTGCAGCCCTTCACTGGCAATGGTGACATCTCAATATAAGTGAAAATTTCTCGAGCGGGATGTTAAACAATATATAATCAATCAATCAATCATTATCATAGGTAAAGAATCCAGAAATATTCAGAATGCACAAGCACTCGTATGTCATTTCTGTAATGCAATCACTTACTGATGGAGCACTACTAATTTAGTCCAATCACATTATTCCACAAATTGCCAAATTTTGAACAGCTCAATCAGCCATGGGATTATGGGGAGCAGAGTGGACTGAAAACTCTTAGCTAGTGAAGATATTTGATAGCAGATAAACAAGAATTTTTATGTAAGGTCAGCACAATAATATCGATATATTGCAGTTCATTGACAATATGAAAATACTGGCACATTCTCCAGAGAGACAAAGACATTTTTTAAAATCACCTGAGCTGAAAGTTCAAGGGAACTTTTCTGATTACCCATTGTCTGTCATCCATCTGGCTGTCAACTTTCACATTTTCGACTTCTTCAGAACAACTGGACCAATTTCAACCAAACTTGAAAGGGGATTCAAGTTTGTTCAATTGAAAGGCAACACCTTTCTCCAAGGGGAGATATTAGCAAAAATACACTGACAGATTTTAAAAATCTTCAGTCTCCTGAACCACCTGGCCAATTTCAATTAAACTTTGCACTAAGCATTCGTAGGTGAAGGGGATTCAATTTTGTTCAAATGAAAGATATGCTTTTCCACAAGGGGAGACAATTTTGAAGTAGTGAAAAATACATTGACAACATTTAAAAAGCTTGTTCTTTAGAATCACAGGGCCATTTTCAACCAAACTTGGCTCAAAATTGCAAACTTTTGCCAAATTTCAGAATTTTTAACTTTGCTCATAACTTTTGAATGATGAGTGTTTGGGCTCTCATATTTCAAATAGTACAAGCAATGTGGGTCCATTGTTTACCATGTTTTCACAGTGGGAAAATCTAAGGTGGAATTCTAGGAGTAACTCGGATGAACTGCTTTCTCAGCACAGAACAATTATCAGCCACCTGTCCCCATTGTGATAACATTTGTTGAAAAGTTTCACAAACCAATATGAGTTACTTCCCTCAATTTATTACTACATGCTTTCAAATTGATCTGTTTAATCAAATATTCATTTGATATAAATTTCTTCAATGACATCTTGTTTTAATGAAAATTTGATGGTGGTAAAAACTAGAACTATAGCTTTTTTTTTTTCCAGTGAATATGGCTACATATGATGAAGCACTGACATCTTTCAGGAAGTTAGATGTTTGCCACATTGCTCAACTTTGTCATCCTATTGCCCCTGAAAATGTCAGTGATTTAGATTCTTACATTCCTTACATCTGTGCTTTTGAAGTTGATGATGAAATTCTATCAGTCATTCCAGAACTGAAGAGGTAATGAATAAATTGTGTGCTGCTTTACTAATGCAAGTTCTGGAAAGTCATGTATGATATTTTTATAACAATATCTTCATTTTTAGTTTCATTTTGGGAACATAATGGTTTTTCTCTGTTTCTTATCAGTCTCCCAAACAAAGTTTTGAGACTCATTGTTTTTGCTCAGTTCTTATTATTCTTCTCTTCTTGTTCTTCTATTGTTTGCAGCCATTCTTTGTAACCCATTGATGAAAATATTTGATACTCGAGGATATGATAGGCCAATGTATCTAATTGTGCAGAAATATTTCTAGCTCACCTAAGCCAAAGGCTCAAGTAAGCTTTTCTGATCAAAACTTTCTGTTGTCCATCATCAGTGTTGTCATCATAAACTTTTCACATTTTCATCTTCTTCTCCAGAACCAGGAACTTTGCCAATTTCAGTCAAACTTGGCTTTTTGGGGGAAGGGAATTCAATTTGTTCAAATAAAGGGCAACATTCTTCTCCAAGGGGAAATTATAGTGAAATGGTGAAGAAATACTGACTATTTTGAAAATCTTCTTCTGCAGAACCAGCAGGCCAATTTCAATCAAACTTGGTACAGATCATCCTTGGGTGAAGTGGATTCAGATTTGCTCAAATGAAGGGCCATTCCCCCATCAAAGGGGAGGTATTCACAAAAATGCAAAACTAGGGTGGGTCATTTAAAATCTTCTCAAGAGCCACTGGTCCAGTAAAGTTCAAATTTACATGACAGCTTCCTGACATAGTGCAGATTCATGTTTATTAAAATATTGTCCCCAGGGGGTAGGGTAGGGCCACAGTAGGAGATTAAATTTTTACATGTGAAAATATAGGAATTTTTTTTTTAGAATAATCTTTCAAAAAAACTTGGTACAAATCATCCTTGGGTGAAGGGGATTCATGTAATTTGATAAATAGTCCTCACAAAATGAACACACAGTTTTTGCTCTGTTTCTTATTATTCTTATTGTATTTGTCTGTCATGTTGTCTGTCTGTCAGTAAACACATTTTCATCTACTTCACTGCACCAATTTTAATTAAACATGGTACAAATTATTTTTGGTATAAGGGATTCAGGCTTATTCAAATGTAGGGCCATACCATCTTCAAAGGTGAGATAATCAAAACTGCAAGAACAGGGTGGGGTCATATATAATTTGGAATTTACAGTAATACATGCAAATCTCTAGGGAAAATCTTTAAAAATCTTCTCAAAAACTACTGGGCCAGAAGAATTGATATTTACATGAAAGCTTCATGACATAGTGCAGATTCAAGTTTGTTAAAATCATGGCCCCCTGAGGTAGTATGGGGCCACAATAGGAGGATCAAAATTTTACATGTGAATATGTAGGGAAATTCTGTAAAAATTTTCTTCTCAAAAACCACTGGGCCAGAAAAGTTCAAATTTACATGAAAGCTTCCTGACATAAGAGTAGATTTAATTTTTTGTAAATAATGGTCCCCAGAGGTTGGGTGGGGCCACAATAAGGGATCAAAGTGTTATATATAGGAAAAGTATATTGTTAAAAAAAAAGTAGGGGATATTGGATTTACAAGGACAATGAAATGCAGATCATGAGGTTAGGAAGGAAACAATTACAGAAAAACATTAAGGAAACATTTGTCAATTTATTCAAAACCCTGTGTACTGTCAGAAAAGGACAGATTCTCCAGAATAAGGGTCGACACCAACACAGGGTCACACAGCAAGTTTACCACCATTGTGAAACAGAGTCAGTAGCGGGTAAACCCCACTTGGTTGGCCAGACAAGTTCGGATTCGGAGTGGCATACTCCTAACGAGACGCCCCAGGTCGTCTTGGGGAAGGTTATTCCATTCCTGTTGCAATGCTGCAGCAAGTTATTGGACATTGACAGGAGGTTGTTGACGTTGGCATAGCCGCTGTCCAAGCATGTCCCAGACATGCTCGATGGGGTGAAAGGTCCGGACTGAGTGCGGGCCATGGTAATGTGGTAATATTCTGCTGTTGGAGATAATTTGTAACAATGCTGACCCTGTGACACCTGGCATTGTCATCTTGAAAAATGAAAAGATGGCCATAATGACATGCAAATGGCACAACATGGGGTGCCAAGATTTTATCCTGATAGTACTGCCCTGTGACATGTCCAGCAACAACATGCAAGTCTGTTCTGCCGGCAACAGTGATGCCACCCACACCATTACAGATCCACCCCCATACCGATCATGTCGAATGATGTTAACGTCATGGAAATGTTTGTTACGTCGGCGCCATGCATCTGTCCAGGAAGTCCACAGCGAACCTCGACTCATCTGAGAACATTACATGATTCCATCAACGGTTATTCCAGCGTTGATGATGATGACACCATTGGAGTCAGGCCCTCATGTGACAATCCCTCAAACAGAGAATGACAGGAGGACGTTGGGCGTGTAAGTGAAATCTGTGCAATGGATTTCCGATGATCTGGCCACTCACTACCAAGCCAGTATCCCTTTGAAGTTGAGACCTTATCTGATTTGCTGTTACCAGACAATTTCTCAAGGCAGTAGTGCGGATGAATCTGTCCTGAGCCTGATTTGTTGCCCTTGGTCAACCGGATCATGGTCTATCCTGAACAAACCCTGTAGCACGATGTCTGGACCATAATCTGCTGATAACAGACTGGGAAACATTCATTGCCCTTGCCAAAGCTACCTGTCTTGTGCCAACCTGTGGCATGCCAAGGGCACATAACCTCTCATCCTGTGTTAGATGGCGCATGATCTCTGTTTAATTAACGAATTCAACAATTGATAATCTGACGCTTTCTCTTCAAAATCTTCCTTTAGAGTGGCTCTAACCTTCCAATTCAGAGGCATGCAAATTTGTGGCTCAACACCCTTGATCATCAGTAGCATTCTGTGCAGATTGTGAGAGTGTGATTGATGTGTTTGGGTGATGAATTTCTTTGGAACTGCTTCCTCGTTAAGGAACTATACAACATGGTTTTGTATCCCTTTGTATATGTGAACATTTTGATCACAAAATACAGTATCCCCTACTTTTTTTAAATAGTATATTAGAATTTAGCTTACTAGATATTCAGAACAGGAAATTTCCTGTGTATTTTGTAGCCCATAGTACTAGTGATACTTTTAACTAATACTCAAGTGACCGATAAGGTTTTTGTACCTCTTGTTAATTAAAATCTGAAATAAAATAATATTTTTCTGTAGGTTTACAGTAGGAATGCCTAATGAATGGTGTGAACTATAGATGCTATATCAAATTTGCATGTATGCAGTGCTTGACATTAACGCTTTTCCGCCTGTCCAGTACCAGTGGGGAAAAAATTTGGACAAGTGAATATTACTGGACAAGTGCTCTTCTATTTAAAGAAGTCTCCAAATAATAGAAAGAACGATTGGTGAAAAGTTTATTGGTAGTTCAAAGATGGAAACAATTCATGAAAAGTGAACTTAGATCCTTATATCAATCGCTATGTAAACTAACTGAGTCACACTTGATCGGGATCGGTGTTCACTTGTTGCGTACGACTTTCAATTTTGTAAAGAGGCATGAATCTTATGAACTTTGGATTTTCTAAATCATCATCAAGCAAACACAGACTTCAAGACAGGAAGTCTAGATAAAATTTCGCATTATGTGTTTGTTGTTTTTATCAGTTGAATAAGATAAAAAAAATCAAGCAAGCGAGCATAAATGGGCTATATTTTAAGTAATACAGTTTTCCAATTGAAAATATTTTGGACAAATGAATATCTTTGTCTCTTGTCCGATTGGACTAGTAGGAAAAACAGTTAGTTAATGAAGACCCCTGGCATGTGAATTCATTTGCATTGTAATTTTTAATTTCTTCCATCAGGTTTTGAAATTGATGATAATAGCAGATATGTTTTTGTACTCTCTACTAAGTAAACTATTTTACTTAATAAATTGATGAAAATTTTCCTTATAATTATGCAAAGGTTTTCCTGACATATTTTGGAGTCTGGTTACTGGACCTATTCCCAATTCAAAAATCACCAATTTTCCCTTATTTTCTAGCTTTTTTTTTTTTTTTTGCTAATCAAATATCATTTAAACTCATACATAGAGTTAAAAATAATTGATATTAATTTCTTTTTTATGCACAATTTTAATCAAGGCCATGATGGTAGAAATAAGCTTGGAAAACTAGTATGCTATTTTCAACAAGGAGCCTCAGGTGGTGCAAGTGAACTAGCTGCCTTATGTCCCGATACAGTGGACATTGTAGGTTGTAGCAGTATGTACCTATGGTCTGAATTTTATTTCAAATACTTCATTCATGAGAGAGATATATGAATTTGAATATCGGCCAATCAGATTTGAATGCACCTGAGTATTACAGATCAATACTTGGAATTCAGACATCAAAAATTACATGCACACGCATTTACATGCACATGAATTCAATTAAGGAAGTTTTGTTGACAGCATTCAATAGGCATTTATATTATTAACCTGCAGCGAAAATTTCAATTCACTTGAGTCTTTAAATTAGAAAGTTATGGCCATTTTAGTAAATGCTGTGTACATGCATACAATGCATATGAGCACAATTCAGCATTAATGTAGATGTCATTCAATAGACATTTGAATGATATACTTACAGTATGAATTTCATATTTCTTTCAGCTTTTATAAAAAAAAAGTATGGTGATTTTAATATCATCCAGTCAGAATTTAGCACATGTGTGTGCATGTGTCAAAAAGTAATTTTGACTATACCTTTCTAACTGTTGGCTTATCCAATAATAGACTGGGAGTTGTGTTCCTCTACTGCTTTTATTTACATAATGTTAAATGATTCTCTGCAAAACAAATGAACAATGCATACTATATCTTGTATACATTATTAGATTAGAACTTTAAGCCAATTACAATATTACATAAAAATGCAGACAATCATTGATATCTTAATATGAATTATTTAAATTATTGAAATAATGGTAAGAGCATTATTTAACCTTAATAATTCTTTGAATTTATTGAAATTAAAATTACCAAATAATAAAGTATGCTATAAAAAAAATTATGCTTACCATATAAGTGTGTCTATATACAATATGACCACCGATTATAACTGTTACAATAATTATATTGTTGTTTTTCTTATCTGTTATTTTTACATCACAATACATACACACATTCGACATAACATAACTAATAGAGGCATGTGACATTGCATAAACACAGGTAATATAAAGGAATACAATATTAGCTTTTACAAACAAATAATTACAAATTGATACTCTGATTTGGAAACAAATTATCTGTTAAGAATTTCAAGATACATTCACAACCTAAATTTCAAAATATATTTACATTTGCCAGTGTTATGCCTTATATTATTTGTTTTACAGGAATTTTGTTTTTAAAAATTGGGTCGGGGGGGTTGAAATAAAAATAAAATTAAAAGTTATAAATTCAAGTAGTCGGTCCCAAAAATAAATCCAATAGAGGGAAATTTTTTATTTATTCCCTCTAATTTCTACAGATCGAGCACAATCTCTATATTTAACTATATAGCTTTATTAAACTATGTAAAGCTATTTGAAATAGCTTGATTTAGCTAGCTTTTATTGAATTAGATTGAATTTTGTAAGTGCAATGACATCCAAAAAGTCACATAATTTTTGAACATGTTTATACTTTGAACTAATCAGAACACTGTTCTTATTAGAGTTTATAACAATGCTACATCATTTTAAGAATTTTCATGAAAAGAGAATTTATTTTGTGTTGTGCTGTTCATCTTTTATTCTATGCTGTAGATTATATAACTTTGCAAAACAATTAATAATCCTAAACATGTAACAATTTTGAATCAAATTTCTTCCTATGGGGTGTAGTTTAAGAAATATTTTTTGATTTCATTGTGTTTTATGGAGTACAAGGATGAAATATGTTCACTCAGTGAAATTTGATTTTTATGCTGTTAAAATTAATTTTATGAAATAGCTAAATCAAGCTAGTTCAAATAGCTTTGTAAAGCTATATAGCTTAAGGAAGCTATATAACTAAATAATAATAATAATAATAATATCCTTTATTTACCCAGGATGACACAAATTAGCACACAGCTAGTTTTCATTGTGGTCCTGCTTTAAAACACATATACAAACATAATATCAGTATTTAAAATTGGTATGAAAGTATGAATACATAATAGAAAAGAGAAAAAAAATTAACATATCATAAGACAAACATAAAATAGTATGTAAACATGAATATATGATATGAAAGGGAGAAAAAACATAGAATAAGACATGTATAATATACACAGTGTCATAGTACAAGTATATTAAAGAATTTGCCATATACATTATCACATTATCAAAGACCTGAAGTAACAAAGGGGAAAACACAATGCTTAAGTGTTACTTCTGTTGAAGTATTCCATTAGATACACAGTTTTCAAAATGCCAAGCAAAGCAGAGTTTCGGACATTTTGTGACAGTTTATTCCAAAGAAATGCAAATGAGTAACTGTATGAATGTTTATAATTTTCAGTTTCAGCTCTTGGTAAATATAATAAATTTGACATATAATCATTCAGCCTGGTTTGGCGACAACTGACTTCTCTTGTATATTGAAACAAGTTTAGGTAATTTGGCATTTAATTGTTTAAAACTTTGAACAGAAAAACAACCTTTCTATAAATAGAATAATCCTTGACTGACATCCAGTTCAAACGAGAAAATAAAAAGCCAGTAGAGGTCCTGATATCTCTAGTATTTAAAAGTATTCTTGCTGTTCTCTTTTGCAGTTTGAAAATTTTATCTAAATATAGTTGATTTTTTTATGTTACTCCAGACAGTACTGCTAAATATAGAGATTGTACTGGACCTGTTCTTAGCGTTTCATCATCAAGCTTGCAGATCTCTTCAAGGCACTGTCACTGTCCTACAACTATTAATAAGTGGCATGTTTATATGAAGTGTCACCATTTAATTGATACAATTATATATAGATCAATTTTATTGTGGAGCAATTGCATCAGAATTTCCTCCGTCAAAGGTCCTCTTAAATTCTCAGTCTTTTCCTTGTACTTTTATAAACAAAAAAAACCAGTATTTAAAAATCTGTAAAAATGAAATATTCAGTGATATTATTTTGGTTGAGATTCGGTTTGGCTGGATATTTGAACTGACCCCTCAGTTTACTAGTCCAAATAGCCAACCGAGATGAATGTCAGCCAAGATTACGTAACACTGCTGTCAACTTCAATGTGATTCTCACCATAACTTTTCGTACGGTCACAGAATTGTCCATTTCGTTAATCACATCATTTACAGAGAAAGCGAGACTCACTTTTTCCAATGACTTTAAAGTTTTATCATTATGGTCAACAGCAACTATCTTGAATAATCAAATGTCTTGTGTCTTAAGCTGAGGCTGAATCTTGGCACTTCGCTTTCATTTTTGAGCTAAATATCTTCATACTTCTCGATGTCTCTGATTGGATAATATCCATGGAATCAGCCAATGACAAGTCTCCTTTTATAAATACCCTTATTAGTCTGGTTCCTTTTCCCGCCACTCATTGATCATTCCAAAGGAGTGCATATAAGTAGTGGGGACAGGAACTAGACTGACGTTTTATTTTTTTCTCACTGAAAATGGAATGGTCGGTGGATGAAATAAGAATAACAAACGGGTGCTTTTATTTTTATTTCAATTTTGCCAAAATTTGGGTCGGCGCTACCGTAAAACAGATAAAACTGCTTCAAAAATATTTGAGTAAATTCACCTGCCTTGACATCAAAACAGAAACAAAATAAATAAAACACATCAGAATAATTACATAGTGTTTATTTTGTAAACAGACAAGAATTTCATTAATGAATAAAACAGAAACATTACACATACTATTCTTGTTTTATCTTAATATCATCTGCCAAAAAAAACCCCTGCAACTTCTGAAGTATGGCAAATTCATACAATGTCTGTGGTACTTTATGACAATCTAATTAGATTAACTTTATGATGATGGTAACCTGTTGTTTAAGGGCAATAGCTGTCATTGCCATGAGCAAGGCTGATTTTGAGCTCGAAACATTGTTCATGTCAGAGCACCGCTACAAGTCGTCATTTAAATCCTACAACAGAAATCTCTTGAGTGAACAAAAATTCTTTCAGTTTATTTTCTCTTACACACCCTAGAATAAAAAAAATACAACCTACCTGCACTCCATCTAAATCTATCAGTATTATGTTACAACCACAAGTCCTAACGATGAAGATCCTATCATTTCCTTCCAAATCTTGTAAAAACCTGACCTAGAGCTTAACATCAACTTGATCCATTTATCTTTCTTCAGTTTCCTTAGATCCTCTGAATTTTCTGTCGAAATCTGTATTCAGCAATTACATTTGAACTTTAAGTATTAAGACAGGCAACTGCCACCATTTCTCCATCACCGATTTATTCTGCTCTTCTTGTCTTCAATTGAGATGATGTGACAATTAATCAATCTAAATTATCTTTATTTTACACTTGTTTCATCTTTTTTATTCCTTCTAACATAAATATTAATAGTTTATATTCTCCTAGATATTTTAGATAGATAGATACCAATTATTTATTCAATCAAATTTAACAAACTTTATCTTGTGTTGTACAATTGGTTACATACACAAGTATGGAAGCTTGATAACAACACAAATCGAAACTGAAATATAAGTGTAAGAAATGAAATATCATTTTTTTTTAGTGTTATTGGGATATGACATAAAGTTGGTATGTGATCAAATCTACTATAATGCCTATAATTATAGGATTTGATCATGTGACAAACTTCACGACATATCCCAACAACACTCAAAAAATCATTTCATAATTGACAAGAAACAAAAAAGTTATGGTCATTCAAAGAATGGATGCATGTGCATGACCATGCACATTTGCAATTTTTATTACCTGATACCTGAACCATGTGGTCAAGTCATTTAATTTTTAACACCTATAATTTGTCATCCTTTGAGGTGTGAAGCCCTTATTTACCTATTGCTTACATGATATGGCCTGCAGGACTTGAACATTCCATTACATTGGTTAAGTGAGGTGAGGGGATCTGAATAGTTGGTTGAATTGGTATAAACTACAAATCCTAAACATTTTAAACATTCAACAGAAAATATGAATATCTTCTTGATGTGATGAAACAGGTTGGAAAATAAAACATCATATTAAGAGGGTTTTACTGCATTACATGTAATAGAAATATATATTCATAAAGCATCTTGGTTGATGTCACATTCAGTTACCCTTCTTTGCTTCATCAATAACATAATATCAGACAACATAGGTCCATCATGAAGGGTTCCATACTGTTGGGTGTTTGCAGGTTCACTTTGTGAATTCATCCAATTATAATAAATTTTCAAATTTCAAATTTGTAGAACCTGTCAAAATTTCAGTGTATATAGTACATGTATTTCAAGTAACTTGTGAGTTTCATTTACAATTATAGAATCATATCATTTTACTTGATAGATGCAGTAAAGGAATTTTATTTATGAAGCTCTGGGAGAGAAAAGGTAAAAAGTGTGTAGAAGATACTCCAGGAAAGGCATTGGAAGTTGGTGAAGTGATCACAAATGTTTGGTATCCAGTTTATGAAAATCTTAAGGCCATCACAAAGAGAATTCATGATGGTGTAATGTTGTTCACTGAGTTCCAGAGACATTTTGGAGATATGAGGGATGATATTCTGATCCAGGAACTTAAACACTTGTCTGCAGATGGTGATCTACTTTGGATTGAGAAGAGGATGGAGCAAATTCGGGAGCACAGAACAGTCCAACAATGTGTAGAAGGAGCCAGTGTTATCATGAACGTGGTGGAAACTTACAGATTAGCGGGGGATTTCAAACAAATTAATTTGATTGTTGAAATGGTATTTACACATTGTCATAGTATTATATTCTGTAACAACTGTTAAAGGGGAAAGGATGACATTATCATGTGTGATGTCATTCTGTAGTATATCAGTATATACTGACCAGACCCAGTTTTACACCCAAGCACACCCCAGGTGGCTTTGGATCCAGGGTAGCAAAATTTGAGTTGGCTCCAGAACATTTACAGGATGGACCATATACATGCCAACTTTTAAAAATCCACATGACAACCTTTTTTAAAGCTCTAAATTCATGACATTTTGTTGTGAAAATAAACAAAACAAAAAAAAAAGGTCATATGCAAAATTCCTCATGGGGATTTTTAGATGTTGCCATGTATGTATGTATATTCCAAAATAAAATTAGTTCATAAATTTTCCGTTCAAATGAAGACTTCCATAACGTTGTTCATCTCCTGATATTGAAGGGTTCCTATAGTTTGTTTTTCTTTAAGTGATATATAGCAGCTGCCCATACCTACTGCCATATATACAGTAGTTGCTGTATACTGTGATTTAGAGCAAGGGGGGTATATGTTTTGCAGATTTCCTTTGTTGATTTATAGAGGAATTTAATTTACATAGAAAAATGAGCCTATTGTTACTTTTTTTTAAAACTAGGCCAAAGGAAAAGATGTTGCAATGTGCAAACTGGACAGAAATTTGATTAAAGCCACTGTAAGCTTGAAAGGAATGACCAAGGAACAAGCAGACTGTCTGGCAGCTTTTATGGATTGCAAACCATTGGTGGAATGGCTCAGAGATTCCATGAAAAGTATGGCATGGACTAACATACAATTCAAATTGTCTAGATAGATAACTGAATCACATATATTAGATATAGTAGATATATGAGTTTAAAAGATTAAACAAGATGTGTTTGTGAAACATTGATGCCCCCAGATTACAACTAAATGGAAGAGTGGAACTGTAAGACATTGTAGTTGAGACTTTTGTGATATGGCTTATATTCAAATTTTCTAATATTGGGTCAAAGGTTAATGTGAAGGTCACCAGATCAAAGATTTTGGTGTCAGTGGAAAGATCTTGCCAAAGGAATACACGTAACAAATATGAAAAGTCTACCTCTTATGTTGTAAAACATATCACCAAATATAAAGTTTTTTGAAACTTGGTCAAAGGTCAATAATAAGGTCACAAGGTCAACAACTCTGGTATCATCACAAAAATGCATATACTAAATATAAAGAGTTCCTTTTACAATTTGAAAGATATGGCTTATGTTCAAATTTTCTAAAAGTAGGTAAAAGGTTAATGTTAAGGTCACAAGGTCAAAGATTTTGGTGTCAATGGAAAGGACTTGCCACAAGGAATACATTTACCAAATACGAAAGCTTTACCTCTTATGGCATAAACAATATGACCAAGGTTAAAGTTCTTTGACACAGACAGACAGATGGAAGGCGAAAAACTAAATGCTCCCGAATCTTCACTTCTGGGGGCATAAAAATATTGATTTACAAATACTGATCTACAGTGAAAACATCTGGATTGCTGGCATGTGGTTAAACAAAGTATGTCTGTATGTTAATATTGATCTTTATAATTAATTTTCATTTTTTGAGAGATTAGATTTTAATTGCCCTTATTCATTATAGAATTTTTGCTGTAAAACCCTTTCTTATATCTTTTATAAATATTTTTAGTGATTATAAGATATTGTTATTTGAATATGCTTTTGTAGCTCTTCAAGAGTTGAAGGTGTTTGTTGACCTTGCCAGTATTTCGGCTGGAGAAGGTGACATGGAGGTTGCAAAGGTCAAATGTCTCCATGCAGCAACCACTGGATATGCACCTCTGATTTTCAACTTGGATGCAGACTGTGATTCTAGGATGTTTTTAGAAAAATGTGAACTTGTTTGGAAGGAACTTGCATCAGATGCCAAACTACCTCAAAAATTGGTAAGTACATATCATTGAATTTATTCCTGTAGTTCTTCTCAAGCATTCTGCTGTCTTTCTTACAAGTACTACATAAGTACAAATCTAATTGTAGAAGGACACTAATAGACAATATTAGTATATCATACTATATATACTGTGCAATTGTATTGTGTATTTGTAGAAAGACACCAATAGACAGCTGGAGTGGCTGAACAGTGTGAAATCTGCCCAGGGGTCAGTGGAGGTCACATCCATGAAACAAGCAGAGGCCATCAACTCTGTAGGAATATACATGGTGGGAAAGATTGATGCAAACGTCCAGAAGGAAAAACCTGTAAGTCAGAATTTCATTAAAACATCGAGAGCTCAGGGCTTGAAGATTATTGTTAATAATATAATTGTAGATGTGCTGTGATCTGACTTTCAAACAAATCTTTCTAAAACATTTTGTGCAATGTTTTTCAGACTGTAGAAGATGTACTGCTGCTTCATGTTCAAGAGGATGCTGAAGGTTCAAGACTGAGGAAGAAGTACAAGTATAAAGAACTCCAGGAGCTTCAGAGCAAACTCATGCTAGTGGCCGGCAAGGCAGAAATGGGCCGAATGGATGTGGAAAGATTCACCATTGTAAGGAAACTTTTGTACATTCCAGAAATTAAGTACATGAGTGTATGTGAAAAAGAGGAAGTAATTTGAGATGGGGGGGGGGGGGGGGGGGGGGTGGATAGAACAGGAGAAAAGAATTATAGATTAATTTGAACATTTTTTTTTTTTAGGTATTTGATGCAGTGGTCAGACTTTGTAAAGTGTACATAAAACTTGTGACTTCTGGTTGTGTACTGTTCACAAACTGGCAAGCTAAGTTTCTCTGTGATCCTGATAGAAAAGTGTGTGCCTTTGTCAAATTTGGTAGCGGGGAGGGGTGCACCCAATTAAAAGGTCGGAGAAGTGAGGAAGACGATATCAGCACTACAATTCCAAGATTGGCCAGATTCATGGAAGACTGTCTGGAGGAATGGCTGAAGTACATTGACCAGAAGAGGGATAAATACCATCACCTAAATTTTTTCACAGTTGATCAGATGGTGATTTTGCAGAGAGAACTGGTTTTAATGGGTGGAGAGGTGGAGCCATCAGATTTTATATACCCACTCTTATCCATTGTGAAACATGACTGTACAAAAATGGAATTGATTGGTGCTCTGAAAAAGGCCAAAGGTGATGTATCTCAAAGAGAGGCTGAACAAGAAGTAGAGATGGCTGAAGAAAAAGAGGATGAGGAAATCGATTCTGATGAAGAAAATCAACTCAAGGCTACTGCTGTTGCAAAATTTATCTCAGCCATCACAGATTCAGGATACTCAGAGAGGTTGGCCAGAGAAGCTTTGAGAAAGGGCATTGAACCAGATGAAATTGATGAAGGTAATTGATTTGTGCTTCTATGAAATGCTAGATAAATTCTCAAGTAATAGTGCATTTACTGATGTTTAAGATACTCTCTCATTTAGTTAATTCAATGACTACAATCAATCTTGTGTTAAGAGACTCTCCAAGGGACTTAAGAAAAAAATCACATGACAAGTGTTCTCTTAATTAATGGATATTTATCAGATCAGACACAAGACTGTGATATTTCAAATACATGTATTTTATTTATTTTTTTTATCATCAGGATACACAATAAATTATGAAATGCCTGTGTTACAAATTGAAATAAAAATCAAAAAATAATTACATGCATAAATGTTGAAAATATTTACAAGCATAGGTGTACAATGTATTTTGCTTTTTAAAAAAATATTGTAATATCTTTTTAATAATTGATATAACACATAGGAGTTTTGTATTTCATAAACCATCTTTAAAATGAATACTAACATGATATACATGTGATATGTACAGACTGTACAAAATATTGTGCACATTTACAACCCTTTTCATGCCATCACTCCAGTACATCTAAATTCATGCTCAATAAAATACAAAATACCCTAGTATGTTTGCTTGGTTATGGCTTCTAAGTCACCATTCCTTAATGTCTAATGATTCACCCTATTTAGTCCTTGTTTGGATTGCATAACAATGTCCTACAGCCAGACTTCAGATATGCTTGGCTGATCCTCAATGAAAGAAATAGGTTAAACAGGAGTTTTGGAAGCCAATTTTACAACAGCTTTTAAATTTGATTTTATTTCCAATTAATTACTAATAGCAGTCTTTTAGATATTTGGTCTCTGCCAACTGTATAGATAGACATCATAATTATGAGGATAAATGGGCCAATTTTCAATAAAACAAAACATCTTTTATGATTTTAGTAAGGTTTTAAAATCTTAGTTTTCAAATATTATGTTGGAATAATTGTTGAAAACTCTGATCATTTTAATTGTAAGTTGTGTCACCAAAATATGATCACCCAAATTTTCTCTAACTTTACCAACCGCAAATACTTGAATGTAAGTGATTTGTGTGACTTAATCCTTCTTACTGAGTTTTTCTTTGAGAACAAAGTTAAATTTAATAAGAAAAGACACAAACTACTTACGAATCAATTTCTTAATTTTTTTTTATTCTATTTACATAAAAAGAATATCCAACACCATCTTGTAAAGCAACACCCCTGGTTATCTGCACTTTATTTCCTTTTCTGTCCTTAGAGTCTGAATGAAAACAAAAAGTTGATTTCACAATTTGCTGAGGATATCTTATTTTCTACTCAAGAAATGACGGTTTTAAAAATTTTCTCATGGAAATGTAAGGTCGTTAAATGGAGGTAAAATAACAAAATAAAAAGCATAAAGGGTATGAAAATTATGATCACTTATTGCATTACACGATGATTAATTCAGTTATAGATTATAGGAAATGGTCTCGGGAGGAAAATTTACAATCACATATGACAGGAAGTCACTTAAAACAATGGGTCACTATGACAGGTTTAACTGTACTTCCTAGGAATCAGTAAATAATTTTTGTTACCTTTGATACCAGACTGTTTTTTGGTCATGGCATCCACCATTTGAAATAAGAAGATGATTAATTTAATGTTATTACATTTCTGGCACTGTTGATAATTTACATTTTCACAGTAAAGATTATGTAGTTCTGTTAGTGTTCTTACAAGAAAGTTGTACATTTTTACAAGTTGTATGTTGTACAAGGTATTGATTTTCATCAATATGTTACTAGGTATAGTGTGGTGCGTGGAGCATGAGGACCAGACAGAAATGGAGGTTGAAGTGAATGAGGGGCAGGTGGAGGGGTCAGTGGTTGAGGATTACGAGGGCTGGACAACGTCTGAAGTGTCCATCTCCACCATGACTCAGAACATTCTGTCTAGTGTCTTGTTCGTTAGAGAGTAAGGATGGACATTCTCTTTGTACAAAAATGTGGATTTTAAAATTGCACTCATAAAAGTATATTTTACAGTTATGCAACTTGTTCATCTGTCTTCAGTTAATTGTGGTATTATATCTGGCAGTTTTTGGAAGAGAACAATCTGACCCTTTCAGCTTAGCTGTTGTCATGACAAAACTGAGGATGAACAAAATAATTCTGTGTCACCTGGTACATAGATAAGTTCATTCCAATTTTGGGCTAATAATGACTGATCCTTATTTTTATAAGCCCTGCTGCAGAAGACACCCTGATCCCTGAACTGGAACAGCTGTGGGGGGAGTTCCTGTCCTCAATATCCTCCAGTGTGTCAGATTATCTCAGTGTGGAACACCTGGGGATCATTTTGAAGAGACTATCAGAAACTGGTCAGTATTCTGTTATATTCTAAAGCTGTGGGGGGAGTGTTCAGTTATACTCTTATATATAATACTGTAAACTGACTATAATATGCATCAATTTTTATTATACATCCGCATAAAATGTGGGTGTATTATACTATACCGCTGTCGTCCGTCTGCCCCCTTTACTTGTCTTTGCAACTCCTCCTAAACCCATGGGTGAAATTTTAATGAAACAGTGTGTTTTATAACTTTAAAATTTTAGATCCACTCCACAATTACAAATATGTTGCCATGAGTATAAGTTCTTGTTATTATTTAGTGTATCTCAAATTCCTTTGTGTCCCTGTTGGCCCACACAGAGGCTGGTTAAAAGCAAGTTTTATTGTTTTTGTTCAATATTTGTTATCGTCACTTTTTGTAAAAGTTTTTTAAAAGCATGAAAAATATTCTGAAAAAGTATATAGGTCACACCTTTCCAGGATTTAAATTGAAATTCAAAATAAAAGAAAAATTATTCTTAAAGCAGGGTCAGATCAATGTGGTTTACTTGAGATGGATTCGATGTTAGAATATCTTTGACAACGTTAAAAAATATTTTGGAAAATAATTTCTTATACCTATCGTATGTTTATTGTGAGCAATACATTTACATTCCATATGTTCTGTTTTGTGTAATACTGCTTTGCTTCTTTAGGCATTGATAGTGAAAAATGAATGACTGGTCCATGGAATAGTGAAAAATGGTCCACGGAATAGTGAAAAATGGTCCACGGAATAGATATCAGAGGTTTGCCATTGATTCTTGAGGATACTTCTCATGGGTTTACAATACATTTTTATTTTTTCAGAAACATTTACTGTGACCCGACCTTTCCTACCTTGCTTTGAGGAAGGTATCCCAAATCTGTTACTATGTCCACAAGGTATGTATTTTAGTATCGAAGTAATAGAATATGTATTTCATGTTGTTGGTGTGCCGAATCCAAAGGCAGTAGTGAGCTTATCTTCACCTTTCAATATTTCATACTTTCACATTTTGACAATTCAGGGACATTGTAATGAATTGGACGCAAAACTAGATGGGATAAATAAAATTCAAGTTATTAAAGGAAGGGTCACAGCTCATGATAAAAAATGGTGAAAACATGATGAAGCCATTTATGACCAGTGAACCAGGAGTGACAAAACATGATATATTCCCTCCTTTCCCCCTTCCCCTCCCCACCTTTCACAAGGTCGTTGTTAGAACATCGCATGGGAAATCTTCTGGGTGTACATGTATATATTATTTAAAGAATGTTTTGCAAAGGATGCTTTAATACAGTCAGCACTCGTTACAACTGCCAAGTTTATTTCCAAGCATTTTGCCGTTATAACGAATCTGCCATTGTAATGATATGCCAATATTACTGATATTAGTTATTCCCCTTTGTTTATTCCTCATCACAATAACAACGGTAATCTCCGTGCACATCTTTTCCTATTTCTATATAAAGAAAGAACTTTGTGATAAAATTAGATTTAACTTTCAAATGATTATATAGTATTTATGTTCTTTTCTATGTGTCATTCCCAGCCTGCTACAGAATAGATAATAAATTTTGTCTTGTTTTTTGTTGTTTTGTTTTTTTTTAATTAGGAGCATCTCTTCATTAGTGTCCTTCTCCTGTTGAATGTTTATCTTATAGGAAGCCATCAAACATACCCATGCAGATAATTGTAGAACCATCCTATCAAACACTAATTAGTGTATCAATAAACCCCATCCATGCTTTCAGTAAACAAACATTACCTGGACTTGTGCATAGGTAACCAGAAATTTAAAAATTTAATCCGTTACATAATTTTGGTCAAGTATGAAAATATTGCAGATAGCTAATTGTCATTCATGTACATGTATTAACTCGACAATTTCAGGTAACCTGCCATTATAGTGGATTTTATATCATGTCAAAATGCACATTCCTTACGGATAATTAATGCTGTTGTGCAGATTTGTCACCAGCAATTTTTCACTGTTACACAAATTTGCTGCTAAATCACATGCCGACTGTATGTTGCTTGTAACTGGAGAGTTTGTCATTTTCTAGAAAATAGGTCATTTAATCATTACGGCAGGTCATTAGAAACATGTTTGGTTCATATATTATGCAGGAATTGTGGAAGATTGAATTAATGTAGCAATCAAATATGCTGTCTTTTGAGTATGAACTAATTAAATGACCTCCATGGGGTATTATTTCCTTAAGGACAAAAGTTGCAATATAAATGGTCTTCTGAATAGTGTTTAGGATAGCATTGCATAAAATGTTCAGTGATTCTTATCACTGAGATTCATTTAGTGAAGTCAAATTATGGTCCCTTAGGCCCTGATGATGATCTGATTATGAGAGTTCTGATATTAACAGTCTACTGTATATATTGGATGCTAGTTCTGGATTTGGCAAAATTATAATTCAGCATTTAGTGCAGAGAATGTATAATCATTAATGCTATATACTCTGAGATATAAACCTATGTAGTGAGAAATGAAAAAGAGCAAGTAGCTTGATATATCTACTTGCTCTTAAAATTACTGCAAATATCATTTACTCGCATGTAATTTACAATTTATAATGGTGGTATTTCAAAAATTTCAGATGAGATTTTGAACACTGTGTTGACAATATACAGCCATGATCCAGATCAGCCCCTTCCTCAGTCGGATGAAATCCTGATGTGTACTTCACACACCACTCTGGATGAGGTCAGTATAATGTATTCATCAGAACAACTCTGACCATTCACATAACATAACAATATAATAATTATGATTATGAGTAAATGTGAGACTTCATTGGAAGTTTATATAAATTGCTAGTGGGCCAGGATACACACATTGTATATCTCAAACATAGCAGGTGCTTTGCAGCAACAAATATTCACAAAACACACAGGTTTTCTTGCATGCTAATAAGATAAGGTTAACAGGAGTTCACCTGAGCTGAAAAGTCAAGTGAGCTTTTCTGATCACCTGTTGTCCGCTGTCCATCTCTGTAAACTTTCATATTTTTGACTTCTTCTCCAGAACCACTTGGCCAATTTCCACCAAACTTGTCAAAAAATGTATCCTTGGGTGAAGGTTTAAGTTTATTCAAATGAGGAGGAACACACTTTTCCAAGGGGAAATAATAGTGAAACATCAAAATTACACTGAAAAATTTTAAAAGTCTTCTCCAGAAGCACTAGGTCATTTTCAATCAAACTTGGCATAAATCATGCTTGGATGAAGGGGATTCAAATGAAGGGTCATGTCCCCTTCAAAGGGGATATAATCACAAAAATGCAAATATAGGGTAGAGTCACTTGAAAGTCTTCTTTAGAACCATTAGGTCAGAAAAGTTCAAATTTACATGGAAGCTTCCTGACATAGTGCAAATTCAAGTTTGTTAAAATCATGGCCCCCAGAGGTAGGGTGGGGCTATCATAAGGGATCAAAGTTTTACATGTGAAAGTATAGGAAAAAAAATTTTAAAATCTTCTGAACAACCACTGAGTCAGAAAATTTCAAGTTTACATGGCAGGTTTCTGACATAGTGCAGATTAAAGTTTGCTAAATCTTGGCTCCTGGGAGTAGGGTGGGGCCACAATAGGGGAACAAAGTTTTACATGCAAATATATAGGGAAAATCTTTGAATATGGACCAAGGTGAGCGATGTGGCCCATGGGCCACTTGTTTATTCGTATGCTAGCTGTGTAGATGGAGATTTTTTTTTATATCGGTGTGCCTCTTTTATATAGTGAGGGTGTTTTTTGTTTTTTTATCAGTATATACAGTAAAACATGCTTATGCTGAATTCATGCTTACAGCAAAGTGATTTTCATTCCTTGTAGTTTAAATTATATTTTGAACTTACAGGAAACATTTACAACAAATCAAAATTGTTTGTCCCCACCATTTTGCTATGTGTGCGTTTTACTGTACCTGTTATATAGGTGAAGATATTTTATATCAATATGTTGATAGGTGGAGATAAATTTTATCAATATGTTGATAGGTGGAGATATTTTTTATCAATATGTTGATAGGTGGAGATATTTTTTATCAATATGTTTGTTATGTAGGTGGAGATATTTTTTAAATCAATATATCTTTTGTGCAGGTGGAGATATTCTGGAGAAGGGCTGTCTTTGACACAACTGACAGAATATATTGTCTAGTTAATGGAGATCGTTTGGACTATGAAGTCAGTGACAGAGGGGAGAGAAGATTGGAGCACCTCATGCAAAAAGCAAAAGAAAATGGTAGGAATTATAAATGGAAACCAATGTTGATTAAGCAATGAAATTCAGCATTTCATCAAAATTTGCCAAAATATTTCTCAGCCTCTTCTATATTTATTCAATGAAAATTAAATTTTTGATTTTCTCTTTGCTACAAATGAAATCAAATATATCAAGATGCATGGCATGCACATTTATGTCTGACAAAACTTGGTTCCTTAAGGATTTAGTTTTCTTGCTCTGCAGATATTCCATATAAACTGGTGGTGGTGTGCAGCATAGAGAGAGAAAACCACTCCAGAATTGTGGCGGCCCTGGACAAATACAGACGACCCCCACTCCCTCTGATGACTCATGACAACATGGTGAAATATATCAAGAACAAACTGACATTTGACATTAAGAAACCAGCAGCAACACCAGCTGCTGAGGCAGATTTTGAACAGTAAGTTAAATCTAATCCCAGTTTTGGCATCTTAACATGTAAATGATGACCATCTCTGTTACATTTCAAGAATTTGATTGACAGAACTGACAATAGAAAGGGTATGTGGATGATTAGATGCTTTTACTCAGAATGTTAACTTTGTCTGTAAATCTGAATATGCACTACTTGTCTACTTAACATATCAGCCTACATAAAATTTAATTCTATTTTATTCAGAAACAATTTGGTCGAATCTTGAATTCGTGTAAATTCTTTTATGTTATGTGACACAATCATCAAGGATGTCCAAGTATGAATCCCTTATATCAAGTACACAAACAGTATGTGTTATATCTCATAACCTGGACATGGGAACAGTGATTAACTATGTTTTTATGCTTGTGAGCTCAAGGTCTGTTTAGCTGCTACATTAATCTAAAACTTTGGGACTATACAAGATACTGAAGATTTCATACAGTGATTTATATCTGATGAACTGTTTAGTCAAGCTCATTGCTATGACTGCTAAAGGTCAAGTTCATTCTTGATGATCAAATTTACTTTCAGTGCACTTTGAAGATTGTTTTTCACTGATAAAAACAAATTTCTTCTTTAGTTGCACAGTCAGGGTGGTAAAATCTTGGAGGGCAGGAGTTGGCAAGACTCTGCACAAGAAAAGACTGGCTGAAAAACTTCAAGGTCTACACTCTGGAGTAGTCAGAAGGAATAAAGCAATGGTGTCAATTCCGCTACACGAGAGGGAAATTGACATTGATGACATCATGGCTGTCCTCCTGAAGAACACATCACATCCAGGAAAAATAGAGCCACGACTGTTCCACATTGACCTTTCACATGAAGTAAGCAGCAGTGGCCTCATATAAAATGAATAACCATTTAAGGTTTGATTTACGCAAACCAAATGCTGAAAGCAAACACTCTGATCAATATTTGTTGGGTGACATCTTATACAAATGATGTGCATATTGAAACTGGCAAAATCTTCCAGAAAACTACTGCATACAGAATGATAAAAGTGTTCTTATGTAAAGAGTGATCAGAGAACTACTGCATGAAGAGTGATTAAAGTGTTCTTATGTAAGAGCATTCTTATTTTCCCAATAAAATCTCTCTCACTTTGGGATTATCCTCCAACTGTGAGGTCATTATTTCTTAATAAGATTGTCAGGAAAATTTAGTATTTTATTACTTCTCAAAATTGCAAATGCTCATTAAAATCTTTGTAAAAAAAATGTCTTTCTCAGATCTGAATCAAATACCCCCTGGATTTTACAGTAAATGTTGTCATTGTAACTGAATCCTAAACAGTAAATGTTGTCATCGTAACTGAATCCTAAACAGTAAATGTTGTCATTGTAACTGAATCCTAAACAATAAATGTTGTCATTGTAATTGAATCCTAAACATTAAATGTTGTCATTGTAACTGAATCCTAAACAGTAAATGTTGTCATTGTAACTGAATCCTAAACAGTAAATGTTGTCATTGTAATGAATCCTAAACAGTAAATGTTGTCATTGTAACTGAATCATTATGCAGGTCCAGGAAGGAGTGGACTATCTGCTGTTTCAGTTACTGATCTTGGGCTGCTTGACCAACAGTACTGGACATGTATGGAGGAAGCTGCCCTATGACCTCTACATTGTGGAGACCATGCCACTACTGGCCAGGGACTTTCAGGAACAGGTCAGCCAGAAGAATACTGCCAGTTTTAATTAATGGCCTTGCAGTTTTCTTAGCTTACATAAAACAATTCAAAAGTCCAGATTAATCCCATTTAGCTCAGCTAGCTTTACATAAAGAAGATGTGATGGTGCTTTTATGGACTGTGAAATCATGTTAATTTTTTTTTTCATTTAAAAACATGATTCATTTGTTTAAAAAATAGAAAAGAAAAAAAAAAGTGTGTTCAAATAAACTGGAATGTGTAATTTTGAAATTTGTTTTTGTAGAGAGGCTATATAAAATGCATGCATAGATGTCTGGACATTCTGCCTGATGTGGTCTGTCGATCTCCTCAAGAAAGTCTGCAAAAATATCAAGGCAATGCCCCAGGTCTGTGACCTATTATCTGTTATTTGTTAACATACATTGTATGGAGTTGAGAATCCATTGTTTTTTCAAATCTGGTTTGCTTATCAAATGACCAGAAACCTGCAATGTGTATAGGTTTTGCTGTATTTATAGATATTGGACAGAATGATTTGCTGTTTGATGACAAGGAGTTTCGAAGCAATGTTTTCCAGAGACCTTTTCAGTATTTGTATAGACTGGACATGAACCGAGGCTTGGGGGATGTGGACATGAGGAGGACAGAGGGGAATCCCCAGACCTGTCTAAACACTCTGCTTAGGTAATGCAGATCAGAATAATGGCTGATATGTTGTCTTCAGGCCTGTTGGAAGCAAGTGAAAGGGATTAGGAACAAAACATGCTTTTGGACATATTTCACTGATTTTCATGGAATTTTGAAAAATGTTCAGAAAGTATTAACCACCTTGCACCCCCCCCCCCCTTCCTCTTTTCAAACAATTTTCAAATTTTGTATACAGTGAAATTCTTTATAGGATCTGCTGGAATGATCAGATTTAAAGTATTACAAAATGATGAAGATCAGAATATTTCGCATTTGTACAGGCACTGTGGTATCAGGGATCCGTCTTGGGCAGAACTCCGACATTTTGTGTGGTTTCTGAACACACAGCTAGTGGACTTTGAGAACTCTGCCTTTGTGAGTCTGGCAGCAGCAGAGGACCTGCCAGGATTTTCTCAATTTGTCTTGAGATTTCTGATCCAGATGTCCCGGGTATGAAATTTCTTTAAACGTTGAGAATGGAGATTACATGTGTATATTTTAGTCTGAAATGATTTTGCCTTTATGAAAAGTGGATGAAAGTACTGATTCTAGAGCAGATGTTATCTTCAGTGATGGAAAATATGCTAGCTTTTTGAAATGTTTTAAAACTTTTGGGTTAAATCAGAAATGTTGTCATTTAGCTAGGAGAGTTGACATTTATAATTTTCATTTGACTGAATTTATGCAGGACTTTGCGACGCGTTCCTTAGACATGAGTGAGGAGTCACCCGTACAGATGTTACAGAGGATGGACATTGAAGAAGAGGAGGAGGAGGGAAATGATGAGGATGTCCTCCGTCAGTTTCAGCTCCGGAGGACCTGGGAGAGCAGGTTAACTTTATCTTTCACTTAGCAGCCTCAGTCAATTGTACGAATCTACACATGATTACATAACACCTTATCATCAGATTTTATGCTTGCCAAGTTTACACCATTAAGGTCATAAATCAGGGACTTCTTGTTCTCTGTTGTTCTGTTTGAACTGAGAGGTCAAGGTCAAAGCTATAGGGCAGAAAAAGGTCAAAGGTCATATTTTTCATAGTTGGACTGATCATTGTGGGGCATAATATTTCACATATGTATCTTGTTAATTCACAATGTAATTATAATAATAATGTTATTATGTGGTTATTAGTACTCTTTGAAATCTTTGGTGAAGCAAGTACTTGAATGATATATATAATGTACTGTATGTAGTATTTCATTATGTATGTAGTAATTAGTCATATCTGTAATAATTAGCCACTGATATAGAAACACATACTTTGGTGGAGATGCTCTAAATTTTTGAATGGCCTCATATAAAATGAATAACCATTTAAGGTTTGAAATTTTTGAATTATATTTATTTAGTGAGAACTTCACAATATTAAAATATCTGTTCCAAATAATACAATGTTCTGTTCCTTTATCAGCCCCCATCCCTACCTGTGTTTTAACCCGGACCACCATTCCATGACATTCCTGGGGTTTAACATTGAGAGACAGTCTGGTAACCTGATTGATGTACAGACCAGAAGAGTGTTAGAAACAGGTATAATGCAGAGAAACCTGCAGGATGCCCTCCTCAGGAACAGGGTCCCTATAAATGAAAACTTTGATGACTTGCCAAGGTAATCTATCTTACTTTCCATTTTTTGGATACTGATATGAACTTTGAATTAAAAAAAAAAAAGATTAAGAATATTCTAGTTAAATTTGAAGAAATTTTGACATATTGTAAATCTTATAATATGAAATGTTTATTCAATGTGAGATGTTGCATCATATTTTCAGAGATCAGAAATTATTTAAGTTATGCAGTGTGATGGGTTTGGAAGATGTATTTGACCCTGACCCGACCTATGAACTCACCACAGACAATGTCAAAAAGATACTGGCAATCTACATGCGCTTCAGGTATCCTTCTCTTGTCAGGGCTGTAGAGGAAAATTAATTTTCTTCTGTTATAAATGATGCACTGGTTGGCCTACTAGTGAACAAGTTTTTATGCCCCAGTAATCAGATTTGGGGACATATATTGCTCTGTCGGTTTGTCCACAAGAATTTTAACCTTGGCCAGAACCTTTTAATGTTTAGTGCTATGTCTTATATATATCACATGTGTATTCCTTGTGACAAGATCTTTCTTTGTTACCAAAATTTTGGACCTCATGACCTTCACCTTGGAGTTTGACCTACTTTTGAAAACTTTCATTTTGGCCATAACTTTTGAAATCTGAGAGCTAGGGCTTTCATATTTCACATTTATTTTTTGTGACAAGACCATATGCCATATGGAGGCATCACTGTTTAATAAACACCTGTGATTAAATTTCAGAATTTACTTCAAAATTCTAGAAGTTTACTT
This sequence comes from Ostrea denselamellosa, assembly GCA_024699665.1. Taxonomy (NCBI): domain Eukaryota; kingdom Metazoa; phylum Mollusca; class Bivalvia; order Ostreida; family Ostreidae; genus Ostrea; species Ostrea denselamellosa. Next base: position 2,509,870 of record JAMZEH010000066.1, on the reverse strand, counting down.
GCTATTTTTTTATTTTAGAAAAAAAATCATTTAGGTAATGATAGTTTGTGTAATCTGAAAGCAAGAGACAACTTGGGGATTACTGAAAACCTGAGTTAGTTTTCTTACATTGCAGATGTGACATTCCAGTGATTATTATGGGGGAGACAGGCTGCGGGAAAACCCGTCTTATCAAATTCATGTGTCAACTTCAGTGCCCCATTGGAGTGGAAGTGCAGAACATGATTCTGATGAAGGTATGTTACTTTTGGACTATCTTGTGCACTTAGTGCAAGTACAGGTATGATAATTCAGGGTCCTCAAAATTCACTGGGTTAAAATCACTGGCTGTTGCAGCTTTTTTTTTTTTGCCTCCAAGACCAAATGTCAGGACATCTTGATCTTATTCTCTTCAACTTACACATTAAAAAAAAAAAGAATTCACACTTATTGTGAAGTGATATTTATTTCCGTATGAGAGGAAAATGTTATTAGATTTAACGAAGTTTGGTTTTAACAAACTGTTTTTTGCTGGCCCTGGAAGTTCATTAGAACTGTTTTTACTCTATGCTCATCATTTCTAGAAGGTCAAAGATTGAAAGCAATCTGACATATGAAGGTCATGGTTGTTTATCAAGGTCATATTTAATACAACTGAAAATGTCAACTCTTCAGGGTTTCAATGTTTCAAAACACAATGCCATGTTGAAATTTGAAAGCAAAGAAAATAAATATTGTAAGTAATTTTCATACTTTAATACATGGGACTCATTTTCTTCAGTTCATCCTTGAAATTTTAGAACTGGATATTTTTGGAATGCAGTTCTGTAAATAATGTCTTTATACATGTAGTTATTACCATTGCAATGGAGCCACATGAATTGTAATCCTGTAGTATGAAATTTATGATCTGTTTTAACATGGTCATGTACAGACCTGCTAAGCTTGGATAGAGTATTTCTTGAGAATGGGTAAATTTAGTTCCCAGTTTGGATGGTGGATGTTCAAGGACTTCTGTAGAAGTCTCCCTTGTAAATCGGGAGGGTTTGAAAGTGTGAGTCATTTCTTGTACTTCTCTGTTTTTGAGGTACATGGAGGCACTCGTCGCTGTGACATTAAAAAGAAAGTAGAGGAGGCAGAACGAGTAGCCCAGGAGAACACTGCTAATTATGGGCAGAGACTGTACACTGTGCTGTTCTTTGATGAAGCTAACACAACAGAGGCTATAGGACTGATTAAGGAGATCATGTGTGATCGATCAATGGAGGGGGAACCACTGAGACTGTGTCAGACCCTTAAAATTGTAGCCGCCTGTAATCCGTACAGGAAGTATGTATCTTGTGTCTTAGTGCAGAGGATTATGTCGTATTGTGTTCCATGTTTCCTTCTTTCATGCGTGTCAACTCTTTAAATTGTGCAGTGATCTCATGATTTAATATAAAGAAATGTTTCTTAATTGATGTGCATTAAAAAAAAATGACATTATATCTATAGTAAATTTATATTTAGTCTTAAAGGAAAAGAAGTTGCCAAATGTTTGTTGTCACATGGTGCTGGTGAGCATTATGGCCCATGGGCCTGTAGTTTATTTGTAGTGCAGCTTTACTGTGTCCTATTTAACATTGCAGACATTCAGAGGACTTGATTAAAAGACTAGAGCAGGCTGGACTGGGTTATCACGTGGATGCTGATAAAACATGTGACAGAATGGGTAATTCAATCTAATGTAGGAACCACAATTCCTAGCAGTGCAAAATGTCAATTTATTATGGTAGAATCTTTTAATACACTGATTTCTGAAAGGCATAATCTAATCCATAACACGGTGACCTATTTTAAGACAGGTTAAAGTTTTTGTAGCTTTAGGGAAAATTATGTAACAGTACTGTGTAGATTATTGTATGTTCCATTAGTACAGGGCTGTGTAGATTATCGTATGTTCCATTAGTACAGGGCTGTATAGATTATCGTATGTTCCATTAGTACAGGGCTGTATAGATTATCGTATGTTCCATTAGTACAGGGCTGTATAGATTATCGTATGTTCCATTAGTACAGGGCTGTATAGATTATCGTATGTTCCATTAGTACAGGACTGTGTAGATTATCGTATGTTCCATTAGTACAGGGCTGTGTAGATTATCGTATGTTCCATTAGTACAGGGCTGTGTAGATTATCGTATGTTCCATTAGTACAGGGCTGTGTAGATTATCGTATGTTCCATTAGTACAGGGCTGTGTAGATTATCGTATGTTCCATTAGTACAGGGCTGTGTAGATTATCGTATGTTCCATTAGTACAGGGCTGTGTAGATTATCGTATGTTCCATTAGTACAGGGCTGTATAGATTATCGTATGTTCCATTAGTACAGGGCTGTATAGATTATCGTATGTTCCATTAGTACAGGACTGTATAGATTATCGTATGTTCCATTAGTACAGGGCTGTATAGATTATCGTATGTTCCATTAGTACAGGGCTGTATAGATTATCGTATGTTCCATTAGTACAGGGCTGTATAGATTACCGTATGTTCCATTAGTACAGGGCTGTATAGATTACCGTATGTTCCATTAGTACAGGGCTGTATAGATTACCGTATGTTCCATTAGTACAGGGCTGTATAGATTACCGTATGTTCCATTAGTACAGGGCTGTATAGATTACCGTATGTTCCATTAGTACAGGGCTGTATAGATTATCGTATGTTCCATTAGTACAGGGCTGTATAGATTATCGTATGTTCCATTAGTACAGGGCTGTATAGATTATCGTATGTTCTATGAGTACATTATTTGCTACTTTTTATAATTTCAGGCCGAGTTCCCATGAGGAGACTTGTGTACAGAGTCCAGCCCCTCCCCCAAAGCATGCTCCCCCTGGTTTGGGACTTTGGACAGCTGGACACGAATGTGGAGGAAATGTACATCAAACAGATGGTTCTCAGATATGTAAGTACATGTATCAGTGAGCATAATGTTTTTTGCTGGTCTTCAATAGGAAAATTGCATTTATATGTTGTAGAAAAGTTTCTTTCTGCCAGTTGTTGAATCAGGTTGTAATGTATTTTTCTAGATTCGAGGAGGAAAACTGCCAAATGAACCAAACTTAGACACAACAGTTAGTCACATTCTCACAAAAGCTCAGGAATTTATGAGAAGACAACAGGTAAGAAAAGACAGGGCTCATCATTTGGTCAGCCAAAATAACAGCATTGGGTCATCAACATAGAAAGTAGGTTGCTGAGATTTGCTCAACCTGCAAGAAATTTCAGAGAGTCATGTTTACACAACAGTGGGATCATGAAACAAAGTCAAAGATGTATGAGAGTTAACAGACTTGTCTGACAATGTTAACATGAAGTTTAGGGGAGGGGGTGTATCAGTTTCAATCCGTCAGTAAGGGCATTTTGTTTGGAGATTTTCTCAGAGACTGTTCATTTAATTTTCAACTGATTTTGTAGAAATACATACGATATTTAAACCTGTGCACCTGATATTTTCAGATTGATTCATTTAAATTTGAGAAAGTTGTTATTTTTTTTTCATGTTTCTATACATTCTTCCAGTATTCATTTCCCAGACAGTGTTTGGGTTGTATTGGTATTGTATCTTGTCTTTCATCCATCCATCTGGTAGTGGGATGATTGGGTTCACTTATAAAGTGTCGGTTCAATTTGGTGACCAAGGAGCTCTGCTGTGTTACTCAGATATGCATTTCTTCATTTCTCCACCATGAATATAAATTATGGGCAAAGTATTTAATGTATGTTATAAATTGCATTTAGATGAAACACGAAGAATGTTAAAATTAATGTCTTTCTGGTTTTCAATTGTACAGTATTTCAAATATGCCCCAATACATGTACAAACTCTGCAATGGATACTACTGCTGTTAGGACAGATTTAGTTATGAAGAGGTTTCTGTTTCTACAGGATGAGTGTAGCTTTGTCAGCCTTCGGGATGTGGAGCGAGTTCTAGAGGTGATGAGTTGGTTCTATACACAGAGTGAGGGAGATCTGTTTGATCAGATGGAGGAGGAAGAGGAGACAGATTCTGATGAGGAGCTGGATCTAGAGGACATGGTGGAAGAGGCTGTGCCACAACACCAGGTAGGTGGAATACTGTCTGATCTCAATAGAATTTCACATTTGTTACGATTTTTCATAACCTCAGCAAATTTGGAAGCATATAGTAAACACCCCATATTCCATCTCATCCAAGTCTTTATCAAACTATTAAAAGCTGATTTAACACCCCATATTCCATCTCATCCAAGTCTTTATCAAACTATTAAAAGCTGATTTTTACTGATCAGGTACTGTGAATTGATTTTACACAGAATCATATTTTGTGGCAAGTAAACATTGATAAGAAAAGAAATACCATATAAGTCGAATTTTTAGTGAGAATTTAATTTTGGCATTATTAGTGAGGGTGTTGAGATCGCTAAATTTAAATTAATATCGCTAACAATTTATCCTGTATCGTAGGTAATAGTTATCTTTCTTAGAATTATGAAGTTGCTAAAATTAGCTCTCACTAAATATATATACCCAGTTTTAAAGAAAAATCACTAAATTTGATTATTGTTTGATTATTTCAACTTCATAACAACATGTACTTATACCTAAAAGCCCAGCTTTGAAAAATGTTTCAACAGATCTCTTGTAAAATCTTTCTAATTTACACAGGCTGTGAGTGATTTAACAAAGGCCCTTGTCCTTGCTTTGGGAGTTTGTTACCATGCCTGTTTGAAAAACCGAGAAGAATTCCGAGAGGAGATGGTCAGACAATTTAGGCCTCCTTGTGTTTTACCAAAAGGTGCGGAGCAGATGTTAAACATCATTACAAGGTATGAAGGATTATTTTTCAACATTAGAAGTGTGTATAGTGTCAATTTTCTGAGTCTGTGTTTATTTTGTTTGTGTATTTTGTTTCCACAGTTGCCAGGATGTCTTCCTTGAGATTGATAACATTGGAGCCAACATTGCAAAGAATCAGGCTCTGAGGGAGAATGTGTTTATGATGGTGATTTGTATAGAACTCCGAATTCCCCTCTTTCTGGTGGGTAAACCTGGCAGCTCCAAGTCCCTGGCAAAAACTATTGTAGCTGATGCCATGCAGGGCAATGCCGCACACACAGAAATCTATAGGAACTACAAACAGGTAATATTAGAGTCAAGATTCATTTGTGAGACATTTTTGAATGATTGATTGTATAATGTTTTAATGTCCTCTCGAGAATCTTTTACTCATATGGAAATATCACCAATGCAAATGAAGGGCTGCAAAATTTAGGCCTTTGCTCGGTGCTTATGACTTTTGAGCAGGGAGGGATCTTCATTGTGCCACACCTGCTGTAAAATGGGGCCTCGGTTTTTACTGTCTAATCCAAAGGACTGCTCCATTTAGTCACCTTTTATGACAAGCAAGGAGTACTGAGGGCTTATTCTCATCAGGATCCCCATGGGCTGAGACATTTTTGCAATAAGAGATTATGAATATGATAACGTTTCCTTCCAGCAGTATTTTGTATAGCATATTTTTATTAACTATTTAAGATACCTACAGCAGTATAAAATGTTATGCTACATTGTACATACATGTAACCTGTAATGCCTCTTTTGCAGGTTCAGATGGTGTCTTTCCAGTGCAGTCCTTTGTCCGTCCCAGAGGGCATTATGGGAACATTCCGTCAGTGTGCAATGTACCAAAAGGACAAAGATCTCAACAGATTCGTATCTGTCGTCGTTCTGGACGAAGTGGGATTAGCTGAGGATTCTCCAAGGATGCCTCTGAAGGTTCATCATTGAACAGTGGATTTTGAAATAGTTTGAATGAGATGCTATTTGTGTACTTGTGTTAATTAGATCCTTACTTTTATGCCTTTAGCAGTAAAGCATGAAAACTAATTTATGGCTGTATGAAAATCTCTGCTTATCCATTCTTATACATAGAAAAATTCTCCTTATAATGCTGAATACTGCATCAGCTCTGAGTGCTTCAAAGATATAATAAAACAACTTGCAGTATAGAAAATAGAAAATTGATAATGCTGTTATAATTTCAAAAGAGGCCTGTTGGTTTATTTATAGACTTTGCACCCTCTACTAGAAGATGGCTGTCAAGGAGATGAAAAACCAGAGGAACATAAGAAAGTAGGCATTCTCTTTATGTTTTTTAGCTCATGTGAACTGAAAATTCCTGTAAGCTTTTCTGAATAAAATCAGTCCATTGTCTGTCGGTGTACTTTTAATAAATTTGAATTCGTACTCGGAGTCATTTTCAACCGATCTCGGTGTTTGTAGAGGATTCAGGTTTCTTCCTTTTTAAGGGAGAAAATGGGAAAATAGTGAAAACAAGTTTTGGGGGGGTTAAAAATAGATCTTCTCTAGAACTTCTTGACCGGAAAGCCTCCTTTAGTACTAAAGATCCAAGTTCATTCAAACTATGATGGTCTCCTCTGTTGTGTAGATAAGGTTGCAGAAGAGTAGAGTTTTCAGTCTAAAAAGAGTAAAATTTTCAAATTACCCATTTCGACTTTAGATGATTATTATTTTTGTGACCTTTCAATTTATATAATGTTGGTTTTTATATTGCCCTTGTTTTACATGTTAAGCGCTTTAGAGTAATTATATAATTAGATAAGGCGCTATATAAAAATAGTATAATAATAATAATAATAAATGAGTACAATTTTCAAAGTCTAAATGAATACAATTTTCAAAGTCTAAATAAGTACAATTTTCAAAGTCTAAATGAGTACACTTTGTGAAATCTTACAGTACACACTGGTCATGTTGTGTCCTCTGGCCCTGGATGGGGCCACAGTATGGGTTTAAAGTTTTACATAGGATTAGTCTGAACTTCCCCTCCAGATCCAAAAGGGGGACAATTTGTCAGATCAGTATGCATCCTCATACAGAGTTGATACAAGTTTTTTCTGTAGTTCATACTCTGACCAACAAGACAATGTCAACATTTTAAGTGGTTAAGTTTTACATTGAAGTATATGATATATGTATGGAATATCTTGAAAAGGGAGCCATATTAAATTTGTGCCCTTTGTTGTCTAGGTGGCACCAGATGATAAACATTTTTAAAAGATTTATGTAGGAATACAAGAAAATTCTTTTTAAAACTTCTAGAAAATGACTGGGAGGGGTGGGGTGTCAAAGTGATATTGATGTATTGTACTGGGTTTCAATGCTTTAAAATGAGTAAAGAATTGAATTGTGACATACACAATCCCACTTCCATGTCAATTACAATCCATGTTGTAATTTTCAGGTAGCATTTATTGGAATATCCAACTGGGCTTTGGATCCAGCCAAGATGAACCGTGGAATCCTTGTGCAAAGAGAGGTTCCTGACCTTGAGGAACTTCAAGAGAGTGCAGAGTAATTTAACCAAATTTCAATTCACACTCAAGGGATATTTTATGCATTCATAAATTTTAGTTGAAATTCAACTCATTTTCAAGTTACTCTCAAGTTCATTGGTCATAAAATGTACAATATGAAAGCAATTTCACATGATTTATAGTCACGATAGTTTAAAAGTTACAATGTGTTACAGTCATTTGGTAATATTTAACATTTCAGAGGAATATGCTCAGGAAACAAGAGAATAAAGAAAATGATAAAGCCTCTAATTAAACCTCTAGCAGAGTCTTATCTACAAGTGTTTGATTCTGTTATTGCGAAGAGGGAGTTCTTTGGACTAAGAGATTTTTACAGGTAAAACTGAACAGATCTCAATGAGAATGAATCAGATTTAAAACTTTAGCACACCTGAGTTGGTGGTTCAGTTGATATTTTTAGCTCACCTGAACTAAAAGTTTAAGTGAGCTTTCTTAAAAAGTGGAAATACACTGACAAATTTTAAAAATCTTCTTATCTAGAACCAGCAGGCCAATTTCAATCAAACTTGGTACAAATCATCCTTGGGTAAAGGGGATTCAAATTTGTTCAAACGAAGGGCCATGCCCCTTTCAAAGGGGAGATAATCGCAAAAATAAATAGGAGTCATTTAAAAGTCTTCTTCCCAAGGACCACTTGGCCAGAAAAGTTCAAATTTACATGGAAGCTTCCTGACATAGTGCAGATTCAATTTTGTAAAAATCATGACCCCTGGGGGTTGGATGGGGCCATATTAGGAGACCAAAGTTTTACATGCAAATATATAGGGGGAAAATCTCTAAATATGGGCCAAGGTGAGTCAGATGAGTGATATGGCTCATGGGCCTCATGTTAGCTCAAATGTTCAGTATTAACTCTCTCATTATATGTTTGTTTATTTTATAAATTTTAACTTCTTGTAACTAACCCCCATCCCCAACAAAGCATCAGTGTGTATTGTGTGAATTTTGGTTCTGATGAATAATCAAACTGTTTGGCAAGGGAAGAAAATGATGAAATAGCAAAAAAGCTGAGTGAATTAGTCCTTCGGTAGTAGTGAAGATGACCTTTAGTCCCCTCTCTGATTGTCTGTCAGTCTGCATCACTTTGCTTTTTGTATTTTTTAATGTATTTTTGCCTTTGAGACTGTATGTTTGGGAACATATTCTTTAACTATGAACTATACAAGTAGAGACATCATATATGGTGCACTTATACTTGTAGTTCAAATTCATTGTTCTTTGGTTAATTTTGAGGTCAAGGTCAAATTGTTTTTCAAAAGCTTGTCTTGTGCTATACTTTGAAGTTTTGATAAACATGATATAATTAAGATGTTGTCTTGTTTGACCCCTTTTTTTCTTCACACAGAATGTTTCTTGCACTATTTATGAAGCTATGTAGCTCTCTAATGAAGACATAAGGGTTAACTGTCATCATGGCATATCTATGTTTTCAGGACATCGGGCAATTTGCATAAAATATGTTTCAACTGAATTATTTTATATATTTATTACTTTTACTTTGTGATTTTGACAGCTTGATAAAAATGGTGTACAGTTTTGCTGAGAAGAACAATAAAAAGCCAACCTGGCTGATGCTACAACACTGTATCAAGAGAAACTTTGGGGGATTTAAGCACTCCAAAGACCAGGATCCCCTGTCAGTGTTTTCAGAAAAACTCAGAACTGTAGAGAAAATTCCTAAGGTACTTGTAACAACTAATTTTAAGCTGTTTGTTGTGTATATCATGTCTGAGAGGTTTCCTTACCAAGGACATAGCATAATGATTGCAGATTTGTTAGGTACAAGACTGCATTTCTGTGAACTATTTTTAGCTCACTTGGACAATTGTTTGAAGAGCTATTGTCATTACCCTGGTATTAGCATCACACTTTAAAGAAAAAACTTTAACCTTGGCTATAGCTTTTGAATCAAGGGAAATGGGGATTTGATATTTCACCTTTAGATGCCTCATGACCAGGCCTTTCATAGGATATCAAAGCTTTTGACCTTGGACTTTGACCTATGTTTCAAAAACTTTCACTTTTTGAACCAAAGGAGGTAGGTTAAGTGGAGCTGCACTTCCTGGAAAACTATGTTGTCGTATGACAACTCTTGTTAAGTTACTACAAGTACTTGTAATTTTTAATTTCAATACTTTGCTTGATAAGAAATGAATTGCTGTGTTTTAAGGATTAATATGATAGTTCCCTCATTAAACGGGAAGACACGTATTGACATTATCAATGTTATTTGTTGAAATGATTTCATAAAATGATGGATGAAATATTTGTTTCTCTTTGTGCCACAAATTTGTAAACATTGCAAGTTGGCTTTGTAACCATGTCAACCCTTGCCTGTGTAACATACCAATCACTGTATACAAGTTTAGCAGGGATAACCAACTAAATGGTTTTCTCTACAGCCATGTGATTTTCTTTTCAAGGGAAGTTTTTCTGGAGGAAAGTCTTATTTTTATCAGTAGTGTGTAAATGCTTGGATCATGCAGTAGTAATTGAAAGCTAGATGACATGAAAAGGAGATATCTGTTGCCTTCCATGTTACTTTGCTCCTGCGCTGCTGTTTTCCATTGTGAACATTTTAGAAAATAAATCCTGATGAAATACACAATAAAAGTCTGCGGCGGAAGGGGGGGGGGGATTTAGCTCACTCTGCAGAATAAAATTGTAATGATGACAAGTCATTCAGTGTGTAATTACCTGTAGTATTGTACCTGTCTTTCAGCCCAGTCCTGGTGATCCAGACTGCAGCCCAGCAGGTCTGATAGAGGCTTGTCTGAAGGGGGATGATGTAGACAGGTGGGTGAAAAAAAAAATGACCATAAGTTTGTGTGACCTGTACTTCAGATTGTGTTAACATTTGGACGTGAAATCAGTGGTTTAATGTTAATGTGTTAAAGTAAGATACAGTTATTTTTATTGAATAAAAGCATCTGATCAATGCTATAGTATTGCATGTAAGTAAAATCTGATGCCCAGAAAATAGTAACAAGAGATTTACAGAGAATTTGTGGATAGTCTGATGAGGTAAAAGTTAGTGATATGGATATTTGTTTGGTTGCTTTTTTTGTTTCCCCCCCCCCCCCCCCCCCAACAACAACTGCAACAAAAGTTTTGGAGGGTATACTGGAATCAGGTTGTCCATCTGTAGATGCAGTGGTTTCCAGGCTCTAGAGTGTTATCCTTTTCACCTAGAGTCAACATACTATACCTGCAGACTTCCCGTGGGACAAAGATGATCCCTATTGATCTTGGGGTCAAAAGGTCAAGTGTACCAGACATTGAAATAGCAAAAAGTTTCTGGACTCTCACGTGTTATCTTTTTCACCTAGAGTCACCATATCTTACATATGGACTACCCATAGGACTAAAATGATCCCTACTGATTTTGGGGGCAACAGGTCAAAGGTCTAGTGTACTGGACATTGGAATAGCAAAGGTCAAAGGAACACCCTTTGGGTTTGGCAGATTGGGAGTATTCTTAGAGAGCAGTGCTCACAGTTCCTCTTGTTATTCATGCATTGGCATAAAATTAAGAATATGAGTTAAGTAATCAATATATTATATAGCTACCAACATATTGTATAGTGCATTGATCTGAGGATAACCAAATGTATTATTTTCAATGGGATCCTTATGCTATTTACTAAAACTTAAGGTACAGGATATACTTAAGTAAAACTTTCAAAATTGAAAACAAGTAGGACTGCATATGATAAATAAACAGTGTATTGATAAACAACTAATAATATAAATTTCATAATCAACTATAGACCAATAAGTGCTTTTTACTTTCTTTTTAAATTGAAATTTGTTATTGTTTTTTTATTCAGATAATGGCATAAAAGTTGATAGGAGTTAAGTAAATTATATATCATATAGCTACCAACAGATAAATATATATAGAGCATTAATCCAAGGATAATCAAATAGCAAACTAAAGAACTATATAGTGCTTGAACACATTAAACCACTGATGTCATGTCCAAAATAGCTGTCATTTTAAGCACAATCTGAATTCAAGGTCACACAAACTTTAATTTTATCTAGAAGTGTCTTTCTGTGAGTTCCAGTTCTTGATACGATTAAAATAAAAGCTACTTTGGGAATTAAAAAAAAATTTAGTTTGCTAGATCTAGTGGTTCTTGTGGAATTTTTTGAAAAATTGTTTAAAGTATAAGAAGGACATTCATTGTGAAAAATGAAGGATTGAGATGAAGATGAAAAACTCTGTTACAAACATTAAAAACTCCCAACTTTTTCTAATACTTCATCAGTAACTCATTTCTTTGGATGACCATTGAGAATAAACCTAACCACTTTGTTCTGGACAACTTGTTAATGCCCACAGTAGACATTGAGAATAAACCTAACCACTTTGTTCTGGACAACTTGTTAATGCCCACAGTAGACATAGAGAGCATTGTAAGTCACTATCTCTTGGATTGGTAACAGTGTATGTGATTCATAAGGAATAATTGTTCTGTGATTGAAAATGGAGTACTAATTTTATAATAATGAATACAATGTATTTTGTTAGTGACACACGATATCTGCTACTACTGACAGAGAATTACGGAGCACTGTCAGTATTACAACAGAAGATCCTAACCATGAAGAACGCCATCACTATATTTGGTAGCAGCTTCCCTAGTGATCAAGAGTACACACAGGTAAAAATGCTCAGTGGTCAAAAGTACACATGGGTAAGAGTGCCCAGTGGTCAAAAGTACACACAGGTAAGAGTGCTCAGTGATCAATAGTACACACAGGTAAGGGGCCCAAGTGGTCAATAGTACACACAGGTAAGAGTGCTAAGTGATCAATAGTACACACAGGTAAGGGGCCCAAGTGATCAATAGTACACACAGGTAAGAGTGCCCAGTGGTCAAAAGTACACACAGGTAAGAGTGTCCAGTGGTCAAAAGTACACACAGGTAAGAGTGCTCAGTGATCAATAGTACACACAGGTAAGGGGCCCAAGTGATCAAGAGTACACACAGGTAAGAGTGCTAAGTGATCAATATTACACACAGGTAAGAGTGCTAAGTGATCAATAGTACACACAGGTAAGAGTGCTAAGTGATCAATAGTACACACAGGTAAGGGGCCCAAGTGGTCAAGAGTACTCACAGGTGAGTGACCAACTAGTAAAAGTACATCTGAAATGCTGTAAATGTATTTAGGTCAGCAGGATTCATATTTAGTTCCATTAGCACTGAACACCAGAACTAATTGATGGTTATCCTATCATAAGAAACACACCATTTATTTATTACCATACACAACAGAATGAAACTCCCCATTTATCCATTGCCTTACACAACAGAATGAAACTCCCCATTTATTCATTACCATACACAACAGAATGGAACTCCCCATTTATTCATTACCATACACAACAGAAACACTATTTACACCAAAGGATGCACGAGCTCAGATGATGCTGTTAATTAGATGTGGTATGGTATTTCTAAGTGATCAGAGTATGCACACACATGAAGTATACCCTAGTCTAGAACGATGAAATATAATATAACATGTATTGATTACCATATAACAGGTAATTTCTGCGGGTAGAAATTTTTGCAATCCGATCCCTCAAAGGTAGGAAATAATATTCTGCATTTCCAATTTCAGCAGTTACATTATTATATCTATCTATAGATATATGTGTGGATATATTTTTGCGATTGTCATTTTTGTGGATTTTTCATGTCTGCAAGAAACGGACAACCACAGAAAATACCTATTATGCAGTATGTTTTGATTATACAAGTGGCAGCAAATTAATACAAGATTCCTTAATATAGATACATGTACATCATACAAGCCACTCTGTATTAGATAAAGCTGTGACAGCTTTTAGGGATGAATAACAAAGCTGATATAGTATTGTAGTGAACATATGTCTGTGGGTTTTCTAGGTGTGTAGAAACATCAACCGTATCAAGGTTTGCATGGAGACTGGGAACACAGTGGTTTTGTTGAATCTGGAAAATCTCTATGAGAGTCTGTATGATGCCCTCAACCAGGTAATCATTCCTACAACCTCAAAACTGATAACAACTCATATCATTCCTACAACCTCAAACTAATAACAACTTTTATCATTCCTACAACCTCAAAACTAATAACAACTTATATCATTCCTACAACCTCAAAACTAATAACAACTCATATCATTCCTACAACCTCAAACAAATAACAACTTATATCATTCCTACAACCTCAAACTAATAACAACTCATATCATTCCTACAACCTCAAAACTAATAACAACTCATATCATTCCTACAACCTCAAACTAATAACAACTTATATCATTCCTACAACCTCAAATTAATAACAACTTATATCATTCCTACAACCTCAAACTAATAACAACTTATTTCATTCCTACAACCTCAAACTAATAACAACTTATATCATTCCTACAACCTCAAACTAATAACAACTTATATCATTCCTACAACCTCAAACTAATAACAACTTATTTCATTCCTACAACCTCAAAACTAATAACAACTTATATCATTCCTACAACATCAAAACTAATAACAACTCATATCATTCCTACAACCTCAAACTAATAACAACTTACATGTTATATAACTGGGTCAACCTTCCAAAATCTGTGTCAAACTCATTCCTAAAATGTCTTCAATATTGCAGTATTATGTATACTTTGGAGGAGAAAGATATGTTGATCTGGGACTAGGAACACATCGTGTCAAATGTCGAGTTCACAAAAAGTTCAGGTACTGTGGAAATTCCTCTATGAGTAATGCATTTTTATAATAAACTTAGTACATCATGCTTTTTATTCCAGGGAAGGTTCTGTCTCAAAATGCCATAAAAGAAATATGAAATGTAAATTACAAATAGATGCTTAAATGAACATCTGGGTCCCCCCCCCCCCCAAAAAAAATTATTCAGTTTAAACAATGTCCAAAATACAGAATACTGGTTTAAAAACACACTAGACAATCTGTAGTGACACTGTGAACTAAATTTAAGTATTTTTATTGCATGAAATGTTTCATTTACAGACTGATAGTTGTAGCAGAGAAGGAGATTGTATACAGCAAGTTCCCGATCCCTCTAATCAACAGACTGGAGAAACATTTCCTCAACATCTCCACCATGTTGTCCCCAGCCCAAGTCGCACTCGCTCAAAAGCTGGAGGACTGGGCACAGCAGTTTGTCAAGATATCAGCACCACTCTACAGAAACTCAAGGTTGATTTTTGGTGTTTTTCCAACACATTAAAATCCCTGATACAAGCTTTATATTGAGATAGAGATAATTTTACAGTATTTCATTGAAATTAAGATATTTTTACTGTATTGTATGGAGATTTAAGATAATCTTTTTTAACAGGGAGAGGACAGCAGAGTATAAAATAGGAGATGTATTTATGGGATTCCATGCTGATACTTGTGCCTCCATAATCCTCCATGTGTGTCAAAAGTACAGTGATGATGACTTGGAGACAATTGAGAATGAGGTAATTAACAATCAGTAGTTTGAGCTCACTCTTGACAAAATCAGGGATAGAACTCCGTACCTGGTGTTTTTTCCCTTATACACTCGTTGATGGTAAACATTCACAAACATACACCCTGGTTGGTTGATGATTAAATTACTTGTTAAGAACAATATTTGAAGTCTGGTGGAAGGCAGGTAGGGGAATATGAAAATAGGACTAAATCTGCCAGGTGAAAGATAAGAGTAACTGGACACTTGGTTTGGTGTTTGTTAATTAAGGATCAAACAATTTATGTCCCTTTGCACATTGTTAGGTCACCTGAGTTACTCAGGTGACCTTTTAGTTTTGGTCTGCATTGTTACAATTGAACAATTCTAACTGCTTGATAATATTATTCCAATTCTTTTTAAATTTGTTATGAAGAATCTTTGGGACAAGGAGGACGTCAATTTCAGGGCAGGGTAAACATTGCCAAAAATTGACCATTTTTCAGGAATCTTCTTTACAAGCACACATCTGTTAAGAAAACCTAAATGCATAATCAAGTAGAGCAGGAAGACCTCTATTAACTTTCAAAATTTGATGATCTCTAGCTGAGTAGAGGTTCTAACTTGGTGGGAGGCAAACTTGGCAAGTAGTGTTTATGTGTAAAACATTTAAATAGCTTCTTTTGATATTAAATCGAAATTAAATAGATATTTAGAAGGAGCAGGTAGACCTTTACCAATATTGTAAATTTCATAATTGAGGGGTAGGGATTTTGGTTCTGGGTAGAGCCAAAATTATCTTGGCAATTAAGACTTCTTTGATTTTGATGAAATTATTTAAAAACTGATGCATATATAGGAAAAGTAGAAAGGGATGTACCATAATTGTGAATTATGCAGCCCCAGGGTTCTCACTCCAGGATGATTCCAAAATAGCAGATGGTGTTATTAAACATATTATGTAAAGTATTTCATCAGAGTGGGCACCTTTGGAAGCATTTGTGTTTTAGGAATACATCTTGTTTTATGCTGTTGCTAAATGCTAAAATGTAGGTTAGGTAATTCAAAACAGGAAAATTATCGTAGATTTCACAGTCGTTAGAGCTAGTGATACTTTTAATTAATACTCAGGTGACTGATGAGGCCTGTGGGCCTTTTGTTTAATACAATAGTTGGTTGATCACCCTTTTAAAAATGTATTTTAGTTGGTAAAGTTGAGAATTTTGTCTGATGTTTTTTCAGGTGATTCAGGATGCTAAGGAAATTCTGTTGTGGTGTGCCACTCCTGACGGTGTGCTTAGAGCCAAAAATATACTGCGAAATTTTGAGTTTGTGGAGAACATTTACTATGAACAACAGAAACATGATAATCTGCTGTTTTACCTGGATCAGAAGATCAGAATGGAGGACAGTGATGGACTTTATGCTCAGGTAAAATTTCCAGGATTTGTTTTACCAGAATAGAATGGATTTTAATTTGATTTCAATTCTTGAAGTTGTAGAGCACACATTATGGTAAAATATTGCTTCAGTAATTTTCATTGCTCTGTCAAAATGAACATTAAATGGAAAATAACAGTAACATATTTCTGGTCCTTGTAAATTTCATTGCCTTTCTACTTTCTAGCCCAGTGAGTTAAGGTGTGACTACAAATCTGTAGATCTTGAAGAGGTTTTGATTTTTGTTCCTATTGCTTTCTACCACCCACCCTCCATGGCCTAGTGGTTAGAGTATCATGGTCAAAATCACAAGGCTTCTCATCTCTAGTGGGCGCGGGTTCAATTCTCGCTCACACCGATATATGTGAGAAAGTTTGCCAGTTTACTTTTGGAATGTCAGTGGTCTCTTCTTGGATACATTGTATCTGGGTTCTCTCTTCCACCAGTAAAAAACTGGATGCCACCAGATAACTGAAAAATTGTTGAGTGTGGTGGAAAACAACAATCAACCACCCACAATTGCATTTTTTCAGTAACACTTTCTGAATTCAAAATATGAAGTACCTGTCCTTCACTATCAATTCTTAAGTTTTCTACGGTGTGATATATGTCCTGAAAGTTTTCATATCAAAGAAATCCTAATTCATCAAAGTGTCTCGATGATACATCTAGTATAACTGTATTCTTCTAGGTGACTACCAGCTCTAAGCTGATCACCACAGCTGACATCACAGACTTGTCCCAGTGTCTACACATTCCCCGACCACAGATCAGTCTTCTGACTCTCCAGTCATTTGACACGGAGCAGCAGTTCTGTAGACAAGTCAAGTAAGTTGTCTAGAGAAGGAAACATCATTGGAAGTTATAATTACAGTGTTAATGAACATGGTTATTGTCAGGTCAGATGCAAATAATTTTGTTGAGTAGATTGTTTTTATCCTTGTTTGAGAATGACATATTTGAGAGTCAAGGTGACCTTTTGATGTGTTCCAAAGCCAAGTTAAGTAGGAGTAGAATATGGCAGAGGTGTAGAGAGATTTCTCTTTCAGACAAAGCTTTGAGAGGGACTTGGAGGCAGAATCTCTGCTGATTGTTCAGTGTGACAGTGGAAATGAGAATGCTAGTCTAGTGGCCTGTGCTCAGTATTGTGTGCTGGATCAACTACAGCAGCTGGAAGACCAGAAGATAGGAAAAACACACATTGTGTTCATCATCCATCTCCCCAGGATGGTTGGAGGAGGATTTACTGGGTTTCAGGTACACATCATTTGCATCCTGAAAGGAAGAAGATGAACATTTGTGGTTATGAGTGTGAACACACCGCTAGTGATTGGTGTGTGCTTTCATTTATATTTGAGTCTGTGGAACTCATTACAAGTAGATAGAATGTTCTGTTGACCAGAGATTTAGATTCTCACCAATTTTAGCATGGTCTGTTTATTATGAATAATTGCACTGTGGTTATGGTAGCAATATTTTGAATTTTTATTGATAAATACATGTCATTGATGTAGGAGCAAACATTTGTGAGGGTGTTTTGCATGTTTGAAAAATATTCTTTCATATACACTGCATATTTTTTTTTTTACAATTATGCAATGTTTCTTTTTAGTGTGGAAAGTGGCATTCTGTTCACATCGATGACCTTAGACCAGATGATGATAAAATGCCTAGTATCATTGAAATGAAAAATAAGAGTGTTGGAACTTTACTTGAAAATGCTGCTGGTTCTGTGAGACCAAGAGACACTGAAGGCATAGAGTTCGAAGAAATGGCAGAACAACAGGAGGAGGCCAGTGAAGTGGAAATGATGGAGGACCAGGATGTCTATCCACATGACTTTAGCAACATGAAGGAGCACATTGGACAAGTCCCCATGCAGAAAAAGGTGGATATTCCATTTTTTATCAAGCTGACAGCACATCCAGCTCTAGGAATGGTCAAAGATCCAGAGAGCGACTCCACCAGAACAACAGAAAGAGTGAAAATTCTACTGGAGCTTCTACATCATGTAACAAAAGGTCTCTTAATGTTGCAAAATCACAGCATGAAAATGTTGAAGGAGATTAGGATGTGTTGGTCAACTCTAAACATGTTTGAAGTCTGATCTTACAATAATGGATTATATTGAAATAACACATACTATTAGTTTAAAGGGGCATGGACACAATTTGAGATGAATATAGATTGTTTAGTAGAAAATACCATGTTTAAACAAAATATGATGTGACAAACACTAGAAACTGTTTTAATTGTGTTCAAAACAAACTTGTAAATTGAATAATCTGCTTTAAATGAAACTTTTACTGGTATATTTGACTTTCATAAATGAAAACATGGCATGAACCTAACTTACATAAAAAAAGAATTTTGTGCTCAGTATCTCTCTTGTAACTTGACAACTGACATTCAAATTTTGCTGATCATTAGAAATACCTTAGTTAAGCATTGTAAACATTAAAAATAGAAAAGAAAAGAAATTTTCAGTTCAAATCATGTCCATGCCCCTTTAATGTTGAACATATGTAAAAACATTTGTCATGGTTATCATTTATACAGGAATTCTCTCTCTCTCTCTCTCTCTCTCTCTCTCTCTCTCTCTCTCTCTCTCTCTCTCTCTCTCTCCACACCCACCCCACCTCAGAGTTACAACATAAAAAAAATGTTGATTTGATTGTGTTTGGTCCTGTTCTGCAGATAAATTAACATTTATGAGTGGAGTTGGGCGTCATCTAGCAGCTCTGATGAAGGAGAAAGAGGAGACTATGGGTCAATCAGCAGAGGGCTGGCTGTATGCTGAGGCCACAAACAGAGACTGTATCAACAGAGCGGGAACATTCAGGTACTGCTCAAACTCAGAAATCAACTGAGCGGGAACATTCAGGTACTGCTCAAACTCAGAGATCAACAGAGCGGGAACATTCAGGTACTGCTCAAACTCAGAAATCAACTGAGCGGGAACATTCAGGTACTGCTCAAACTCAGAAATAAACAGAGTGGGAACATTCAGGTACTGCTCAAACTCAGAGATCAACAGAGCGGGAACATTCAGGTACTGCTCAAACTCAGAAATAAACAGAGTGGGAACATTCAGGTACTGCTCAAACTCAGAAATAAACAGAGCGGAAACATTCAGGTACTGCTCAAACTCAGAAATAAACAGAGTGGGAACATTCAGGTACTGCTCAAACTCAGAAATAAACAGAGTGGGAACATTCAGGTACTGCTCAGAATCCCTAGAGACCTCTTTATTGTGACTTAAAGAAATTAAGAAAAATTAAATAATCAAAAGTTTAGACAGCCATTTGGATGATTCAAATATACAGACACAAGTACATCTTCACTAGCCAAGAGTCTTCAGTCCACTCCACTCCCCACATTGGTGAGAGCATAGTGGACTGAAAACTCTTGGCTAGTGAAGATGACATGAGTAACGGTCCATGAAAATATTCCATGGTTCATACATAACATGGAAGACATCTTTGAAGTAATTTCTTAAATGTTATGAAAAATAGGATGGGATGCTTAAGAGTTGTAGAATTTCAGACTTTGCTTGACACAGAGCAAACAAAAACTTCCTGCTAATACATGTATCAAAATCCATTTATTGATATGAAAATCAAATGTTTTTTCTTATAGAAAAGCCCGAAATCAATGCATCATTGAGAAGTTGTCTCCGGTTTTGGCTGGCATCATTGCAGAAGTGGACACCAACAGTAACCTTGACCTTCTGATACAGACGGACCCAAATTCCTGGAAGCATAAACTTTGGCTTGAGATCATCAATGACCCATCTGCCACAGGGATAGAGTATTCAATGATAGTGTCCCCCAAAAAGCAACAGGAGCTACCAGAGGTAGTGGTTAAAGGGACAGGCTGTGATGGAGTGAAATTCAGGGCTCAGATGCCATTTTCCTGGTTGATTTACAAACTGATAGACCGAATCATGAGGACATCACAAGATGTTGATAAGCATGGTAAGTTCAAAGCTTGTAGTTCAATTCTTGAGACTGTCAGTCACAAAGTCTTGGGTTTCTAGGTTGCCTTTTCTATAATATACTACTCAAAGTTTGATAAGGATCATATAGTTCTTACATTATAAAATCAATATATGAATTGATAAGACACGCAAATTTCATCATAGTGTTGGACTGACCCCTCTTGAGCCTCAAAACACAGGTTAGGTAGGGAAATGCATGCTGCAGTGATCATGAGTAGCATGTGAAGCATGGTACCCACATTATTCACATTTCTGAGTGCTTGTCGTTGATTTGAATTTGGCCATTGTCTTTACATCTGACCTCGTTTAAGTCACTGTTACTCTATGAAAATGCCTCCACAACGTCAAAGACGTCGTTTGACTATTGAAGAATTGGCCAGATGCATAGGAATGCTCGAAAATGGTGCAAGACAACGTCACGTTGCAGAGCTATTGGGTGTCGGTCAGAGCGTTGTTTGCAGAGCTTGGAACCGGTATCAAGCTCATGGTTCAGCTTCTCATCGACATGGAGGCGGCAGAGAAAGGTCCACCACGCAGCAAGATGACCGTTTTCTCTTGATTTCAGCACGACGTCATCGGTTTGCAACGGCGACTGCGCTTAGAAATGATCTTCTGAATGCAACTGGAGTTAACATTTCCACGCAAACTGTGCGTAATCGTCTTCATGAAGGTGGTCTTCGTTCCCGGAGAGCCTGTATTCGCATCCCTCTTACTCAGCGACACAGACAAGATCGTTTGAATTGGGCCAGGGCTCATGTGAATTGGAGGGTTGCTGATTGGGCCCCTGTACTTTTCACAGACGAGTCGAGGTTTTGTGTTGACTTCACAGATCGTCGTGCACGAGTGTGGAGAAGGGCAGGAGAACGATATCAGGACGCTAATGTTGCTGAACATGACAGATATGGTGGTGGGTCGTTGATGATTTGGGGAGGAATCAGTCGAGCTGGACAAACTGATCTCCATGTCCTAAGGCGAGGCACGATGACCGGAGTGCGCTACAGGGATGAAGTCCTGGATGTGTACGTGAGACCATATGCTGGTGCTGTTGGTCCTGACTTCATCCTCATGGACGATAATGCACGTCCACATCGTGCTAGGGTGGTGGACGAGTACCTGGAACGTGAGACAATTGTTCGTATGGACTGGCCAGCTCGTTCTCCAGACCTCAACTTTATCGAGCATGTCTGGAATATGCTTCAGGTAGCGATTTCACGTCGTCCTGTACAACCAGCCACCCTCCAGGAACTTGAAAATGTTCTGATCCAAGAATGGAACAATATGTCTCTTGCGTCCATTCAAAACCTCGTTGGAAGCATGAGACGACGTTGCCAAGCTGTCATTGGAGCTAACAGAGGCCATACCCGCTATTGACACTTGTTTGTGCAGTGTGAAATGGAATGTGCAGAGTTTAAACAATTCCGTGATCATGAAATTACCATGCTTTTCAGGGTACTCTCCCTTTACCTTAGGAGTATGCGATGAAATGTCATGTTTGCCAAATTTTTCTGTCACAATTTCTTGAAGTAAACATTTCTGAACATAAATCACTCTGTGTTGGTTCTCATTCACCTTTGTTGAAAGTTTTACAAGTGCTGAAAAATATGATCCTTATCAAACTTTGAGTAGTATATTTTGAATTTACACAATAAAAATAGGAATTCACAGAAAATTACAATTTGTATTTAAAATCTTTCTTCCATTCTGTTACACTGAAATCCCATCCAAGTAAATACTTCTATAAAGAAACTGTTCCATTATATGAGCATTTCACACTTTATGAAGTTTCAACAATTGTTCAGTCGTCTTTAAATTATAAATGTATACAAGTAAAACACATCGAACATACAGGTAATACTGATGTATATAAAACATACTGTTGAATCATTTAAGTTTGTGGCAGCCAATTTTCATGGATTACTAAGATTTTACACTTTTCTTGTGATGTAATTTCATGGATGTGAACATTGAAAATTCATATTTGTATTTCATTGAGGTTTGAAATTTGTGGGATGGGGATACCCATGAAATCCACAAAAACTGAACCTCTTGAAATTCAATGATTCCACAGTAGTATATTTGATTGACAAATTTTAAGCAAATAGTATACCGTCTACTGAAGCAGCTGTAAGGGTGTATATATAGAGAGACAGGTCTGTAATTTTGTGCTCAAATGCAGTTATAGCAAATAACTTGAACATTTTTTCCATTTTCATCTGATAACACTGAGTTTATGCTCCAAGAAGTATTATCTTTGCCATGCCTGTAGATATCCTATAATTATAGTGTTATCAATGTCTTATTTTCTATCACTTTATGTCCATAGTTTAAGAAAACTGTCCAAATACAATTCTTTAAACCTGCATCAATATTTACTCAAAAAGTTGTATTGATGGTAATCATTTGCTGTCTTGATATTTGTATGTAGAAACTTCAACTTTGATATTTTTTCAAAACAATTAGTAACACACTGATTTTAAATATATTTTTTTTTTCTTCAGAAGTTATTCAAGAATTGGTCATGAGGGTGACTGGTATTATAGAGAATACACCTCTCGGAAAGGTGCTTCTGAGGTGTCTATCTGAGGTCAAGGTCACAGAGTGTGTTGAGGCCTACCTCAGTGATTTTGTTTACACAGTGTATCATGTGACCAGTGGGGAGGAACATCAGGTATATTTCAGAAGTTTGAAAAATCCCAGATTCTTTTTTATCCTATCAACATGATGATGTAACATGTACATTTCTGCCATACTCCCAACAGATTAGATACTTTTTATTAAGAAATTGTCTTTTTTCAGTTGGTGTGTCAAAATTTGCTGAATGGAATGAACATGGATTTCCGAGAGGGATTACGAAGTGTTGTCCTGAACTTTGTAGCAATTCACGCTGTGTGCAATAAATCGGTATCCCGCCTGAGAAACTTTGCCAGCATTACCCGAGTTTGGCATGAGTGCAGTGCCAAAATCATAGAGTTCCAGCAGAAGAGTGCTCAGTTCTACCTTGTGACTGATGAGGAACTTGTAAGTTGAACATTTTGAATAAAACACTAAATTTATACAAAGATTTCATGATACTGTACGTGTAATTATTTTAGCGATATTCATATTTTAGTGGCTTTGACAGTAAAGCAAGAGCACTAATTCATGGGGATGCTAAAATTTCTATATACATTACCCATTATCAAACACAGAACAAGCACTAAATCATGAACAATGGTGCATCCATTTTGAATGTGTGAAAATAAGTAAACAATTACTGCATCAGTTGATGAAGCAGATGAGATCAGTGACTGGATGTATTATAAATCTAGTCATTTGAAAGCATTCTATACCTGAAAATACGAAATTATTGATTCGGTTTGTAGGGTCTTGATTTTATGGAGAAAAGAGATAATTTTTTGATTTGTGATGATTCAAGGGAGATGGGAATCCTGGAGTTTGTTGTGGGATGCATCTTGAAATCCAAAAAAAAAAATTGGAACTTCTTAAAATTTGAAATTTTATAATAATATGTAAAGTTTTTGTGTAATTATTATAATTGTTGAAGGTTTTTTTTTTCATCCACATAATTATATGTTCATAATTTGCATGAGTATTTTCAAATTAAGAAACTTTTCCGTAATTGTGTAGACTTTGGATATCCTCGGACTTCATCTGTTGCTGAAGTCTTTGGAGCCTGCTAAAGACTCCCTTAATGACCAGAGAGGTAGACAACACTGGCAGAGACAGGTACACAAGTACCGACCTGTAGTGGAGAGGATTCTGGGTCAGTTTGTTCAAGAGGTGGATCCGTCAGGGGTGGAGGAGTTTGGGAGAAGGTGTATAGAGGGAATTAAGGAGGCTAGGTTAGTTCAGTCTGTGGAATTTATGGAAGTAATAACTAATCATTCATAGTAATTATTTTCAAAAATTGATATAAACTTTTCTATCAATAATCTTTGTCATTTAAATGATGCAATGTTTGTAGTGATTGACCTTAGTGAATTCTGAGAGTAATCTGCTGTACATTTTGATCTAATATTTTCACATAATGAAATAAATTTCCAATGAGTTGACTATAATTCCCCCCCCCCACCTGTCTGGGTCAAAGCTTTGTAATGGAAACTCATTACAGGCTTATACATGGCAAAAAATGTTGCCTATGGCCAGATAAATGTGTCATGACCTAAATCAAGGTCATTTGGCAAAGGTCAAAGTCATTGATATAAAGACTTTGAAATTTTTATATTTGCCATAATTGTTACATTGTTTTGGAAAGATATCATAAGCATATTGTTAGTACAAAGGCTTTGAAGCAGTAATGAATTTATTATTTTACTCTAATTTAATTCTGTGAGTCATTACTCTGTTCCCAGGTGTCAGTGGACCAGGGTAATATCAATGAAGCTGTTCCTTCAGCATGTGTGTGCTGACGATGTACAGCCAGTGGAACGATGCATGACCCTCTGGGTGGTAAGATTGATTTGTTGTTGACAGCTAGAATGAATTGTCAACATATTGAGGAATGATAATTGAGCAAAATCACCTCAATATTGAGCAGGATTACCTAAATACTCAGCAAAATCACCTCAATATTGAGCAAGATTACCTAAATACTCAACAAAATCACCTCAATATTGAGCAAGATTACCTAAATACTCTGCAAAATCACCTCACTATTGAGCAAGATTACCTAAATACTCAGCAAAATCACCTCAATATTGATAAGAACTTTGATGTTGAGGAAGAATTTTAGAAGATCTTGTTCATTCGGATTTTCGAAAAAATACGTTTTTAAGAAATACACAACAGGAAGAGATGATTTTCACATCACTAAGCTGTCTCAAACAACACATTTATTTTGTAATGCTACTTCACAGATGCTGAAGGATAATGTTGACTTCAAGGACATAGAGTCTTTGAAGAAAGTGGAACAATTCCTGAAAATCATCATGAAAAAAGCTGTGACTACTGCATTTGGGTAACAAGAGTCAAGATTTAAAGAAATGGTTTTTAAGAAATATGCATCGAAAAGGACTATAACATGTTGGCATTTTGAATGAATGAATATATTAATATTGTATGAAGTAAAATTTTCTCCTGTCTGTTATGTTAAAGCATTTAATGAAGTTCTTAGAAATGCAACAACAAAAAGTCAAATTTACTTATTTTATTTTACATGTTTAGTCGTCAGGAAGATTGTAAAGCGTGTGAGAGTGAGATCACAGAGAGACCCATACAGCTGCCGTGTAAGGATGTTATCTGCATCAAATGTTACAATGACATGAAGATCCTGGCGGCTGGGGAGGGCGGCGAGTGCCCCGTCTGCCATGATAAGATTCCTGACCAATTTGATCCCCACCAAGACAATACACAAAAGTGAGTATCAAAACAGGTTTTCTAAATTTCTAGATGCTGAACATGAAAATTTATAATGATAAATTATGAAACTCTCCCACAAAGGGAAGCAACTCCTGTTAAAGTGGCAGTGACTACTGAGGGTGTCTTATGAATGTAGTTTTATCATGTGTCCCCTTCAAAGGAAAAACACAGTTTTTTATCTGTTTTCTTGTTCTTGCTTATTCTTCTTGAAACCAAATTTTGTACAGGCCTTAACTTGAGAACCCTTTGACATTAAGATAACAAACTTAGAACATGAAGAGGTGGTTTTAAGCTGCATAGCACCTAGATCTTTGACCTTGAAATATTGAAAGAGGACATTAAGATAGATGCACTGCAAAGTTTTTGACCCAGTTCCTAGACATGATAAAGATCCCTCTCTGCTCAGAGGCTGTAAGCGCTGAGCATGGATCTAAATTTTGCCGCCATTCACCAGCAGTGATGTCTCCATTTTTTCATTGCAAACTTAAAATGTTACAGACAAATACGTGATTTTAGAATTTAATAGAGACACTGTGTGTACATTCTTGCACATACATATTTGATGGGACAATTTTTGTTTACATCATTGATTAGGCATTCATATCATAAACCTACAGTATAAATATCATTTTACTGAAGTCTATTAAAAGAAAATTGGAAAGATTTTAGCACCATAAAATTGAAAGAAACCAATAAATGTGCTTTCACATGCACAAGTATGACTCATACTTATACCATATATCTATGGTATAAATTTGATAACATTTCCAGCATCTATAAGAAAGTTGTAATGATTCTAAAATTGTCCAATCCCAATTTAGCATTTCTGATAAAAAAAAACCACCAAAACAGGCAGATTGATAATAAGATAAGGCCATATTCTCAGTCTTTTAACTCTGCAAGCAGCAGCAAAACTGTATGGGAAATATTTTCACAGCATTAAAATCCAGAAGCTGAGAATGTTCAAAAGACGTTGCAACAGCTTTTTCATGGACCTTGTATCGCAGCTGTGCTTCTCAGATGATGTGCCACCATCTAGACAAGTGGTAGAGAAGCTTATGTCATACATTACTGCCACAGCCCGGCGTGGACAGGGGGGCAGAATGGCCAGTAAGGAGATGTCAGTGTTTGAGGAGGGCATTGATCCTACACCAATCCTACGATCCTTCCTGCTTCAGCACCTTCTAAGGACTAGGTAAGGTTTCTCTTGTTTAGAGATTGATGCATCATCAATAAATAAATGAATAATATAAATTGAAAACATATGGTAGATAATGTTAGCTTAATCAAGTGGAGGTTTGAATGCATACATTGGTTTAAGGTCAGTGTACCTTAATTATTATGCATGACTATTGTTTCATCAGTCAGAATATTACAAGGTTTGTTGACATCATTATGAGGGATGCAGGTGTAATGTTAATTACATAACTTTTTAATTTTAAGCTCTGAAGAAGTAAGACACTGTTTGGAAATGTATCTGGAGAAAGTGGAGGAATTGATGTCCCTGAAAGAAAATGAAGAGAAGATGGTGGAATTATGTCTGCTGGTCATTCAGTGTCTTGAAGTACGTGTAATGTGGTGTTCAATGCTTAGCAAGAACAGAAGTACTGAAATATAAATATAGCTCCGTTATGCTGAAATATCTCTCACAACAAAACACCAGAACTAAATATATGAAATGTCTAAGGCTTAGTGCTTACAAGTATGACACTCTCTCTCTCTCTCTCTCTCTCTCGCTCTCGCTCTCTCTCTCTCTCTCTCTCTCTCTCTCTCTCTCTCTCTCTCTCTCTGTGTGTGTGTAAACTCAATATTTTGTTACTTGTTAACCAAAAATTAATGATTGTGTATTTAGTTAAATAATTTAAGTGGTTTTTCTGATAAAGAATGATTGCATACTTTTCACTTATCAACACTGAAAGGCTCTACATGCCAAGTGTTGGACTAAATTTGCAGCCCTTCACCAGCAATGGTGATGTCTCTGTATGAGTGAAAGATTCTTGAGGGAACATTTAAACAATATACAACCAACCAACACCATGACCAATGTCAAATCAACTTGGTTAAAGCATTTTCAGGTGAAATGGAATTCAATGTTATTCATTGAAAGGGCATCATCTCTGAAGGAGAAATCCATAAAAGATGAAGACAAAGGTTGAATATGAAGGGTCTCATCTGTCGGGTTGAATATGAAGATTTATTTTTCAACTTTTCAGTGTAGATTAACATCTTGTGTCTTTCTTTCAATAAAAAGGACTCTTTTCATCAAGAAGTAACCAAGAATGCAGATTCAGAAAAATATAAAATCAAGATGGCTACCCAGATGCTTCAGCAGAATGTCATGCTGGTGATGAAAGAGAGTGTGGATGTAGAGAAGTTGCACTGCCTGGCTGAGACCAGGTTTGGGCTGATTGTTGTGGCAGAGGTCCTCCACAAGTTACTGGTGGAGAAGTCAATAAAGGGGACCCAGAATATTAGAAGACTTCTGGAGGTTGCTGGAAAGTTGTGTGATGAATGCGGGTCAAAGCAGCCAAAGTAAGATGTGGAATTAATCATTAGCTTGCTGGGCTGAATGTCGGTAGAGATCTAATGCGATATCCCTGGTCTTGATGGCATTCTCCATGTACAACATGTTAAAGTTGTTTTGTTTTTTTAATTTTCCATTCCCAAGAAACTATTAATATGCATAATTCAATTTTGCATTTATGGTATATCTCTGGATGCACACCGACATTAGGATATCTACACTGCATCTGTCATCTTCTGATGTTAATTTTATGGTTGATGGGTTGCCATTTTATGTTTCATGTTGTAATTTTCTGACAGATTGTTCCTCATAAAACACCTTTGTCGATGTTTTGGGTTAGAGACCTATCAGAAGATTTGTAAGACTGGTGATGCCACCATTGTTCGCTGGCTGAATGTACCAGATCTACAGAAAAATGAGGTATTGCTTTGCATTGAGAATTGAATATCAATATGATTCATCCACTAGCTTAGAAAAATCCATTATCTACATTCTTGCATAACTGTTTGTTCATGCCCAACCAAAGTAATATTTTTAGCTCA
This sequence comes from Ostrea denselamellosa, assembly GCA_024699665.1. NCBI lineage: Eukaryota > Metazoa > Mollusca > Bivalvia > Ostreida > Ostreidae > Ostrea > Ostrea denselamellosa. Next base: position 2,481,124 of record JAMZEH010000066.1, on the reverse strand, counting down.
CCTGAGCTGACGGCTCAAGTGAGCAAAAACAGGGTGCAGTCCTTTAAAATCTTATTCTCAAGAATCTCAGGGTCAGAAAAGCTCTAATTTACAATGAAGCTTCCTAACATAGTGCAGATTCAAGTTTGTTAAAGTCATGGCCCCTGGGGGTAAGGTGAGGCCACATTAGGGGATCAGAGTTTTACATGCAAATATATAGGGGGAAAATCTTTAAATGTGGGCCAAGGTGATTCAGGTGAGCAATGTGGTCCATGGGCCACTTGTTCTTAAAGTGCTTTTTCTTGTAAATATCTGCTCCTATGGATCTATGGATCAGCTATTCTTATCATAAGTCGTGGTTGTTGATTGACTTGTAAAGTACTTGTTGCAAATGAATTTTCTGTCAGGAATTCCCAAATGAAAATTTTTGCACTTGAAATAGTCTTTCACAATGATCATGTTTAATGATGATCATAATGCTGTTTGTGTGTTCTTTCTGGGTAATAACATGAATTTAAGTTTGAATACTTTTTACAGATTGTTGAGTGCAGTGATCGGTTTATTGTATGTGGAGACCACTACAAGGCAGTGAGGGAGAAGCTGACCCAGGCAGTACTCTCTCAGAACATGGACACTCTCAGTACTGCTATAGAGGTAGGCATCAGTAGAAGCATTGTAGAGAACAATCCAATTTTTTACAGGGTTTTGTATAAATGTTTTCATCATGTCTAATGAATGTTTTGGCAAAATTTTGAATTATTTTCAGATATCTGTTCTGACCTTCTAAAAAGATAACTGAAAAAGAAGCAGAGTTATTGTATGAACACCTAAAAGTTCAACAAGTACTAAATGTTTTAATTATTGAAAATAGTAAAATAGCCCACACTCCAGGGGTTTGAAGTCAGCATTACACTGACAGAAGTTTAGCTACTATGCATGGTGCCTAATTTATTTATTCATTTATTTTGTCACACTGGAATTCCAGTCCTCCACAAGTGATGGATGAATTCCCAGAAAGAATTACAAATCTTCAAACCTAAAATTCAATTCACACACACCATGAAATTTTAACAATCTCACAAATATCTCACACACCATGAAATGGTAACAATCTCACAAATATCTCACACACCATGAAATGGTAATAATCTCACAAATATCTCACACATCATGAAATTGTAACAATCTCACAAAGGTCACACACGCCATGAAATTGTAAAAATCTCACAAAGATCTCACACACCATGAAATTGTAAAAATCTCACAAAGATCTCACATGCCATGAAATTGTAAAAATCTCAGAAAGATCTCACACACCATGAAATTGTAAAAATCTCACAAAGATCTCACACGCCATGAAATTGTAAAAATCTCACATGCCATGAAATTGTAAAAATCTCACAAAGATCTCACACGCCATGAAATTGTAACAATCTCACAAAGATCACACACACCATGAAATGGTAACAATCTCACAAAGATCTCACACACCATGGAATGGCAACAATCTCACAAAGATCTCACACACCATGAAATGGTAACAATCTCACAAAGATCTCACACACCATGAAATGGTAATAATCTCACAAAGATCTCACTCACCATGAAAAGATCTCGCACACCATGAAAAGGTAATAATCTCACAAAGATCTCACACACCATGAAAAGTTCTCGCACACCATGAAATGGTAACAATCTCACAAACCACAAAATTAAGATTCCACAAATGTGCTATTTTATTTCATTTTATCACATAAAAATATGTTACCTACAGTATAATTTTGTAAATCAGAAGCCTTAAAATGTACGGGGACATTAAAAATCAAAATTAAAGAGACACTCCAGCTCATTTCGTGCAAAATTTTACCACAACTATTTTAAATTTTGTTACATAGTTGTATTATATAAGAACTAGGGGGAACACACACGGGACTAGTGAAGATACTGCTTGATAAGTAAGTGCTAAATCTCAACAAGTGTAAATTAGTTTAAAAAACGTTGTTTGGTTAGTAAGGGACAAAGAAGGTTTACCGTTAAATTAATGACTGATAGTTACTGATACTGGTATAAAAAACTAGAAATAATCCCATAATTGAAAATGCAAGTATTCGAACAGAACCACCCCCCAAGGGTATTTAGATAATTTTCTGGGGAAATAAACCACTTTTGTTGTCATTCAAAAATATATAATATATCAATATGCAAACAGTCTGAGTCAGCATAAAGGAAAAAAAAATTAGAATTCTGGATAATCTTCAGAGAGCAAATTTATAATGCATTCAAACTTAAAATTTCTCAGCATCAATATGATTCTATCATTTTATCAATAAGTGTTAAAAAATGTGGAAAATGAGCTGCAGTGTCTCTTTAACTAGATGGGTTTATTTTACAGTGTCTTTTTCTTTCATTGTATCAATAAATACTTAGTTATTTTATGACATGCAGACAGTCCTAGCTTGATTGTTTTTATTATTAACTTATTATGTACATTGTGTTGACATGATATAATATGCAGGAAGTCAAGGTACCAGATTACCAGAAGAGAACACTGGTCCTCCTGGCCGTGCTAAGGGAGATAACTTTGTCCTGTTTGTACCCAGAAAATAAGAGACAAGTCATTCCAGCAGTAAGTTTAGCTTTGTAATTTGTATGATAATAGAGCAATAGAGAATCATACTATATTGATGCATTAATTCAAAAATGAATCCAACAGTATGTTATTGTGTATGAACATCACTTGGTGCAAACTGCGAACAGTTTACAAAAAGTGTTGTAATCCAATAATGGAACTCGCTCTTCCTAGAGGATGAAGTTCTTACATAATGAAATATGCTTTTCATTGTGCTTTTAGCATGAATTTTAAACAAAAGATGTCAGTGCTGTACAAGTTATGTTGCTTAGAAATAAAGTATGTTACTCAGCCAATCAAATTGTATGTTACCAGGAGACTATAGTTGTATGTTGCTCAGCCAATCAAATTGTATGTTGCACAGAAGATTAATTTTCTGTAAACTTTTAAATTTTTTTACAGGCTGTTGAACTTCTTCATCAGTTTTTGGCACAACATCCCATGTTTGAAAATCAGGTTAGAAATGAAAAAATATTGATCAATCATCAAAGAAAAATGATGGCAAAGATTTTACATTGATTAATCAAGATTGCACTTATAATCTTTATTATTATTTTTTTGTATCTAAGTGAACATGAAAAAGATAGCTTTCCACTTGAAACATCTTGCATACATATAGATGCAAATTTACATTACTTACGATGTTTACTAGATTCCAAGTCACTTGCAGAGTATATTTATTCTTATAAATCACTGTCATCTGTGTGTTTGTAACACTTTGGAATTATAAGAGATAGGATATGATATTTAGAATACATATTCCTTTTGTAAGTGATGGTTTGTTTTATGCCTTAGTTCTAGTCATCCACCTGCATGTTCCTCGAATCTATGATTAAAAGGTGACCCTATTTGTAGTTCAGAAAGTCTAGGTCACACCATGAGAAATAGTTTTTAGATGATAACTCAAATATATGTTGAGAAGCCATGACGTCAGGATGACCTCTGTTTGTAGGTTGCTGTTTCATACATTAAGAGATGAAATCTCAAAATCTGTTTTTTGACTTAGAATTAAAATTTCACATAAAGGGATTTTAATATCATTAAAGGCTAGCTTCCATCACTTTTGAAATCCAATGGTCAAGGTTGCCAGCTCACAAAAGATAACACATAGTCTCTTGATGGAATTTTCAATATTGTGTTTTAGTAGCACTGAATGAAATTTTGCATGAAGAGTCTCTTTGTAGTATGTTTTCCCCATTTAAAAAACACAAATCAAATGAAGCAGGGGACTAAGATTCTTCACACAATAAACTTTTACTCTGTGTCATCTTTTTTTAGGTTGATCTGCCAGGAGCGCTTTGTACAAACAATCTTTGGAGGAGAAACCCCCAGCTGACCGTTCAGGAGGGTATGGACCTTGGTCATCAGAACACACTGTGTATGTTGAACCACTTCTTCATCACTCTGTTACAGATCCCTGATGATAGGACACTGTTAGAACCCCTCAACAGACTGGTTCAACAGCCACAAGAAATGCAGGTGTGTATGAGGTGTAGCAATATAGAACATTTTGATCATATTTTTGTCTTGACTATCTGCAAGTCTATTACACAACTTTAACCTTGCTCATAATTTTTGTGCTACATCTGTATATGTACATGCAAGATATTTATAATGGGTCATGTAAAAAGACAAGGTCAAAGCATAGTTAGGTCAAGGTCAGGTTAGCATTAGCCATGCAACAATAGGACTTGGCAGTTTTAGCTTCACAAAAATATTAGTGATTTTTTTCCTTGACTTCATTTTCCAGACAAACAGTAGATAGGTTTCTTGTGTGAAGTGATTAATAGATAAATGCTTAGAAATGTGAATACCTGATGAAATGACCATGCATGCTGACAGGAACCTAGTTTTAATGGGACAGTTTTAGCTTTGTAAATCATTCATTGTTAAATTTGTTTATGATTTTGGGATGTAAACTTTCACCCTAGAGAGCCTTCTTGCCCACCATGCCACAAGATGATGTCGCAGAGATCAAAGAGGCCTTGTTGGCAGCCAGACAAGGCGGTGATGAAAATCCTGTCTTCTATCGTAAGTTATGGGTCCTTTGTACTAAAAATCTGGTCTTCTATTATAAGTTCCAGCCCTTTGGGCCCTCTGAATAGGATTGTACTGAAAATCCAGTCTTCAACCAGTATGAACTTTATTACCTTTTTAGGACCAAATATATGGGCGTTTTACAGCATTCAGTATTGATTTATTTTGTTTGTCATTGGACAAAAGTCACATGCAGACTGTAAAAAATGTTGAGACTGAAAATTAAAAAGACAACCTCATGTCCACAGTATTCTATACTGTTTATGTGTTTATTTACTGTTTGTGTGTTTATTTACTGTTTATGTGTTCATTTACTGTTTATGTGTTTATTTACTGTTTTTATCATTGAATTTTATCCATTTCTCTTCAGGTTGTCCAAATGGTCATCCATACATAATTGGCAATGTAAGTTTTTTTTCCCCACAGATGTGCTATTGATGTGTTTCTGCATGATTTTACCTCTTGAAATTTTCCTTCTAGTTCTTTGTAATTAAAGAATATTTGAATTGCTTAGTAAGATGTAGGGCATGTAACATGTATATATTATTGATGCATTTTGTTCTTAGTACTCATAGACACTGCAAATTAACTTTATTTCCACAATCTTGCTGTAATGTCAAATTTATCAGCATGAAATAATTTCAGTTTATTCATCATTATGTATATACTATTTTTACAAAAGTAGTAGGAAAAATTTGCATCATTTCAGACAGCCTTGAGAATTTGTGCAAAAATAATTGAAGTCCTCACTGTACAGTACTGCAGATATACTTTTTTTAATGCAATAATGATATTTTATTGCTTTATATGCTAGGTTTGTGCTATTATATGTGCACCGCTACTACATGTACATGACTGTCTGCAAACTGTACATCGAAATCCAAAATGACAGTAATAATTTAAGATAGTGTTATTATGTTAAGGACAAAAAAAAAAAATAATTGTGTGTTTCTGGTAACATACCCTCCAAGAATAGGGTAAATAGGTTGGTGGATTTGAAATAAAAATTACTAGGGTCAGTGGGTAAAATTAGAGTTGGTCAGGGTACTGGAAACACACATTTTTTTTAAGTCCCTGGCATCAAAGATTTAAGGGCATATAATCCATCTATTTGTGGCAAAAAAATTTAACCTTGGTCATATCTTTTACATCATAAAAAGTAAAACTTTCATATTTGGTAAGTGTATTCCTTGTGGCAAGATTTTCCATTGGCACCAAAACCTGTGACCTGGTGACCTTAACATTGACCTTTGACCTACTTTTAGAAAATTTGAATATAAACCATATCTTTCAAATCGTAAGAGGTACTGTTTTAATTTTAAGCATGTACATTTTTTTGTGGGAAGACCATTCTATCAATACCAGATTTGAAATTTGAAATTTTCTAAAAACCTACACTGTTGCTGTTCCACTTTGTTGTAATCTGGAGGTTACAGTGTTTCACCAACACATTTTGATTGGCCTAATGTTGGAAAACATGCTAGATTCTGATTGAGTCAGTATAAGTCCATGTACAGTATTTGTATTATGATATTTGCTATTTAATTAACATATTTTAATGAGATGACCACACTCCAATGAATGAATATGCTTATTGATGAACTCTCTCATATTGTACAGAACTGTAGCTGTAGGCTTCAATAGATGTGGATCACTCTGTGTGACTAAACCTGCACTCTGCCTGTCACTATAGTACTTTAATGTTTGTCTGTTGGAGATCTTCATGTCTGTAATATATCAATGGTTCTTATTAGAAATCTCACCTACATAATTAAATCTTATGAAGAATTTATAGAAATTTATCAGAGGTGAAATACCATGCAGCTTATAAATCAGTAAGGTTGTGAAATTGTCAGATGCTAAACATGAGTTGATACCACTCAATGTCATTTATAGATACAAGCTATTATTAGCAGAATTATCTGGGAAAGTGCCTCTATATGTGCATGCACTTTTAAATCCTAGAGATTTGAACCCTGATGGAGTTGTTGTAAATTGTAGTGTGGTCGTCCATATTATCGAGGGCATTGTAAAGAATGTGGTGCAGAGATAGGCGGTGAAGGTCACAAACTTTTACCCACCAATCAGTTGCATGATGGGTAAGTTTACATACCTTGTCTATTACAGTGCGGCAGACCGGCCACTGTTGGTAGGTGTAAGGACTGTGGCCAGGAAATTGGCGGTCAGTCTTACCAACTGCGAGCTGGCAACATACTAGACCAAGGGTTTGTACACGATACTTTGTATTTCCACCTTTGATGCAGATTTAGTCAAGTTTTTTTTTTCAGAAACTGTTCAATCACTAGAGTGTCTTAACTTCTTTTATAAATTACTAAAAGATCAACATTATTGAGATTACTTTGTAGTGATAAAATCCATAAGCCAGTGGCTGCTTGATTTTGATATAAATTTAGATTTTGAAGTGAATGCCACAGACATTAATTTCAAAAAAAAAAAAAAAAAAAAAAAAAAAAAAAGAATAGGGCAAATAAAAAAAATAAAACCTGACATCTTTTCTTGAATTATTATATTAAAAACTGAAGTACTGGAATGTGCTCCCGTGTATGGATTTCCTGTTTTTATATTGTCAAAGATGGAACATATTGTGGTATTGCATCGCCTGTCTGTCTGGACCTTGCATGCAAAATGAACTGTAAGTGCCAGGATCTTAAAACTTGGTCTATTTGATCACCATGACAAGAGGAAAATGCCTATTGTTTTTTAATGTCATAGGTCAAGGTTGTAGTATCAGTTAATAGGAAAACCTTGTAGGCAGGATACATACAAAACTATTGGGGCTAGGACCATCAAACTTGTACCCATACTCCTCATGCCAAGTGGAGGACACCTTTTGTTCTTTAAGGTTAGAGGTCAAAGTTGTATTATCACTTAGTAGGAAAACCTTGTTGCCATGTTTGCTAATCAATGCCACAAACAAACTTATAATAATTACACCCTATGTAACCTTCCCACAGGTGTATTATGTGAACTGTTTACAGTACTCTTGTTGAAATATGTTGAAACTCTAATTCTGTGATTTTGAATGTTATGGTCATGTATATAAATATGTAGGTTGGATCAGACAGCCACTGGTCACATTTTGGGTCGTGCTGAGGGGAGACAACCAGTAGCCAGTCCTGAGAGAAGTCTGTCTCCTATCGAGTGTGCTGTAACCAGACTGTTCACTCACATGGCTATGTATCTGGGAGCCAATATTAATCTTCAGGTCAGATTTATTGTTCGAGTCCTCAATGGGGCTAATTTACACTGTAGTTGTCATAGTGTTTCGTGATCAATGAAACTACACAAAAGTATGACTATTACATTGGATTCGAAACGTACTGCATTAAAACACCTAGTCCATGTACTTATGAACTGCTGATTAACTTCTCTTCAATTTTTGAGACTACTCGGTGAAGACTTTGCCTATGTTGTTACCATTTTTTTTTAGGTCACCGGAGTAAACTCGGGTGACCTACTGCAATTGGACTTCATCTGTCGTCCATCATGCGTTAACAATTGAACATTTTTAACTTCTTCCTGATAACTACCATTCCAATGCTTTTCAAATATGGTATAAACCATCTTTAGGACAAAGCAGACATAAATTGTAAATTTCAGGACTCCTGCCCTCTGCGGCCTTATGGGCAGGGCCAAGACTGCCAAAAAGTGACCAGTTTTCAAAAATCTTCTTTTCCAGAATTGCACATTTGTAAGGAAAAACTAAATACAATTTTTTTCTTTTCATTGAACTCTGTTATCATTGAAAATGATTGTACCACAGTCATTTATGTGAAATCAAAAAATTGTGATTATACAAGTGAGAAGCACAGCCTCTCTGAAAAGTTGTTGATGATGGATTAAGTTTTACTTTATTCCTATCCACTTACACAGGCTATACAGAGGATAATAAGACCAGACCTGGAGGATGACAATGTATTGCCATTTCTGTGGGCACACATAGAAAAAGATGTGACCACCATACAGAGAGTCATAGGCAGAAGTGTGGATGAAGTCTACATTCTGATACACAAAATCTGTAGTGACATCATGACCAAACACAGAAGTAAGTCCATTCAAAGAAAGTTTGGAAGTATAAACTCTTAAGACTTTGGACCTTGATTGTTAAGTAACTGAATGTCATTGGTGTCTTGAGAAATTTGATCCAGTCATTTATTAAGGGCTGATAAATGTTACCATGCTGCTTATGAATTAAATTGAAAATTTCCTCTTTTAGGAATGCAGAGGAAAAAAAAAAAGTTCAAAGAAAAGCACCTTATATTCAGAGGAATAAGTTAATTATTGTATAAAGAGAATCCTTACTAGTTAGTTCAAGATTTACAAACAAAAGCAAAATGTTCTTTGTGATGAGCCAGTAGCACCAATTATGCTGGCTTCCAGATAGTTTGGTCAAAATTCTGGGTTTAGCTTCGTCTTACTGGATTGTTTAGCCTCCGTGCGCATGCATCCAAAGACTGAAAGGAGAAATCTCAATGTATTTAAAAAAGGACTTTCAAAACTATTCATTTTTGCATTTAAATGAGAATTTTCAATTTTAGAAATATGTTACTTTCACAAAGTTTATACATTCAACTATGTAGCAAAATTAGAGAAAGCTCTGGGAAAATTGTCATTTTACAATTTTTGAGCAAAGTGAACTGTAAAGCATGTGAATTGTTATTAAAGTATGTTGAGAATTGACAACGAGCACTGTTGACCCCTCTCTAGATTCCCCTCTTACCCCCTCCCCACCCCTCACCTGGATAGGGGGATGCCCTGGGACCCCCTGAATTATTTGGGTCTTTAGTTGATTTCCCTTTTCAAAGCACTAAACAGATACACTGTAAATTCCTGACTAAACTTTGCCTGTCACTCTTTTCTCTTCCTCTTATATTCACTCTAAAATCTTATTTACTGTCACTCTTTCCTCTATCTCTCATATTGAATTCACTCTAAAATATTATTTCTCTTTCTCTTATCAGATGTTCATATTAGTCAAGATGTCTGTGTGTTGGCCAGTAAAAATAGCAGAAGAAAATGGGAAGAAGACTTTGCAAAGTTCCATCTGTCACAAGTTTTTCAGGCAATACGACAATTTCATTTATATTTTAATCACCTTTGGATCGGTCAATATTAATTTGTCAGATGTGAAACATTAGAGTGTGTTCTGTTCTCTTTTAGGATATGGACAATTATTTGAAATCTCTCAATAAACAGCTTGCTAATGACAAGAGGCTTGGTAAGTCAAACTGAATGGGTACATACATTCATGGATTGGTTTGAATAAAGATCATTATTCCTTTGGTTATTTTCAAGGTCATATGCAAAATATCAATATTACTAGAAGCGATATTCATTGTGTGCAAGATTTAAGTTATGTTTCTCACTTCCAGGTCAAGGTCAAAGGAACAGAATTCTTTTTTTTTATTTTGTTGTTGTTGTTTTGTTTGAAGTGTTAAGTCCCTTTAAGTATCTCACACTCCTGTAGAATTGTCACCAGCTGTAGCTTAGGCACTCCCAGCCATTCATGAAAGAAATTTCAAATTTGAAAAATATATGAAGGCTGTTCGATATATAATGTGTATTGTACCACAGCGTGATAATGCTTTGCACAACGATACTCTTGAATAGCTCTATTCAATACCTTTCCAACAGTATAAACATGAGCCTTCAGCTCCACATAGTTTTAAACTTATAGTCATTTCAATAGAGCCAATCGTTGACCACTGTTATAAAACTGGTTGGGAAACGGGTTGAGAATATTGAAGAAATTAGAGCTTCTATAAAACATTACACAAAACTCAGTCATTCGGTAATGTCAGTTTTACTGAATTGGGGGAAATTTATGGGTCTGATAAGGTATTTTATGAGACAATTCGTAGGTGGAGAAAGAAATTTCTGAGTGGTACAGAGTCCGTCAAAGATGCAGCAAAATCTGGCCTACCTGTGACTGTAACAGGCAAGGCAAATGTCTCAAAAGTCAGGGAAATAATTGAAAGTGATGGCAGGTACACAATATGTGATATTTCCAAAGCTGTTGGCATATCGTTATCGCAGGTGCATTTCATTTTGAAGCGTATTTTGAAAGTACAAATGATTTCTGCCAGATGGATACCACATGTATTGACTGATGACCAAAAACGGGTACAAGTACAAACTGCTAAACAATTGCTCAAAATGTTTCCCAAATTCCATCAAAGATAATTTGCAAACATTGTTGCTGGTGACAAAACATGGGTTCACAATTTCGAAGCAGTAAGAAAAATTGGAATAAAAAAATGGCTAACGAAACACAGTAGAAGGCCTGTATTGATTGATTGTTTTGTTGTGTTCCGCCACACTCAATAATTTCTGTTATCTGGTAGCATCCAGTTTTTATTGGTCAAGGAGAGAACCCAGATACAATGTACTCAGGAAGAAGAGACCACCAACCTTCTGAAAGTAAACTGGCAAACTTTTTCGCATATATCGGTGTGAGCAAAAATTGAACCCACACCGACTAGAGGTGAGAGGCCTTGTGATTTTGAGTGTGATGCTCTAACCACTCTGTCATGGAAGCCCCTTAGAAGGCCTGTAGTTGCCAGAAGACCAAAGAAGGTTCTTTATTGCATATTTTTCTCAAGTGATGGTATAGCCATACAAATTCTGGTGGCGAAGGGCAAAAGTGTTAAAAGTCGGTATTACCAAGATGTTATACTAAAAAAGCTCAAGAAATATTATCATAAACGATGCCCTGTGTCAGGATTTAGGCATGTTCGTCTAATTCATGATAATGCTCCGTCACATACATCTGAGCTTGTGAAGCAATTTTTGAAGTCGGAGAAGGTTACCGTCTTGCCACACCCACCATACTCTCCAGATCTAGGCCAATGCAACTTTCTCCAAAACTTTATAAGTTCTTATCTGGTTGTCGTTACAAGTCCCAACAAGCCCTCAGCCATCAGTCAGTGCCTCAGAAGTCTACCTAAATCAGCATATCATGACACATTTCAGAAATGGATTCAGAGATTGAAATTATTATTTCAAACTGCAGAGAATACTTTGAAGGGATGTAATGTTCATTTCACTATTTGAGTTGAATGCTTTTGAGATATACAATACACATTACATATCAAACAACCCTCGTATGTTAGAGCATGGACTGCAATGCTTTATGCCAGTGTACATGTACTTCATGAAGTGTGTTAGCACTGCATGAAAAGTATGCTGGCATGAAGCATTGCTGTTCATACCCTCATGTATTTTCAAAACTGAAATTTATTTTTTATCTGTACATTTTACTTTCATTTCTGTTGGAATTTCCAGTCATTAAAATAGTCATACTATATTTATCAAAATTGATATACACATTGTTCATATTCGTGAGGAAATAGCAAGAATTTCATTAAAGAATAAATCATTTCCATTGTTAAAGATATCAAAGACAAAAACATTGGAAAGGTCTTAACTGAAAGACCAGAGACTTTCACTTCTGAATGTATAGTATCTGGCAAAGGAACAGTCTACCTATTTGTATATCCATGTCTAGCATGGCTGGGAATTGAGCTCTATGACCTTGCAGTAAGAAAGTGAGCACTCTCCAGAATTGGTATTTTGCGTAAATATCTTGGATTCTATTAGATTTTCAGATTAGAAAAGGTCAAAGTCACTGGAGGAAATTTTTTGTGTACAAGATTTATCAAACTTTCATGAATTGTGTCCTGCATTAATTAATATCTGGGTTTCTTTTGGTTTTCAAGGTCAATTGTAATAAGCCAAGGTCACTTAAAGTAATATTTTGAATCCCCTTTCCCACATGACTTTAGTTGAGTTTATTTGGTAGCCATTTTCAGCTACACATGATTCCAATGCTGTCTTGCCTTTGATACCTTAATGATGGATTTTGTTTCATGACAGTTTTAGTTTAAGAGTTTTTTTATATGTGAAGACAAAAACTTATTTATTAGAAATAGATATAAAGTGATGTTCCTCTCTCCTTGGAAGACAAAAAGTTAATAAATCTCTTTTTGTTTTTTGTCCGAAATCAACAATTTTGGTAGGAGGGTTTGTAAACCTTTAAAAAGTGCTGTTGGAGATTTCCTTCATTCTTTGCAGGTTCAGATCCACTCCTGTGTTTGCTGTTTGAGATTGATGTTCCATCTGAGGATTACTCACCAAACACCCTCCACAATGTCCCCGCGGTGTGGCGCTACCGGTCCCAGATAACCATGGACCACCTCTTACACACAGTACAGGTCCAGGGACAGACCCACCAAGTGCTTCATATGTTCTTACAGGAGGTGAGCACATTTACTGATTATCTACACATAGATTATTATCCACATGTATCTTATTATCAACTCGATATAGCACATAATAGTTTATCAATTTGATATAGCACATAATAGTTTATCAACTTGATATAGCACCCTTTAAAACAACAAAGTAAGACATTTTATTGTTTATATTTTTATGTAATTTTTCAAAATCTCTTACAACAAGCAAAGGATACTGTGAATGTGAATATTAATTAATTCATCAACTCAATAAGGCAATAATAGTTCATTATTAACTCCATAAAGCAATAGTTCATCAATTTGATACGGTACATTCATCCACTCTAAAGGGCATGTAATAGTTTATTAACATGGTAACAAATTATTTTACTAGATAACACACCTAATAGGTTTCAGAAATTTGTCCCATGCATGAGAAATCAGTTTATAAAATATTTTACCTATACAGATGAAAGAAATAGCCAACTGTAAGCAACTTTAGAGAAATAATCAATTGGAGTAAAATATGATATGATAATTGGTTTCCTTTTACTGCAAAGATAAAAATACTTAAATCTGAATAGAACTCCATAAAGTGTCATTTCAATGTAAACAAACTACTTGAAGTGTTTCATCAGTTACTGGAATTGAAATTTTTACGTCCCTTGTGCAAAAAGTATGCAATACAGTGAAACAAGTTCTGAATTTTCCCAGCATCATTACTGTTGAACATGATTTACATCTTGTCTGTTTATGAAAGGAGCACCAGCTGAGGGCAATCCGTCTGGTACCCAGCATTCTGAAGCTTCAGAGATTGCTGATTCAGCGATTCCAGAGAAAGTTGGACAGAGCAGAGGCCACTGCAGTAACAATAGAGGACATGATACAGGGCTACGAAAATGGTAAGTAATGAAATGCCAGTTTATGAAATGTGGGAATATAAAAGTGCTAATTGATGAAATATCAGGGTATGAAATGTGGGAATATAAAAATGCTAATTGATAAAATATGGCAATACAAAAATGGTAATTAATCAATTACAGGGATATGAAAGCTGTAATTAAATACCATGATATGAAAATAGTAGTTGGGAATATGAAAACAAATAATGAAATTATATGATGATATAAAAATGTAATTAATGAATACTTATAGGGTTACGAAAATAAGTTACAAAAATGTTGATGAGTGTGGGATTTCCTACAAAGTCGAGATGAAATATTGAGTCACAAGAATGATTCCTACTGTGCAGCATTCAAGTCTTCTCTGAACACACATCTTTACATAACTATCAAAATGTCATTTTTTGATTGGTACATGAAAAGGTCAAGAAGTCAAGATTTCTTTCCATTTTCTGAAATGCTGGTATTTTCATAGAGGAATACAATGCAAAGCTCTCGGTGTAGTTTAATGGGAAAAATACATTGCAATGTAAATGTACAGAATTATTATGTGATTGAATAATGCCAAGCTTTATATATTGGTTGAGATCCAACAAACTTGCCTACATGTGCCATCGAGGTAAATATAACATTTGAGTTTTACTGCTCTGGACCAAAATTTAAATTGGGAATTTCCTTGATTATTGTTTTTTGATTAATTAACAAAATTTCATGTCTCTACACACTTTTGACTAGGTGTTACATTATGATTGTAAAGAAAGATGACTTTTACTACAAAATGGGGTAACAAATTAAATCATTGAACATCAAACCTGATCTTAAGATGACCAATCAAATGTCATATAGAAAGTTGTAGTGGCTGATTTTTATGTTTTAAATTCTATAATCATATGATAAACAGTGACTCACTTCTCTAATCACCAAACTATGTTGTGTACTGTATCTCTACACAAAGATGGCCAATCAGGTATTGTTTCATAGGCTTTAGTACTAGTTTTATTGTTGTAAGTTATTTAATCATACATTAAAATCGTTATCGACATTTTCTAGGTCAGTAAGATGTGTTATCTATCTGAAAAATGCAATATTTTATGCTGAGGCCAGAAATGATTGTATTATGTAATGTGTTTGAGATGAATAGTTTCTGTTTGTCCATAGAGGGTAAATCTGAGGAAATGAGAAGTTTGGTGACAGACTTCTTGGAGGCCTGGCAGTGTGTACGACAACAGCTCCTGACATTCAGTACGTTACACGTTATACTCGCCAGCATGTAATGCTGATTCCATACTTTCGATAAAAAAATATATCTGTAAAACATTTGATTGTGACCTAGAATTGCTAGTAATCACCCCCAAATTAATTTTCAATCTTAACTGAGTTCCTTGTTGATTTATGTTTGTTGATATCAGCTAGCTCATTAATCACTATACGTACAATATACTCTATTCTCACTACCTTTAAATTACCTGTTAATCTGTTGAATCTGGTAAAAGAAATGATAGTAAATGACCGTATCAGAATTTGGCATTGTGACTAAGTTATGAGATTGTAATATCTTTGCAGCCTTTCCCACTCTGGAAGGTTTGACTAAAGTTCCCAGGGAATACTGTCAAAAGCCCGTCACAGAGAACCATCCTGTGTCCGTACTACTGCCCACCTTCAGGGATGCTGGGCTCTGTTCATACGGCCTCCTGTACTACCTACTGAAGAAACAAAACAACTTTTTACAGGAGTACTGCAAAAAGAAAAAAACACAGTTAGTTTGTAGAACTTTTTATCTGTCTGCTAATCTTTTCTGTAGAACCATCAATCAGCAAGTTTCAGCTCAACATAATACAAGTATCTGTGGATGACACAGAGAAAAATTTGTTTAACTGAAGGTCCATACTGAGATGATAAAAAAGAACCATTAGTACTGGACTTCATATCTCAAATACATTACTGTTGGATGCATATCACTTTGATACTTGTACTGTAGACATGCTTTTGTCTGCAGAGTCATGGTTCAGTGGATTTACACTTACTTACACTTCAGTGGAGTCACAATTTTGTAGATTTGTATGTAGTCAGATGATATTTTTTCTTTGTTTCACCATACTACATCATATCAGGGAGTGATTGTTTGTTCCAATTTGACTCTTAATTTGAAGGAACACATCTTGGTGATTTAAGGTGTTTCAATATGACTTGATAGGTGTACATGAAATGGTAATGATGTGTATATGGAACACAAGTCAAATTGATATTAATGTGCATCTGTAATCTATATATTTAAAGACATCACAAAAATTTACACAACACACAGAAAACAAAACAAAACAAACAAAAAAAAACCCAAAAGAAAACATGCCTACAGTAGTATTGATTCAGAAGCAGCCTTATTTATTTCCAAGTATGCTCAAATAATGCCCTCCCCCCTCCCCAAATTAAATATAGGCTAGCAGTCATTTACACTAGACATTGCTTTGACAGATATACCCAGCTGCCCAAGGTACATGTCACCGATGTGACCACTGCTCACCTGATCAGCTATCACCCGGACAGAGACATCCTCCCAATGGTTATGGCCAACTGCCATTACACCTTCGAAGTCGGCAAGGGAACCAAAATAGACTACAGCTTTGGTGACCTAGAGCGCCAGCTGATGGACCGATTTCTGTTTTCCAAGTCAGTGATAGAGATGCCTGTGTATGAGGTGTGTATTTGACACAATAAAGTGTATTACAAGAATGAAAAGGAGGGAAGCTTCAGAATGAAGGTCACATCAAATTATTTGTAACTCTAGTACAAGTTGCATTATGATAAAGCTCACATATAATGAAAGGCACATATATAAAGTCAATGGGGATGCTGTAAAATGGTGTGTTTATCTCTCTGATTTTGTCCACCAGTTTACTTTTAAACTACACAAGATACAAGTGTTGCATAATTTGTCCAAAGTTACTATTGATTATCAAATTAAATCGGCACACAATCGATAGTTTGAACTTCCATTTACGGTTGCATTAAATAAATTATATGTATATTATATAATATCCATTCTGAATGAATGATATCCTAATGAATAAAATATTAAAGGTCTTTAATTGTTATGTTTTATAAATTTATTGAGTCAATGAACTGGACAAATGTATACAATGTTACTCAACTTCTGATAAGTGTTTACTAACTGCACTTATTCCAATACTGATCCATTTTCATGAATCTATGAGTGAATGAACAGGTGCTTGTTTTATTCTGAACCTTTTTATTAACAATATTTCCAGCCAGAATATAACCTATGTCACTAGGGACAGAAGAAGTATTCAAAGTTGATAATGTAGGGAGAATACTTTGATATTTGTTTTTACCACTGCAGCAAGCTCAAACTGAAGTTCTTAACCACCAGATATAGTAATACATTTTATCTCATTAACGTTATGTACATCATCGAACAATTCTTCAAAATCTGAACATTGATCTTTTTTTTATCTCTTCGCCTTTATTGCCCTCAGAATTTCAGTGTCATGAGGACATTTTTCAATATGAAATAGGAGGTCAATATTTCTTAATCAAAATAAAGTTAACCATATTAAATTGTGGGGAAGACTTTATTCATGGATTGATATCATGAAATATGACCTCAGAGTTCCCATCATTGACATGACTTTTTCCTGAATCAAAAACCATCCATACTTTTGACCTGGTTACCCAAGGGAATAAAAAGTTGGAAACAAATCTGTATTGTCTTCCCCAGCCATTATTACACTAAACGGAGTTTTCTGCCTTGATAATACTAAAACTTCTACGGGTTCTGTATTTCCAGATAAGTAAGTGACAATCAATGTCAAAAATTTATAATCAAATAACACTGATAAGAAAGTTGTACAGAAAAATCTTCTTCCAAATCAGAAAACATTGTGTCAAAATATTGAAAGTCATCTTACATGTAGCTAGGGGGCCACTGCAGATTATGCCCAAACTAAGTATGCGATGTTTGTCTACAGGATGAGATGGTCCTAATGGTATTCTAAAAGCAAAGCTTGTTCTGCAAATAATTTGAATTGAAAACCATACAGTTCTATTAGTAACTGTTATTTTGATGAGTTTGTGGTAATCTATAACTTTGACTTTCAGTTTGAAATGATGACCTACAGATCAGAGACAACTAATGCTGTTGTGTTCATGGACCTCAGGCAGAAAATCAAACAGGTTCAGATTATAGATCAGGAGAAGATTGATTAAAATACAATTATTAGCTGTTTGAAAAATAGATCACTAGAAAATTCTATGTGTGATTTTGAATGCAGTGTATCTCATCTGTTTGCTTTTATTCCTAGGAACCTTTGACCCCTGCTGTGGCCAATCAGATCAGTGAAGAGATCCGGGCTTACCCTGACCTATGTGAGACCCTAGACAAGCTGGACATTGCCATAAGCTTCCTTAAATCTGTTGGGGGTGAAGGCAATATGTCCCTGGAGAAGTTCATGACCCAGACACTTAAAATGGAGAATCCATTCCCTAGTCAAAAGGTTGGTTTACTGTGTTCAAATGCAATAAAACCTTGGTAGCTCTAAAACTTTTTAGAACATTGAATACTTTGTACAAGATATTTGTGACTGGGCTAAAGAATAATTTTTTGTGAATTTTGTGAATACTACTAAAGGTTGGTGCTATAAATCTTGATGACAGAATTTTGGTTTATTTCAGGCAAGATCTTCCTGTATGTGTAAGCATGCCCAGTCACTCTGGATCACGTTGGCAATGGAGAAAACCAAAAGACAGGCATCGCATAAAGAGGTATTGAAGTCCTAGTCAGAATGATGCTTGATTTAATGTACTGAAAATTTTTATGCAATGAAACCAGTTTTACATGGAGAAATTAATTTAAATATAAATGATGCAGGTACATATTTTGAAAAGTAAAGCAACTATTTTTAGTCCCCTACTGGCTTTTCCAGAGGGAACTATTAGTTTGCCCTCGGTCTGTCTGTCCATCCATCTGTCATTCCATTTGAGGTTTTCGGGACTTTTTTCCACATTAGATGAACATATTCACTGAAATTTGATATGTGGCTTTATCACAGATCAAGTTTGAGTTTTGTTATGCCTTGACCTACTCGAAAATGAATTATCCTACCAGTAAGGGACATTGTATTGCCTGCAGTACAGTCAGAATGCTTGTTAAATACTGTCTTTTGGTTATATGGAATGTTCTTCTTCCCAGGATGCATTTGAGGGTGTGGCCAGTGAATATAGGGTGGAGCTACATCCTGACCAGCGAGAACTAATCCCACCATTCTGTGAGGAGATTCCTCTGGAGAGACTCGGCCTCCTTTTGGAAATGTTGTTTGAATGCATCATGTTGACGATCACTGTACCCAGAGGAACAGATGATGATGATGTAGACATGACCAAAGTTGGGTAAGAACTGATTTTAGAAAGTTGCGGGTGAAAAAAAGTGTAGAATGATTCAATTTTTGGTTTGAAAATTAAAGAAGCTGTTGGAGAAAATAATTGTCATATATAGTAAGGATAAGCTAACTAGTTGTCAAATTGCAATAGGGCTGTGTATTGGCCAGATTTTTCCAATACAATAACTTACTAGCAATATGCAGTATGTTGAATTATTTCATTGAAATTTTCTTCTGAAAGGATACAAATAAGGAATATCATGCCATGCCTTCATCCTCATCAACAGTTAGAAACTTGAAACTTGTGAAAAGTGTGAATATTTGTACTATAGCAGGGTGGAGTTCCTCTGTTTTGTCTTTTTTATTAAATATCATTAGTGGTAGCAAACATGTGCACACAAAATTAAAATTGCACTAATTAATACCTAGGTCATCAAATGTATAGAAAGCAACAATTGTAAATAAAATTTTAACTTTGCCTTCGATTGAATATGATACATCTAATTTTGACAGAAATCACATCTAGAACTCTGCATTTACCCTTGTGATTGTGAACAACTTGCAGAATAATCTTTACAAACACACACAATTTATTTGAAGACTGCGATACTCATGATATTTGAATATAAAATCACTCCGTTTGATATTAATTTTAAGATATATTAATTAATAAACTAGAGAACTTGTCAGTGAACAAAATTAATTTCAGTGATACAGAACCTGAGAAGAGAACCAGAAACAGAATTGTCATCACATGTTGCATTTTGTTTTACAGTTTACGAGACACTTTGATTGGGTACATTACAGCTCGTCGGTACGACATTGACCTAAATTACCCAGTATGGATGTCGGAACTTGTGGAAAGAATTCCCAATGAAGGTGAAAACATTACCAAAATTTTAAATAGCCAAGCTGTTGATGTTTGGTTATGTTTGTATGCCATCTACACCCAGAAACAAAGTGAACGAAGATGATTACATTGTACGTCATCAGACAAAAGTGAAAGTGAACGAAGATGATTACATTGTACGTCATCAGACAAAAGTGAAAGTGGACCGAGATAATTATATTGTCAGACAAAACTGAAAATGGAGAAAGATAATTGTGTTTTCAAACAAAAGAAAAAGTGAAAAAATATAGACTAATCTTAGAGATATCACTTAGTAGTAGTGTAGGTACCATTTAATTGTAAAACTTGTATGTAAGACTGAATACCATGTGCTTATTAATAATTCAAAATGTACAAATAATTCAATCTTGATGACAGTGAAAAAAGCAATTGGGACCAAGCCTTGTTGTGATAAATATCCTGATTGTGCCAATATTTGTTGTTTTTGCATGTATAAAATTGGGGTTTTTTTTCCTATCAATTTTACTCCCTTTTATAGAATTGATATCAGTATGCTGAAAATATTATTGTATGCTTTTTGTGGGGTTTTTTCATGTGACTGTCTTGGTTGATCACATATATGTATTGATGGGTTTTCCAGTAAATATATTGTGGATGGGTTTTTTTCCCCGTATGACTGTCTTGAGTGATCACATATTAGTGTCTTTTCCATTTTGTACAATGTATATTGTGTACATTTCTTTTTCTGCTTTGCAGTCAATTGAATATTTTTTCATGCTATGCAGAATTATTAGTGCATGTTTATACACAGTCACGCTGTGAAGGTTAAATCAAGGGTCAGAGGATTTTTGTGCTACATTTTTTCCTTCTTCTTCTGAATTTTGTGGTGTTGATTGAGTCAGGTTCATTATGATTATAAAGATGCTAAAGCTTTGTTTGTTTTATGTCAGATTACTAGAAATGGCCTGAAATTTTCCCACAAGATTTGAATTTTGATCAAAACTGCCTTTCAAATCATGATGGTTTCATATGAGTTTCGATATTTTAATGGCTACTTTGGGTCCTTTAATATATATTGTAGGTCTTTCTTGCTGTTCAATAGATCATGTGTTTTTAGGACGTGAGAATTGTATACAGTATAAGGGTTAAAGTACAGGTCTCTGTAAGAGTTAGGTAAAGGCTGAATCAATAACAAAGGAAAAACACACCAGTATCTCGTTTTCATTGTACAATTGTACAGCTGTAGGTGATTTAGAAAGACATTGTGTGAAATGATAGATAGCCTTTAGAAAGTCACTCAATTTACAATCTAGCGAACTTTCACTGACAAATTTTGAAACCACTGCAGTTGAAATATTTAATGTTGATTTTATATGGTCTTTAACTGTGGTTTTGTTGGTCAACATAATTTTGATATTACCTGAGTCTTACAGATACTATATATAGTGCTGATGAAATTTGATTAACTACTGCATCTCTATGGTATTTAATGAACTTGACACAAACATACTGAGGATGGACATTCCAGTTTAATTCACTAGTAGTAGTATCAAGTCTCCTTGTTGAAAATCCCTGCCAGTGTAAACAATGTACGAATCGCAGACTGAATGTAATTTTTTTCTATCAGTTAATAGTGCACTTATTGTACAGTACTTTTATGTCATAGTGTTACAGTACATTTTATTGAGTGTATGAAGGATACCAAAGAGAATACAGGTACTTCACCATTTAATGGAGACACTTCACCATTTAATGTAGATACTTCACCATTTAATGGAGATACTTCACCATTTAAAGGAGACACTTCACCATTTAATGGTGATACTTCACCATTTAAAGGAGACACTTCACCATTTAATGGAGATACTTCACCATTTGCATTCATTTCCAAGTATTGCGCAGTGTGGATTGCTTTATACATACATGTACCTTCAGTATTGTACAAGTAATTATCTCATTACCGTATTGTTTGCATGTGGCTTATGCTTTATATTATGCTTTAAATTTGGCAATTATTTGCAAATTGTTTCACACACACACACACACACACACTATAAAAATATCAAAACTCCGATGAAATATACTGAACTACGAGAGCTACTTCTGAAGAAGAATGGTTTCAGTTGGTGTAGTGATATTTTTATTATACTACTATTTGTGTGAATTTTTCTATATAAATTGCAAAGCATGTGTGCAATAAAATTATTTCTTTCTTAAACTTGAGTTTCATTATAATTATTCTAATAATGATGTAATTCATAGTCCATGCGGGTCACTCAAGTGTCCATATTGAGATCTATCCATAGTAAATTTTTGAAATTGGCATTTTATTATATAGCAACTACAGAGTAAAGACACGCACACACACACGCACATGTTGGTTTAATGTCATAGTGGAAAGTAAAAAGGGTTATAATGTCACTGAAACTTAGTTTAAATGCAAAATAGTAATTTACATATATTTTTAAAGAAAGTTACTTTTTTTGGATAAGAACATGAGATTTTTATTTTTTTTTTTAAAGTATATAAAAAAAAAACCCTAAATTTTGGAAAGATGTTTTTGAAGTTTGGTTGTATTTTTCTGGAAAGACTGAGTTGACACGTAATTGAACCAGTATTTTACAGCACAAATATTGTAGTGGGTGAAAACATTGTATTGTATAAGAATTGGTATGAAAACAACATTGTGTGTATCAATGATTTATTAAATGAAGATGGGTTTAATGGACTTGAATACCTTCAATAAAAATGCGAGATAAAGGTATATTTTCCTGAACATAATAAAATTTTAGATGTGATAAAATATTGGGGGGGGGGGGATGAATAATCCCTTGACAAAAGAGTTAGTCCCTAGGTTTCCCCACATATCAACTTACACTTTGAGCAATAAAATCTATTTGAAATATTAAAAGATCTGAAGTGTCTTCAGAGAATAATAGATGGAATGAAATTTTTAATCTGAATGACAAAGAGTAGGAAAATATTTTTCCCTCCCATTTAAGCTTACCAAGAATGTAAATCTTCAGTGGTTGAATTTTGAATATATCAGCAAACTCCTTTTTGCATGAAAAGATAGAGGTAATGAACATCAATCAACCCCTATAAGGAATAGCAGAGGTGCGATCAAGTGCCTAGGAGGAGTAAGCATCCCCTGTTGACTGGTCACACCTACCGTGAGCCCTATATCTTGATCAGGAAAATGGAGCAATCCATAGTCGGATTTGGTGTGCCAAGGACGGTTTAATAATTGGTATGAAACGTATCCGTCAGCTCTTGACCGTATGACAGGTTGTATTGACAAACTAGATCATTATAATGACCATAGGATTTTTGAAATGCTGACTTACAACAAGACTGTTGAAACCCATGTAATATCTAGTTTGTCGGTAGCCTGCCTTAATTTAAAAAGAGCTCTTGCATATTGAAGCAGTTGATTAACTGATTATATATTGTTTAACTTAATGTTCAGGAATTTTTCACTCATATGGAAACGTCACCATTGCCAGTGAAGGACTGCGAAATTTTGGCCCATGCTCGGCGCTTATGGCCTTTGAGCAGGGAGGGATCTTTATCGTGCCACACCTGCTGTGACATAGAGCCTCGGTTTTTGCAGTCTCATCCGAAGGATCGCCCCATTTGGTAACCTCTTACGACAAGCAAGGGGTACTGAGGATTTATTCTAAAAACCCGGAATCCCATGGGGTTTGCAGCAGTTGAGACGCATAAACACCATATGCAGGTGATAATGGAATACTGCTACATAAATATGGGAAGTTAGTGATGGAGAAGCTGAAGTCATCCTGTTTGTCATAAAGTTGAGTTGTTAGTTTGCCATTGACATAATAAATCTAAATGCATATATGAAGTGAGTGTAGAAGACTGGTGTGTTTTATTTCAAGTTCACTGGGATATATCGAATTGTCATATGAATTAAAATGATTATTATTAAAAGATAAAACATCAATATATCTAAATGTAGAGTTGCAAGGGATTTTTTTCTTCTCTTATAGAAGCTTTTGAATCAATTCTGCCTTATAGGAGTATAAAAACTGGTCAGCAAACAGAGGAGTACAATTCGTGTCCATGGGAATTCCAACAGACTGTTGGAAGACCTGATCACCAAAGACTACGAAGATACCGTCAAGGAGGACCTCCAGCATCTGTTTAATATCAACTTCAGAGTACTTGTGTATAGAATCAGAATGGTGGTTAACAAATTAATTTTTTGAATGACTGATCACTACATATGAATATTTTCCATTTTTGTTGAAGCAACTGTCTATGATGTCAAAAAGTCTAGTTCTTTAATTTACTGTGAGGTATGGTCATGTAAAGTGTTGTAAAATCATACTGTTTGATGTTGATTTGAAATAAGTTTTGTGATTTCAGATTTACTAAAAGTTCTTTTGAATTTTTGTAGAATCCACATTTCATTTACACTACCAATGTATATATAAAAATAAAGTTTCATGTTAAAATTTTCATGATTCAGCTCATCGGCATTTGTATTTTTATGATTTAAATGTTACACTGCACAAAAATTCACCACAAACAAAACTCTGAGTTTAAGGTAGAGGTTTCCGCATTAACGAAAATTCTCAAAGGTATTTTGCCCCGCCAAAAAGTTTACAGATCTAGAAATACATAGACGAAAGAGGTTACAATTAAATAATATGGGCTGTGTATATCATTAGAAACTTTTTAATTTCGTATGGCGATAAGCGTAACCCACTGCGCTGATATTTAAAAGGAAAAAAAATAGGAATACTTTTACCAGAACCTTTCTATTATGGAGACCTGCTTCAACTCAATGACCATCTCTTTATTCGAAAGACAATATCACGTGATTCGGATGAATTGAAGATAAACACGCCTTTATTGGCATCTACTGTAAAAAGAAACTTTACCTTTGAGATACCTTTATTTATATAGTAATTTATTTACCAATACACTAAATCTAAAAATTGTAAAGTAGCCATGTATACGTGTAGTTATCCTCATGTGAAATAAGTTGACATTTCTTAATCTCATTTTCAAAATAATCAAATGTTTACGTTTTTCACACTATATGAAAGGTGGACTGTACTAGTTCGGCTTTACTTTCTTTATTGAAATATTACATACTTCATATAGATCATTTGGTTTGTTTTGAACATATTTTATTGTATATAAAGCACACTGGCATATATAGTACACATGTAGAAACATTAAATCAAAACATCCATTCTAGTAAATTATTTTGTTCTAAATTGTTTGATTATTTAGCAAATACCACTATTACATTTGACCAACGTGTGTGTGTGTGTTACTCTGTAGTGTTATTTCAAAAAGAAATGTGTGGGCGTTTTTCTGTGTCTTTGTTTTTGGGTTGTTTTGTTTTGTTTTTTTTTTATATTTTTTGGCTGGGTGGTGGTTTTTTGTTTTTTGGGGGGTTTTTTCATAAAAAATTTCAAATATATATGAGTGCAGATATTTATAATATTTCTGTTCACGGCAAATTCGGTCTAACAATAAAGAATCTAAACCTGTCATAAGTGTTGATGCGAAGCTTAAGAAAAGCGGGGAGGGGGGTGCTCTATAATGTCTGTGATCACTTGCGACGTAATTTAGTACATCTTAACATAATTAAGGTTTGAACGAAATGTCTGTATACGGTAATAATAATAAATAAATTTATTTTGTAAAGCGTAAAGTCCATACTGCTCTAAACGCTATTTAAACAACAATGAAATAAGTGAAATGAGGTATATAAAAACAGATCGCAGTAGGTCCCAGATTAGTTGTAGCATGTGAACAGACGAGTCTTTAATTTAGATTTGAAGGTACAGAGACTGGTGGCAGTTCTGATATCATACGGAAGAGCGTTCCACAGTTTAGGGCCAGCAACACTAAAGGCTCGAGTTTGAATCACCGTTGAGGTGGTAAATGGCACTCGTAGTAGGCTCTGGTCACTGGACCGCAGTATTCTGGAGGGAGCATAAGGTGTTACGAGTTCTTGCAGATAGGATGGGGCTGTGTTGTGTACTGTTTTGTACACCAACACCAATGTCTTGAAGATGACTCTTTGCTGAACTGGAAGCCAATGGAGAGAGCGTAGTACAGGTGTAATTCTGTCATATTTGCTGGTGCCTGAGATGATTCTGGCAGCAGCATTTTGGATAGATTGAAGCCGTTGGATCTGCGTTGATGGTAAGCCGCAAAAGAGAGAGTTACAGTAGTCCAGCTTTGTTGTTATAAAGGCATGGACAACATATTCTAACGATTCCCTGTCTAGATATCTTCTCAGCTGGCTCAGGTTCTTAAGGTGGATGAAGGCACCTCTGCACACTGATGATATATGTGCCTCCATGGTTAAGTGTTGGTCAATTGTTACACCAACTCCCTTGGCAACAGTTGTACATTTCCGTATTTGGTTAAATATAACAATCTGAATAACAATTAAACTTGTACCGATTTCCTATCATTTTTAGCGGTGGTATCTCTGACCGATTGTATTTTTGATAACGTAAAATTTAAAGCTTTAAAAGTGTTTAGGTATTAGCAGTATCACGACCACCACGGCAAAAAAGTAACATGCACTGAAAAAACAAGATATCAATTACATATGCAGCATGTGTGTGTGTGTGTGTGTGTGTGTGTGTGTGTGTAATTTTAACAATTTACAATGACCGGATAAATAACATAACTTGATTTGTAAACTGGGAAAGCCCGAGGTCCATTCATATTCGGACTGTCCTTTGTGTTTAGATCCGCCCACTTTATTATTATTCATGAAGGAATGAAAGATGACAAACCATGATAACAAGGCTCCACTAGAGTATCACGGGTCATCATAGCTGACAGACTCAGAAGCAACGGATTGTCCAGTCAGATTCCTACAGTTTTTGTTTTCTTGAATCACAAGACTAGAGCTTGGAATAGCCCCATGACTACAGAAAGTTACTTTCTTAAATGTTAATAGAATTAATGTATTCATATCACCACACTGTCATCCTTGTCAAACTGGAATCCGCAAACTAACAACCCTGCTACACTTGTGGGACATTATTAGTCACCAGATTTTCTCAAGGCAAGAAAATTTATGAAACTGCTCAATGACTGTCCCGGAACCAGATACAAAGACAGTGGAACAAACCTTAAGAAGAGGCTGGGCAAAAAAGAGTGAATAGGACTATTAAAACTTCATCAAATTGTTTTCTGAAATTGAATGTTTTAAAAAATTGTCTGTTGTTTAATAAAAATGGAAAACTTACAAAATGGGTTATCTTTTACTATTTGAAATGATTCAAGAATTATGAGTTCAGACTGATTGTATGGCGTAAAACTATACAACGCATTCAGTACAGCATATAGAAAATACACACAAAAAGAACAGATTAAAGATCTGACCGCACAATATTTATATAACTCTTTTTTCTTATATGGCGATCGCGAAAGTTTTATGTTTTCCTACATGAGGCAAAGTCTGACTTTCAGAAAATAGCCGCTTTTCTGAGAAGTCAAAGCGAAACGTCAATATAATGCACTAAGTTACAGTTGGTCCTGACTGCCGCGAGTCAAGGCCATTCTCGGTACATAAACAACCCAGTAGGAAACTGAGCAAAGTGACGGTTAAAAACTACGACATTGTGAAATCTAAACAAACGGTGACTGCTGACTACACTATGTGTTTATTTTAAAATTAAACTTAAAAACGCTCATAACACTGAGGAGTTGACTGAAGATTATTAACACATCGAATAAAACACGCAAGATTATTAAACACATCATAAGATTATTAACACATCGAATAAAACACGCAAGATTATTAAACACATCATAAGATTATTAACACATCGAATAAAACACGCAAGATTATTAAACACATCATAAGATTATTAACACATCTTACCACTGAAGATTAAACACCGAGGATTACTATGTATCATAGTGCTCTCTGCCGGTTTTATATCGTCATTACCATCATGACGTCATAGCACTCTCGGTTTTATCGATTTTGCCAGACATTTTGTAATCGGCAGTATTTTGATTTCCTATCAATCTGACTTTCAGAAAACACCCGCTTTTCTAAGAGGTCAAAGCGAAAGGTCAACATAATACATTAAGTTAGATGTTACAGCTGTTCCTGATCGCCGCGAGTCTCGGTACATAACTAACCCCGTAGGAGACTGAGCAGAGAGACTGTTAAAAACTGTGTGAAATCTTAGCAAACCATGTTCCTTAAAAACTGTGTACTTCAACACTGTGTTAAAACTGTTTTCACAAAGTGTAAACTTTTAAAAAATGCTTTATTCTTTTTTATAAAAACAAAATATTGGAAAAAGCAATATCACAGGATCAAGACGTATCTTTATGGATTTTTTTTACGAAATATTACGATTATTAGTGATTACTGTTTAGCGCCGTGCTGTGGGCTGCTTTACCTCATAGTCTTAACCCAATTTTCTCTTTTATTACCATAGTGCCTGTTTGGAGATTTGGCTATCTCTTACAGGAGACTTTATTTGACATAATTGCGGACTTTTTTGTCTTAAAAACTTACATTTAGGTTAATTTTTTAGTGTTATTTTTACTTATTGTGTCCATTCATCCGTGACTTTTACTACGACTTTCACTTGTTCAAATTGCTTTTATCTGTTTATACTTTCATTTGTTAAGGCGTTCCATTATTTGTCGCATACGAAATTTTTCCTCGTACGTTTTGTTCAACACCATCATTTAACCCATCGTACGAAAGAGTTTCGCGTGCAATTGGGTACATGGCTCCACTGATCAGCTATAGCGGCCATGAACTTCACGAATTGAGGTCACCTGCCAACAGTTACATACCACTATCAACACTGCGTGCTCTCAGGGCACTAGATCTTTGTCAAGTGGCTTGCACCTCGAGAGGGACCAGAGCTGGAATACACAAACAAAGGAGGATACAGGTCAAGGTGACCTTAGAAAGAAGTGTAAAGATGAAACAGGAGAGTGGTATAAATGTACACAACTTACATGTAGTGCAAATACATGAGCAAAGGAACATACAGGTCAGGGTGACTCTCGAAAGAATTGCAAACATCAAACAAGAGAGTGGGGTTAAGGAACACAACTTGGTGCGAATACCTACCATGAATAAGCATGACAGAGCCATCGGTCTACATCTCATTAATGCAAGATCTATTTGCTTATATACCCTGAATTGTAGATCAGTAAGAAACAAAACCACTTCTATATGTGACTACATAACAACCAATGACATTGATCTGCTTGCATTGACAGAAACCTGGCTTGGGTCAGACACGGATCAATGTGTTATTTCAGAACTCCTACCAGAAGGATACAAGTTCGTCAACAAACCAAGGACTTCTAGACGAGGAGAGGGAATAGCTCTTATTCACAAGACTAACATCAATGTGAAAGTTAGCAATCATGATGACGATTTCACGCACTTTGAACACCTAGAGTGTGTTGTAAATCACATTCGTCTGTGTATTGTATATCGACCTCCCCCATCTGTAAAAAATCAACTGCGGAATGTGGTCTTTTTTGATGAATGGTCCCATTTTCTCGACAGCTTGGCGATTGATAATAGGGAATGTATCATCACCGGTGACCTCAATTTCCATGTTGATGATGCGGAAAATCCAGAAGCTGGTAAGTTTCTTAGGATTTTAGATGATCATGGGCTGGTTCAACGTGTCAAGGGATCAACACATTCAGGGGGCCACACCTTGGATGTTGTTATAGTGAGGGACGAGACATCTGTTCTAATTGGGGATCCTGGCGTAAGGGATCCTACGCTCTATGACAAGAATGGCAACCTTACCTGTGATCATCTTGCTGTATGTTCAAAACTTGCCCTGTCAAAACCACCAAGGGATAGCAGAGTTATCAGATGTCGAAAATTACGCAATATTGTCATCAGTGATCTAAAGAATACCATTAGCGCCACTTTAGAAGAACAAAATTGTGAAGATCCTGTTGATAAATCAGTGCGAGTCTACAACTCTACTCTTCTAACTGCTCTGGATTCTGTCGCCCCTGAAATGACGAAGGTAGTCACCTTGCGTCCAGACTGTCCTTGGTTCACTTGTGAATTGTCGGACATCAAAAGGGAACGCAGGAAGGCAGAGAGGCTAATGCGCAGGACAAACCTAACTGTCCACAAAGAAATCTATAAGAATATTTGTATTCGTGCAGCAAAATGTGCTGTACGTTGCAAAAAAGAATTCTATTCTAACAAAATCGAGGAGGCTGGTAAAGATCAGAGACAGTTGTTTCGCTTGGCCAATAAACTATTGGGTATCAAGGCAGAGGCAGTACTGCCAGATCATCAGGAAGAAGATGCGCTAGCTAACTCCTTCGGCGACTTCTTCCAATCAAAAATACAAAAAATCCGGAGGGAATTGTGTATTGGCATACAGTCTGACATCGACCCACTGTGTGTCGATCAGGAATTTACTGGAGTGCGTTTGTGTACGTTTGAGCCAGCATCACAGGAAGAGATCCTTGAGGTCATTATGTCAGCATCACCTAAATCCTGTGAATTGGATCCGATGCCAACATCCTTACTGAAACCATGCATGGATAGTACTAGTATACTTACCTTCGTAACAAACCTTATTAACCAGTCTCTTAATCAGTCTGTATTCCCATCATCTTTCAAACAAGCCATAGTGCGTCCCCTCATCAAAAAAGCTGGCCTAGATTCTCAGGAATATCGAAATTACAGACCTGTTTCGAATCTTTCATTCATCTCAAAGATTCTTGAAAAGATAGTCGCAAGACGCTTGGATCATCACATAGAATTGAATCATCTTCATAACAACGTACAGTAGGCATACCGAGCCTGTCATTCTACAGAAACGGCCTTACTTCGCGTTCATCACGACATTGTCGCAGCATTAGACGCGGGTTCCAGCGTCGCATTAATTATGTTAGACCTTTCCGCTGCCTTCGATGTCATTGATCATTCTATTCTAATAAGACGTCTTGAATTTGCTTTCGGTATTTCTGGCTCAGCACTTGAGTGGATTAAGTCAAATCTTTCAGATAGGACCCAAAAAGTGGCCATTGGATCCACTTTCTCCAATGATTTCCTTCTCAAATGTGGCGTACCTCAGGGATCTGTCCTTGGACCTCGGCTCTATGCAATTTTCTCCAAACCAATTGGCGAAATTTGTCGGCGTAACAACGTCTTACGTCATCTTTACGCCGATGACACACAAGCCTATCTGGTTTTCAAACCAGGAGAGGAGTGGCGAAATACTGCCAGCCGCCTTGAGTCATGCATGGATGAGATTAAAATGTGGATGTCAGCCAACCTGTTAAAACTTAATCAGGACAAAACAGAGTTTCTTGTTTTCTCTCCGAAACATCTAGCCATTGACTCATCATCATACCATCTTAACTTTGGTGACACCATCATCCGTGAAACACCGTTTGTGAAGAACTTGGGTGTTTGGTTTGATAAATCTTTATGTATGCAAAAACAAATATCATCTTTATCCCGTGCATGCTATCACCAGCTTCGTAATATCGGACGAATACGGTCACTCATTACAGAAGATGCGTGTAAGACCTTAGTCTGTGCCCTTGTGACATCTAGGCTCGACTATGCCAATGCTCTTCTGTTCGGCATTAACGCATCTGACCTGGCAAAACTGCAGAGAGTGCAAAACATGGCGGCAAGAATTATCACGCGAACTAAGAAAAATGACCACATTACCCCAGTGCTGACTTCCCTACACTGGCTTCCCATAGACAGTCATATCAAGTACAAGATTCTTGTGTACTCGTACAAGGTGGTTTACAAGATGGCGCCACAATACCTGGAAGAGGTGATTACCGTTTATAAACCTCAACGTTCTTTAAGATCGGAAAATTCCCTGACACTGATGACACCTAGATGTCGAACTTCCACATATGGGAAAAGGCGGTTAGACGTGGCAGCTGCGACACTATGGAATGCATTGCCTGATAACCTTCGTCGGTGTCAGACTTTGAACAGTTTTAAAACGCAATTAAAAACATATCTTTTTAGACTCGCTTATTATCAAATGTCTCAATTTTAATCATTTTCACTTTTACTTAATTTCAAAAAAAAAAAAAAAAAAAATCATTTACTTCTAGTACTATGTAACCTGTCTTTTAAAAATTAGTATTTATGTAACCTGTCTTATGATTTATGATGTACAGCGCTTTAGAGCGATTATTTTGATCGAATAGGGCGCTATATAAAATGATTATTATTATTATTATTATTAAATAACATGGAGTCAAACACATTCTCTTTCTGATCGATTTTTTAAGGAAATGCTTTTGAGTAAACAGAGTTTTACCCCTGCTCTCGAGTCCACTCACTTGACCTCAAAAGTGCACTCGCTTGACCTCCCTATCGACGAACTCAAAAGTGCACTCAGATGAACTCCCTATACCACCGGAAAAGTGCACTCAGTTGAACCGCCCATCGGGACGGCTTATACTACTCTTACTTTTTAGATATTGACTGATAAGTCTCTCATATGTCATATATACTGAGACATTCCTTATACACTCACTCTTTGTGACAAAACCTTTTATTCGCATCAAAGTTTGTAACCTTGTGACATTGACTTTGGAGTTTGACCTACTTTTAAGAGAATGCAACCTAGAAAATATCAACTATTTAAGCTAAAGCTATCATATGCTGCATATAGATTCTTTATGGCAAGAGCTTTCATGTAATCCCGTGTTGATCCGGGTTAGAATAGGTTCCTAGTATCCCTTACTTGTCGAGGCGATTCTACGGATGAGACCGCAAAACAGAGGCCCTGTGTCACAGCAGGTGTGGCACGATAACGATCCCTCCCTGCTCAAAGGTCGTAAGCCCTGAGTATAGGCCTAAATTTTGCAACCCTTCAGCGGCAATGTGACGTCTCCATATGAGTGAAAAATTCTCGAGCGGAAGACACTACAGCTTAATTTCCACATTTTAAATCGAGTGTTTTTTAAAATACGTATTGATAAAATGATAAAAATCATAACGATATTGACAACTTTGAACAATAGGAATATATTAATTTCCTTTCAACTGCGGTTGACGATCGTCAGGAATTACTGGTTTCTTCATGCCGACTTTGACATTTTACTTCACGTGATTCAATACATGTTCAAAAATGCTTCTGGTTTGTTTTTTTTTTAATTCGTTCCGAATGATTGAGACTTTCTTTCCAGGGGTTGTTCTACTGTTGTCATCGCTTTGAAGGAAATGATTTGACTGACCTTTGTATTTTATCTACCCTTGTACTTTTTCTTTTCAAAAAGCCCTGTCGCGTTTTGATATGCCCTTCGTGATCTAAGTTCACTCTCTTCCTTGTGTATCCAATTGCTCTAGATGCACATTTTTTCAGTCTGTATTTTCGTAACAACTTCGATGTGAGAACATTAACAAATAATTCTCTGTTCTTTCTTTCTAACGCTTATTCCTGCGTGGATTCCTCTAAACCGGAATACAGACTTCAATGTATGATTTGGGACGTTGCCCATCACAGATTATCTGGTCCTTCACGTACGAGGGCCACTTTTTAAAATCGTAGAGTAGAGCGGTCTTTTTAAAACCGCTTGAAATATCAAAATTATATTTATCTAAGACCTTCGAAATATGCCCCGTCTGCATCAACACACATTTTACGCCGATCTACCCATTTCCGGAACGCCGCCCGGTACTCCTCTTTAGGTATATGTTGCAGACACTGGTAGACCGCACTGCCTATACAACAAAGGGATTCAAAACGGTATCCTGCCAGCATTTCCTTTTGTTTTGGGAACAACCAAAAGTCACAGGGGGACAGGTCAGGGCTGCATGGGGGATGGTCTAAGACATCGAGCCCAGATTCTTTCAGATATTCCTGTACCTAGCGGATTTATGGGCCGGTGCGTTATCATGGAGTAATTTGATGCCGCGAACACAGGTGCGCGGTATGCGTTTCTGATAGAAATCAAAAAGTTGAGTAAGAACACTTTCTCTGTAAAACTTTCCAGTGACAGGACTACCTTTCGGGACTGGAATTTGAAGGACTGGACCTTTCGAATCAAAGAATATCGCATACAACATGCGATTTGATGTTTTGCAACGGCGCGCAATGACAGGTCTGTCGCCCTCAGATGAAACCCAAACCTTATTTTTAGCCTTAGAATCGGGTTGAAAATGATAGATCCAGGTTTCATCACCTGTAACTATCTCTTCCAAACGACGTGGGTCACATTTATCATATTTTTTTATAACTTGCGATGTAAGTCTAACCCGACTTTGTCTCTGCTCGTCAGTGAGCAAATGGGGCACCCAGCGCGCCCTGATCTTACGTCGCCAAGTCGTTCACGTAAGATCTTCAAAACACTTGACGAATGAATGCCACTTAATTCTTCTATCTCTTGCACGGTAGGTATAACGTGCGTCTTCCTCAATTAATGTTTTCACAGTAGCAACGTTCTTTTCCGTCAAAATGGAAACCGGCCTACCCACTCGAGGTTCATTTTCAATCGACTCCCGACCATCATTAAAACGACGTACCCACTTGCAAATTGTAGCATATTTTAAAGCAACATTCCCATAAACCTTTTGCAAATCAGCATGAATTTCCGTTGACGGAAACCCGAGATGTGCTCGAATCTTACAATATACCCTCTGTTCTGAGATTTTCCCATCCATATTGAACGCTATATTTTACTATAGCGTATAAAACCACGTGTTGAAAATACCCAGTTCTGTGTAAAAAATCGTGCAACTTCATAATCGCGTTAAAAAGTTATAGGCTTACTTTACGAACTTAAAAAGTGTCCCTCGTATTATTGATGAGAGTGAACTCAAGAAACCTCGCCGATTCCTTTATCTTAAATTTGACAACAAAGGAATTGATGCTGTCAACATTAACAACATCCTTAACCATAAAAAAAGTACAGTCCTGTATTCCGTCTTACTTTAAGATGAAATCCACACCTTGTCTTTCATGTAGATATACTTCCATTATTGCATCCAAGTTATTTAATTATAAACAGACGTTGTAGTGCCTTGATATTGAGCAATTACAACGAAGTCCTCCAAAGTGTTCATGTTCTTCTTCCTTGTTTAATTACAGTCCCACTGGTCATATCATTACAGGGGACATAAATATTGTACAAAATGAAGATCTTAAGTCCCTGATTTTAAAAGGTCCTAAATTCCGAGAACCTCGCTCATTTGGATGGCGACATATGAATTCTGTGGAAGAATATGCCAGACGTTGGACGAAATCTGAAGGAGAGGAACTTGACACTTTATCTGAGTGGATCAAATGTATTCCAAAATTGTTAAAATCCCGCATTCACTATTTGATGGGGAAAATGCGCACTTTTTATCCTTCTGTTTTTAAGAAAGCAGAAGTGACGAATGAGTTACGTAGACTAGATGAAAACTTTGTGCTAGTACCAGCGGATAAAGCAAGTAACAACATTGTCTTTGTAAAAGTTACTATTATGAATGTCTTTTAAATGAACTGGGATTTACTTCAACATCTGGGAATCCTACTTATACTCGAAGCAATCTTACAAAGGATGAAATTCTTCATAATCATCTTTCAGTTTTAAATACTTTTGACATTCCTAGGAATCAGGATCAGTTTGAATTACCATACCTTTATTGGATTCCGAAATTACATAAAAATCCTTACAAACGAAGATACATTGCTTGTTCCAGTAAGTGCTCTACCAAGCCTTTATCTTTATTACTAACTAAACTGCTAAACACTTCAGAGATACTGTTCCACTACATATTCCAGAAGTGGTGTCAATCAGATGTGGATTCTCAAAAACTCTAAGGAACTTTTGGAAAACCTATAGTCTCTGGATTTTTCTAAAATTGACAGCATCAAAAACTATGATTTCTTCACACTTTGTACAACAATTCCTCACGATAAATTAAAATCTAGGCTTTTTCAGATAATAGATAATTGCCTTTTGAACAAAAATGGCACTCGAAAATACAAATTTCTAGTGATTGGAAAACAAGGTACATATTTTGTTAGACACCACTCCGATAGCCCGCACAAGTACTCTGAAGCAGACATTAAGAGTATGCTTGGCTTTCTTGTAGATAACATTTACGTAATGTTTGGAAACCAAGTCTTCCAACAATCCATTGGCATTCCCATGGGCACTAATTGTGCTCCCTTATTGGCAGACTTATTTTTTTATTCTTATGAAGCGGAATTTGTTCAGAAACTGTTACAGGATAAAAAAAAACCAAAAAAAAACAACCAACAACTTGCCATGTCCTTCAACCATACATATAGATATATCGATGACGTC
Source organism: Ostrea denselamellosa (assembly GCA_024699665.1). Lineage (NCBI taxonomy): Eukaryota > Metazoa > Mollusca > Bivalvia > Ostreida > Ostreidae > Ostrea > Ostrea denselamellosa. The sequence continues at coordinate 2,444,771 of JAMZEH010000066.1, read as the reverse complement.
TTATCAATCAACAATCATAATTTTCATAATTATGTCCATTTGATATATCCCGATGAACTCGAAATAAAGGACACTACAGAATCTGACGTGTCTGCTTCATATTTGGATATTTTACACACTGGATGTGGAAAATGAGCTGTAGTGTCTCTTTGATATTCATAGAATCTCTTGCTTAATAGTTGGTGTGTCTAGCATTGCTAAGTGTTTGTCCCTTGAAGCTGATGTCCCATATTGATTATTGAATCAAATGTCAAATTACTACAATAACAACAAATATCTAGTATTGGTACAGTGTTTGTCCTAGAAAGATTGCAGTTGATTGTATATTGTCTAACGTCTCAATCGAGAATCTTTTACTTATATGGAGACGTCACTATTGCCGGTGAAGGGCTGCAACATTTAGGCCTATATTCGGCGTTTATGGACTTTTAGCAGAGAGGAATCTTTAACGTGCAACGCGGGACCTCGGTTTATGCGGTCTCATCGGAAGGACCGCCCCACTTAGTCCGCTATTACGACAAGCAAGGGATACTGAGGATCTATTCTAACCCGGATCCCCACGGGGTGTTCTAGAAAGAAGATGACCCACTTAAAGGTCCAAGTGAAACTATTAATGCCATTGGAAGAGCGCTGCTGTCAAGATTAATTATCGTCTTATGATTATTCAAATGCAGACTTTTATGATTTAAATAAAACGATAAGTAAAATGACTGCTCCTGTTGTACTTAATTGAATTACAAAGTTGTGCCACAATTCATTCTCAAAATTAATAATAGTACAGGGACGCTCCCATGATTACATTGAATGTTCAAATTATCTAACGCTATTGGGTGGGGAAATCCCCACCTCCTAATTAAAATGTGCGACCTATATACTTGTTGATTTTCAAGTTATTCTATTGAATGTAGACAACTCATCATTACAGATTTTTAATAAAATAGCATAATTTTTTTTAATGCAAAATTGTGTTCACGGGTTTATTCCAAAATGGATATACTTCAAATTTAATATAAAGTACCAGAAAATAGTACATATATGATTCAGAGCAGATTTAGCAAAATTTTAAATAATAAAATTATGGCTCTTTAGAATGCTGGTCTAAACGTAGGAAGAAGTGTGCATTGTAACTGAATTAGACATTTTGTTACATGTTTAATTAACCCCCCCCCCCCCCCCCCCCCCATATCAATTCACACTACCAGAATCAGAATAGACCTACGCTGTATATCGTTTTTAATGATAAATTGGGTGGGCCTGTCCATGTATGCCTAGTTTTGTTCTGTCTTTTTGTCGATATTAGATGGTTTTAAATTTTACAGCTATTGTTTATCGTCGACGACAAAATAACATGTTTATCATCTCATCACATTACTTATCATCACACCGCATGTGGGATCTTCGTTGCATATTTAAAAAGAAATATTTAAAAATATCATTTTTAAGCATCTAATCAATAAGCTACAGTTGGACACGTCTTTGAGGCAATTTAATCACGTATCGGCTGTACTTATATCGTATCAATGTCTAAAAATGACCCCTATTTCTGATTCATCTACAGTCAAGCTTCTGTTGCGTTATAAAGGGAGAGAACATGTAAATATACTGGTAATGCCCCTATACTAGATCTCGGTTAGATTTAACTACAAACTTTGTTTATCGGTGTGATTAAAATTTTATGAGATTTTAGAATCATTTTTACACCAGTGGTAATATATATATTTTATGAGGTTTTAGAATCATTTTTACACCAGTGGTAATATATATATATATATATATATATATATATATATATATATATATATATATATAAACAACTTACAAATGACTATAGGCCGGTGAGTACCCTGAACATTCAACTTATTCTCAATCTGCAAACACTTGAAAACCTCTCTGAAATTTTATTTAGATAAATTAATCTTGGGGGGATAGATTGTTTAATTTCCAGTTAGTTTAAACTTCTTATTGCTAGCTAGTAATGCTTAACTGACATATTAGTTAAATGTATACAATGTACACACCTTGTTGCTCCGGAGCCACATATATGCCAATGTATATGTATACCAGTAACTAGTCGGTCTTTGATGATCGATCTAGTGCTTCTAGTGTGTCTGTAAAATGTTGTTTATTTATTGATGAACGATCGAGTCCTGCAATGGATGTTTTTCTGAGTAGTAAGTATATATTTTTCTACACTTCTCTTCAAATATATTGCTTATAATTCAAAATTTTAGAAGGTCTTTTTATAATTTGAGTGAAAATAAATATTTCATCGAAGGGCGAATAATTAACATATCGGTGATCATTCTTAATCCTCATTAAAGGTGATGTTAATCTTGGTATATAACTATAATATGAAGGTACAACAAAAGTTAAAGGTCGATATCTGGGATATTTCGTACGCAATATTTTATGAAGACTTAATTTACAAACTTATTTAACAGTGCTTTTTTTTCATATCGCAGTATCACTAACCTGATCAAGATGAACATATTATTACACAGTATTGAAAGTCCCTTAATCTTGAAATAAATGTGAAATTCATGTTAAAGCACAAACTTTATGATATTGGAAATATAGATCACCGCTAAACCGATACACGATACGCCCGCATACGTAAATCAAAGTCTAAGAGCTCCTTTAAACATTTTGGGACAGCATTCCCCTTGTAATATGCACATCTACACAATGTGATCTTTCTTTGTACCATGTTTCATTGAAAGCTCCCAAAGGGTTTAGGAGAATTTGTGAAGACAAAGTTAGAGGACGGACGGACAGCGGTATGGCACATTGTACCCGTATTTATGCGGGCGTATAAAAACGATTAATCAACCTCATTAACTTTCGCCATGTTCTTTCCATCCGTTGATTCCCGGAGATTGCTAAACTAGCAACTAAGCTAGAGAATTAATCCTTGTTTGGCTAGCCTAGATATTGGTTCAACTTCGAGGCGCTAACCTATAAATCCCTAGCCGTTACGATCTTTAACGCATCCCAGCTGATGTTCTCACTTGCCTGTTTATTGTTAATAACTTGGTTTATGGACATGGACACCCCTCCAAAATATTCTAGAATTTTGTTTTGATACTGCTAAAATCCCATATTTACCACAACATTTTCCTATGAAATCAGCCCCGTGGGGATCCGGGTTAGAATTGGTCCTCAGTACCCCTTGCTTGTCGTAAGATGGGAATAAATGGGACAGTCCTTCGGATGAGACCGCAAAAAACGAGGTCCCGTGTCACAGCAGGTGTGGCACGATAAAGATCCCTCCCTGCTCAAAGGCCATGAGCGCCGAGCATACTAGTAAGCCTGAATTTTGAATACGTTTGATTGATTGATTGATTGTTGTTTTCCGCCACACTCAACAATTTTTTTAGTTATCTGGTGGCGTCCAGTTTTTATTGGTGGAGGAGAGAAGCCAGATACAATGTACCTGGGAAGAGACCACCGACCTTCCGAAAGTAAACTGGCAAACTTTCTCACATATATCGGCGCGAGCGAGATTCGAACCCGCGACGACTAGAGGTGAGAGGCCTTGTCGTTTTAGCGCGATGCTCTAACCACTCGGCCACGGAGGCCCGTTTGAAGCGGTGATTGTATTCATACGCAAGAAAAAGTCTGATCACGTGACTGAATTCCTGGTATGGAAAATTGAATGTCAATTTTGTTAGTAGTGTCATACAAGGCACAACATTGGCAAATGTAAATATATGCAAATGTTCCCAAGTTTCACCATAATCTAGCTGATCCATATTCTAAATATTTTCCTCGTAACTGTTTAATTAACAAATCACAGTAAAAAGAATTTACTGAAGGCGTAAATCATCTTTATCTTCCCTTCTAGATTTTTATCGACCAGCGAAATGAGTGAAAACCTGACAGAATGCGTTTGGGAAGATATCATTTTATTTTTGTATTTTTACTTCTCTTCGAGAATTTTCACTCATATTGAGACGTCACTAGCTGTAGATGAAGTACCATAAATTCAGACTTTTTCTTAGCGCTCAGGGCGTAGCAGTGACGGTTCTTTAACGTGCCAACGCCTACCGCGACACGCGACCTCCGTTTTTAAGGTCATTTCCGAAAGGCCCGTGATTCCCACTTCTAAATGTCAAGCGTTTGGCGAGGGACCAGTCACTACCTAAATTTATTTACGTTTTAGGTTTAACGCGGCCATCTCTCGAGCGGGGCCTCCACGTTTCGAAGCAATTGGTCAAACCACGACCGGTTCAGTTTTATTTAGAATGTGTAATGTTTTTATGTGGATGTTTGCATGTTTGTTGTATTCTGTCCTGTTCGAGCATTTTTCACTCATTTTGCTGTGTACAGGCTAAATACGTTTGTATTTGGCATGTATGACGTGCATTTTTGATGTTTTGAAAGATGACATTGCTGTCAAGAATACATAGAGGTGTTCTTCACGAACGGTCTAGGATGTTCATATTTAGTATAAATACACCGTGAATTCTGTAATATTAAGCTCTGGTAGACAAGCACTTTAGGTACTGTTGATTAAAAGCATTTTGGATTTATCTGGGAGACGTCAGGAATGAACTGATTTGTGACAGTTTTGTGTGTGAATTAAGCTCTGCATTTACATGATTGTTTGTTTTACGCCCCATCGAGAATTTTATGCTTAGCGCTCAGGGCCGTAGCAATGAGGGTTCTTTGACGTGCCAAACACCTGCCGCGACCCTGGCCCCCGTTTTTAAGGTCAAATCCGAAAGACCTGTGATTCTCACTTCTAATTGCTGAGCGTTTGGCGAAGGAGCAATCACTACCTATGTTTACGTATTAGGTTTTGACGCGGCCATGGCACTAGCGGGGCTCGAACTCACGACCTCCCGGTTACGAAGCGAACGCTCTGCATTTACACTCCAAAACGGACATTATTATATACATGTACTTAGAGTAAGTTAGTATTTTAATAATTGTTAATAAATTTTCAGAATGTATTTGTTTTTGAATTCTGCTGCTTTTTAAGGGATATTCTGACCCATAACAATGTAGAAACGTGCGGAGCTACAAATTTTAGATTAAACAATGTTTTATTCACTGAATAATTGAAAATAAGAAAGAAGGAAAGAAATCAAGTTATATTCTACTGATACTTTGACCTGTGCATGGCATTTATGGCCGTAGTAGTGAAGGGTTTTAACGTGCCAACGCCTGTCGGGACCTCTGTTTTTAGGGTTATATGCGAAAGACCCGTGACTTTTACTTTTAATGATGGGAGCTTGGCAATGGAACAGACAGTCACTACCTATGTTAAAATTTCAAGCTTGACCTGACACCGAGGTCAAACTCGAACCTCTCAATTACAAAGTAAGTAATCAGGTGACGTCATTTTATTTAGTATTGTGTGTGATGTATGTAGGGAGAGATTATTCAAGGAAAATCTGTAGGGAAACAGTGTACGTGTATATTAAAACTAGAGCTCATTAAAGTAATCAATTATACATTATACTATCATATAAATCCTTTATACATTGCAGAATTCCTTTCCATAATAAAGAGTAACGGAAGAAACCTGATGTTCATATCTTGTGTGGTGACCATCCTGCTATTCTATCGGATGGTCGATTCTCTTAATGAAAATTCCAGTTCTTCAGAGACCTTGTCGTCAAGTGTACATGGTCAACATACACAACGTCAACAAAGTGCTGTTCATTCTTCAGCTGTCAAACGAAATACTACCGTCCTTGCTCTCGGGGCGTCTGTGAAACCTTTCAACACTTCAAAAGTGCGTCAATTTTCACCCGGAAGCCTGAAATTTCGATCGAAATTTCTTCCTAAATCTTCTGGAAACGAGAGGGATCGAAAGGAAGTAGAATGTAAAAAATGGGCGGTTTTGACGACGATATTCACACCCACAGAAGCCGTTAGACGTTTCCTATACCTTTCTACATGGTGCGTAGTCATTGTTGGAGATTTTCAAAAACCTAAAACATACACCATACCATCTTCCTTGAGAAGACGCATGCTTTTTCTAAGCCATCACGATCAGAAGAGAATGCGGTCAAAATTTGTCCGCAGTTTACCTTGGAACAGTTTCAGCAGAAAAAATATAGGATATCTGTATGCAATTTCTCGTGGTGCAGAAATCATATGGGACTTTGACGATGACAACATATTAAAGTTCTGGTTGGAAAATGCTGCAGTGGATCAAAATCAATGGATAGAGACATTTCTAGTGGCTAATATTACAGTTTCTGAAATTGATAATGTCGACAAAGCGTTATTCTTTAACCCTTACAATTACTTGGGATCTAAAGAACAGAAAATATGGCCTAGAGGATTTCCTTTAAAAGAAATACTACCAGCAAGAAATCAAATGTTCAATTTTATAGAGAAAAGATTTCTCTCGGAGAAAATTGGAATTTTGCAATCGCTTGCTGATCATCAACCTGATGTTGACGCAATTTATAGGCTAACAGAGCAAACTCCATATTATTTCGACAAAGCATATTCCAAAATAAACAATACAATTATCTTACCGTACGGACTCTACTCACCTATGAATGCACAGGCTACTCTACATTTCAAGAAAGCATTCTTTTGTCTGTATCTACCAGTAACCGTAAATGGTCGCGTGTCTGATATCTGGCGGAGTTACATCGCCGAAACCTTGCTATCCCTCCGCGGATTATACGTTGGTTTTTTGCCAAGACCGCTTGTTGATCAAGATCGAAATGTACACAGTTACGATGGAGATTTTCAAGCGGAACTTCCTATCTATTCACAAACCAGTGCTTTCGTACAGACCCTTGATTCATGGAGAAGACACATTCTTAGTGTAAAAGATAATGAAAAACGATCCTTTGAGGATTTAATGGAAGATCTGTACGTTAAACTTTACGAATGGGGTTTTATCGAGATAACTGATGTCACGAACATCCAGTTATGGTTGCAGTCTATTGTATCCGTTGGCTATGATTTAGGACATAGCAGTAGGAGACAAACTGATGTGTCTCTTTCCAAATTGACGACAGATGTAGGCTCTGTCATCTTGTCTACACCAACAGGTGTGCCAAAAAATTGTGTTCACCTGAAAGAGACGAATGTAGTTTCTACATTTTGGACTTCTGATCTGCATGACGGAACAAGAATTGACATACCCTCCTTACTGTCTAGTTTGGGACAAGAGTTTTACATAGCTGGGATCAAGGGAGATAAATCACCGTATCCGGAAGTGTTCAAACTTCCAGGAATAAAAATCTATCGCAACTTATCACCAGAGATAGCGAAATATAGATCTCACTCTACCCCATTATCAGATGAAAGCATCTATCGTAACGCTGAATTTTACGAACAAGATGCAACATTTGAAAGTGTTGATGCACTCTATTGTGCATTCCCAGCGTCAATGTGTGAATTATGGATGCCTTTCAATGAGACTAAGTCGATATTATTTCTGTCAGCACACAGGTATAATTTAGGTCGATGTAATGTGGAGAGTTGGCGAGCACTAAATGTCAAATTACAAAGTCTGGCAAAAATGATATCAGACTTAGGACTACGACACGTGATTGGTGCTGATAATCGATATGATTATGAATATCTATACCACTATACTGGAATAAAATCTCGGAAGTTGTTATCTAGCTTTTCGGGATTTTACACGGAGAAATCTGGTTATCGACCAACAAGAAAAGAAATTCTGATTGTCTATAACAGAGGTGGAGGAGTCCCCCAAGTCCTGAAAAATTTAGATTTCAACGTGACAATTCTATTCGAGGAGTATGACCATTATACTTTGGATGATTTAACGAGTTACCCAGCAGTGATCATTTTCCCATATTCCGTTCACTCGTTTAAAATTACAGAATTCTATTCGCTTAACATACCCTTATTTTTTCCGAGTCTGAAATATTTCCGGGAACATGGCGGACTAGGACCTGATCGTACAAGTACTAGTTATCCGTATTGCCGCGAGGACAAAGATCTTTGGAAGAACATGAGGAAACACCTCTCTAGTTATCATTCTTTCAACCCTAATGCTGAATTCAAAGATGGCCCGGAAGATGAAATGTACTGGCTCCAGTTCAGTGACTTTTATGATTGGCCTCATATACAGTATTTTGATGATAGGGAAGACTTAGAGAGAAAAATTTCCAAATTATCCAAAACCGATTTAAAAAGAATTCACGAAAGTATGAAAAAAGAAAATGAAATACGTAAATTCGTTCTCCTTCGTAAATGGTGTGACATCATTCCTACACTCAAACACAAACATTAAAACAGATTTAGTCATGTGAGTGTCATGTATTCATCTAGAATTATTGTCTTGTTTTGGGTACTCTCATATGTTAGAGATCATTACAGTCATATAGTTCTGAATAGATAACAGGTTGTCGGTCTGAAATCCTTGCCATTCATCGCCATCAGCTGATAAAAACCGATTACACATTCTTATTAGATATCGAGGAACAGAATCGTTATGAGCTCTGTTTTACAACCAGATTTAATTGATTTAATTGGGAGGCTCAAGACTTAGTCGAGGAATAGAGAACCTTCAGTCAACACGTGCAGCATCGTCACTGAAATGTACGCTCCTCTCCCTTTTCACCCGTGGCTCTCTGCGTGAAAATTTTCTCGATTTCATTAATATGCGTGACGCAAATGATGTAATTTGACCAACAGAATTCATGTTTAGCGTAGAATTGAAGATCTTGTATAGCATAGCCGCGTTTAATTCAATAATGGCTACGGCCATGAAAACTTGTACTTTATTCAACGAAAATATTTTTGACAAGAACCCATATACCTCAATACGTCTGTGTGTTCGATATCAAAATCAGCGCCATATCTGCATACATATGGGTTCTGTTTTAGTTAGTTTATCGAAGTAGAAAGACAAGCGTTCTGATCGGTCAAGAGTAATTTTCTTGCATTCTATAAACAGTTCAAATCTCCGACTAACATATGCTCGGAAGCTTAGCGATTAGCCGAATTGCGTCGTGCATATTTATGAGAAACGAGAACATTTGACCAAAGGTGATAGTCTTGGAAGTACCAGATAGTATATCACAGGAATATCAGGATTTATTCCACGGACTGCTTACCGGATACACACTCGATCAAGGTCGACGAAAGCGTACAACCTGTAATACACCCTTCACGCAAGATCCCGATAGCAGAGCTGCCAACATATAGTAAGGTGGGGGTCCAGGGGCCGCCAAGGCCGCTACAGATCTTTTATGAATGAATATGTAATCTGAGCAATTTTAGGCATATTTCAAGTAATAAATTTACAAAGTAAATGTTAAGCATATTACAACTATAGAAGGTCAAGTATATCTGTATTATTTCATTTTCTAAAACTTGTGCACTTATTGTTGCATTAGACCAAGTACTAGTAGATTACAGTTAACAGTTATTCTGGCAAACATAAGGACATATAAGTGGCACCCTTAGCCTTTCTAAGAAACTCTTCAGAGCACTGTTGCTGGTAGCAAGGTTTTCCTTTGAAAGAGATGTTCGTTTTATTCACGAGGATAAACTTATGTGATGCTTGCGCACCAGTGAAAAAACTCTCTTACATCCTGCATTACTGTGTGGAATGAAGAGAATAGATTTCATAAAGTCTGAAAGAACCTTGTACTTCAATTCTCCAAAGTCATTTTTTATCTGACAAATCTTGCACCAACATTGAGTAATGGATAAACTTAAATCAAGATCCAAGGTCTAGCAGACTGATAGGAATTAAATTCTCTTTGAAGTCGGTTCATCATTGCTGTAGGAACAGTGTTCTCTTGCCTCACGAAATGTTGAAATTTATCAGCAAAGTACTCCACAGAACAAAATGACTGTTCACTTCTTCTCTCAATGTCAGTTACCTCTGCATGTTTCAGGGTAACATCTGATAGGGGTAACTTCTGTTTCATGTAATCCAATGCAGTCATGTAGTATTCACGAACATGTCCATAGAATTCATCTTTACCAAAGTGTTTAAGTTTTTCAATGAAACGTTTTACCTCATATCCCACTACAAGACCATGATTGTGAAATCGTACAGCCTTTTTCTTGTAATCTACCAGCAAGATGTTTTCTTTTTCAGCAATACAGCTAGGCTTAATAAATCTTTGTAGAATTTCTCTGTAAAGAGACAACAAAATCCGCTGCAGTCTATGTATCAAGGGATCTTCTGTCTGCAGCAAAGTGTTGAATTTGTCAAACAACACTGTATACAATTCTGCTAAAACACAGCACAAACTTTACAACGTCTAGAAGTCAAAAGTTTGCACAGCCTTTGTACCCGTAAATACATTTTGTTCTCTTCTGATGGTCCATTTCCCCGACTCCTTTTAGCAGAAATTGACTTTGAAGTTGTTTTACTTTTTTTCTTTGTTTCAGAGTCTGTTTGGCATTGGAGACTAACATCAGCTTGTTCTCTATGCACTGTAGAGTTTTTATTAGCCTTCAGACATCAGTTTCTGAATCCCCTTGTTTAGTATCACATCTCTCTTTACCATCAGCGTTTTGTTTACATGATGCATCACTGATTTGTTTAACATTAGCCATTTGTTTTGCATGTTTGTCTTCCTCTTTCATTTTCAAATGCAAAATATTTTTTCAAGGGAATCCATTAATCAATACGTCTACTAAGGCACTTGCCCATTGATAACCATCTTGCGCATACATGCTTCAATATTCTTTGAGTTTCTGTATCATTCGTGTTCTGAAACTGACCAAGTTTTTATTTTCTGTTAGCTGATTTTTTCAAGATAGTAAAACAAGTCAACTAAAATTTCATCAAATTGATAAGGCAGAGTGTTTGCAGCTTTTTCTGCGGCTAAATGGATAAGATGGCAAGGACAGCCATAGATTATCATCTTACTTTTCTGTTTAAATAAATAACCTACTACTCCTTTCTTCTTTCCAATAAAAACATCGGCGTTGTCAACTCCTAGAGTGAAACACATTTTTTTTTTATTTCAAGCCCATTTGAAGCAAGTTCAGATCACAATAAATTTGCAATGATTTCTCCTGTTGATTTTCCTTCTAAATTTGGAACAGATAAGAGACAATTCACTACTTTTGAGAGTTCTTCATTTAAATATGCCACACAGTCGGGTACAGCTTCATATCAGAAACATCACTTCCGTCTGTTTACACATTGAAAGCTTTTTCTTTTAAGTCCGAGACCTGTCTAATATCTTTCGACATTTCATTTATGATATCCTAATATTTAGTGCGTCCAGAACTGTATTTCTTTGCCATACCAGAGTCTGAAAACATCTTAGGAAACAGTTTTGATGCGTGATCGGCCACGCCAGTCGGGATGTTATGTTCAATAATGAACACTGTAAAGAGGCATTCTGCTCTAGTAATTGCAGATGAATATTTCAAGGAAAAAAGAATTCATTTTCATATATTGCTTTGAACTGCGCTGATATGTTTTTAATGTCATTTTCCCCGCCGTGAGAAACGTTGAAGTCTGTCAAACAGATTGTACACGTTGCATACAAAATTCCCTTTTCTGACCTAACAGTGAAAGTATATTTATTTGTATATTCTTCTTTGAATTTCTGGTTCCACTGAGTTTTCTTTTTGGGGGGAGCATTATTGTTATTTTCATCAACGCATGCCTTACGTTTAGTAGCATTATCAGTCGCCATTTTGTTAATTTCAAAGCATTAAATGACTAAGATTATGTATATGGATCGACTCTGCATACAAACGTAGTAACGACTATGGCCTGATTATCGTAGTTGTTAAAACCAAAGAAAGACAGCTCTGAAACGTTTGAAATGTCGAAAATCGGAAGATATATAGTGAAATCGTAAGGTGTATTTTCGGCTGAAACATTGTGAGCCTTACGCCAAATTCGTGAGGGTTGACAGCTCTGCAATAGCCTCGAAGGACAAGGTCAAAGATGAATTGGACGGGATGGAGCGTGAAGGGATGATCGTCAAGCAATGTGAACCTACCAAGTGGATTAACTCTGTGATGACATTTACTAAGTTAAATGGCAAATTCAGATCTGCATAGATCCTCATGACTTGAATTGCCATACAGCGTGGACATTTTCCCTTAAAAACCATTGAGAAAGTGACAGTCATGATGCCTGGAGCAAGGGTATTCAGCAAGTTGGAGGCTACAAGTGGCTTTTAGCAAACTCAGCTTGATGAAGAAAGCTCTCGTCTATGTATCTTTAATACCCCCTTTGGTCGCTATCGGTTTACGAGAATGCCATTTGGAATAAAGTAGCCCCGGAAGTGTCTCAGCATGAGATATCAGAGATGGTATAGATCTCGATAGAACATCAGCAATTATCGACGAGATTATCATATGGGGTACCATAGTAGAGGAACATGACAAACGTCTTAAGGCAGTACCTTGACAGAGCTCTGAAATTCAAGTTGAAACTTGCAGACAAGTGCGAGATTAGACACTCCGAAGTGATCTATGTAGGTCATCTATTTATTGATACAGGCCTGTAACCTGATCCGAAGAAAATCTGAAGAGCTGTACATATGAAGTGGAACGCCTAGAAAATGTAAAGGACTTACAAACATTTTGGGCTTTGTATAGTGTCTTGGGAAGTCCATGTCCAATTTATCGGAAGTTGGCAGTTCGTTACGTCAGCTTACTGAGAAAAACACAGCTAGGATGGAAGCAGCAACAGTAGGGCAGTTTCCAGAGGCTGAAACACGAGATCACAAGCACTCCAATAATACAATACTTTGACCCGAACAAACCTGTGTTGTTATCTGTAGATGCCAGTTCCATGGGACTCGGTGCGGTTCTAATTCAGGGTGAGAAACCAGTGGCGTATGACTCTCGTGCCTTGACAGAAACGCAGCAGCATTAATCACAAATTGAGGAGAGTCAGACAATGACTATTCTTTATGGATGTACTAAGTTCTATGACTATGTGTTCGGACGACAAGATTATGTAAAATCAGATCACAAACATTTAGAGAGCATTTTCAAAAAAGCTCTCAGCACCCCCATGACTACATCGACTTGCACTAGCTTTAGAGAAATACGAGATAGAGGTCTCATATAAGCCAGGAAAGAAGATGTCCCTCGCGGATCACTTGAGTCGTTCGTATCTAATGGAGACAGAAGGAAGTGCTCGTCCCAGATCTTCCGGTGAATGGAGTTCATTTCACACCATACCTACCTGTATCACAGGAGGCTCAGGACCGGATTCGCAACGAGACAACTGAGGAGTTGCATCAGTTCGCAAAGCGGGATGGCCAGAGCACAAAGGAGACTTACCATCAGAAATTGTAATATACTGGAATTTCCGATCTGACATCTCGTGCATTGATGCTATTCTGTATAAGTCGCAAATACTGACTGTACCAAAAACAGTGCAAAAAGAAATGCTAGAGAAACTACATGCTGGGTATCATGGAATTGTGAAGACTAAGAATCGAACTAGAGACATTTTGTTTAGGAGTGAAATGAGAAAAGACATAGAAAATGTAGTGAGCTCATGTGAAACTTGTGCTAAATACCAGGCAACAATTCTAAAGGAACCGATGATTCCGAGTGAATTCTAATTAGACCATGGTCAAAGATTAGTATGGATATTTTTGTACTCTAATAACTGCAGGCTACCTGTCGAAATTGAAGGAAATTGGAAAATTGGAGTTGTTGACCTTCATGTGTGTCACAACTCATGTGAAAAGTATGTTTTCTAGATGTGACATTCCCGATGTCATCATAAGCGGACCACAGTTTAGCAGTTCGGAGTTTGATTTTATTATCTTCTTACCGGATCACAAATACTCGCACCACTACAAGTCTTTACCGTGCTCAAGCCAATGGACAGACTATATTTGGGGCACGGAGGCGCCCAATACACACCAATATCACTCTTTGACTCAAAACGAAAGGGGTCTAAATAGGGCACCTAGTGTCCAGACTAGAACTTGTGTCACACAAGTGACCATGGAACACCTTAGGGCACTGGCTATCGATTTTGTTTTTGATTTTTAATTTAGTTTAAACAATATTATTTCCACAAGTAAGTAAATGGGATTGATTCTTGAGTATTTTCAGATAGTATCGATGTATACAAAACGACCTCCATATTTCGACAATTTCCCCAATTATCCGTACTCCATTCTCTACTACGGCACTAGTGTCATTTATTGATACTGTATATTACGAGTATATTGGAATCAAAACTGTAAGGAAGTTCAATTTTACCAATGTATTGAACTGTTATCCGATTTACGTGGACTGATTGATAATAAATTGATATTTTACGTGTGTTTATTTTGTCAGGACGTAATATTTTTATAGTTCATGTCTGAGGCTTAATTTTCGGTGTGAAAAAAGATCGATGTCAAATGTGGGATTATTGCAAAACACTAGCTCCCCCGTGCCTTATTTAGAATTTGTTTTATTTACATAGGCACCATATGCTGTCTGTTGTGTTTCATACCAATTGTTAGGCCGTTCCTGACACAGTGATTCTGACTACGGAATGCTCCGTTTACCTGATCGAAATATAGGGCTCATGGCGGGTGTGACCGGTCGACAGGGGATGCCTACTCCTCCTATGCACCTCTAGTATGACCAGGGGTCCGTGTTTGCCCATCTCTCTGATTTGTATTTTCTATAGGAATTACGAGATTGAATACTATTAGTTATCTTGGCCTTTTCATTCTACCCTAATACAATAAATGACTGAATAAATAATTAACAAAATGTATGTCTATTCCAGGAATTGAAACTTTATTATTGAGATGATACTAGATGTAGTAAAAAGTAAGAGAGGGACAGGTATATCGTATAATGAAATTGTTGACGTGCATTCTGTGTTTTTGAATTTGTATAAAACTAATAGTGGATTACTCGTAATTCTCAATAAAACCAATTAAATAAGGATTATGAGAAAGAAATTATAAAGAATGAAATATGAAGAATCAAAAACTTCTTTAAGTCACAGAGTTTTTGTTGTTGTTTTTTTTAATTTCATAAGTTTATTTCCCAGACCTAATCTATAACAAATATAACATTTCATAAATTGTCTTAGTAATATATGGCAGCTGCCGGGGATGGGGCCCCGACTAAGCTCCATCTAATACAAAGTTGTGTGCCTAATACATCACGCAGGATGTATAATTATTGAAAAAAAAAATACATGAAATTACAATGAAAAAAAAAAGGGTTTAATAAATGTACAGGCCTATATGTAATAAATATTGTGATCATCAGAGAATTAATCATATTTCAATAGATAAAAGGAAAGGATATATATACGCCGTGTCGCCACAATGAGTCTATGTACACAACAGTTCATATTTGACTCATTAGGCGGCTCTATCGAAGGACAGGACCCTCCGCATAGTGGCTGACATATTTCATAAGAAGAGTACATATATTCACATAAACACACATATACATACAATTACATGCACATATAGGCCTTTGTATACAATGTGTATATACATACATGCATATATGCATACACATGCGTAATTACATAAGTTATTTTAAGTTTTTCAGATAGAGACAAAAGAGAAAAAATTACAGTCGTTCTTCAATTTTCTTAAATATATCCAATTTCCATTGTTTGTATTGAGATCTTTTTAAAACGAAATAAAAGGTATTTAAGGAGTTTTTAACATGACTTGAAATCTTATTAGACGATTCAATAGTTTCTTCAATACGGCACCACATTTTGTATTTATAGATTCTAAGAGCTATAAACGATATAAGATTATTTAGTAGAATAGTTTTTTCATTATAAAATCCTATAACAATTGTCTTCCATGATATTTCAAATTTTACGAGTTCAATTACTATCTTCCGTATCGTTTGAACATTTTGACATTCATATAATAGGTGTTTATTTGTTTCGACGCATTCCTTGCAATGGGGGCATAAATTGGAAATGTTTTTCCATTAGCTAAGATAGTTTCTATTATTTAACAAATTGTTAGGTAATCTATAGTTAAAATCTGCAATATTTTTGTCGAAAATTTTGATAATTTTTGAAAAGTATATACGTGAGACACATGAGTCTTCAATGTTGAACTTTTGCTTCAATTTGTGAACGTAGCATGGCTTCAAAAATTTTATGTTTTTAAAAATCGTGTAGTAGAATTTGCATTTTTTATCTCTTATGGAAGAATAGTGCTTATCATGAAGAAGGAAGTATAGATCATGTTTGATATTTATGTATTTAGAAAAACTAAAATCAAACTTGCGTATGTATTTACTGAACACGTTTTTTAATATAAAGTACTCACAATATATGTTGTTTTTTATCGAAAGTTTATTTGAAAAATATTCGATTGGTTTAATACCATTTTCATTTACAATGTCTTTGACGTACAAAATTCCCGCATCATACCAATTTTCAAAAAAGAACGCTCTATTTTTGTATTGAAAAATCTGATTACCCCATAGAGACTGTCTCAAGAAATCGGATGTAGTCATTTTATCTGTTTCCATCGAATTCTTAGATTCACTAAATGCTTTAAAAATTTCTTGATAGAATATTGGTAGACGCTTTAGTTTGGCATGGTTTTTTGTTGCTAATTTATTTGTATGTAACATGTACAATATATCGTGTTTATTGACTCTAAAATTTTCAAGGAAACTTTTTATATTATCTTGTTCGTCCGATACTAATTTGGAGATCCATGAACATTTTATTGCTTTTGCCTTTGACTCGATGTCTACAATCCCAATACCAGCCTGTTCAGTGGCTCCTATTAAGGTCCTTCGTTTTATTCTGTCTCTTTTGTTCCAAATAAAATTGAAAATAATTTTGTTGATATCTTTAATCATATCGACACTAGGATATGGTAAGAGTGAAAAATTATATATTAATTTTGATACAGCTAGATTGTTTACAATGCATGTTTTACCGAAAATAGTTAATTTTCTTTTTTTTTTTCCATGATTCGAATAACCGCTCAAGTTCCTTAACTTTGTTACCCCAGTTGTTTTGTGCGCACTTTTGTATATTGTGGCCTACATAAATTCCCAATACTTTGATACAGTCATTATTGACCTTTATTCCGTGTAGATTATGGTCAGTGTCTTTAAGATTGCCAAGTAGTATGCATTCAGTTTTGTTAATATTTAGAGTTAATCCAGATACATGTCCGAATTCTTTGATGCAAGTGATTGCTAGTTCTAGTGATTTTTTATCGTGAAGTGCTAGAGTGGCATCATCAGCATGTTGAATCAATTTTATGTTCTTTGACATTCTAGAAGTTTTAAAACCTTTAATATTAGGGTCAGACATTATTTTAATTGATAAGATAATGATGGATGGATTTCTAAAACATGTAATATGGAACGGGGCATAAGACAAGGATGCCCAATATCATCGATGATTTTCCTCTTTGTAGCAGAAATCTTATCAATCAAATCTTATTAAGTCACAGAGTTAATCTTCTTTCAAATATTCCATCAAAATACGGATGAAAAGCAGTAAAGTTCCAAATTAAAGCACACTATAGATAGATTGTTATTAAGTAGTATCGCAAAATAAGTTAAAAACCTCCCCCACAATCCTGTAGAAAGTATGGATTGTATAGCGCCCTACCTCTGACAGGTACCAGGTTATACAGCAACATACCTGTAACAGAAACACCTTACTTACAACAGCTACCAGGCGATAAATCACCCATACAGCACCTTATTTGTATCAGGCATAAGATAATAATTGATTAATTATGGTTTTACGCCATTCAGCAATTTTACGAAGGTTAACTAAAATATATTCGGTAGTGAATACCCTACCTTATACTACCTCTACCAGGTACTAGATTATAAAGCTCCCTCCTTAGTGGTATCAGATTATTCAACACCCTTTCTGTAACAGGTACCAGATTATAAAGCTACCTCCTTCTACGAGGTACCAGATTATTCAATGAAAATATCTAAATATGTCCCTATTGGGCCTCCATATTACTGAACACCTTCGAAAATAGAAAGGGAGCGAGCTACGTCTTGATCTGCATAGAGAGAGTATACCTTTTAAAGATAAACTATATAAAAATGACCCTGCAAAGTATTCTATTATACTAAGTATAAAACCTCTTACGGCTATCTACAACACCTTGAAACAGGACATGGTAAGGAAAACCTGGTAAACTGCAAAACTACATTATAAAACCTCCTAATACTACAAGTCCGCCGTTAACCTTGGAATTTTTAGCAGTCCCTAAATCCTATCCAAACAAACATCATGCTTATTTCATGCTAATGACTATTTTGAGCGTTGAAACCTTGAGACGTAGTTTGCTCTGAGGAAGAAAAGCCGAAACTAACCATAAGATCAGTGTCTGACCAAGTGAGTAAAACTGATCAAACACAGCCTTATATACCCTGAATTCTATTCACTAAATTAAGCCAACCAAAACCAAAGAAACTATCCTGACTTATCCAATCAGCAGTAGATGGCTTAATCTCTTATGCAAGCTTGATAACAGAGATGACACTTCTTGTTTGATATAAAACGTGGAATTTATAAACCATATGTAAACATGAACTACTCAAAAATAAATGACTGGCAGTAAGTAACGTAATAAGGAGCTGATTTAACAATTGGGGTTTTAATTAAATGCAATTCGGTGCAATGAAAATTAGATTCGCCATTATTACATTATTATGGGTAACATTTCGGCTACACAATAATTGGCGTCGCCGGTGGGATATCCTATCTAGAGTCGCAAGGAAAACAATATTTTTGAAATATTTGCAACCGCGGCGATATATTGTCACCGTGTATTTTTCGCCAATTTTGTGCATGTTTCGTAGTGGGTGTTTAATATTTAAACGTGTGTTTACAATATTCCAACATTTGAACCATTTTGCTATTGATTGTTGATTGATTGTTCATTTGTTTTACGTCCCGTCGAGAATTTTTCACTCATATTGAGACGTCACCAGCTGTAGGTGAAGTACCACAAATTTAGACCTACGTTTAGCGCTCAGGGCCGTAGCAGTGAGGGTTCTTTGATGTGCCAACGCCTACCGTGACACGGAACCTCCGTTTTTGAGGTAATATCCGAAAGACCCGTGATTCTCACTTCTAAATGTCGAGCGTTTGACGAAGGAGCAATCGCTACCTATTTTTCGTCTTAGGTTTGACGCGGCCATGGCATGAGCGGGGCTCTAACTTTTGCTATTGATTTGTCATGTTGAGCGTTTATCATGTAAACGTGTATATGTATCATATTCAACCATTTAAACTATTTTGCTATTAATTTTGTCGTCCTGGACGTTTAACATTGAAACGTTCGTGAACGCTATTGTGACACTGCAACCACGATGCTATAAAATATTTGCTGTTTAAATTCATTGTGTTAGAGTTGTCAATAATATTTATTGTGCCTTCGCTAATAATTGTTATTGTGCCTGTGCAAATAAATCGTTGTCATTGATGTCACCCTTGTGCGTGTTGACAAATAGCACGCTGTGACAGTGAATTTTCCTGCTGCATTTTTACCGTCAATATCGGTTTCGAGCGTTTCTAGAAACGTTAAACGGATAGATTATTGTATTGCTCATTTGTTTTGTAAAAAAAAAATCGCTTCTATTTTTGTCATTCTGTTATCTAATTGTCGAGCGCATTTTTTCACGCTCAATTTTGGCGCCAACGTGACACTGCACATTGTGTAACGTGTATTTCTATTTCCGTTAAGGGAAAACGTTCACGTTGTATAATTTTTTTAGTAGAGTATCCAGTTTAAAGTTAGCAAACTATTTTGAATTTTGATCAATTATCTTTCAATTTTATTCTATAGAATAAAGAATCGAGGCAGGCTACTGACAAAGAAGTTGATGTTACAGGGTTTTGTACTATCTCATCTAAAGTCAGCATTTCACAATTGTTATGGTCGTTATAACGATCTAGTTTGCAAGTACAACTTTCCATTAGGTCAAAGGCTGCTTGACGTATTTCATACCAATTGTTGAGCCGTCCTTGACATGCTGATTCTGACTACCGATTATTCCTTTTACCTGATCGGGATGCAGGGCCCACGGCGAGTGTGACCGGTCGAAAGGGGATGTTTACTCCTCCTAGGCACCTGATCCCACTTCTGGTATGTCCAGGGTTAGTTATATTTACCTTTATATAAATATATTTTGTCATATATTATTTTCCTTTTGTAAATTGCTTTGCATTTTTCATTCATTGTTTACAATTCAATGTAGATAACTATGCAGTTTTGATACATTGTTTGTGTTCTCTCTTTCTTAACTTATCAATATCAAGATTTTTTTCAGTCCATTAGTGTTTAGCATTTCTCTAGATAAAGCAAAGTACTGTTTTTCAATAATTTATGTTTTGTTTTTATTTCACAACATACTTTAATATTGTTTTAGCTTTTAATTTAAGGCAGGGAACAAGACTGTTTGTGTCAGTAAAATTGCTTTTAGTAAAGAAAAACATTATTTAGTAGCATTTAATAATAGAGAGGGGGAGTAGGGATAGAGGAAACAAATGAGCGCCATTTTTAACTATCCTCCACAGATAAGTGTGTCACATAATGAAGCAACCACCACTGCGACAGCAACCTCATCAATTACCACAACAAAACAAAAGCAATCAAAATGATTCAGGTTATGATGATTATTGATTGCTTTCCGCCACACTCTACAATTTTTCAGTTATCTGGTGGCGTCCAGTTTTTGTTGGTAGAGAAGAGAAGCCAGATACAATGTACCTGGGAAGAGACCACCGCAAGTAAACTGGCAAACTTGCTCACATAACGCCGCGGCCAAGATTCGAACACGTGTCGACAGAGGTGAAAGGCTTTGTGATTTTGAGCCCGATGCTCTAACCACTCGGCCACGAAGGCCCCAGGTTATGATGATAATAATAGTGTGTACAATATATATGCAAAGTAAAAGGGAAAAAATATACCTCCATTTTCCTTGATGACTCGGACACTTTTGATCATCCTATAATACAAACAGCTGTTCATGGCTCAAGTCATCCTCAAACGCAAAGTGACTGGGACTCAAACTTGAAGCATAACGGACTTCAGCCTGAGTATAACACTGACAACTATGGCCATGATGTTGAAGCATTCTCGAAAACATCTTATGCCAAGCGAACTGGAAACTTTGACATATATTAGGAGACAGATGCCTCATTACAAAAAAGTATCAGTAAACCAATACCATAGCAATTCCAACACCCAGTCAATATAGATTGATTGATTGTTTGTTGTTTTTCGTCATACTCAACAATTTTTCAGTTATCTGGTGGCGTCCAGTTTTTGTAGGTGGAAGAGAGAAGCCAGATAGAATGTACCTGGGAAGAGACCACCGACCTTCCGAAAGTAAACTGGCAAACTTTCTCACATATATCGGCGCGAGCAAGAATCGAACCCGCGCTGACTAGAGGTGAGAGGCCTTGTGATTTTGAGCGCAATGCTCTAACCACTCGGCCACGGAGGCACCCTGTCAGCAGAAAGAGGGAGGAACCAAAGCTTCAGACGATTCCATCATTGGAAACAATCAGTCTTGACAGGAAGTTATTGTTTCCTACTCCTTGCCTGGGATCTACTCAGTCGATTCCCAAGGAACAACTGTCCTAAGCATTGGGGATGATGCAAGCGCTAGAAGTTGTGGGAATAATCAAGGCCAAGAGGGGGAAAAGTACAGCTGTGAACCTCTTTTATCTACAGGGGAAACCATGCTGTTACACACAGACTTGTAGAAGATGATGGAGGACCACCTGTTGAGGACGGCCGTATCCTACATTATTGATATTAATGAAATTTTGGTCATTATTGCCAAACAGACTGGAGAGGAACTTGCCCTGTTTTCAAATAAGGAAAGTTAGAAAGGTTATGATATGGAATCTGTCTCAATCATAATAGAGCTATTAAATGATGAGTCTCTTCTCCAAATGGTAACGCAAATTGGACTGGCATTGAATTGTGTGAACTCGTACCATTTATATGGCAAATAAGATAGTGGTGAAAGCCTGTGTTGAGGGAGGAGAATGCCAATGCATCAGTGGTGAACCAGCAATCATTGAGCAAATGCGATTGAAGAGTGTCGTAGAAGCACAGGAGAGCAGAATATATGTCACCAATGCCTGTGGATTTGTAGTATTCCAACAGAACTGGGCATCCTGTTTGCAAAGAACACAGTTAAGAGTTATCTGAAGTTGCACTTTGGCCCATACAGAATATCTGTGAACAATGAGACTCTGGATGTGAATATTTATGTCAGTTTACACAAAGAACTGAAGTCTCTCAGGAAGTCCTCATTCCCGGAACAACCACTTCCACGCGCCAAGAACAAACTCTCAAAGAGTGGAGTGTTTTCAAGATATGACAGCAACACCAAATGGAGTGCCCCACTTCTTGGATATGACATGTCAATTGTCTTAAAATTAAAAGCATTTTACTGCCAGTGAAAAGAAAGGGAAACCAATTCATATTCAGATTGAGACTTGTACTTCCTCCTTAACGTTTGTCTCGAAGCGCTGGTAACCAGAGTCTGATAGAGGCCATCATTTCCATCCGGACAAGGTTAAAAGCACCAACTTAATGAGACCAGAGTTCGACTGTGTAACTACCCATAGGTTGTTCCGAAGAAAAAGAAAAACTCCTAGGAGAAGGTGGTGTGTTGGCCACTGGGGCGTCCCAGGACACCTAACTCATCCAACACTATCTGAACATGATCAAAAAGACTCGGAGCCAAAGTACAATTATATTTTGTTTGGAATTGCCGCCCGCCTCATCAAAATTATTCCCGCTGGAAAAAATTTATTGACAAAATTATTCAATTTTTATTGCTCCATCTGTTAAAAAGTTTGTAATTACCTTCGCTTCTCGAAGGTAGAGTTTAATCGTCTTTTTGACATCGGGTTTGACATTCATATTAAGTAGAGTAGAGTAGGTGTGGCTGGGAAAAGAGTACCAATTCATTTCCCATAGACCTCAATACTAACATTTGGTCCTCTCACTAATTAACGAAATTAATTTTAGATAAATGACCGCCAAGATTTCAGAGTTCATTCCAAGTGCTAATAAAAAACGTCAAAAAATATATAGGGTCCCGTTGCTTTTATAGGTCATATTTGTACTTTTTTACAACACATAGCAATCTGCAGTAAATTTCACCTTTCATTTCAAACACACCCCTACCATGGCAATTTCCTCAGCCATTTCTCGACTTTGTCCCATAATTTTTCATCTCGACAATTAATTTAAACTTCTATATTATTTCTCTCAATTTCAAATAATTTCACTCTTGATATTGAATGTGTTACACGGGCAGATGAACACAAGCGGTATTCTCGCGAGATTATACATACTGGGGTGAAACATCACCAATAAACAATATACTTCCGGAATAATTATAATTAATAATAAACCGTATCAAACTACGAAAAATTAATCATAATAGTTATTTACATTAAATATAAAATGCCTTATATATTTAATCACATTATACCAATTTTTTGAGATACAACTGGAATGAAATTACAAATTATTTGGATAGGCTAATTTTTTTTTCTTTAATCATAAGGTAGATCTTTTATATATATATATATATATATATATATATATATATATATATATATATAAAAGGAAGTTTTCAGAATTTTAACTGAACTTGTTTTGCACATAACATAAAGAGTATCAAACACAGAGCGTTGTGTTTTTATATTTATTTTTTTCTGAAAGGTTGGGGGGGGGGGGGGGGGGGGGGGTGAGAAAGATGTTATCTAAGATTCTTGACATTCAAAAGAAAAAAATTAGGACCAAAATAATAATAGTAATAAAATAAAAAATAAATAAACACAAAAACAAATTGTTCTCCACTCCAAACTTCAAAATATTCAATAGATGGTGGTGGTGGTGGTGGGGGGGGGGGGGGGGGGGGGGGTTCTACAATGATGTGTCAGCCAATGTATCTTACTTTAAGATGTAAAGTAACTAATGAATGAAGTAAATAAAAGAAAAATTATGGAAAATCAACTTTATTAAAATCAAGTGTCCCCTCTCTGGTTTAACATGCCAGAGTACAAGATATCTTATAAGGATTTTGAATGGGAATGGGACAGTAACTACCTAGTAAAACAAATTTTTAGGAGACTAACAACAGTTTACTTTTAGGTCCATGCTATGTGCAGTATGATCATACCGTTATGAATATTAGTATCTCACCAGTGGTCATCTCAAAAGCTTGCAGAAATTAGAAACAGACCATTCAGAATGATTTATGAAGGTGATCAGTGGGGAAATCACCTATTTTGAAATTATAATTGGTGCTAAAATATTTTTTTTTTTCATTGGGTAGATGGGAAAAGGGGTATGCAAGTAAAATCCATACATGCTATCCACAGTTCAGGTGCCTGTGCACTAAACTACTCCTGACACCACACAAGTACTGGTGTCTGTGACAGTTTTACAAGAACATGAAAAACTGCATGGGAGATAATGGCATTGATGTCACCAAGGAATTATGATGTCCATCTGCATGCATGGAGTGGAAGAAAGGACTGTGCTACGGGTGTTCTACCTGGACGTGGCATGGAGGTTGTGAGGACATGTCCTGATGCTATTTGTGCAACAGAATGCGGTACCACATGACCTCTGCCCTTGTTAACCTAGTACACAGATTCCTGAATGACAGTTGGATCTTTGCTTTTCACTATATCAATGCTTTTAAAGACCATCAATTTTTTTATGGCAACTTGCAAGAAATGTAATAAAATGAGAAAGTCTAATAAAATGAAATGCCCACGAATCTATATACTGTAATCATGATGAAGTAAAGCTTGTTTATAAGGAATTCCTTGGGAGACACAAATTCAAAAATACTTTTAATCTTTAACCAAGAGTCCTTATAGCAAGATTTTTTTTAAGTTAAACAATTTCATTATAACATGCAGTGAAGTTTCTTAACAAATTAACAAACTCCATAACATATCATAATAAACTTGGTGCTAATGACAATAACTCCTGAATTAGGTTTGGGGAATTTAATACCACAGCGCAGAATATTGTATTGTAAAATGTACAGATGTAAAGCCCTGAAACAGATTTAATATAACAAAAACAGGATATCACCAAGTACATTAATCAGTAATAATATTGCAAATGGTTTCACCCCATTTAAAATTCTCACTGACACAGAAGTATTAAAAGAAAGATAAAAGAGAAAATGGTTTTGCCCAGTCTTAACTTCACCCACTGACAACATCAACACAAAAAAAAGGATATTTTTGTGTATATAATACATGCAGTTCAATGAATGATATTCAAGGGCAACAATTCTTCAAGATACACATTCTGTTTTGAACATATTTTCTTCCATAGTCACAAGATATACATCATTAAAACTAATGTGCTAATATGTGCTTATCTTGGAAAAGATTTCCACACACATATCACAACCTAATAAATGTACGGGGACTCTGTAGTTTAGATATATTTTGTCTAAAAATACCTATTCTATGAAATCAAACTCATTAACACTGAACAAATTAATCAAATAATGGATACTAATAACTGTGAGCATAAAATGACACAAACTTTTCAATGAATATGAGAAAAATCCATCCTTAAGGTGGTTACTTACATGTATGTTTTCATATATATGTACTGGTTAGAGAAATAAAGTAGTGGATTGAAAAGTTTCAATTGAAATAAATTGAGATACATACTTTGTTAAGTATAGATTTAATACACACTATTGTACATACACTTTTTCATTAGGTTCATTTGAGCTGATAATAAGTATAAGCAACAGTATAAATACAGGTTTTTCATAGCAAAATATAAATCTATTCAAATACATGATGGTCTTAGTATAGTTTTTCCATGATGGGTCCAGCACATCCATTCATATTACTGGTCATCCCATTTCCAACAATCTAGACATTACTAAGCAATTGGTTTTCTGCACACCAAAAGGCACATAAGGCTACTATCTTGACCTCATTCCATCTTCTCCATCCTACACTTCTTTCTGCTTCTACTTTCCTTCTCCAGGCTGTTTTTGGTCTCTTTGTGCCCATTTCCTTTCTGGTGTCCACACTAATGCTATCTCACAGATGTGGTTGTAAATAATGTACTATCAATGGATTATCAGTTTAGTTAATGCAAATATCAAGAATTATAAAATGCGTACACAATTTGTTCTCTGTTGGTGGGCATATATTTTGGTTGTTGGAGAGGAACCAACTGTAATGGCAGATATGATGCTACTGATCGAGTGATGAGACAGTCCTGCTGTGTCCACTTTCCCAGATGTTGGATTTCTTGTCTCCCATTTCTGTAATTTACAAAAAATGATAAAGAAAATCAAAGTTTTATGACATTGCATTCACTAAATTTTTCTTTCTAGATATCTCAGCATATATTTTTTGGTAATTAAAAAAAAAAAAGACTTTAGAAGTTCTTTAAGTCATCTTCTTTTGCTTTTTACAGTGTGCCCCCCTCCCCCCTTTTTTTTTTAAGTGGAAGGAAATCTGGGTTGCATTCCACTTCAAGTCAAATGCCATGGTTAAAAAAGCAGCATGGTAGATACTTGATAGTGGGTCCAAAATAGCTTATTTACCTTCTTCATGTTTAAGGAAACTTCCACCAAAACAACTTTATCATGCTGGAATTTTACAAAATTTACTTATTATATTTATAGCTTAATATAATCTTTAACATGATTTAAAAAAAAAACTTACACCTTTATTCTTTACAATTATATTTAGTACCTTAATTTGTTCATTCAAACTGCACAAACATTTTATAATTAGTTCTGGTATAAACACTTATTGATCAATTGGATTTAATCTAATTGTTTAATTATCACTATCATTATACTTCCTTTCACCAAATCTAATCAAGCAGTGCACTCCTCCTATTTCCATCATAACACTACCGGTACCCACTCCAGCCTTAACCCCACTCCCCTTTCATGTATATCAATTTAATAAAAAAAATTACAATATGAATTTTGGGATGTACAAAATTATAATGACCATTTCAATGTAATGGAGTTGTGATACACCTAACTGCTTCAGATTTGCATATTTCATTCAAAAGCATAGATAATGGTAACAGTCACATATCTGATTTCACCTCTGGTGTGTCTAGGGGTCCATGCTTTCCCTACTCATAATTTTGTATTCTTCATGGGATTTATGCGATTGATCACTGTTCGTCATTTTCATTTTTTCATCCACCATAGCATTATGAAAGAAAGGAAAAGAGTTTTTCCTTCAACGTCTCCGCTTCGTTTGTTTTTACCGCCATTACGCACTAGCATTCCGGAAAAATTCTATTTACAGAATATGTCTCTTTCATTTCGTCCACTTTCGCGCGAGACTATGGCTTGTGTTCATCTGCCCGTGTAGCACATTCCTTAGCCAATCACGCCACACCTAAACATTTATACCTCCGCTCAATCTTGGGGTAAACTGCGTTCGGGTTGCGCATCCGGGGGTTTGGTACTCTCATTCCGGCTAGTCCACCTAACGTCATACTCAGCCTGATACAGTAAGTACCATATATCGTACATGACACTGTATAGATCTTCGTTCCATCGTTTCTAAGAATGTGTATGATATTTCAATGTTTAAAAAACTTAACTTAGATCGTGCAATACGCATGTTAAAGGAAATTTTGTGGTTCGTAGGCACTAGGTGGCACCCGTGAAAAGCAGGTTACCAGTAAAATGCCTTTTCCTGAGGTAAGATAGCGTAATGGCTTGAAGTACCCCTCCGTAATAAGCATATAAAAGCACAATGGCGTGAATTACCCTTGCTGGATAAGCAATTAAAAGCGCAATGTCATTAATTAAGTGGATATATATATATATATGTATATATATATATATATATATATATATATATATATATATATATAAGCTGGATAAAATAAACAATAATAACAATAAATGAATTTTTTTATGTTCCATTTATTTTTACTGGTATGTCATTTTTAAATATCATTTTTTTTTTATTATTAGCGTTCCCAGCTGAAAATTAAAATAGCAAAAAAATATGTTTGATGTATTTTTCAACCATATCACTGCATACAAGAACAGAAATAAACATACAATTAACTGTATCATGTACTGGAAATTTGTTTAAAATTCCTACAATTTCGAAGTGAAAACAAACTACAAACAGTAAATTGTCGACAGGGAAGTAATCCAAAAATGCTTTTTGACTGCAAAATTCAAGAACATCATTTATATATTCAATTATTTATATCATTATGAGTATGGGAGTCATATTATAGGCTTGTTGTATTTATTCCACATAAATCCCTAATAATTACTCGTAAAATGTATTATCAAATTTCATTTATATTGACAACAACTATATTGTCAAAACACCTGAGACGCATACATAGTTTGCACATCTTTAGTCTGCAAGCAGAGTAGGAGGGCTTAAAATTCATAATTTTTGCAAAACTAATGAGAAATATACCTACAGTTTATGTGTCCAGTTGAAGAATACGTGTAACTATTGTAGATTTTTCTCTATGATTTTTTAAAAACTTCTTGACGAAGCCACATCAGGAATTAAATTCAGTAATTAAAAAGAATCTAATGAATATCTGATGAAAATAACACGATCACATAATTGTTGGAGTGGTACCCTACCGATGCTTCTTCGAATCTGCAATGTCATTGATGCTAACTTTCTTATTTATGTAAAAATGAAATATTTACCAGCTTCCATGTCACAATGGCCACCCTCTCTCAATTTTCAAGCTATGACCAGTTATCATTCTTTGAAAAAATGGCATTAGGTAGAAATGCTATTATTATTTCAATAATGAAAATGCATTGAAGAGCAGCACTGCCTCAAAAGTATTCGCAGAAAAACAAAATGGCGGACGTTGTAAGCAAACTCTGCTTCAAAGTTAAGGCTGAAATAAATACTGAAAATGATAAACAGACTTACTTCAATACTTCATCAAGCAACCTTTGGATCGAATAACTGCCAGTATTCTCCTTAGAAGGGAATTGTACAAATTTTGGACATATTGGGGTTGATAAGAAGTCCACAGTTCATTGATGGTGTTAAAAAGTTCATCGGGGGTCCTTATGTTTCGGGCAGTATTTTGAAGTTCTTTTAATACGAAGCCATATATTTTCAATTATGTTTAGATCTGGTGACTGGGCAGGCCAGGTCAAACAGTTAATGTTATTATCACGTTTGTATTCCTCGATAATTCGTGTTCGATGTACAGGGGCATTGTCATCCTGGAAACGATAAGTTCTATTGGAGAAATGACGGGCTAAAATGGGCCAAAGATTGTTCTCGAGAATTTCTTGATATTTCACGGTATTTATATTTCCATTTACTTTACATAAAGTTCCAACTCCATGTCAAGATATGCAACCCCATATCATTACCGTCACTCGCTTCTGAAATGAGGGACACATACATTCTGGACGGTAAGCTTTATTTGCAGAATGCCACACATAGACTCGATTATTCTGTCTTATCACAATCTGTGACTCATCACTGAATATGACTTGCTTCCACTCATTTTGAACAGACCATTTTCTCCTTGCAAGACACCATGAAAGTCGCTTTCATCTGTTTACCTCCTTGACCACCATTTTCTTCCTTACAACTCACCTAAAAACCTTGTTCCTGTGCAATATCCTTTGGACAATCTTGTGATGAACATTTACTGCACTTCCAACATTGAAATCCTGTGTTATGTTCCATAATGATCTTTCACGGTTTTTTCTTATTGAGCGCAAAAGTCTACTCTCCGCTCGTTTGATAACTTTTGGAGGTCTCCCGGAACAGGGCAAATTTTCCACATTTCCCGTGGTGCAAAACCTCTATGTCACAATTCCTGTGTCCCTCCCGTTTTAAATCAACAACCAGATGTTTCAGCTCAATACTAATTTCTTTCGACTTGCGTGCCATGTTGGAAAACACCAATTCATAAAAATAGCAGACGACAACATTGATATGTCATCTGGTCTGGTGATTAGTCATGTGATAAGTGTACAGGCGATAACAAACGAAGAATTTTAGAGGTAAATCATTTTTTTAATTTGATATCTAAAAGAAATCATGCCGCCATTTTGTTTTTCCGCAAATACTTTTGAGGCAGCGCTGAAATACAGTCTCCTTATAGGAATGAAAGTACCAAACCCCCAGATGCAGTTTACCCAAGATTGAGCGGAGGTATAAATGTTTAGGTGTGGCGTGATTGGCTAATATCAAGAGTTAAATTATTTAAAATTGAGAGAAATAACATAGAAGTTTAAATGTCAGGATGAAAAATTATGGGACAGAACCGAGAAATGACTGGGGTGTGTTTGAAATGAAAGGTGTAATTTACTGCACATTGCTGTGTTGTAAAAAAGTACAAATATGACCTATAAAAGCAAAGGGACCCTATATTTTTATTAGCACTTGGAATGAACTTTGAAATCTTGGCGGTCATTTATCTAAAATTAATTTTGTTAATTAGTGAGAGGACCAAATGTTAGTATTGAGGTCTATGAGAAATGAATTGGTACTCTTTTCCCTAAAGCATCTATTGGTAGATTTCTCATTTCATTTATTGATTGTTTTTGTACATCTTTAATTTGATAATGAAAAAATACATGTCGTTAAGTATAATAATTATTGTTAATAAAATGAATAATAATAGTAAATAATTAAAAAAAAAACCCATCACCATCAATGGGGCTCAAACTCGCGCAAAAAAGTCCTATATCATTGAAAAAACTTCCATGCTAGGTCTTAATATTGGGCCTGGATCCTGTTTCATCAATAAGTGTAAATTTTGAAATAAGTCTTATGTCAACTATGTAAATCTTAGTTTAGTGTAAACAGCGTTTCATGAAACAAAGTAAATACATGCGTATATTACTACTCGACTAAGTTTTCAACTGTGCTTATGTGCTTAGTTACCGTGTTCTGAGGATGCGTAAATTGTACTTTCGTTGTTTTTTTTTTTCTTCCCACTTGTTGTCTGGACCAAAACAATGAGTGAAAAAAAAGAAGAAAAATAAAGATGAAATGGGGGGGAGACTGGGTGGGGAAAGACCGATGGTTGTGTTGTCAGAAGCAGTTAAATTTTCCTTTACCTTACTGTTTGGGCACTATAAACAAAATCAAATAATATCTGATATAAAGCAAAGGAAAATCTATAAAAGCTCATGATTTTCTTGCTCCAAAACAAATAAGATATACTCTAATCACTCCATACATATATAAAACATATATATATATATATATATATATATATATATATATATATATATTGCATCTTTTCTCTTTTTTTAGAATTATTTCAAGTGTTATTATACTCAAGTGTATGTAGGCCAATAGCTAAATGATACGTCTACTATATATTTATACTTTAATTCAATAATTAATGTAGACTTATAAATGTATTTGAACAATTAAATATTTGTTCATATTTTATAATTTGGGATTATTCCCAAAATGATGTTTATGATGTTTCCATACATCATACATATGGTGGAATACATTGAAAAGGGGTATGGGAGTGATGCTGTACATTTATCATACACGTACAGATAAATACATTTGGAAAATAATCAAACAGTAAAGGTAAGACATATCCTGGTTTTTAAAGGGAAGTAACCCTTACGTATTTATCATCATAGAAGTCTTAAAGTATCCTGTCTCGACTAAATCGATCACAACGTAAAGGCCATTAATAAAAATTTCGTATCAACAAATTGACGGCCATGATGTTTGCTTATGTATATACTTACGTTAGCATGAATTCTAAAGTGACCTCATTTGATGAAACGGACTTACATAAAATATTTAGTCAGAAACTTGCGCCAAACTAAGTTTACACAACTAGTTACGATGTTTGATGAAACAGGGTCCTGGGCCTTTCAAATTGGGGAAAATATATTGACATTTGCTTGAAGTTGGGAAAAATGTTTCATTTAAAGAAGTAGGAAAAAGACAACACCAAACTAGTGCATTATAGGGGCATGAACATGATTGGTGAAGGGAATATGGACATGTTTTGAGATGAAAGTTTTCAAATTTTATTTTTTTATTTTTATGTCACCTGAGTATATCATTGCAATTGGTATGCATCTATCATTGTGCGTCATCTGTTGTGCATTAACACTTGTACATTTTTAACATCTTCATGATAACTACCATTCTGATTCTATTCAAATTTGGTATGAAGCATCTTTTGGACAAGTTGGGACAGAAATTGTAAATTTCAGGACTCCTACCCCCCCCCCCCCCCCCCCTGCCAAAATTGCTAAAAAGTGACCCTTTTTTTTTTTCCAAAATCTTTTTCTCTAGAACTGCACATTTGTAAGTAAAACTAAATGCATAGTAATATAAAGCAGGAAAATTGTAAATTTCATGATCCCCGGAGTAGAGGTTTTG
This sequence comes from Ostrea denselamellosa, assembly GCA_024699665.1. Lineage (NCBI taxonomy): Eukaryota > Metazoa > Mollusca > Bivalvia > Ostreida > Ostreidae > Ostrea > Ostrea denselamellosa. The sequence goes on along the minus strand of JAMZEH010000066.1, from coordinate 2,412,430 downwards.
ACACCAAACTTGGTATATAGTTTTTAAGTTTAAAACATTTAGAAAACATCTTCTTTAATGCTATTGATACCAAATTGAAAGTAATTGGATATGTAGAAAAAACAGGTACATTATGTAGTCCTTTACCAAAATTGTAAATTTCATGATCCCAGGAATAGGGATTTTTGTATGAGGGTGGGGCCATAATGATCAGTGACTAAATTTGTTACTTGTTGATAACTACCATTCCAATTCCTCCGAAATTTTGTATGTTTGGAAAAAGGGGAACACAAAATTTCAGGGCTCTTGCTCCCCTGGGGTAAGGTAAAAACTGTTAGGATAAGAGGAATGTAAATTGTGAAATTTATGACCATAGCTCCCCCAGGTTTAATGGTTGAGGCAAAAACTAAAAAAAAAAAGAAAAAGAAAAAGCAAAAGTCGAAAAAAAAAAAAAAAAAAAAAAATAGTTCAAATTATGTCCATGTCACTTTAAGGTATTGTTGGACTCTTGATATTTGATTTGGTCAACACTAAATACCTTATTTAAAAAATAAGCAGAGGCCAAAAAAATTAGGTTTACTTAACAATGTTGAAGCAAAAGTTTTAGTCTTATATATTGGGCCTGTGAAGGATAATTTATGAATGATAAAGCTAACTTGCTTTGAATGTTTTTATTTTTTGGAAATTTGGGAAATATACTTGCTTTTTAGCATTGGGAATGGGGCCAAACTTATTTCAGTCCCCAACAGACTCTGTAAAAAAAAAATTGACTTTGTGAGATCTCCACTAGTTTTGATGAGGGACTTCTGGGATTGTGACATTTTTTTTTTAGATGGATTTGCAGCTACAACTTAGACTTTTTCATGCTCTTTATAGTCATTGGAGCTTGCAATACCAAAAAAAAAAAAAATGCTGATGCTCTGAGCCCATTTACTATTGTCTTAATAGAAAAATGGACAAAATTCAGATGAATAGGAAGATTGGCAACATTTTTTTGAAATGATTTTGAAAATGAATTATGATGTTAGTACAGCTAAGTGTATATTTTCGAAGAGAGTTACATACAGAAGTATTGTACTAAAATAACTTTTCCACTGTTGGTCACAATATTTTGAGAAAAACTGCCATAAAACTTTTAGGGTCATTGGGTGAAAAATGTTCGAAATAAGAGTGAATTATTATTTTTTTTTTTTCATTGTAGCATATGCAAACAGACGGAAAGATGGATGCTCAGGATATTTCTATTGATATGTAAGTTATTTAATGATATTACACCTTATTAAACTAAAGAGGTCTTCATTCAACAGAGATGTAGTAATATTAAAGTTACTGACTCTACAGTAATATATTATATGTAAATTTCTTTACCAATAATCATTGCATGCATTTAATTGAAACAAAAACTCTTTTAAGCAAATCTACTTTAAATAATTTGATTTTGCATGGTAACATGCAATTTTAATTGGCTGAGGATGCTAAAAAAAATTAGTATACATTGTTTTTGGAATATTGACATGTTAGGTGTTAAAAGAAGGGGCTGTAACCCTTGTAACCTTGACTTTGAAGAGAAGTAGGTGTATCTGTACAACAGTAGCCCTTTTTTCTAGTGTAGTCTGGTCGCAAAATTGCCACTCTGATTTCTTGCCATTTATGTTAATATATTCTGGAATATTCAAATTGTACAGGTTTGTATTTTTAACATGTTCAAATATATAACAAAATGGACACAATCATTTGATTTTCAGTTTGAATTATTCTAATACAGCATACAATAAATAATAATATAAGTCGAATAATCATCATAACATGGCAATGCAATTTTTGCATCTTCACCCCTTGGAATTGAAAATTTGGGGGTATCTAGCTTTTGGCCTATTTATCTGTTTTGGGGGAAAATCTTCAACTTTGGTCATATCTTTTACACTGTAAGAAATAGACCTTTCATATTTTATATGTGTATTTCTTTTGGTAAGACCTTTCTATTGACACCAAATCTTTGACCTGGTGGCCTTAACATTGACCTTTGACCTATTTTTAGAACATTCTGATGTTTCAAATTTTAAGAGATACTGCTTTTATATTTAGCATTTGCATTTCTTGTGAGAAGACCTTTCCAAAACATTGCATTGAGTGTATGAACAGTAAGTTGTCATTTGGAGAAAGAGAAAAGAGAGAGACATATTGTTGATTGATTGCTCAGTCCTTTGGTTGGGTCTGTCAGCTGTCAGTTGCTTGATCAATCAATCAAATGATTATATGATTGATTTATTGATTTGTGGTTTTATGTGATCACTTTAATAGGGTGGATCCAGTTGATTAATAGGTGGAGATATGGGTGATTCACTGTGGAGTGATTTATTGGGAAATTGAAATGGGCCCAGACAGCAGTATTTTATGCAATCAAATTTTACTAAATAAGAAAAGTCAATACTTAAATGTTCTGCTGATTGTTTGAATCAATGATCCTAGATAGTATGTATGTTTATTGAATCATGGAATCCAAATGAAGTATCAAATCTTAGTACATTGTAGACCCGTGCAAGTTACTTTGTTTTCTATGCAACGAAAGGTTAGATGATTAATTATGACATTTCTAATTTGCAAAACTGAATGACAAATAAAGTTCAAATTACTCGCCCTTGAATACAGGTGGCGCACGATCCGTTTACTTGTATGTCCAAGGCGTTTCTAACCTCCCTTTAGTGAGAGCATCACAAGGACACATTTTTAGATAACATTTAATAACCATGATAGATTAACTTCACTGCACTGAGAGGTGAACCTAGAAAATGCAATGAAAGAGTTTCTACTCTGGAAAGAGAGCTCATTGAGAGATGGGAATGATTTTCATTTCTTCTGTCAAATTGAATGACATACTGATAGACAGAAGACAGACAGAAAGAATTTACATGAAAATCACACACATACACCTACTCACAGACACAATGATTAAAAGGAATCTACAAGACTTTATATTTCTTTTTCCACCCATAATCATCCAAAAGTGTAGTTTCGGCACAGTATGTAACAATTTGTTACAAAGCGCAGTATGACTGGCGACACTATGTATAAAAAAAAAAAAAAAAACCTTTGTTATATAACGTCGCCTTTCATGCTACAATATGTAACAATTTGTTACATACCATCTCGTTGTTACATGCTGTGCCTCATCAAAGCTGACCTATGACACAGGAAGTGGATGTGATCCTTGCATCATGTATTACTACAGAAACCTCTTGAATGTCATAAGTGTAAAGGAACATGTGGAGAACTCATAGATCTTTGTTTTTTACAGTATCTACATTCTGTGAGAACAAGAACTGCTCTGACAATCAATCATGTCAATAAAATACTCTCTTAATACATGTATCTGTATGTTATGATCATGTTTTATAAATATAGTCTCATAAAATATACCTAAAACAGGTTATAGTTTTTTATTAAGGTGTCCAGCTTGCTTGAGAGTCTTCTAGCAATCATGCAGGATTTTGCTGCTACACTGCCTTTCAGCCAATCTCAATGGGCGAAATAAAAATAGTGCCAATTGGTTTTGAGCATTTCTTAAGATTCAAGACTTTGAAACATGGAATTTAATTGATATTTGAAAGAGAGAATAACATTTCTGTTGTTGACGTGCATCGAGAAGAATAACAGGTTATTTTGCGAAGAAGCCCAGAATAGGTAGCATTCACTGGGAATTAAATCTTATTCAGAATTCCTATAACTTTCTACATATTGCGTTGGACTTTTGAATTGTTAGGCATTATTGAAAACAGTTAATACCATATGATTGTTACATAATACATGAACAGAAGATGTAACTTTTTATAAAAGGGATTCAAGTTGTTTAAATGAAGGGCCATGCACCTTTCAAAAGGGAGATAATCACAAAAATGCAAAAATAGGGTGGGGTCATTAAAAACTTCTCCTCAAGAACCACTTGGTTGGTAAAGTTCAAATTTACATGGAAGCTTTCTGACATAGTGCAGATTCAAGTTTGTTAAAATCATGGTCCCCAGGGGTAGGGTGGGACCACAATAGGGGATCAAAGTTTTATATGTGAAAATATAGAAAAAATCTTCTCCAGAACTACATGGCCAATTTCATTCAAACTTGTACAAATCATCCGTGGGTGAAGGGGATTCAAGTTTGTTCAAATGAAGGGCCATGCCCTCTTCAAAGGGAAGATAATCACAAATGCAAAAATAAAGTGGGGTCATATAAAAATCTTCTCGAGAACCACTAAACCAGAAAAGTTCAGATTTACCTGACAACTTTCTTACATGGTGCAGATTCAAGTTTGTTAAAATCATGGCCCCCAGTGGTAGGGTGGGGCCACAACAGGGGATCAAAGTGTTTACTTGCAAATATATAGTGAAAATCTGTAATATGGGCCAAGGTGACTCTGGTGAGCAATGTGGTCCATGGGCCTCTTGTTTCATAGTAGGTTTTGTTATTTGGAGGGTTATCAAAATTCAAAACTTTCAAGGTTCTAATTTTCAAAGATTAGATTGCACCAAGAGTCAGAAGTGTTGCATTAGGGTAAAATCCTCCTAATTCTGTTAATCAGCCCATGAATGCTTCCTTCCTGTTGTCTGACTGTAAACCCCAGGAAGAAATAGCACATTTTAAGTTGAGCTAGGGTATGGGTAAAATACATTTTCCTAATGAATATGACTTAGAGGTCGTATACATGATAGGAAAGCTTATAACAATTCATGTAGCTCAATTACTCTCATGTTAATTGAAAAATGTAGTAAGTAGTTGGAAGTGATTTATTCCAGTTGTAAAATTACTGTTAATCTGTTTATATACTAGTTTAGAGTACTAGAATATATGCCAACTTTTCCCGATTTAGGCGGGATTTTCCTGATTTTAATCATGATTCCTGCTTTCACAATTGGGAAAGCAAAAATCTTGATTTCGTAAAATTCTTCCCCAATTTATGACAAGAAATCCTGATTTCCAACCCGAATTTGAAATCCCTCGCCATTTCTTTGTGGCTAACCAATCAAAAATCGGGAAAATGTGTCGGCCATTGTTGTTTACCTATGTCACATGGTATCTGAATGGTGTAATTTACCTGATCTACCTGTTTTGAGTTGTTTATTGTACAATGAGAAGCATGTTTTAATAGTAATTAATCAGGAAGATGGATTTCAAATTGTCATTTTCTTTACACCAACGTGAATGATAATTATGATAGTATATGGAAATTCACGATTTTCGGGATATGCAATAGGAACACCAAATTTTTTCCCCAGTTATATAACCAAATTTATAGCAATTTATAGTGAGGTTGCAGATTGTTCCACCAATCTCTACAAGGCCATGCTTGTAGACAGCAAACTTAAAAAAAAAATTGACATCTAGTCCAGTCATATTATGGTGTTAAAGGATGCAACTTTTGAGTATTAATAATACATGTATGTAACTTTTTTGGGGGGGAGGGGGGGGGGAGAGAGGGAGGGCATATTAGTTTTATCTTTATAAACATTCAGCTGAGTAGGTGATGATTTTAATAAAATTATTATGCCTATCTTTCAAAGTGTGTGTTTGTTTTAGGTTTGTTGAAATTAAAGTTATGGAGATTAAAACACACTTGATGTTGTGTTAATATATGATACATGTGCAATGATTAGATTGATATTATCTTTGAGAAGACAAATATTTACTTTCACATCAAAATGTCACAAATTTAGTCCTTTGGTTATCATATGCAAAATCCCCCATGAGGATTTTAAACGTTGGCATGTGTGTACTAGTATATTGCTATGATTATGTAATTCTTCGTACAATCTTGACACTAAAACTTTTAATTAATTTTACTTTTTAAATGACAGGAGTAGGGGTGTGTGTGTGTGTGGGGGGGGGGGGGGGGTGATTAGGGCCTGAATTTCATTCTCTTTTATATTTAGGGGTTAACCATTTAAAGTATGTATTGTTTAGTGTATTCTTGTATTGCAGAAGGGTAGCTATAAATACATTTCCAGTGGTTTTTTGTTTGTTTGTTCCAGTTTTAAAAGCTACCCAGTACTTCTCTGAGTTAGGGAAAGTGATCAACATTTTAGAGTGTTGGGAATTTTCCAGTATTTTCCTTCCCTGACATCTGCTTTAAAAATTAAAATTTTAATTTTCCTAATATAGAATTGAATCTCAAGTATATTGATCACATGTTGAGAGAGAGAGATCATTTGATTTGCAATTCTCATATAACAACATGGGGATATAAATATTCAATGTCCAGATCATTAGATTCATTCAGTCAAAGTATACTTTCAGTTAAAATACACAGACTTATATACATATATACATTTTGAAAAAAATATAACTCGCAAGACATTATAATTATAATTCTTAAGTTAACTAAGTGATCTGAATAAACATGATGTATTTCTCTAAACAGACTTAATGGAGGAAATTCAGACTAGGGAAAAATGAATTTCAGAAGTGTGATTCAAAGATTTAAACCCCCCCCCTTTTTTTTTATGTTATCGAGCAGTGCTATCTTGATCACCATATAGCAATCACATGACTTCTTTCAATTCTCGTTCTTCACCACGCTTGACTTCTTGTTACTGCCTCTACAGGTGCTTGGGTTTTAACATAATCTTATACATATGTAAATAATCAACAACGCTGGAAGCTTAAAAATGGCGGAGATTCAACTTGCTTATTTACAGTCCTAGGTTCTGCAAGAAATAAAACTTACTGTATCTTTTCCTGTGATATGTACCTCACAATTAGTTTACCCTCACTCTGTTCATCTGTCTGTCTGTCATTCCAAATCAGTTTTCCGGACCTTTCTCTGCATTGGATGAAGATGTTCAACTGAAATTATATATATGACTTTGTCTTGAATAGCTACAGAATAAGTTTTAATTTTGTTATGCTTTTCTGACTTTTGACTGAATTATGCCTCTTAATGTATGCTTGAGGTTTTCTGCACTTTTCTCTACATTGGATGAAAATATTAGCTTTGTCTTGGATAGATACAGATCAAGTTTGAGTTTGTTATGTTTGACCTACTTTTGACTGTATTAATTATCTTACCTGGAGGTATTGCCTGCAGTACTCTAAGAATGCTTGCATGTGTTTATTTTTGTGAAGAGGCATAGTTCTCTATGAGGGTTATGATATTCAAATTTAATGAGAATCCATGCATTTCAATATGATCTGAAAGCTCAAGTGAGCTTTTCTGATCACCTGTTGTCTGTCAGTCAGTGAACTTTTCACATTTTCATCTTCTCTGTTTTCACGATCTTATTTATCATATCGAAATTATGTCAACTTCTGTCCCCCTTTTACCAACTTTTTGCATCTGAGAAGCAGTAGACAATGATGAATGAGAATGATGAAGTAGACAATGGTTGAATCGTACCTGTTCTTTTCCTTTGTGACGTGACAATCAGGATGTCATAGGAGAGAAACCTGTTATGAATGATGAAGGTGTACTGTCACTAGATGAGGATGCAAAGAAAGAGGCCTGGAAAGAGCATTATGAACGTCTCCTCAATGTCGAATTCCCATGGAACCCGGAAGACCTGTCACTGGAAAACCCAGTTGTAGGTCCAAGCGAGCCAATCACATCTGAGATGATTACAAATGCCATCAACAGGATGGCATTTGGCAAAGCAGCTGGACCATCAGGTATCGTTGTTGAGATGCTGAAGCCCCTTGGGGAAACTGGTGTAGCTGAGTTGCGTGATCTTGTCACGGACATCATCTCAGAAGGTTGCATTCCAACTGACTGGCAGGAGAGTTTCATTGTCAGTTTGTACAAGGGCAAAGGAGACGCTCTGAACAGGGGCAACTACAGAGGCTTGAAACTGACTGAACAGACTATGAAGGTAATGGAGCGTGTAGTAGAAGGACTCATCCGGCAAAGAGTTGAAATCGATGAGATGCAGTGTGGCTTTATGTCAGGCCGTGGCACCACTGATGCAATTTTCATTGTCCGTCAATTACAAGAGAAGCACTTGGCCGCTAACAAGCTGCTCTACATGGCCTTTGTTGATCTGGAGAAAGCATTCGATCGAGTCCCACGGGATGTCATCTGGTGGGCAATGCGTAAACTAGGAATCGACGAATGGCTAGTGCGCCTGGTCCAGTCCATGTACAAGGATGTGAGAAGCAGAGTAAGAGTTGGCAGTGGATACAGTGATGAGTTTGGTGTCAAAGTAGGTGTTCATCAGGGCTCTGTTCTTAGCCCACTACTCTTCATCATCGTTCTAGAAGCTTTATCCAGGAAGTTCCGCACAGGCTGCCCTTGGGAGCTGTTGTATGCAGATGACTTGATGGTCAGTGCCGAGTCCATGGAGGAACTACTGGTAAAGTTGAAGACATGGAAAGCAGAGATGGAGAGGAAAGGCCTATGGGTGAACATGGAGAAGACAAAGATCATGGTTTCTGGCCACAATCTGGACCTTCTGAAAAAATCTGGAAAGGATCCTTGTGGTGTCTGTCAGACAGGAGTAGGAAGAAATGCCATCTTCTGTGGTGGTTGCTTGTCCTGGATCCACAAGAAATGCAGTGGAATCAAAGGCCCCTTGTGCCCTGATCCTGATTTCAGATGTGCTCGCTGCCTGGGAAAGGCACGTCCTATAGATGGTAGACTAGAGAAGGTGGTTCAGGTTGATGATGAAAAAGTTGAGGCTGTTCCAGAGTTCTGTTATCTCGGAGACATGCTTTCTGCTGGCAGGGGTTGTGAGCTGGCTGCAATCACACGTTGCAAATCGGCTTGGGGCAAGTTCCGCCAACTACTCCCCCTGCTCACAAACCGCAATCTGCCATTTTTGACTAGAGGCCGAGTGTATTCAACTTGCGTGAGAAGAGTAATGCTACATGCAGCAGAAACATGGGCAATGACTGTGGCTACACGTAATCGCCTACGGCGCAATGACCGTGCAATGATCCGTTGGATCTGTAATATCAAGGCGAATGATGAAGTAAGCTCAGACTCCCTTCTCTCAAAGCTTGGACTCCAGGATATAGATGAGGTGCTTCGTTCTAGCAGGATGAGATGGTATGGACATGTAGAGCGCAGTAAGGGCTGGATTTCTCAAGTACGCAAGCTAAACGTAGACATAGATGCACAGAAAAGATCTGGTAAGGCAAGGAAATCATGGGATGAAGTCTTGTTGGATGACAAAAAGAGGCTAGGAATGGAAACTGCTGATCCACAGAATCGCTCAGAGTGGAGAGGTCGTCTAAGAAGGAGACTTGTCAAACAAGTCCAACCCTCAGATGAGGACAACAGACTATAAAACGGATATGATGATGATGATGATGATTTGTGACCTCAAATGTCTTGACTGCAACAAATGACAGTCAAAAACACTATTTCCAGTCTTTCGAATAATGTTTCATGGTCTTAGTACTAGTATGCTAAATTTGAGAAGATTTTAAATGATTGAAAAATGAATTGCATGAACCAGTTTTATGAAGAAATAAGATGTCTGCCTTAACAGCTCAACTCTTTGTTAGTAGCTGCTAAGTGAATATTTTTCCACTTCAGCACAAGTGATTTCTTTTTTGTATGTGTTAATTTACATTTTTAGGTCATGTGAGACACTCAGGTGACTTATTAACATTGGTCTTTGTCTGTTGTCGTGCATCGTTCGTTAACAATTTCACATTCTTAACTTCTTGAAAAATTGTGAAAGTCATGGGGTTCAGGCCTTAGGGTAGGGCCAATGTGGCCATACAGTGAAAATACATTAAATCTTTAAAAATCTTCTCTACTTCCATATATATATGAGAAAAACTATTTGCATGATAATGATGTCCATAACTTGTGAAATTCGTGGCTCCTGGACCAGAGGTTCAAGCCCTAGGGCAGGGCCAATATGGACATATAGTGAAAATATACATTTAAATCTTAGAAAATCTTCCTTGCTACTCCTATATGTATTTTAGTAAAAGTAAATGTGTGGTTATGATGTCCATGATGTTTTTTCCCTAAATTGTGAAATTCATGGGTCCTGGGTCAGGGGTTCATGCCCTTGTGCATGGCCAATATGCCGCATAATGAAAATGTATAAAAAAGTTACGGAATGTAAAATGATTTATATGCTTCAAACTTCCATTTTTTCATCTTCTGTAATTGAATAGGAATTGTATGTATTTGAAAAATCATAAACATGTGCACAGAAGACTCCATATTGAGGCTTATATGGAAATATGAGACTCCCTGTATGGGCTATGATACCCAGGTGACCGTTAAGGCTCATGGGCCTCTTTTTATAAATTAAGGCTTGTAGTTTTGTGTTTTTGCATTCAATTAGAAGTAATTTATGAGTCATTTGTTTGATGTTAAATCTACATTTTATTTTTTCCAACAGGGATAGACAGAATTGGTTTGAGCAGAATGGATTAAAAGTCATTGATGATGTATTGAAAGTTGACTTTGGGGAAGACTTGCTGAAGTTGATCCACTCAAAGGGTGACAAGAAATCAAAGGAGGGGATGACAAGTATATGTGCCTGTCAAACATTAAACCATTAACTAGTTTTTAGTTCACCTAGCTTTCCTGATCACCTTTTATCTTTAAAAATCATATCAATAACAACAGGGTCATGACTTTGCATATTAATGTGCAAGTATCCTCAGACAGTTCAGATTCAAGTTTGTCAACAAATGTGCCCACTGTGGTAGGGTTGGGCCACAATAATATGGAATCAAAGGTTGGGAATATATAGGAAAAATCTGTTGAACATTTTGTAAAGGTCAAGGTCACTCAACATATACCTTATATATTTAAAAAAAACCAACAACTTTAAAACATTAATTTTAACAGTATTTCAACAGTTATTGATCTTGTGCTAGTCATTCATCATATGAAGTAGTTTATTAGATGCAGTTCAGAAAGCATCCATCAGTTTTACTGATGTTCTTGTGTGTTGTGTTTGAAACTCCAAACATTTGGATATTCTAAAACAGATCTTTCTGTTTTGAATACACCATGTGGAATCTAAGAGTTAATTATGAATCTTGTTTTATGTAACTTTTTTGAACATGAATCTTTAATGTGAATTAACATTGTGTAATTAATGTTAATCAATTTTAACGCTAATTTATCATTAAAATGAACATGCATTCCGTATTTTACATGGACTTTTAACACTAGTTTGATGTTAGGTACTTCACATTACATGTTTATCAGATTTATTATTAATTTTATTTCATGTTATTTTTATTTTAGTAACATTAAATTAATGCTAATTTTATAATTTTGCATTTTTTTCATGATTTACATCCTATATGAAATTTTAACGTTAAATAATTTACGTTAAATTTATTTAAAATAGATTAACATTAATTTAACGTTAGACACAATTGGCCGTATATCATGAACATCACATGAACAATGGTAATTATCTGCATAATAGACACTCATAGTATTTTTTTGTCCCTGAAGTGTATACATACATATAATAAGTAATTTTCAGCTGAAATAAAGTAGGTTTAATTAACTTGGGTGCATTCTGATACTTGATTTGGCAAGCTGATAATAAATAATGATTGATTGGCAAGCTGATAATAAATAATGATTGATTGGCTTAGGGTCAAGGTCATAAAGAGACAGACCAGCCACAGCTAATCACTAGTTCTGAAACATGCAGCTTCTCTGACCAAGAGTAGTTCAAATGTGTTTTATAAATTCTTGTCTTTTTGTCCAATGTTATATTATTGAATATATGAAATTGGTATTTCTATTTACCAAATATTAACTTTATTAATAAAAGAAGATCTTATTCTTCTTTTACATATTATTCTGAAATGGATTAGCATTTTTTTGTTGTTTCAAAACAAGCAAAACAACAATACATTGTATGAATATTGTATTGGAAAATCTTTGTTGTTGGATGATGATGTCATCGTCATCTGACAACCCCAAATCTCATCCTTAATCTCATCCTTAATCTCATCCTTAATTAAATGAGCAAGTTTTCAGCCATTGCCTTAGCTTCCATGAATTTATCCAAATTGAAATGTAACGTGATTAGATAACATGTTTGACATGCCTTATTGTAGTGAGCTGGCAAAATGAGAGGGAGAGTCACATTGTCAGCTGTAATTTGGAATTTAGATATGAGGGAGCTACAACCAAATTGTCAGAGGCAAGTATTGTAGTAAATACATTGAATTCCTTAAGCTTCAGCAGTAGGCCCTTTCTTTGGATTTGCATAAACCTTAGTTACTATACTTTACATGAGTTATCGTTTATCTTTTCATGCCATTTTAGTTTTTAGCTCACCTGAGCTGAAGGCTCAAGTGACATTTTCTCATGGCTCATTGTCCGTCATCCATCTGTCTGTCCATCTGTCATAATAATAATATGTTATAAATACATAATGGTTAATAGTAACATCGAGCAAGACAGTTTCAGTGACTTTATGAAAATATTATATGATTTCGACAGAAAACATGAAATGAAATATTTTATTCATCAATACTTTTTATTGAAGTAAGAGAAATAGAATTGAAACTTTTTAAAAACATTTCTCTAAATCAAAGATGATTATCATCTGTTTTGAAAAGAAAATTTACATGTAACAATACATATACATTAGAAAATTCTATAATATATAACTACACGCCAAAAAGTGGTATGGTCAACGTAATCACAATGAAACTTCTAAAATGGATAGAGTTTTGATATTTAGATATATGTAGATGCCTCATGAAGAGAACCATCTTTGACAACTTAAACTTTGGCTACATCTTTGAACCAAATGGGATAGGGTTTTGATATTTAACATATAGATGGCTCATGAAGAGAGCTTTCTTTTGAAACCAAGACCTTTGATCAAGTTACCTTGACCTTGGACTTTGACCTACTTTTGAACTATATCTTTTGAACCTAGAGTGATAAAAGTTTGATATCTCATGTATGGATGCCATATAACAAGCCTTTCTGTTGGTACCAAGGGTGAATAGGCTTTGGGATTTCACATATAGGTGCCTCATTACAAGGAATTTCTGTTGGTACCAAAACTATTGACTTTGGACTTTGACCTACTTCTCAAAAAACTCAAACTTTGGCTATATCTTTTGAAACAAGGGGGTATAGATTTGATATTTCATATCCAAATGCCTCATGATCAAGCCTTTCATATGGTATCAAAAAATTTGACTCAGTGACCTTGGACATAACCTAATTTACTGTCAAATTACTCAATATAATGAGTTTGATGTTCATTTACTAGTATAATATACCGACAATTTAATTGAGATCATTCTACTAAAAAAATAATTTCGTTATAAATATAAACAATATCAACATGATTTCCTTGGCAGTAAGTACATCAAAAACCAACCACCTCAGTGTTTATGTTTGAATTACTTTTCTCGTTTAAGTTTAAGGAACCTTTTTTGTGTTTTGTCTTTGTCTTTCATACTCTGGCTGAACTTTAAATTGTTCGGTAACCTATTTCTTATATCTGTATAGTATAGTTTAAACATACAATGAATAAGGTAAAAATTTGTCAGTAAATTGCCAAGGTTTAAGTTGTCATGAATAGAGACAAGATTTTTTAAAATATTTGAAGTCAAAAAAGTGTGATATCTATTGTTTACAAGATACACATGTTACAGAGGACATACATGGTATTGTAATGAATGAATGGAGATTTGATAAATATTTTTTTAGTTCATTTGTATGAAATGCAAGAGGGATCACAATACTTCTTATCAACGCTTTTTATTTTGTCTTGCATAAAGAAAAAAGAGATAAGGCCAAAATAAAATATGTGTTTGCGGTTTCCCGACCCAACTTAAATTTTTGCTGCCAACCCTAATTATTTTATTGATGATATATTTAAATAAATTAAAAATCCAGAATTTTTCAAATGGGGGAAATTTGTTTCGTGTTTGAGATTCTCTGATTTAAATGTTGACTGCTATGGATCTTCATAATGCTTGAAAAGTATTTGTAATGTATATAGACCTGTATTCAAAGCATATCAAAACCTAAGATTTCTAATAAAATGTCTTAATAAAATGTTTAACTTCCCAACCCAACCTAATTTATGAGGGAGTGATATAGGAAACACACATATATTTTATTTTGGCCTAATAATGGTAATTTTATTATTTTAGATGTTACTATAGAAGATAAAAGAATGACAATTATTAATGTATATGGACCGAATAAAGATTCACTAGACTTTTTCAAGAAAGTGGTAGAAATTGCAGAAGAATTTGGAAAATAATTGTTATATTTTTTGTGGAGATTTTAATTTTGTATGAACCCTAAACTTGATAATAAACATTATAAAGAAAATACAATTAATTATCTGATTTGCAAGCTCCATTAATGTGTTGCCGATAAAACTCAATTTTGTGACCGTCAATTCCACATCCCTCTAATAACAAACGAGAATATAGTTATTTCCTAGTTCATTGAAGTAAACATACTGCCCATTTGTTGCTTATAAATACAAAATATGAAAATGTAACACATGTGATTCAGCTATTTGGACACCTCATTTCATAAGATTTAATCAAACCCAATGTATCTAGAATAATTAACCTCAATTTATGTAAATGATTTCATTTTTTGATTTAGGACAAGGTTTCGGAAGGTTCCACAGATTGCAAGGTTAATGTATCAAAATTGGACAGGGGAGAAAATCCACTATTTGCTGTGTTTAAATTAGAAATTGAAAAAGAAATCAAAGAGGGAAGGAGCCAACAACAAGGTGAACGTGATTAAAGATTAGCTGGATTTCAGAATATTTGACAAATATGAAATTTGAATTGTTATTTATTTTTCTCTTAATGTGTTAATTCTATTAGAAATGCTTTCATTTCAGAAGGAGGCTCTTACATAAAACTTGGTTTTTTGAAGTTGACAGTGGAAGTGACTGTTGAATCTAAAAGTCCTGAAGTTTTGGCTCCAACAGAACTTGTTAAAGATGGTGTGTAAAAGCCTAAAGTTTAATTACATATTGTGATGTATATAGTAATAACTTGAAATAGGAGTGGACTCGTGTTCATATTTGTACCATGGATTGTTTTAACAGATCATCTTTGAAACAGAGCAACACTTGGGTATCACTTTTTCATCTGTCTCCATCTGTCTGACAATCTGTCTGTCTTCATTTGTCAGTCAGTCTGGTTTTTGTCACACCTTCTCCCATAGTTTTTAAATGGGAACCTTATTTTACATACTAGTTAGTGTTTTTATGTTGTACGGGTATTGAAGGTGTGCATGCATGTGGCAAGGATTTTGATCTTCTTCAATTTCTGAGAAAATTACATGTTGTTAAACTTGGTAAATTTTGAGGAAGTATTACATAGAGAGGAACATTATTTGTCTAACTCTTCCCAGTTTTCAAGTGAGGACCTCTTGTTTTGCAAAGTGTTGTACGGGTATTGAAAATGTACATTTGGCAAGGATTTTGATATTCTTTAATTTTTGAAAAAATTACATGTTGAACTTTGTCAGTTTTAAGGAAATATTATAAAGTGAGTGCATGTTTTGTCCTTTTAACTCCTCTACAGTTTTAAAGCTAGGGCCTTTATGAACATCTCCATGTGCATATTGCATTGATTTGATTCTCAACAATTTTTTAATTTTCTTAGTTTGGTGTTTCAAATATATTTCATATTTAACTTGGTTATTTTCCACAAAGAACTCTTGGTTTTACTTGATTTGTCTGCCTTAACAAGTGAGGACCTTCTTATTTTATAGTCTCGAGTGTATGGGTACCGAAGTTGTGCATGTGACAAAATTCTTTAGCTTATATTTTTCAATTTTTGAGAAAATTTCACATTGTTGATCTTAGTTTTGAGGAAATACTATAATGTGAGCACATGGTTTTGTCCTTTTTAACTCACCTGAGTTGAAGGCTCAGGTGAGCTTTTCTAATCAAAACTTTCCGTCGTCCGTCTTTGGTGTTGTTGTCATTGTTGGCGTGAACTTTTTACATTTTCATCTTCTCCAGAATGAATGGGCCAATTTCAATCAAACTAGACAAAAAGCATCCATGGGTGAAGGGGTTCTATGTTGTTGTTTTTTTCAAATTAAGAGAATGCCCTTCTCCAAGGAGAGGTAATAGCAAAATAGTGAAAAAATACTGACAGATTTTGAAAATTTTCTTCTCCAGAACCAGCAGGCCAATATCAATCAAACTTGGTACGAATCATCCTTGGGTGAAGGGAATTAAAATTTGTTCAAATGAAGGGACATGCCTCCATCAAAGGAAGATAATCACAAAAATGCAAAAATAGGGTGGGGTCATTTAAAAATGTTGTTTTCAAGAACCACTGAGCCAGAAAAGTTCAAATTTACATGGAAGCTTTCTTACATGGGATCAAATTTTTATATGTGAAAATATAGGAAAAAATCTTTCAAAATCTTCTCCAGAACTACATGACCAATTTCAATAGAACTTGGTACAAATCATCCTTGGGTGAAGGGAATTAAAATTTGTTCAAAATGAAGGACTATACCCTTATCAATGGGGAGATAATCACAAAAATGCTAAAATAGGGTTGGGTCATTTAAAAATCTTCTTCTCAAGATCTACTGGGCCAGTAAAGTTCAAATTTACATGGAAGCTGTCTTGCAAAGTGTAGATTCAAGTTTGTTAAAAGCATGGTCCGCAAGTGAAGGTTGGGGTGGGGGGCATATAGTTTTATGTGGTATATAGTTTTCAAGTGTAAAACATTTAGAAAGCTATCTTCTTTAATGCTATTGATACCAAATTGAAACTAAATGGATATTTAGAATGAGCAGGTAGCCCTATACTAGAATTATAATTTTCGTGATCCCAAGGGTAGGAGTTTTGGTACGAGGGTGGAGCCAAAATGATCAGAGACTAAATGTGTTAGTAATTGAACTTCTTGATAACTACCATTCGAATTCCTCCAAGATTTTGTACAAATTGTTAATTTCAGGACCTCTGCTCTCCTGCAGTTCTAGAGGCAGGGCAAAAACTGTTGGATAAGAGGAATTGAAATTGTGAAATTTAAGATCATAGCTCTCGCAGGGCCTCATGGTTTGGGCTAAAACTGAAAAAAAAAAAAGATGCATGGTTATTATGTCCATGAAGCCCCTTTACCATTTTGGTAGACCATTAGAATTGTAAACATAAAAAATGAAAAAATAAAATTAGAAACTTTTCAGATCAAATCGTGTCTATGCCCATTCAAGTAAAGGCCTACAACTCCTGGCATTTTTGCCATGTTTGCAAATCAGTGTCACAAAACAAATATTTAATAATAAATACATGATATATAACCTTCTCATGCGCAAATTATGTCCTGTTTATAATGCTCTTGTTTCTTCTTCTCTAGAGGATAAACTAAAGAAAATAATGGAAAAGTCACCCATTCTTGTACGTACACATTATAATAATTTTTTTTTAAAACCATGATTGTTATTTGTTATGGAAATTTAAACGTAATACAGGTCTTTAGACTGGTTTTCATATTTTTTACTCTTGTTTTTTCAATTAGATGCAAGAATCTGAAGAATGTGAAAGGAAAAGGTAACTGTTGGACATCAATGTTGCCATTCATTTGATATTGATAGGATTGTCTCTTTGGTTTTATAAAATGCTGTTTTCCATGTTTGAATTCATTATATTGTGTATGATCCTTAACATTCAGACAAGACAAGAAGTAAAGCCAATAGAACTTCTTCCATATGCTCTGGAAGCAGCTCTAAAGCAGAAGGCAAACAAGCAGACTCATGAATATTCATTACATGTACATGTGCTCTACGTTATAGCCATTTGGATAGTGTATCAATTAGATGCTGCCCAGTCTAACTGGGTTCTGACTTTTTTAAGTCATACTGGAGGATGTCTAGTGTAGGACTGTTGTTGTGTTGTAAAGCTCCAAAACATTTGTTCCAAGTATTAGCAGACTTTGTGAGTGTTTGAGCAATTTTCTTTTTACTCACAGACGGTCCCCTGAGGAGGAGGATACATCAGTATCAGAGGATGAGAAGGAAGGAGGTCAAATGTCGAAAGCAGAAGAAAAGGGTAAGAAACTAGATTTGTCATAACAAAATGCAGTCAACAGGAATTTAACTAAATAGTTATGCAAGATGAAAGTGTACATATAGCCTCGCTTTTCAAGATGTGAAAACCAAATGTGAACAAACTTGCATTCATGTGCAAAATATGTTTTATCTTTCAATCATATGTGTTTAATGTTGAAAAATACTTGTCAGTTTAAAGATAGGTCAATCATTTAGAATTGAGTCTCAGAGGAAGTTAATTAAATGGAGTTTGCCTAAAAATGTCTGCAGCCTTTTCTGCAACTGTTTGATGAAAGTATTAAATATTCAAGGATATGTAGTGGGTTAGCACTACATGGCTATATTCCACTTTTATAATTTTCTTGAAGCCAGCAGATATAAAATCAAAGTAAAAATAATAATAATGATAAATTATAAAATGTGGACTTGGCAAATAATACAAGAAGATTAAATAACTTGAGATGATGGTTTATTTAGCTGTAGATATATTATTAACAATAAGAGATAACTTTCACAACTTTATAAATTCTATTTCAAATCAAATACCAAAATTGTAACAGTTATAAGACAAAGTGCTGCAGATTTCCCTAGCTAAGATTTGATATGAAAATTTAATATTAAATCTTGGATAATTGAATAATAAATCAATGAATTCCAATCCATCAAAAATAATTTTATAACAGCCAAAAGAAAGCTACATCCAATCCAAATTTCGAAAATTGCCAAAGTCCCAGTCAAGTGGCGTTGACAAGTTTATATAGTACCGTTACTCAACGGTCTGTTACAATTCAATAGAATCCGTTCTAAATCAATAGATAAATGGACCAATGAAAATCAACGGAAAATAGTTCCAATAACTATGTCTAAGTAAACATTACAGAAAATTCGTAAAATGTACTTAAATAATGTAATATAAATATAAATATTAGACTGGATCCAACACGTTGAAGTCTAATTTGCGGCAGATTTCCTAGGATGGATACCTTTGGTATTCAATAGGTTCTGAGAATAACATATAGTTGAGAGGAATAAACAGAAAACCAACATCCAAAGAAATGCGAATGGAAACTTTATTAGGTTTACCGGTTCGACCTTAGGCAGCCTTTGTCAGAACGAAGGCCGAACCGGTAAACATAACATATTTTAAAGCAACCTGGCCGTTTCTATTCTTGAATAAATGTTTTGATGTATTTTCTGAACTGGTAAATATGTGTTTTGTATTTTAAACAGAATCACTGGGAATTAAGAAGAATCAAAAGATCAGAAAATTTCATGAAAGGAACAAAGGAGGAAAGCAAACAATTTTATACTGTTTAATCGGCATGATAATAATTTGTCTAAGAGCTGGATTTGTTAACGGAAAATTGGAAACAGTAAGTTGAAGAAAACGTACCATAGTGATCTATGCTGGTTTACTTTACATTCTCTGCGAAATCAATTGTAACATTTACATCAAAGATGGGATGTATTATGGTATGGCATCATCCATCTGTCCATCCTTCCATCTGTCTGTCTGTGCGGATCTTGTTGAGAAAATGAACCATAAACTTTAGGATCTTGCAACTTGGTACATTTGATCACCATGATGAAAGGAAGATACCTATTATTTTTCAAGGTCAAAGTCTTAGTATCATTTAATAGGAAAACTTTGTAGGCAGAATACAGGCAGAACTATAGGGGTAGGACTGTCAAACTTGGTACACACACTCCACATGCTAAGTGGAAGATGCCTTTTGTTCTTCAAGGTCAAAGGTCAAGGTCATATCACATTTAGAAAAATCATGATTTCATTATGGATATAGATATTTCCTTGAAATTTAAACACAAGGTTCTTCTTATTATTAAGGCATTGAGCTTGCTCAAGAGCCTTCTAGCGTTCATGCGTTGAGCTTGCACAAGAGCCTTCCAATGATCATGCAGATTTTGCCTCTACACTGCCATTCAGCCCATCTCAATGGGTGAAATCAAATAGTGCTTATTGGTTTTGAATGTTTTTTACAATTCCAGACTTTGAAACATTGAATTTAATTGATATTTGAAGGCACCATACCATTTCTGTTGTTGATGTCATTGTTTATTATTATGTCTTTGTCCAATAGTTAAATAGCGATTGTTTGGTAAGAGAAGTTCATTATTCGCGGATGGATTTACTACAAAACAGATTTTCCTGTGAAATTTGTGTCATACGATATCGTTAAGTACTTACAAAATTACCTGCTCAAAGTTGGTTTTCATTTATATCTATAGTCTCATAGTTGCACCAAGAATCCTTATTTCAGATCAGTAGAAACAGATAAAACTAAAGTGGTTGCTATTCCAAAAACACAAAGACTATTTTTGGTTTTGTTTTTGATAATCCCGTTCTCAATTTTTAATTAAGCAAAATGAAAGTAGTATGTGCATTGCAAAGAAAATAACAGGTTATTTTGTGAAGAAACCCAGGCTAGGTAGCATTCATTGGGAATTGAATCTTGTTCAGAATTCCAATAACCTTTTATAATACTACATATTATGTTGAACTTTCGAATTGTTTGACATTATTGAAAACAGAGAGTTAATACTGTATAATTGTTACATCATACAAGAACAGAAGACATAACTTCTATAAACAAGTAGTCTCACTCAGAAGCAGTTACTTTTTTTTCAGCATTTTTTGTCTGCAATTTCAAGTTAATTATTATAGCCTTTGTAAAGAAACTAGTCTAGAGGGGATATTATCTTCTTCTTCTTCTTCTTCTTACCAATAATGGCCACCATCAACATGTTGATTATTTTGCCATATTGATGCGCATGCTGTGGGGTTTTATAAACAGGGTAAAACGGTTCGTAACATTTACACCTGTTTGACCACGAAGTTTTGAAGGCTTTAAGGGACGGTGCTGACACTGTTTCTGGTGGTAATGAATTCCAGTCCCTGATGGTACGCGGAAAGAATGAAAACAAAAAGAAATTAAATACAAAGAGCTGATGTATACTTTATTGTTTGTGTATTTTACATTCGGGAGGAATTGATATTTAGTCTATGACATACGTATTGAGTTTGCTTTAATAATTCCTCTGCATTTTCTCCACATTTTAAGTGTAACCAGGTCATTGTCACTTTACATGTAAATATATAATTTCCTACTCTTAATAGATCTAATATAATATACAATGACATAAAGATATATTAAGTTAATAAAGAATATCTTCTAGTCAACTAAATATAATTTATATTAGTTTATTGGAAGATATTTTTTTCATTACGCGTTCAAAATGTCAACCGCCTATGAAAACAATCATAGTATAGTATGCTTAGTATACTTTATTGTTTGTACGTGTTCCAGTATGATTTCAACAAAACACTCGCTAATTGACCAATACTAACATGCCGACCGTCTTTTTGGCTTTTTTCCCCGCTTGTTTGTTACATGTAATACATGCAGCAGCCTGAGCAGTTTTAGCTATCCAGTGGCTTGTGCTTCATGTGCCACGTACCCGTGACGCGATATTGCCATAGGGGATTAAGAGAGCGTGTCTCGATTTTGTTGTTGCCGCGACTGAGTTTGTCATGTCGTCTTGAGCTTAGGGGAAAACCAAAACGAGTATGTGGACTGATCCAACATCTAATTTCAATTAGATAGTTTTCAAAATAGGAAGCAAAATAGGCAGGTAAATGACAGTGGTGCATGTGAAAATGTTTCAACATCTAAATTCAATTGTGATCCGAACATTATCCCGATAATCAAGCAATAGAAATCATGAAGATTAAAAAGCATTTCTTTAATTGATTGACAGCTGCGGGGGTCCAATAAATACCCAGAGAGAGAGAGAGAGAGAGAGAAAGAGAGATCCAAATACGGTGTTTGGGTCTTCAAACATTTTATGAATTTGTGCTGCAACTCGGGGACATCGTTGATGTGGACAGGATTAATATGATATAAAAGTTTGTTTAGTAGAAATAGACATAAAATTAGGACGAAAAAGAGGATGGTCCTATTAGTCTGAACACGTGTTGCTGTCCAAGAGAAGCCAAACTGCTCAGCCCGTGCACGACAGGAATTGTTACGTAATTATAGATAAGATAACAGAAGGTCACGCAATATAGAGAACAATCCTAGGGTGGTTTTGGGGATTAGAGAATTTTTTTTTTTTCTGAACGAGGACTAAAGTCGTCCAAATGCGAATCTGGGATAGATGTCTTAGATCATCCCCCATACAGCCCTGACCTGTCTCCCTGTGACATTTGGTTGTTCCCAAGACTAACAGAAATGCTGGCAGGGCACTGTTTTGAATCCCGTTGTTGTGTAGACAGTGTGGTCTACCAGTGTCTGCAACATATACCTAAAGAGGCGTAATGGGTGGCATTCCAGAAATGGGTAGATCGGTGTAAAATGTGTGTTGAGGCAGACGGGGCATATTTCGAATGTCTTAGATAAATAAAATTTTGATATTTCAAGCGGTTTTAAAAAGACCGCCCTAGTCTGTGAACTTAAAAAAGTGTCCCGCATACTTTTTTGTCTTTTGTGGTAGGCTTTTGATATTTGATAAGTATATTGCAATACTGTATTGTATAGTGATCGTCTTGTGCAGTAGTATGGAATGTGACCTTGACATGCAAATTTTCTGTTTGTACATCTTTTGTCTTTATTATGATGTAAGCTGTGTTGTGTTCCTAGTTTATGATCTAGAAATTCCACATTCTAGTTAAGCATGATATCTAATGCATGTAGATTTTGTTTTATCATGATTTAAAGATTCAGAATTAAAGCTCATAAGATGGTGCTGTATATACCCTCCCTTATTGGAAATTGTGGACAAGTTGATGCTGAGGCTCTTAAAGCCTTTGATGTTTCCTATGCTTTTCTAGAATTTATGAGAAGTCGTCCTTCTCTGAACTTGACCTCCTCTCTCTCCCCCCACCCCCCACCAACCCCCGCCACCACCATTTTGAAAAGTGATACTGAATGCATGAGGTTAGTAGAAATATTACAGGTAATAACTCTCTCATCAGAGAATCTAACCTCTGAAAATTATCACATATATATATATATATATATATATATATATATATATATATGTATTTATCATTAACCAGTCAATATTATTTGGAACTGGTTCAGAATGAATTTAGTCTTGTTTGATCTTCTTCATCCTCCAATGAAGAATCGTGTGACTGGTATTTGCATCAATTATAGATTCAAAGTGACATCCTTGTACAAAAAATACTGGTCCCTTATCCAAAAACTGATGCAGTTGCAAAATTAATCATCTATTTGGGCTTGGTTTTGTTTTAAATACAATTGTGGTCCATTATAATGTCACAAATTCAGGGAATTGGGAGTGATCATGGGGTAATGACTTTCTATTCCGAGTACCTTTACACTTCAGTTTCTTAGAGTTAATATCGTTATCAATTTTGAAAAAGCATTTTTATGAGGAGTCTATGAAACAAAGTTGATAATATCAAAATGTTTTGTTAAAAGTTGTCTGCCTGGGCTAAATTCACATACATTAGAGATCTACAGTTAGTGTTTGGGAATCTGTGATAATATTCCCAATACAGCAGTATTATGATTCAATTTTCTTAAAATGATATATAATGATATCAATAATAATAAAAGTTTCTTAAAATGATGCATAACATATTTGTATTACTTTTTGCTATATGTCACAAATTTGATAATTTTCAACATATGCCTAGAAAACTGCTCTATTACTTCGGAAACAGTTATATTCCGCTTGGAAAAAGGTATATCACACCAGAAACCATTATAATGCCCTACAAAATCATTAAGCTATATCATCCCTTGGACTCATTAATTCTGCATATTAATTAGTTTGGTTTCAAATTTCAGAATGCCAGTCGCTAAGTAAATGTAAACAAATGAGCGAAATTCAAAAATGTCAGTTTTTCACTTTGGTCAAATTTGCATCAAATTTCTTACATGTGTCAAATATGTATATAATAAAGGTCTTATTAAATTAGATGTTAGCTTAATATTAAGATTATATTTTTATGTTCTTGTAAGATATTTATATATAGGTGTTCATGTGAGCATTATGACCCATGAGGCTCGTGTATTGGAGAGGACCTTTTAGTGTTTATTTTTGATATATTTCATTTAAAATTTTCACAGCAGGATTGTATTGGTAAGCTCGTTGTTCAAGTAGAGAAGTACCAGCCACTGAACAAAAGTCTGGACTGCAGTTCTACACACAACATTGATCTGCAGTGCAAGCAGGGTGAGATAAAAGTGTGTCTAAGGATTGAGAATTCAGCCTCGGATCTGGCAGTAGGCTGTTCACCAAATATATGCATAAATGGTAAGTACTGATTGTTTGTGGGGCAGAACAGATGTTATAAAGTAAACAAATTTATTTGAATTGTTGTCCCTGGGGGTAGAGTGAAGTCACATTAGGGGATCAAAAGTACAAGGGAATATATACCAAAAATCATCTAAAGAAAAATGCGGACCTCTACATAACACAAGGGTGTGAATCTTTCTTCAAAACATCAATGACGTGTTAGTGCCAGTCTTATTTATATAATTACCTGTGCCAGATGTGATGAAAATTACATCGGCCAGACAGGAGACACCCTAAGACATATCTCTCTCTCTCTCTCTCTCTCTCTCTCTCTCTCTCTAATCTATCTATCTATATGGACATATATATATATATCTCACATGATTATAAAGAGTAAATTTCCTATCTATATCAATTAATTAAAATTCAAATACAAATAAATTTAGATGGTGACCCATGCAAATGTTTACTTGCAGTTGTTGCCAATTCCTCGCTACATTCTTATAGTGTGGTCAGATTTACATTTAAAATAAAACCTCTAATGACAAATAATTATTGGTCCAGCATAAATTTTTACCCTGTTTGAGTATGCAGATTCTGAAAAAAATAGTCTAACCTTCATGAAAATGGTGTTAAGGTCAAAATGGCAGGCATCTAATTTTTTCCAAAATCTTTATTAATGCCATTCAAATGATAAAAGGATGCCTGAATAACCATATGTATATATAGTTGATACATTAATGTAACTAGCAACTACAAATGGAGTACTTACTTTATAAAATTAAGCTGTTTCCTCCCCAAATTTGAATTTTCTCTTTTTTTTACCTATAATTTCTACATTCTTCTTAGTTCAGGATTTTGCATTTGCATAGGTACATTGTAGGTTATCATGACTGCATCCACATCTTTCTGTTCTACAACCTGTGGCGCAGTTGCAAGCTATCAAACCTAGACAAGTCTCTGGAATTGGGTCTAAGGTCATACATACAGGCTCCAAACAACCTTCATTTAACTTCCACCCCATTTCAGTTGGACATGGTAATATGGACTTGCAATTATTTGCCTGTCAAAGTCTGGTAGTGTGCTCTTTTTATATGCATGCATAAGGCATCACTAGTCGGAGGCATATTCTCGGAGCTTTTTGATTTCCCAAATAATGTGTTCCAAACTGATTGTTGGTTATACAACTTACAAACTTCTCACACTCTTTCATTTTTTGATCAGTTAATTTCCCCTCTACCAGGTCATTTTTGATATACCACAGAAATAAGATGTCACATCCTGTCAGTGCATGATATGCTACCAAATGCTTGCGGAGAAATTTTTCTGCACGACAACATGGACAGAAATGATTCTAGGCTTTGATAAGGTTCCAGCAATCATCCACAAGTGTTTATTTCTGACAAGGGTAAGACATCCGTGTCAGATGCTAGTATGACAATAGAGGTGCACATGGATACTTGAGGACAGTGAAGAACTACTCTAATGTCTGCCTCTTAATGTGTTGCCTTAGATAGGTCTAACATATCAGCATTGCATTTTACAACGTCTACATCTGATGATTATTCCCTGCATATTCCAGTTCATGGCTATATCCTTACTTTTGGACTCTTTTTCTGTTTTTTTTTTTGCATTTCATACTTGAATGTATTCATACACTTTAAATGGTATTTACATTCTGCAGCAATCAAATTGCTTACATTTCCTAATTTAACACGCAATGTGTTGTCCTATTTGGCATTCTGTAAGACCGTGTCACTATCAGAAAGGTTGTAATATTGAATAGCTTTTTCAATTCTGTTTTTGACAAAACACACATAACTCCCAATGAACAGGAGAAAACTACTTTCTCAAAGAATGGGTCATTAAAGAAGAGAGAGCTTTAGCTGAAGATGGTAAATTTATTGCATCTGTATTTTCGTCCTAGCTTTTGTTTTTATTGCTTTTATAGATTTGGGATGCATAAATTCACTGTGACATTCCCTATGACTCAGTACTCTATCAGCTAAACTTATATGCTCTATTCTATTAATAGCATAATTTTTAATATCTATAACTTTTCTGTGACGAAATGCTCTCTCCATTAATGTTTGTATCAACTGTCGGCCTTTTAACTCTAAAATGTGTGGGTTTTTTGTCAAGAGATATAATACACAAATCATTACTGTATTGATGTTTATATTTACATGCTAATGATTAGTCATTTTGAACTTCCATCAGTGAACTGTCTTAAACACTGGTTAAACAATTTATTGACCATCTACGTGTGACTTTTACTTGTGACGTACTACATGACAAATCATGTTTCACAAATTTTTCTTAACTTGAATACGAATTACTTGTTTACACTGTTTATATTAAACAGTTGGTTGGTTTGTTGTTTATCATTAAAAGCTGAGGATTGATTGATTGTCTATTGTTTAATGCCCCGCTCGAGAATATTTCCCTCATATGGAGAAGTCACCATTGCAGGTGAAGAACTGCAAAATTTTGGTCTTTGCTCGGCACTCTTTATCGTGCCACACCTGCTGTGACATACAATGCCACACATGTCAATGATACAATCTTTAACACATACTTAAACTTACTTATCGCACTTTAAAATAATTATTCATACAGACATGGATTTAAACAATAAAACAACTTTCTATGTAAAAGTTGCAGCTATGGCAGAAATAAATTACATCTCCAGCTTACTTGTTATGTATTATTTCTGCAAACCTAATTTCTATACAAACAACCAAAGTAAGCATAATTTATTGTGTTAGTAATAATAATTCATTTCATAATGCAAACAGTACTTTGTCAATTTATGTCATGAAAACCAGGACCTATAACCTATGTCAGTTTAAGCTGAAGATTGACTTCAAAAACATCAGAATCATGTTGTAATGCTACACTAGCAGATCATAAGCTTTACTGTATTCTTGAGATGGTTTGGATAAGCAAGGGACCTTTTGATCATGCCTGAGATTTATTGAAAACAATCTTTCTTTATTGTTGACATATTTATTAGGCAATCATCCTTGTCCTGTGTGGAGTCAGTTGGAAAATGGATCGAGAGTGCTTCAATACCAAGATGAGGAGTGCACAGGCTATGGCTGTCCTTTAAACCATTACAGTCTCTCTGATGTAACCAAAAGTAAGAGACATTATATCTTGCTTTAATGAAGGAAAATTTTGTAGAATTGAAAATTTTTAAAATAAAGTTCTATGCTTTTCAGTTGATGCATATACTGTGATTATTAATATAAATGGCCTTGACTTTTGCCAGTCACATTAGCTTTTACCTTGACCTCTCAATTTGTCAGCAAATATTGTTAAAAGTTACAATCAAGGTTAAGGTTGTGGACAGGCTGAAAAATAATGCTGGTACACCACTTAATCTTGGAATGGAAGTAGAGGGGGGGGGGGGGGGGGGGAGATAAAATGTAATTGATATATTATCGGTGATTGCATTCAGTTAGCTTGTGTAAATACAAATTGGATTTCATTTCTCATTGAATTCATTTTAAAGGGAAGATTGCTGGTACTGTTTTCATGAACTTAACAAAATAATGATTAGAAAAAAATATTTAAAAGAATACATTTAATTCTGTATTTGAAATTTAAAGACCCAATTTGCCAAGAAAGGAAGAAGCAAAGTTTTCAACATTCCACCACAAGGTTGCCTAAAACTTCATTGGAGCCAAGTTCTCAAGATTCCACCACAAGGTTGCCTAAAAATTCATCGCAGCCAAGTTCTCAAAATTCCTCCACCCCTGAAAGGTACCTTTTTTTTAAGCTCACCCAAGCCAAAGGATCATTCAAGTGAGCTTTTCTGATCAAGATTTGGCAGTGACATCATTGGCCTTGTAAACTTTTCAGAATTTCATTTTCTTCTCTGGTTCACTGGGCCTATTTCGATCAAGCTTGTCAAAAACCATCCTTGGGTGAAGGGAATTCAAATTTGTTCCCGTAAAGTTCAATTTCCCCTTTAAATGGGAGATAATCAAGATAAGACAAGAAATAGGGTGGGGTCAAATAAATATCTTCTCAAGAGCCACTGGGCAAAAAAAAAAAATCTGTGGGAAGCTTCCTGACATAATGAAGATTGTCCAAATCGTGTTCCCTAGGGGTATGGTGGGTTACAATAGGGGGTTAAATTTTTATGTTTGGATGTATAGAAGAAAAATCTTTTTCTCAAAAACAACAGGATCATGATTTATCATATTTAAGTCTCTCAAACAGAGTTTGCAGACTTATGTTTTTGCTGAGTTCTGGGTTTTTAATTTTTTTTTCTTCATCAATATCAACATTGATATGGATGTTACTGTTGCTGATCCCACTCTCACACTTTCATATTATCTCACGATGGAAAATATTTGGCATAAAATGATGGTCTGTGCTGCAGAATAAACATGGCATGGCACAATATGTAATATTATTTCAAAATACACAAGAAGTCCACCTAGTCTAAAAATTTAATCTCAAATACCCTTCTGTTACACTATATAAATTATATTAGACTGCATAGAAATGTTCCAATTTTAAAATGTATACAAATGCTACTCAACTAAGATGTGTTCTGTATTGAATCTTTGATCAAAATTTCATTAAACAGAAGTAATTGCAATACATGTATTGTGTATTTGTAAGGTGAAAGATTTTCCAGCATGTGAGGATTATATTTTTTTTTTACAGGCAAATAGGCACTATTGTTGTGATTGTCATCGGGGTGATCATAGTTTTACTACTACTAACTGGATTGGGTATTTTTTTGAAAAAGAGACATGGATCAAATAGAGGAAGTGAATGTTTTTTATTACCCATGATTCGCAGATTAAAGAGAGATTGTAAGTAATTATGTAGACGTAGCTCTGTGGACATGGGTTCAGTTCAGTAGTGATGAATAACCAAAATATTTGTTTGATATGGACATTGGTATACCTCTCTAAAACCAGCTCACTGTAACTAGTTAATTGAGACAAAAAAAGTAATGTAATTATAGGTGCTTTCCGTCTTAGTTTATTGCACAATTGTAATGTGATGTGTCTGCTTGTATTTATAATTGTATGAATACATGTTTTATAATAATTGAATAATTGAATTTTTCCCCTAAAATATACAACCTAATATTTGTCATAAAAATTCAATGGTATGACAAATAATAATCAAATGTCTAACATTCGATGGCTGATTGATATGTGATGAGCCTCATATGTAAGGGTTTGAATTTTGGTGGACATATTGCATTATTTTTCAACATAATTCCCTTCAGTATCTATACACTTTTGCCATTGATGTTTAAGGGCCTCAATGCCACTTTTATAGAGATCCTTTTCTTGACCGTTCACTGGATGTATGACATTATCTGACTGATTGATTGATTGATTGTTTTTTGTCACACTCAACAATTTTTCAGTTATCTGGTGGCATCCAGTTTTTATTGGTGGAGAAGAGAACCCAGATACAATGTACCAGGGAAGAGATCACCAACCTTCTGAAGGTAAACTGGCAAACTTTCTCACATATATCAGTGCAAGTGAGAATCAAACCTGCAACGACTAGAGGTGAGAGGCCTTGTGATTTTGAGCGCAATGCTCTAACCACTCGGCCATGGAGGCCCCCTCATCTGTCTGAAAGTGGGCACAGGAAATGGCCATTTTCAGTTTTGGTAATAGATGAAAGTCTAATGGAGTGAGATGAGACAAATAAGGCAGATGCTCAATCAATTTAAGGTATCCAAATATGTATTATTTTGGAAGCACCTTGTGTGATTGAAACGTGTACCGGACATAGTTTTAAAGTGCTTGAATTAAGCATCTGTAGCAACAAATAATACAGATGATAGGCTAGTACCTGAGGCTTTCCAAATGTAAGTGAAAAGCCTCGGGTACTAGGCTATACAGATGACATCAGTGTGGAGTGTAGAGACTTAAGTGATGGGATATTTTTAAAATCCAAGTGATCGTTAGATTTGGGAAAGAATTGAGTGGTTTGGAAATTTAAGATCATAATTATGCATGAAATTATCGTGTGATATCAAACTGGCCTCACTGGTGCTGAATGTGTTACTGATGAATAGCCTGACATTGGAAGTAAAGTGGAGGTGGGGATCGGACTTGACACAAGTGCAAGTAAGGATTGGAATGAGGCGATGAGAATCATTGAATTAGGCAACCTATCCATGAGTTATTGTGGTTAAATAAAATAAACACACACCTAGCAACAAATGTTTAGCCAAGCAAGTCAATTTCCTCTTCACCTAACATACACGGTGAAAGAAACATGATTAAATGCAATATGGAGTCATCAAAGAAACTAATATAAATAAATTACATGTTTGTAATGATTTTGTACATTCATATAAAATCCAAAGTGAGTTTATATGCTACATGTAGAACTTGTTATCGAGATGAAATATGGAGGGGGGATTGTAGTTCACTGTACAGGTTGATTTTAAAGAACTTATAGGGAAAAATAAATTGATAAATAGTGGTTTTAATTAGATTTGGAAAGTAAAATAAGGAAAAATATTTATAACTAGTACTCATTGTAATGGGAACCATTACACATGTTCAACAAACGGTTCCCATTGAGTAGAGATTCCCAATACATATCTGCAACATCAATTTCAAAACCATTCATTGAAATGTAAAAATGTTTTGAACCGATATATGAGTTTAGAAGTCAAAAATGAAATTGAATGCGCACTTACCCGCACGAGAATTCGATGATGGAATTTTTGTTCACACCATCCAATAGGCATTTGAATCATAAGCCAGCAAGTATAATCTCAGCTCAATTTAACTTTTAATTCGAAAGTTATGGCCTTTTTAGTACCCAAAAAATTATGGAATATCAATGCACTTGCATTTATGTGCACGTGATAAGACTCAACATTGATGTTGATGCCATTCGATAGGCATTTGATGGATATACTTACAGTATCAATTTGATTTCATTTGCACTATTCATTAGAAAGTTAAGGCGATTTGAAAATCGGCCAATCACAATGTAGCACATGTGCGTAAAAGTCTTTTTACTATATGTTTACGCTAAGAATACTAACCTACATTCAGAAACTAAGTTTCGAAAGATTTTAACAAAAAAGATGAAAGTTTTGGCCAATCAAAGAATTGAAATTTCAAAAGACGATGCATGTGCACACACTAGTTTTATGTCATCGATCTGTAGATACTGAGAATGTCTACTTATACTGTGAATATGATCTTATTCCCTTCAACATCAACAGAGATATATACATTTTTGTATTATCCAATCAAAATGAAGCACGCATGCATGCACTTGCAGAATCGTAATTTTGACCATTGAGAACTCAAAAGGGGGTCAAGATATACCTGCAACCTAAATATCAAACAATTTCTTTGAAAAACAAAAAAGTTACGTCGATTCAAAATTTTTAAACAAAACTTCCAATGCACATGCAGTCATTTTCAGACAAAATGACATTTGTTCCGCACATTAACATATCATCCTATATTGGTTTCATACTGATCCCATGAGTAGTTTCTGAGAACACTTGTGGGCAAAGAAGTCCCAAGAAGAAAGAAAAAATAAGAAGAAGAAGAAGAAACCGAGTAAAACCAACATGTTCCCAACCTTCATTGGGGAACATAATAAGAATCTGAGTAAAACCAATATGTTCCCAAACTTCGTTGGGGAACATAAAAAAGTATTGGCATAGAACAGTCTTCTGATCACTTCTCATTGATTGAACCTCGTGGGGATCCGGGTTAGAATAGACCCCCAATACCCATTGCTTGTCGTATGAGGCTACTAAATGGAAGGTCCTTCAGATGAGACCACAAAAACCGAGGCCCCGTGACACAGCAGGTGTGGCACGATAAGATCCCTCCCTGCTCAAAGGCCATGAGCGTCGAGCATAGGCCTAAATTTTGCAGCCCTTCACCGGCAATGATGACATCTCCATAGGAATGGAATTCTCAAACGGGATGTAAAACAATATACAATCAATCAATCATTGATCGAAAAAAGGGGGGAGGGATAAATACCTATCAAAATGAAATCCCTAGTTGAATTTTTATAATATTCTTCTTGTTGAATCTATGTCTTGAAATGTCATTTGTTAGTTTTTCTTTAAAATTGAGTTATG
This sequence comes from Ostrea denselamellosa, assembly GCA_024699665.1. NCBI lineage: Eukaryota > Metazoa > Mollusca > Bivalvia > Ostreida > Ostreidae > Ostrea > Ostrea denselamellosa. The sequence goes on along the minus strand of JAMZEH010000066.1, from coordinate 2,380,046 downwards.
GATTCTTTTTTCATACAGTACTAAGTACGGCAAATTGCTTGCAAATTTGACATTCATACACATCGTCAAGTGTGATTGTATAATTACAAAAATTAATTTGTGACTTTAATAACTATGTTAGTTTTTGTTTTTTTTATATATATTTCATTTACCTCTTTAACTTTTTTCATAAAACCTACATTTTCTTCATAATTTTCTTTTTAAACATGTATATTAATGAAAATTAATGGTTTTAACTGAGGGCATCCAAAAGTGGATTTGTGACCTTTATAAAAAAAATAAATTCATCGGGTCAGATTTCTTTTAAATTCTGCAAATTGATGCACTTTGATATAATAGAAGTCCTGTAATTTTCAAAAAAATTGAATTATAGGAAAATTGTTACCTGTTGCATACTACCTTAAAGCTGCAATCATTATTGGCAGCCATGGCAATGACAAACTTGTGAACAGGGGCATTATCCTGGTGGAACAGTACACTTTTACTGAGTTTTCCGTGGCGCTTGAGATGAATATTTTCCCATAACTGCCTCAGAAGTGATGCATAGTATGTCCCATTGATTGTTTGTCCCTTTTGGAGATAATCTACTATCAGCATCCCAGAAAACTGAGGCCATAACTTTCTAGTTGATGGAACAGTCTTTGCCGTCTTTGTTAGTGGGGGGGGGGGGGGGGGGGGGGAGCAGGATGGTTCCATTGTTTAGACTGTTGTTTGGCCTCTGGGGTGAAATGATGGACCCATGTTTCATCCATCGTAACAAATCTATGAAGAAAGTTAGCAGGATCTACTGTTAAAAGGTTTAGATTAGCATGTGCCAAAGTGCGCCTTGTGTGCTCTGATCAACTGTCAGAAGTCTTGGTGCCCAACGGGCTGAAAGCTTTCTCATTGCAAAGTCTTCAGTCAGAATGGAATGTACTCTTTCCTGTGAAATGCCAATTGTACTGGCTATATATGTTTTTGTAACTTGCCCATCAGTCATAACAATGTCATGGACTTTATTGACTATTTCTGGGGTTGCAACAGCGACGGGCTTTCCAGGATGGGGTCACCCTCAAGGCTCTGTCTGCCGGTTTAAATTCTGCCACCCACCTTTTTACTGTAGCTAATGAAGGAGCATCTTTCCCTAGTATTGCTACCATATCAGTATGGACATTTGTAGGCGCTAAACCTCTCTTACGCTCTTTCACCGATTTTGTCCATTTTGCAAAAGTCACTTACTTTGTGTACTTTAGAGTGCTACCTTGTCGATATAAACTGACCAAAGGACAGCAGTTTTTGGATACACAGCCCTAAATAGTCAGGGAAAAATAGGGCTGAAAAAGGACACTGATGCTAACCTCCCTCGACACAAGGTTCACAATATATCAATCAGCCCTTGTAACTATTTGGATCTGGATAAAATCTATCTGGCTTTAAAAACTACACTTTAAAATGTGTATCAATGTCCTTGGGTAGAGTGAATGAGACCAACAAAATCCATGAATATTGATCCCCCACAGAAAAAGAATGATTCTACAGTAAAATTCATCATCAGAGTATGTAGTGTATTTGAAAGTTTATAAATATAATATCGTTAGGTTTCTTTCACACTGTTGTCAATTGAATTTATTTGGCTTTAACTTTTTAATTTTTCTTTTCATACAATTTCAAGACAATTTACTTGAATTGTGTGCAAGTTAACTCAGAATATAACATTCAGTCATATACTTCATAAATTAGAGATGTAACTAAGGATTTTTTATAAAATTTAATCAAACATGTAGTCCATGAACTAGAGATGATTTTTGAATCTAATTGCCATATGGAATGGAAAGGGAAAAAAAGCATCACCACTGTTTTGATTTTCTTTTCAGGGCAGGGAACTGGTCATGATTTGGAGGACATGGGAAAAAATGAACACATGTTGATTTAACTTAAGATGGAATGATACACCTGGTGAATTTTCCGTACCAATTTCATCATATATTTATAGAAACATATGTAATAACCCAAGATCTTAATTATTTGTCATTCTTTTTCAACAATTTTTTGTTCATTTTTTGTACGCCTGCATAAAATGCGGGCATATTATGCTATACCGCTGTCGTCCATCTGTCCAGCCATCCATCTGTCCCCATAAGTTTGTCTTTGCAACTCCTCCTAAACCTTTAGGGGGTTTTTATGAGACTTCGTACGAAGAAAAACCACATTTAGATATGCATATTACAAGGGGAACACTGTCCAATTTTTTGAAAGGAGTTATGCCCATTTTATGTTTTTGATAACTGTCATTTCAATTCTTTTCAAAATTGGTATGAAGCATCTTTGGGCAAGGCAGACATAAATTGTAAATTTAAGGACTCCTGTCCCCTGGGACCCAAGAGGTGGGGCCACAACTGCCAGAAAGTGACCAATTTTTCAAAAATCTTCTTCTCTAGAACTGCACATTTGTAAAAAAAAAAAAAAAAAAAAAAAAAAAACCTTAATGCATAGTAATGTAGAGCAGGAAGGCCTCTACCAAATTGTAAATTTCATGATCCCCGAGATAGAGGTTCCAACTGCAGTGTGGCGCCAAACTTGGTATATGGTATTTATGGGTAAAACATTTTAAAAACATCTTCTTTGATTATATTGATACCAAGTTAAAACTATTTAGCATAAGTAGGTAGCCCTTTACCAAAATTATAAATTTCATAATCCCAGGGATAGGGGTTTGGGTATGAGGGTGGGGCCAATATGATTAGTAATTAACTGTGTTAACAACTGAACATTTTTAACTTCTTCTTGATAATTACAATTCCAATTCTTTTTAGACTTGGTATGAAACATCTTTGGGATATAGCAGACAGAAGTACTCCTGCTTCCTTGGGGTCAAAACTGCCAAAAAGTGACCAACTTTCAAAAACCTTCTTCTCTAGAACTGCACATTTATAAGAAAAACTAAATGCATAGTAATGTAGAGCAGGAAGGCCTCTACTAAATTTTAAAATTCATGATCCCCAGGGCAGGGACAAACTTGATATATGATATTTGTGGGTAAAACATTTAAAAAAAAACATTTCTTTAATGCTATTGATGATAAAGGGATATTTAGAATGAGTAGGTAGCCCTTTACTAAAATTGTGAATTTCATGATCCCAGGGGTAGGAGTTTTGGTATGTAAATGGGGCCAAAATGATCAGTGATTAAATGTTTTAATTGAACATATATAACTTCTTGATAACTTCCATTCCAATTCTGATGAAATTTTGTATGAAGCATCCTTGAGAGAAGGGGGACGCAAATTATAAATTCCAGGACTCCTGCTCCCCTGGGGTCTTAAGGGTGGGCAAAAGCTGTTAGGATAAGAGGACTGTAAATTGTGAAATTTATTATCATATCTCCCCCCCAAGGTCTCATGGTTTGGGCCAAAACTGCAAAAAAGTGGAAGTTTTAAAAATCTTCTCTACTCCCAAACATTTGGGAGAAAAACCAAATGCATGGTTATTATGTCCATGAATCCCCTTACCAAAATTGTGAAATTCATTGTGCCTTGCTGGTCAGGGAAATATGGGCTGATTTAAATGCCTCAAACTTCATTTTTCTTTCTGTTGTAATTGAATGGGAATTGTATGCATATTAAAAAAGATCATAAAGCTGTGAACAAAAGACTCCAGGAAGAGGCTTAAATGCAGATATGAGACTCCCTGACAGGTCTGTGTATGGGCTATAGTACTCGAGTGACCTTTAAGGCCTTTGGGCCTCTTGTTCTCAAGAACCACTGGGCCAGAAAAGTTCCAATTTACATTGAAGCTTCCTGACATACTGCAGATTCAAGTTTGTTAAAATCATGCCCCCCCCCCCCCCCCCCCCCCCCAAAGGGGTAGGGTGGGACCACAATAGGGGATCAAAATTTATAAATATATAGGAAAAAATCTATAAAATTCTTCTTCTCCGGAACCTCAGGGCCAATTTCAGTCAAACTAGGTACAAATCATCCATGAGTGAAGGGGATTCAAAGAATGACCATGCCCCCATCAAAGGGAAGATAATCTCAAAAGTGCAAAAATAGGATTGGGTCATTGAAAACCTTGTTCCCAAGAACCACTGGGCCAGAAGAGTTCCAATTTACATTACAGCTTCTTGCCATAATGAAGATTCAAGTTTTGTTTTCATTCATGGCTGCCAGGGGTAATGTGGGGTCCTACAGGGGATCAAAGTTTTATATGTGAAATATAATGATGAAAATACATAAAAAAAAATTTTCTCAAGAACCACAGCTTTCTAACATAGTTTGTTAAAACATGGCCCTTGGGGGTAGAGTGGGGCTACAGTAGGGGATCAAAGTTTTACATGCAAATATATAGTGAAAATCTTTAATATGGGCCAAGGTGACTCAGGTGAGCGATGTGGCCCATGGACATCTTGTTTCTCTAAATAATATTAATGAATAATTTATGCTTGTACTTGTAGCATTGAGATTGTAATTTCCAAAATCTAATACTTTGTAATTTTTAGACTTTTGTAGCAATTTTTGTTGTTTAGTGCTGTTAATACATTTCACAAGTGATAATGCATTTTGGATCATTAAAGTCAGTACATGTAAATTACCTCTTGTCTCCAGTGAGACGTGTTTTGTTTTTGTTTAAAATGCAGTCAAATCTGTATGTACAAGTTTATTATAGAAATTAAAAGCAACAAATTGTTGAATTGCATTTAGCATTTATTTTCAGCTTACAATTTGTTTTCGGTATCTCTTGTCGCTAGTATCTATTAACAAATTCATATTTCATCTATTGAAAGAAACACATCTACATTAAGATTTTTGTAAAAGTTATGTATTAAAAGGTGGTGGTCATGATGCTGTTTGAATATAAGTATATTTTTATGCTATATCAAGTAATGTTTAATCCAGATCTTTTAACAATTTGTCAATAATCACTTTTTCAAAGACATTTATAAGATCGAAGAAACATATCATATGCTCTTATCATTTCATTAATTATTGATTTCGTTGGTTTTCTGAATGATACGGAAGCCCATATTTTTTTTAAAATTTGAAATGACCAAGAATAACACTAGAACGTAGAATAAAGCTATTGAGGGAAAATTCACAATTTTCTATTATGATTTCTCAATTATAACAAGTTATCAGTTTGTTTTAACAAATTAATAGTTTGTTAACAAATTCATTATTTTTGATAACAGATTGATAATTTGTCATAACAAACAAAGTTAAGATACTGCTGTTGCCCTAATATGCTTCCGTTTAATTCAAATATGTTGTCTCTTTTAAATCATATATTGTGTCTTTTATTTTGATTGATTGATTTGGATAGTGAATTTCGAAATTCGAATTCCAAATTTCGAAATTTGAATCTGGAATGTTGAATAAACCTTATGGGTGTCTAGAATATTTATTTATATATATATATATACACACATACATATATATATAGATATATATATAGAGAGAGAGAGATATATATATATATAGAGATATATATATAAATAGGTGTCTCATGCACCCGTCAGATAGTACTGCAATTATATTTGAAGATTGTAGGACGCATTTTCTGAAAAGGAACCACCGAGTAATAATAAACCTTAATTATTTTAACCATGTTTCTTAATATCAAATTACTAAGTTTCCCCCATATTTTGAAATCAGGTTAGAAAATAATGTGTTAAAATAACTGGGAAATTTTACTAGTATCACTTAGGTCATTGTTAAGGCAAGGCATCCATCCTTGAGACGAAAGGGTAGACTATATATACCAAGTCTTTTCCATTTGTAACAGCTGATTGATTTCCTATCGACTTTCATGTCATGTCACTTCGCCAGCTTTAGCAATATTATGAATTCAACTTGTAGTGGTTATTACTTAAACGTAAACTATAATAATAATAACAATAATAATAATAAAGTATGACAATAGCAATATTGTATATACATGTTTATGACTATGAATGGCAGATCTATTGGTCTACAAAAAGTAAAGAATAGAATTTTAACAGACATTTGTGAAGGAGAGGCAAGTCTAAAAAGGAAGTTGACAAACTGGATGATTCTGTGTGTAAGAAAAATGCATCATAAATATAAAGCAATATAAGCTGCCAAAATTGCAATTTTTAATAGTGGCATTAAAAGCGGTTAAATGAACGTTGATATGATTGAAAAAAAGAACTGCATCGAATTTCCTCTCTTATGCATCGTTTACACACCTTTACGTGATGAAAAATATATTCCTCGACATTCCTTTTGACCCTAACAACGGCAGCTGATTAATCGTCGGCAACAATCCCGAAGATAACCAATGTTGACACGAATGATTCTGATCGGGTTGTATCTGGGTCATTAAAATATGGACGGCGAGGTGAGATAAATTCTAGTTACCATCATTATTTTGGCATTGTTAACGATGTTATATGTTTTTATATCTTTTTCGTCCCGAATCAGTCAAAGTCGGCTTTCTCACTCGCTTCGAAACTTTCGTGTCGGACATCTTTCGTGCTTACCGGAAATATGCGCTTGCGCATTTGATTTTGCCGAATGAGTTCAACTTCAGGTCATTGCATACGGAAATAATGTCGGAAAAATTTAGGTACGGGAAGACTTAATTTCAACTGTCGAACAATTTTTACATTTAATGCAAAAAATACAACATGTCAAAAGTTTAATCGATAAAATCAGGTATTAGAAGGCAGATGTTACGAAATTTCGATTAAACTTTAGGGACCCCAAAATAACAATTTTGACTGCTTATATTGCTTTAATAATGTCTGTATAAAATCTTGTATGAAATTATGTTTAGTATGTTTGATCAAGTTTGAAAACGGGGATTTTTAAAGTATAAATATCTGTACATGCATCGCACAACGTTGTAATACATCTGTAGACGTGTGGAAACGTCGTTATGACAGTCACTCATGTTGATGTTTTGTTGGAAAATCGTAGTGTGTGTGTGTGTGGTTTTAGATCGACATGCAGTGGCTATTGAAGTGATTCGTAGACTTTTTCACTTCCGTTCACCGAGTTCCCACAAGTTGTGACCACGTTAGGCACCACACCATCTAACTGAAATGCTGCTGCACTTTCTTCTGTTTTCATGACGACTGAGAAGTTTTTTTCCGAGGTGTTTAAACTGATGAGTACATTTGCCATTCCACTGAAGACGGTTTTGTTGTTTAGTGCCTGGTAGCTCTGGTCAGTTACCACGGCGCTCTTGTTCCCTGCAACTGATCCTACAGTAGTTCCCTTTCTCCTACAAATACGTTTGATGATAAACGTCGTGATGATAACGACAAATGTTGCAGCTGAGAAGATGGTGGATATCATCTGCCAGAACTCTTTATGTTTTTTCTCAGTGGTTTCTGGGGGGCTCAAATGGAGATAAGTGCTTAGGGATTGTCGAAGTGTTCTCAATGGTGCTTCTGAAAAAAATATGAACTGAATCTTTAATGAACTGTGTCTTTTACCATACTGCATATATCAACTATATAAATTTTTTCACGCACACACACACACGCATATATATATATATTATTATTATTATTATTATTATTATTAATTTGAAAAGTGTTAACATTTAGTAAATATATAATCTGTCGAATCCTAAGGAATGCACCTATTTTAACAGTCTCTTTGGAGAATAAGAGGCGTCACAGGCAATCATTGATGCTGATGTATAGGGTGTACAGCGTACCTGTTGTGACGGGGCATCCGTAAGAAACGTTACACAGAGGCTGCTCACACTCCATACACACGGCAGCACAGCCTTCTCCATACCGACCAGGGCTGCAATGGCTGCTACAATTGTTTCCGAAGTAACCAGGAAGACACTCTGAAGTTAACACAGTGCAATTATCATCACCAGATTGCCCAAAGGAGACAAACCCAGGGAATTTCTTACAAAATGGAGTCCAATATCACTTCTTAATGTTACGTACAAACTTCAGCGTGCATAGCAAAATATGGGTAGAATAAAAATGTTCTTAATCAATCGAAAGGGCTTCCTCAAGGATAGGTTTATTGGGGGAAAATATACGAATGATCTACGATATAATATATACTGCACAAGAAAAACATACCCTAGTACAGGGTTTAAACCTGACACTTGCCCACTCGTCAAATGCTAGTAAAATGTCGGATGGGCTCGTAAAATTGAAATGCAACTAGCCCACATGGCGAGTATATGAATCAGTGGTAATTCTTTTTAAAAATCTGACAGACAAGTAGTTTGTTTGGTGTAGAATTAAAGCATTTAGCTGATGTATTTGCAAAATCGGAAGAAATGGGTAGGTGCTGTACAGGTATATGTTTATGTACCCTATTATAGGGGATGTATAGGTATTACGTCAGTAAATAGGTAGGGTTGGGCTCATTTTACATAGATGTTCCTGAAAAATGCCCGCGATCAAGAGATTGCAATTAAAATTCCAAACAATATGACAATTGACAATAATAGGAAACGGCAGTTTAAACTTGAATAGAAAACAAATCGTCTGTTGTTGGAGGAAAGTAAGGGGGGATGGTTTGCACGTATTGTGTCGCACACGCGAATTCATCAGATTCCGCATTTACCAAAGTCTGGGTCAATTTGTGTGGATGAACCTGTGCCTGAGCCTCAGATCCAGGAGCCCACATGGCTAATGGTATAATTTTTTTTTATAAGTGTAAACCCTGTAGTATGTTTTTACTTGTCGATTTTGAAAAGGCATTTGACCCTACATCATGGGCATTTATTTACAATACCTTATTTTGAATTTTGCCCAGACCATATCAAATGAACAGTGTTCTGCAATAAGACCAAATTATGTGTTGTTCAAAATTGTGGGATTTTTTTTTCTAAATTCTTCGAAATCGGCAGTGTCGTTAAGGAATCTCCTTATTTATTCAGTCTTAGGACATATGATAAGACAAAACAAAAACATCAAATGTATTAAAGAGAAAAAAGTTTAATACAATATGCAGATGACACAGATCTCATGCCTCAGGAATCGAAGATTTGAGGGCATATAGTGTTTGGTCTGTGGCAAAAACTTGAACCGTGGTCATATCTTTTACACCATAAGAAATAGACCTTTCATATTTGGTATGTGTATTCCTTGTGACAAGACCTTTCCATTGACACCACAATCTTTGACCTGATGACCTTTACATTGACCTTTGATATACTTTTAGAAAATTCTCATATAAGCCATGTCTTTTAAATCGTAAAGATTTGCTTTTAAAAGATGAACAAATGAAAATTACTTCACGTTCTTGGTATCGGTATTGCTACAAAAGTTTCAGCTACAATGTCTTACTGTTCCACTTTGTGGTAATCCCTGGGTATCAGAGTTTCACGTGAACACACATTTTTATTATATGGATCAGAAAAAAATCTAAAACGTGCACTTGACTATTCAAAATTTTCAACTTTGAAACCTAATCTTTGCAAAACAAAAGCAGTTTCAACTGGCTTTGAAATTAATGCTAGAGATACTCTTCGTGTGGACACTGGATTACAATGGACAACAGAATCATTCACGGTTCTAGGCATATCATACTGCAAAAATGGAAAAGCTTAATTTCCTTAAAGTCTCCAGAAAGAAAGAGCCCACTGATCCAATAAAAAAAAAAAGGGTTCTCACTTGGGAAAAGTTACAACAGTAGAAAGTTTGTTTTTATCAAAATTTACACATTTTCATTTCTTTCCTACGACCAAGTTCGCAATAGATACAGCAGCTTGTAAGAACTGCGTTCTAATTGATATGGAGGAACGAAGTGGGTAAAATTTCCAGAAAAACAATACCATTGGATTTTTAAAACTGTAAAATAACAAATATAGAAACTGAATATATTATGTCTCTCAAGCTAACTTTGTTTTAGGGAGTCTTTACAACTAATTCTAGCGGCATTGTTGTAATGTTTTTGAAATTATGAGTGTAACATTACAAAATTATGTAATTTTGGACCTGCATATTGCAAAGAGCAATATTCACGCAAAACTCTTTTGGAAAGAAACTTGATTTCAATTTGCAGAATTTCTGAAAAATTTCCAGTCGAAACATTTTCGTATCTTGTTTGAACTCTTGTAGTATAACAATGAAATAAAGATTCAAAATAAATACATATTTTGCAAGTCATTATATGACTATGGTTAATCTATCGAGCGGAGTTCGAACTCGCGACCCTCCGGTTACGAAGCGAAAGGTGAGCTACGAGGGCGAGTAAACCTAACTAATTTCCGGTTGAGATCCATCACTTTTTTTTTTCGATGTAAATGCCCTCTTGTGTGATGCACTTAGACCAACGGTGTTCAAGTGCCATCAGCCCAGAACTGAAAAACTCGAGGTCCTTTCCTTTGATCCACTCCTCAATTGCCGTCACGACTACTTCGTCAGACCGGAAATGATATCCTTTTTCAAGTTTGGGAATAGGAAGAAATCACTAGGAGCTCGGTCAGGCGAATAGGTAGAATGTGTTATTAATTCACGCCCGTTTCGCTCTACAGCATCCATTGCAACTTTGCAAGTGTAGACTCTCGCGTTGTCCTGTAGCGGCAAAACACCTCTAGAGAGTTTATCTCTGCGTTTTTCACGGATGACAGTTCTCAGCTGGTCTAGCAAGTTTTCATAGTACACTCCACATATTGAACATCTCTTGGGTAAAAGTTCCAACATAAAATCGCCTTTTGCGTCCCAAAATACTGTGACCATCACCTTGCCAGCAGATGGTTGCGTCTTGAACATTTTTGGCCTCGGGGACCCCAACCCTACCCACTGACAATCTGAGCTTTATTCTCTGGCTCATAATAATGAACCCAAGTCTCATCTACAGTCAACAGACGCAAAAGAAAATCATCTTTTGACCAAATACGCTTCAACAAGGCGCTGCATACTGATGCTCTGGTTGCATAGTACACTTGGCTCATTGCTAAGGGATTTGGGGGACCCAATGGGCTATTAGCTTCCGCACACCTAAACGATCATGTAAGATTGTTGAAACACTACCATGTGAAATGCCTAATGCCTTCGCTATTTCTTCCACCTGAATTCGCCTATCAGAGTATACCAGATCCCGAACTTTGTTAGACATTTCTTCTTTGGTGGCATCCAGAGGGCGTCCAGACCGGTACCTGGCTTCATCTACTAAAGACGTTCTACCGCGTTTGAATTCCCATACTCAAAATTTAACCTGAGTATAAGATAGTGCAGAAGACCCATAAACATCGGCTAACTCGCCGTGTATTTCCTTGCCTGTTTTACCTTTTAAATACAAGTACCGAATTACAGAACAGCACTCAACTTTAGATGAAAAGTATGCCTTTGCATCACTAGCCATGTTTGACATTAAATATCTTAAAAACTGGACGCCACCAGACAACTGAAAAATTTTGAGTGTGGCGGAAAATAATAAACAATCAATCAATCAATCTTATTAAAGAGACACTACAGCTCATTTTGCTCCAAGATCGTAAAACAACAATTTTCCCAGAGCTTTCTCTTATTTTGTTGCTTAGTTGAATGTATAAACTTTGCAAAAAATTACACCCTATAACAAATTAATGATCGAAGTGTACACAAATCGCCGAGTAGGTGTTTATTTGTGAATAGGTGATAATGACGAGAAGCTTCAAAAGGTGTGTATATCCAAAAGTTTGTTTTATGCAAATTAGGGTTGCAGATATAGTTGGTAATCATAAATATGTAATTTAAGTTATCACAAACATCGAAAATTAATCCACACGAAACCGTGTTCACTACAAAAACAACGAAATTTTCCCCCTGAAATTAAATACGTCAACAGTAGTACTTGATTTATTACATACACAAAGTATTTTCTAACATACACTCAAATAATTGATGATAGCTTTAATTTTTGAAAGATATCATTTCATTTTATGGGCGCACCGGTTCAATCAAAGATTTCTTCAGATAATTAATGATATCTTCAATTCTGAATTATTATGCGCATTAATTGAATTATTACTCTCTTCAACTGCATTGTGGCGCGAATCAATTCAATTGATATGGAGAATAATTAAATTATTGTCATCTTCAATTGAATTAATGATATCATTAAATTAAATTCGATTGATGCTCGCAATAGCGAAAACAACTTTGTAATTAAAGATACCTTCAACATATCCACAACTGAATTAATGACAGTCTCGGCAAAAAAAAATAGAAAAAAAAAACAAACAAAAAACAGCTTCGAGCATTGGCTAAATAAAAAAACCAAAACACCGTGGATTTAAAATTACCGGTCTTGAAAACTCCCGATGACACCAAAGACTTTCTTCGCCGGAGAAGTCGTGTGGTTATTGACGGAAAAATCATTGAATTTCCAATTCTATGTTATCTTAATTCCTGATGCAAATATTTTATGAACATGTCTGAACACAAACCAAAATGCATGTAATGATTGACAATGGACTATATACATTATTCTTAGTTTATGAATAAATTTTTTTTTATGATAGTTAAAATACACGTTCTTATCAAATACCTGTGAATCAAAACTTGCTAGAGCCATCGTAAGGTCGGAAAATATATTTGTAAGCGTCCTGAGATCATGGACTCAAAAGCAACAAAAACTCAAATAACATCAATTTGACACACTCACCATCTTGTTCAGAAATTGTCATTTAAAAAAAAAAATAATAATTTTAAAAAATTGTCTTTTCACACATATAAATTTCTTTGCACATAACCTCGCCCCCCAAAACCAGAGGAAGCAGGAAGTAATTGAATCAGTCAATAGGGTGTTGTGCTTCCTGAGTCAGTTGCTGTTGTTGATATAGGGCAACATGAGCCACTTTTAGCTGATAAACGTTAAGAGTGAGTCAGTACCAGGGCCTTCTGTTGCTGAACAATCTGTGCAACTTGAGGTATCATTTAATAACACGATTTTTTTCCTTCCTTTTACAATTTTACTCTAGGTACATTAGATCGATAATGTTTTTGTAGTGGAGGAGAGAACCCTGGTACAATGTACCCGGGAAGAGACCACCGACCTTCCGAAAGTGAACTGGCAAACTTTCTCACATATATCGGCGCGAGCGAGATTCGAACCCGCGCTGACTAGAGGTGAGAGGCCTTGTGATTTTGAGCGCTATGCTCTAACCACTCGGCCACAGAACCCCCCCCCCATTTTAATGAAGACTTTTTCTTCGCAGGAGGACAATGAGATTGAAGGGAAAGATGACGAATAGGATATTGACAGAAATTTAATATTATATGATATTATATGAAGTGGAATCTGATTGAATTTTTTTAATATGATTTTGTTGTTGATAATTGTTTTTATTTTCATTCTTGCTACAGGGAAACCATTTTTATGTTTTTGTAAGTTTAATTTGCTTGAATTAATATAAATATTAATCTTTTATAACTTCGATAGTAAAAATAACGTAAAATATAATGCGCCTCTATTAATCTTATCCTGTCAGCATTTAAAGTTTAATTGTAATTAGGAATGTTTTGAGAAATATGAGATTTAATATGGTTTATTTTTTAAAAGATTTGGTTTAATAAAATAACCATCGTTGGTTATGTTGGTTTTTCTACGTTGGTTTTTTTTTTTGTTTTTTGTTTTTTGAGTTCACACAATCCCCATCATGTCAAACCAACACTGTATTATTTTTAAACGTAACGTTTTGGTTACATATTTCTCTGCTTATTTTGATTAAATAATTGTAATAATGATTTATTTAAACAATAATATTTTCTTAATTCTAGCAATCATCACTAATTATTACATTTTGCGTTATTACATTTTGCGTCAAGTTTAACGCAAAATATCATAACGCAGAATGTAATGTTTGGAGTTTATTACATTTTGAGTTGTTATTACATTTCGCGTTGCTACATAGCATGTTTTTCTCTCCCCCCCCCCCCCCCCCCCCCCCCCCCCCCCCCATATGTCTCCAGACTCTGGACAACATTATCAAATTAAATTTTTGAGCAATCTGATAAAAGATTGGAACTTATTGTACAAACTATTATTTTTGGTTTTCCAGAAAAGGAACACGTGGTTTTAAACTTTATAATCATTTCAGTAAAAATACATATTCTAACATTCAATAAAAAAATGTCAACATTGTTTTGGAATGTTTATAAAATTACTACATTTGAGAAGAAAGCTTGATGGAAATAATATTTTATAATAAGATATGGCCTAGGTGGAAATGTCTTTTCAATGCATTATAACATTTTCTGGTTCATTATGTATATGCAAGTATGTTCTTAAACCAGTATGAGAGTGCGAGTAAAAGGTGTATATGTGTTTGTGTTAAATATGTTATTTGTATGAATAATCACTGATATTTGGTTTTTATTTCTTATTGTTGCACCCTTTGCTTGTCATAAGAGACGACTGAATGAGGCGGTCCTTCGGATGAGACCGCAAAACCCGAGGCCTTGTGTCAAAGCAGTTGTAGCACGGTAAAGATCCCTCCCTGCTCAAAGGCTGTAAGCGCCGAGCACAGGCCCAAAAGCCCTTCACCGGTAATGGTGACGTCTCCATACGAGTGAAAGATTCTCGAGAGGGGCCTTAAATAATATACAATCAATCAATATATTCTTGACATTTTTCTTCATCCCCTTCATTGTTTTGCAATCCTGTTTGATTGTTATTCTTCATAAATAATCATATCAACCATTTCTCAATTGTTTTTTTTCCCCTGTCATCAACACATCAAGAGATCATTAGCAATGGAGGAATTCACGACTGCTGCCACTAATCACGGCCGCCATAACTTGAATCCTCTTAGCGGGGCATTGGTATGCCTGGTTCCTTACTTTACGACATTTCCTCATCGAATTATGCACTGAGACTTTATTTCCTGTTTATAGATAACTTGTCACGATAATTTGTAAAACAGATTATCTTGAATTCGTTGAAATTTTACATCATTATTTAAGGAGGATTCCTCGTTAGAGACACATATTGATAGTGCCCGGATGATATAAGTATGTAAAGTATCGCATCCAATACACCAGAAAGATAAGAACGTCATATCAACCACTCGGAAATCAGACATTAGTTGTTATTGATCTATATATAACTTTGCCAAAGTACTCTACAAAAATTTTGAATTGCGAGGTTAAAGATTGAGTGATCTTGAGAAGTTATGAATTTTGTACATCAGAAAGAGAATCATTTCCTCATATGCTATGTGAGAATGATTCTCTTTCTGATATATACAATTTAGACCTTTTCAAGGTTATTCAATCTTTTCTAAATGAATATGGCCGTTTCTATGAGAATTTCTACTCTCTAACTACAATTCAATATCGATGTATGTACTACCTGAACACTCTGTAAACACATGTAATATTCATGTACATGTATTTCTTATTCATATTCATTTATTCATAATGTACGGCAAATTTATAATATATACAGGTAGATATTGTAATACTCCTAGGTTTTTGAACCTGTGCAAAAACAATATAACATACAGTAACAATTAGTAGATGGACGAATAAGTTTTTTTTTTTGTTTTTTTTTTTAAATTATCTATAGCGAAAGCGCTGGAGATAAAAGTTTCAGTATCGAGTTTGAATTTTTGCTTTATCTATCTATCAATCGATATAGATAGATAGATCGATAGATAGAGTGAGTGAGAAAATATACCACTTTTGCATTGAAATATCCAATTGTTTGCATGGCAGACATAGACACTTGTATTCCTTGTCTAAAGAGTCTGTGTAGCTGTTATCCATTTCAATTCGGATTGTGCCAGTTGTTTTTAAATGATACATTATAGTGTACAAGACGAAAATGACGCCGAATTTTTATCTCTTGATCATCAGATCGATTCTACAGAGTGTGTGTATATAAAAATCAGCAAACACATATTAACGTACAAGTATGAGTATTCCCACTTCTGATTTTTTAAATTTTCTATAGGAAGTCTCTTTTATAAAGATATCAATCATTGCCGTCATAAAAATAAACCAAAATCCCACTGAACTTCTGAAAGAAGAATATTATTGAATTACTTGTACTGCAGTCTTTGGCTGTGTCGTTCCACTTGTAACCATTGCAGCATTCAAACTTTCCACTTTTTCTACAACATTAATATGCAATAACGTCATCATTGTACAATATCTAGCGATATATCTGTCGTGAATAACTTAAGAAGTTGCAGTATAATTATATTACAATAATCATGTGAACATAAACATTGGGTTGATTACGTTCCAAATATGAAAATTTCTGAAAAATTTCTGAAATTCATTTCCCGTAACTTGACCATTCTCACTTGATTTAATTCCATTTTTCATGAGGCAATTTCGGTTTGTACTTGGCTGCTCGAGCAATCGAATGGAGAGAATTTCAACCTTTTGACGTACATGTATTGTGACATTTGAACTCTATCCGACACTGACCCTGCTCTCTACAAGAGTTAGTGTAGTAGCAACATGGCGTTATTGTACTGATACTGAGCATTTGTCAGTTTTTCAACGATGGATGTGATGTTATAGAGCTATTACTTCTTCAAGCCACGTAATGTTTATGCTTGTAAGTCAGTAATCACTGAATTCAACACCATCATCATCACGTTTGCACATCATTCGTTTATATCGGAACTCACTAAAGTACAAAACCTAGCATGGTTTATAATATCCGGATTGCCATCCAATGCCAGGTCAATAATATGACACCCCCACCCCTACCCCCAATAAAATAAAATTATTCCAATTTTACAAGAACCATGTCACTGAGAAAGCAATCCGGGTATATATAGTACACTGACCAAAATGCATTTTTATCACAAGGCAAAATGAAAGAAATGCAGTCACATGTTTTTAAGTAAACACTGATGTTATATTCATACAATCCGAGTGCTGCATATACACATGAGCAAATAAACTCTGCAAAATTGAGATCACATGATCAGTAACATGTTATTTTCATCCTTCAGTAATTTATGTTATGTACCAGTATATAATGGTGTGCAAGCTCACAACACATCCTGATTCGGTGATAAGAACAGTTACCCTATGGTAGTACAGAAAATGTACATTTATATCAATACGTCATCCTGTGATATGAAATCAATATCATACACTACCATTAAAGTGATGAATCCACATTAAAGTAGACTTCAAAAGAAAGTGGTCAGACACCCATAAATGCTAAATATGAAAAAAATTATTTGGTACCTACCGCTTGAAAAGGAAAAAAAAAGATTAACTAAAATGCAAAAAAAATCTATCCATACCAAAATACCCATGGTTCATTCTCTTTGAATGATTATCCATACAATTCAAAATTCAAACAATGCATACATATACATGTTTACGTAACCGTAATATGTTAATTCATAAAAATTGCAATACCTACAACCTAATCATAGAATGTACAATTATGTCGGGGGGGGGGGGGGGGGGGGGGGGCTTTTGTTGCACTAATTTTTGTGTTTTAGCATTTAATGCTTCCCATGGTAACCACATACAATTTTGAGCAGATTCACCAGAAAATGAACATGGTATCCCTTTGAATGACACGAAGTTCTTTGTCCAAGGACCCGTTTCACATTGTACAATGTTCCAGAGTCTGTCATAGAATTAATTTCAACTCACAAAGGATCCTGATGGTCCGAAATCTCTATACCGAAGAGATTTCTTCCGGGTACGGCGAAGTTACACTCGTTTTGGTGGCACCAGTGGCTTAGGACCACTCTCTTCTGAATGTTCTTCTAGTAGACCTTCCTGGGGTTCCTTACGCAAAAGGGTCCTTGACTGCAAGATCCTGAAGGTCAAGCTCCTGGTTTGGTCGAGTTTCTGTCTGTGTGTGTGCGTGTTCTTCGGAGGATGTAAGTGACACAGTGGTACGAGTTACAGTTGGTCCATGAATAAGCCTGCGGTGACGGTGCACGTACATAGGCCATCTTCAATCTGTTGACCTGGACAAGTTCACTCTATACCTTTCCTGTAGTCTGATCTTGGATCATCACACGAGAGTCGAAGCACACTGTATGAACTAGGTAGCGTCCAGAAAATTTGGCTTGAAGTTTGTGTGCCTGTCCTACTGCGGGTACTGATAAATAGACAAAATCTCGTCTTCTTGTCTTCAAGGTGCAGAGGAACGGAGTTAAGGTTTGCTCTGGCAACCATAGTTTCCTTATTAGAGTCTATGTTGTTCTTTACCTCTGTACTGATTGTATGGGGGTTGTATCATTTACTCCTGACAGTCCTTTGGTAAACGTTGCAAGTTAGAATCAAGTGACACTGGCGAAAAAGGAAATCTTGGGTCTATGTCTTAGCACCACTTCAAATGGTGAATATCCTAGAGTAGAGTTAATGCTCTGATTGATGGCAAACACTATGGAAAGTAGTTTTTCGTCCCCGTTCCGTTTCTGCTTGCCCACATAAGGAGTAAGGCATTCTTCTAATATTCTGTGTAATCGTTCACATGCACCGAGGCAGTGATGGGCAAAACTAGGAGTAAACTGCTGAGATATGCCTAACAACCTATACACTTGTATAGTATGTGACATGTGCAATACATTCTAATCCTTGACCGCTGATCATAGTGTCACACCCACCAAATGTATTAAACAGTTGGTATAAGGCAGAAAGAGGCGTCTTTGGCTGAGATAGGTTCAGCAAAACAAAACTTTGCTATACTTGCAAGTTGCAGTAAAATTGTAGGCATTGCCCTTGTATGAAACAGGCAATGGTCCTTGCAGGTTAATTTGTCATACGTCAAAGGGTATACACGGAGTTGGATAAGACACAATATTCGCTTTTGTCTTTGCTTGGGTCATTTTCCATCTTTGACAAACGTGGCAAGATTTATAAAGTCACTTATAGCTGACCTTTTTTTTGGAAAATGGCAATGTTCTTTGATAAGGTTCAATGTGTCATTTATTCCACCATGAACTCCCACAGATGAGTCTTGATATAACTCCAGTACTGATTTAATTAGACTCTGAGGAATAATGAGTTGGTAGTTTTTAAGGCGGTTAAACGCTTTGCTTTGGCTACTCTGGAGTGAAATAAAGTGTCATCTTGTACTACGTAATCTGTAACTTTACGAGGGTTGTTCGATATGTAATGTGTATTGTACGATATCTCAAAAGCATTCGACTCAAATAGTGAAATGAACATTACATCCCTTCAAAGTATTCTCCGCGGTTTGAAATACATAATTTTAATCTCTGAATCCATTTCTGAAATGAGTCAGGGTACGCTGATTTAGGTAGACTTCTGAGGCACTGACTGATGGCTGAGCGAAGGGCTTGTCGAGACTCGTAACGACGACCAGACAAGAACGTTTTAAGTTTTGGAAAAAGGAAAAATTCGCAGGGGGCTAGATCTGGAGAGCATGGTGGGTGTGGCAAGATGGTAACCTTCTTCCACTTCAAAAACTGCTTCACAAGCTCAGATGTATGTGATGGAGCATCATCATAAATCAGACGAACATGCCTAAATCCTCACACAGGTCGTCGTTCATGATAATATTTCTTGAGCTTTATTAGAACAACATCTCGGTAATACCGACCTGTAACATTTTTGCCCTTCGGCAATGGAATTTGTACGGCTATACCATCACATGAGAAGTATATGGAATAAAGAACCTTCTTTGTGCTTATGGTTCTTTTGGCAACTACAGGCCTTCTAACGTGTTTAGTTAGCCATATTTCGTTTCCAATTTTTCTTACTGGTTCGAAATAGTAAACCCATGTTTGCAAATTGTCTTTGGTTGAATTTGGGAAACATTTTGAGCAATTACTTAGCGGTTTGTACTCGTACCTGTTTTTGGTCACCTATCAATATATGCGTATCCATCTGGCAGAAATCTTTCGTACTTTCAAAATACTCTTCAAAATGAAATGCACCTGTGATAGCGATATATCAACAACTTTGGCAATATCACGTGCCGTGCACCTGCCATCACTTTCAATTATATCCCTGACTTTTGAGACATTTGCCTTGCCTGTTACAGTCCCATGTCGGCCAGATTTTGCTGCATCTTTGACAGACTCTATGCCACTCGGATATTTCTTTCTCCACCTACGAATTGCCTCATAAGATACCTTATCAGACCCATAAATTTCCCCCAATTCAGTAAAAATCTGCATTACCGGCTTTCCAACCATTTTTACAACAGTGGTCAATGACAGGCTCTGTTGAAATTACTATAAGTTTAAAACTATGTGGAGGGGAAGACTCCTATTTATACCGTTGGAAAGGTATTGGATAAAACTATTCAGGAGTATTATCATCCACGAAATCGTGCAAAGCGTTATCGCGCTGTGGGACAATACACATTACATATCGAACAGCACTCCTAAAACGATTTTACGGGCTGATTTTTCGTGACAAGGGTAGCTTGTCATTGCAGGTAATGAAGAATTAAACGCAGATCTGGGTCAGGTTGCTGTAATTTGGCAATACTAGACAAAGAAAGGTCCGTTTTGGCCAAGAGTTCCAGTGCTTCCTCCTAAACAGGTCCGTTTGGCACTCTTTCTGAGGCTTCAGTCTCTACACTCACAGATATAACATGATCTGGAACTGCTTGATTACTAACATTTGTAACATTAGAGTTTGTCTGAATCACATCAGAATGTTGTCAAGCACCAAAGGTTACAACTATCTAAGTGTACATTTTTATCACCAACAGTAGTGTCAATATCAATTGGATTGGCATTATGAATATTAAATAATATTTATTAACTTATAACAAGACCACTGTACTTGTCCTGAACAAGCGTACTGTGTGAACTATATATACTACAAAGTATCATGACTAGTGGCTCAGACATGAATACCGTATAACGGGTATTTTCTGTGGTTGGAAATTTTTGCGATTTGATCCGTAAATGGTAGCAAATTATATTCTGCGTTTTCAATTTCTGCGGTTGTATTATATATATTTTGCGATTGTCATTTTTGCGGATTTTTCCCATCCGCAAAAAATGAACAACTGCAGAAAATACCCGTTATACGGTATGTGGAGATCACCCTGAATTAACAAATTTAGGAATCTTTTTGTGATACTACAGATCGTCTTTTTAAAACTTACAATATTATACAATAATATAAACAGAAATGTTACAAACCCTTCAATACCTGTAGGCCCGATACATACCTTAAACATTTCAACGCGGCTGAACTTTCGAAATGCAAAGACCAAATGATTGTCATAAGAGTTACTGTAAAAGAAACGGCCATATCGATGAAATATTTCCACGTGAAAGTAAATCACTAACAAAAGAGGAGGTTGATTCCAGAATAGAAATATTTCCTCTTTATTTCCTTTTAACGGGAAAAGTGTTTTATATGGCTACGAATATATGAAGTAAAATCTGATACTGAGATGAATTACTTCCATGTGAAAATAAAAAATTAACAAAAGAGGAAGTTGGTGGGTCAAATACACAGGCACCGTTTCTGGAAATAATTATGACATTGGTATTCTAATAATAGCACAAAGTACTTAACTAGAGGTAACTTCGAGTGGAGAACTACAGTTTCTAAAGTTGAACTACAGTTAGTCCGATCAAATTTGAAACAATATACCCTATTGCTTATTTGCTCAAAATTCAAAATAATGCTCTAAAGAATAAAATATAGGAACGCAAAATTGACATTTAGTGTCAATTATTAGAGTTATCTCACCTTGTCATATTTAAAAAAAAATAAACCAAAAACACACGGTGATCAATGCTTTTTCCCAAAATGTATGTAACCATGTGTCTTCTCCCCCTTCTGCACCCACTTTAAAGTTTTGGTATCACATGTGTAGTGGTTTGGGTTGGACCGTGGATAATTATCAATGTTCAAGAAATCCTCTGAAACTTTCCCAAATATCATAGACATGATATTGATTAATTGTTGTTTTCCGCCACATTCAACAATTTTTCAGTTATCTGGTGGCGTCCAGTTTTTATTGGTGGAGGAAAGAACCCAGATACAATGTACCCGGGAAGAGATCACCGACCTTCCGAAAGTAAGCTGGCAAACTTCCTCACATATCGGCGCGAGAATCGAACCCGTGCCGACTATAGGTGAGAGGCCTTGTAATTTTCAGCACGATACTCTAACCACTCGGCCACGGAGGCCCCTTCAGATATGTGCAGTCAGGACTATTTATATATTTATGTTGAAAGCTATGTTTCCAACTATCAAGCATTCTATTGTTCGAGGAAAACAAAATAATGAAAGAAAAGTATTAAGCGGGTTAGAGACCTCACATTTGAAGTTCCTGAGAAGTATGAAATGGGCTTTGAATACATACACACGTGTCTTTCAAAACTGTGGAATATATTAGCAAGTACAAATGAAACACTGAAAATAAGTCAGATGTCCTTTGAAAAATTTAAAGGAAATTCTGTTATAATGGAGCTTACAATAAGCAGTAGAGGTTTTATTGAACAATCAGTGGCTGATAAATCAGTTGATCTGTCACATTTCACATCACCAACAACATACGGTTTACATAATCTGCAATATATGGAATATTTGGAGCTTTGCAGACAGTGTCTTTCTGTCACGGATCATAGATTGATGGTGAAACCCATATTTTCTCCAGCATTAAAAAGGCTGTCAAAGAAATATTTATATGTCATGAAAATTCAAAAAACATACATAAGACATTGACTGTTTAAGAGTAGTTCCTTTAAACTTCAAATAGAGTATCTGCGTAAAGTGTTCTAATTACAAAGGAGTAAGAAAGATACCATTTCATTGAAACATTTTCAGCTGTTTAGAAGGAAAACATTGACTCAAATTCTAAGAGCACTTGCCAACTGTAATACAAGATATGACGAAACTGATCCCTAACTTAAGTCCGAACCAACTTACTCTTGTTGCAGTGTAGAGTTCCTAGGGGCATGAGATTGCCAGAAGACGTCATAAGTATGACACTACCATGTACAACAGAAATCCCTCCGCTCATAAAGATATCATAGCAAGTGCTGGAGCAGCCTGCCTTCGGAGAGTTTTTTGTATCTATACAAATTTGCCATAAAACAGAGACCAGGGATAATTCCAGAGATGATGGAATGGATGGGATCGATTGTTTTATTAATTTCGGCCACACTCAACAATTTTTCAGTTATCTGGTGGCATCCAGTTTTTGTAGGTGGAGGAGAAAACCAAGATACAATGTTCCCGGGAAGAGACCACCGACCTTCCGAAGGTAAACTGGAAAACTTTCTCACATATATCGGCGCGAGCGAGAATCGAACCCGCGCCAACTAGAGGTGAGAGGCCTTGTGATTTTGAGCGCAATGCTGTAACCACTCGGCCACGGAGGCCCCCATTAGAATGGATGAGAAAAGAATCCATCCAGTCAAATATTTCTGCTGAAGACTTATATGGGGGCGTAATTCTTGTCGAATTGTCTATTCAAGAAGATTTGCAAAATGTAAATAAAGGTAAGAAAAGCACAATCTATGGACTAGCAGATGGTGAGCTTGATGTTATGTTAATGCATAGTATCAATGAAGGAAAACTAGAAAATAACCTTGTCAACCATGTAATGTAATATCTCATTGGTCATCTGCAAATTATCCACCTGTGCAAGCTTGTCCTATTGTAATATTTGTTTCCACATAGAAATGTATTGATGCTTTGTATGAGTGGTAGATTTAAGCCAATTTACAGTTGCATAGATGGGTCCAACAACCATCAGACATTTCTTAAAATGCACTTTCTTGAAAATGATGCATTATCTACAGAAATGGTTGCCGTGCGTTACAAGAACCCAACACGAAAAATTATTTTCATTATGGATTCATGTCAACTGCCCAACGGTGTACTTAGTAGTGCTATTCAAAATCATCACCAAATGATATTGACTGTGGGTAGGAAACGATACAAAGGCAATTGTCAATAGATGCTTTCAAATGGAATCAAGATTACGATGGATTTAAAATTCATCTCAAGTTGTCACAAGACACATTTTCCCAAATAATGCACACACACACACACACACACACACACACACACACACAATGAGAAACAAATTGACGTCTCAAACTACGGACACTGAAAAGCAGCAATACTCTTGGCGAAGCTGGGAAGGCTGCATTGAGTGAAGCTACAGAGCTCTTGGATCATTCCGGTGGTTTGGTTTCCCTTTTCACAGACCAGCGACCTGTAAAAGACATGAGTGATCCCAGATTGAATCAGTAAAAGGAATCATACAGTTGGTTTAAGTCATGGGAAAAAGTTTGTTTTCAAAGTGACACGACTGCTAAACGAAACAAAAGTTTGATTGTCATGAAAACCAGAGAGGACCTTGACTTTATATATTATGATAATGTGTCATTGGTTAAATTCTGCATCGAAGAAGATCGCAGTGAAATTGTGAAATTGTTCATATATATATATATATATATATATATATATATAATTTATTTTGTACACAATGCAAATCATATCAAGGTACTTTAGTATGTTTAACATGTTAACCAGTTACCTATGAAATAATTCTGACATAGCCCTTATTTCATTTCCTGAGTTTTTATAGACAATTGAAGTCACGCTCATCATCATCTTGGTACCTCACATACCAGAAAATGTTTTAAAGAATACATGTATATATGTCTTTAAAAGGAATATTTCAGTAGTCTAAATTACTCATTTATCCAGGCATTTTGCTAAGGAACAATTTTCTGATTAATGAGGCTCCATTAAATATTCTTGACCTGTAGTGAATATGTACACCAAATTCTTATACCAAAATGTGCTATGTATATTGGAGTATACAACAATCATTGTACCTGAAGATATGTGAAGAGTGCTTATTATCATACAAGTGTCTTGTACTCGTGTATGATCAATAGATTGATATGTGACTGGTGTGGTTATGCCTGGTCACCAGCTGTGAGTGAAGTATTACAAATTTAGGCCTATGCATAGCGCTCAGGACCGTAGCAGTGAGGGTTCTTTAACGTGCCAACGCCTGCCGCGACACGGGACCTCCGTTTTTATGGCCATATCCGAAAGACCCGTGATTCTACCTTCTAAATGTCAAGTGTTTAGCTAAGGACCAATTACTACCTATGTTTACGACTTGGGTTTGACGCGGTCATGGCACGAATGGGGCTCAAACTCACGACCTCCCGGTTATGAAGCGAACGCCCTAGCCACTGAGCTACCGTGACCGGTTCTGCAAACTGAGTATGTTCTCTTCATCATAAATATTCACTTAATTATAAATACATTTTTTAATTTTGCATATATATCAGATGAAATAAAATATTAAGATATAATCAAGTGAATTTATGACCCATATGACAATAAATTTTGAGGTTCATTTATATATTCCACTATTGATAAATTCGTGTATTCATGAATTCTACAACATATATAATTATGTATAAATTATACTCGCATGTCAATTAATTGTGTCAGCCTTCATTCACAACACTTCTTACAATACCAGTCTTCATGATCTTTGACCGTTTGATACGTATTTTCATTTAGACACATTCTGTCACATCACAGGTCACACAGAAGTCATTCGATTGCATTACTGTTTATACGACCACAGTTGGAACATACAGTTTTGTCACTCTCAGCATGGTCTGCAGATGCTTATTCGTGTGCGTTTCTTTCCTTCGTAGAGCAGAGTGGTTTGGTTTTCCTTCTTCTCCCCAATGTTTTCCTGCTCCACTCGGTTGAAGCATTACTGCACTGAGCAACTGACTGGGTTGATGCAATAATGCACTAGACTTTACATCTGTTGGTGCATTGCTAGACTCAACATCAGAGACAGGGGCCTCTTTTACCAGCAACTCAGATTCTACATAACATGGTATTTCTCAATCTGAAAGAGCAATAATTTTGGTATACATACACTGAATGTAATAAAGTAGACCATCAACCATTGATCCTTTTCATTGATACTTGTAACAAGTATGCTTTACAAATATGGAGACGATCCTTTTTTTGGTAAAATTTTTGAAAGTTGCATATCCTGTGTCACGAGGGGCCGAGTGGTTACAGCATTGCGCTCAAAATCACAAGGTTTCTCACCTCTTGTCGGCGCGGGTTCGATTCTCGCTCGCGCCGATATATGTGAGAAAGTTTTCCAGTTTACTTTCGAAAGGTCGGTGGTCTCTTTCCGGGTACATTGTATCTGGGTTCTCTCCTCCACCAATAAAAAACTGAATGCCACCAGATAACTGAAAAATTGTTGAGTGTGGCGGAAAACAACTACCAATCAATCCTATGTCAGGTATTAAAGACTGTAGTTTTAGATGTGTTCGTTGCTTTCCTTCAGTCATCATTAAATGATGTTGGCCATAGAAATTTTGTAGCTACTCTCTTCTGAACCACGTAGTGCTTCTGTGACTCTTTTCCTTAAAGCTTCTGTTTTCTGAATGATCTGATCATATCCTTCCTAAATTGATTCTCTGCAACACGACAAAATCTCCAAATTAAATCACAGTCAAGTTCATTTCACATACTCTTCACTAAAATCAAAGTCTGCAGAAGGTGTTTGTATTTTTTTAAAAAAACAAATCCCTCAGTTTTAAGAGTTCTCCTTGTACAAGATTGAAAACATTGGGATCTCGTATATCAAATAAAGTTGATACTTTATTTTGTCCACGTCAATGAAAAATTCTAACACACTATCCTTAACATTTGTTAAACTCTGTGAAACGTTTCGCAGTCCTCCAATACATGGTGCGATACAATGTCCAGCACTTTACAAATAGTTATCCTGAGGAAATCTATGAATACAGTCCTCAGTAAATGATCTACATTCATCATACTCGGTGAAAGTGTACAGTTCAGTGTAATATTTCGCCCACATTTCTGAATTAGGATGTTTTCCTCCACTTGTGTTCCACATATATTTTTGGGTAGTTTGTAATAAAGTTTTTAGATAGTGGTGTTCATCCTTTTCATGGTTTTCAATGAGAGCATTCAATGTTTTACATAGAATTTGTTTTGTTCATCTCTAAGTGCACATTTTGTATGGTTGGATCTTGCCTGGGTCTGTTGGACACTGTGTTTGTCGCTCTACTGTGACATCCTTTGAAGAAACATCAGAAGTAACATCTGTACACAGTCTATCAATTTCCTGAATTTCATCCAAATCGAAATTTGACATCGCAGAGTTTGACGACAAGTCATAACTTTCAAATTCAGTAATCAAGTCTTCTTCCAGTGAATTTGAGATATCGCAGATTCCAAGTTAGGAAGAAACGGAAATGATTGGATGCCATAAAAATCAAATCTATCTGGTTGTAAAACATTACAGGACTGAAAGTTAAAAGTTTTTTCTGCTTAACATGCCTACTTTTAAAAATATTAAAACAATCGAGTTCAACTCTACCAATGAAAAAAAAAGCCTTGTGCTTTATGTATAGTTATAACAAATGACACAACCAATGGACTTTATTGTGTATTTGCTACAATCTTATCCTCAACAGAGTTATAAATAGTGAACTTTTTTTTTAAATATCTGTCACTGTGTCACTGAATTTCACGGTGACATCGTCTTTGGTAACATTTGAAACTCTTTCGTGAAGATCCGGGTTAGCAGAGATCCTCAGTACCCCTTGCTTGTCGTGAGAGGCGACTAAATGAGGCAGTCCTTCAGATGAGACCACAAAAACCGAGGCCCCGTGTCACAGCAGGTGTGGCACGATAAAGATCCCTCCCTGCTCAAAGGCTGTAAGTGAAGCATAGGCCTAAATTCTGCAGCTCTTCATTGGCAATGGTGATGTCTCCGTATGAGTGAAAAATTCTCGAGCGGGGCATTAAACAATATACAACCAACCCTATATATTCACATGCAAGGCTTTGATCCCCTATAGTGACCCCACCCTACCACTGAGGGCCATGATCTAACAAACTTTAATCTGCACTGTGTCAGGAAGCTTCTATGTAACCTAAACTTTTCTGATATATTTTTTCATATGGAGACGTCTTGGGGCGGACCACAAAAACCGAGGCCCCGTGGCACAGCAGGTGTGGCACGCTAAAGATCCTTCCCTGCTTATAGGCCATAAGTGCCGAGCATAGGCCTAAATACTGCAGCCCTCCACCGGCAATGGTGACGTCTCCATATGAGTGAAAAATTCTTGAGCGGGACGTTAAGCAATCAACCAATCAATCAATCTTCCGTGAAGGTCATTCACCAGGGTACTGCTCAAATTCTTAACAAGACAGTTTTCTTTCAGATGCAAAATTTTGTCTATGGAGAGCTTCTCTAGCATGTTGCTATTTCCGTCATCTTTTGCATTAAAAGTTTTCATATTCTTTGGTTAATCTATTACGAGGCATTGTATATTCTTGTCAAAAAATTGGAAGACACTTAATTTTTGGCGACAATCTACAAGTCATCATGTTGATTTAACTACAACCAAAAGTGGAAAAAAGATGTCGTTCAGAGCATAAAGCTGAAGACATATTGAGTTAAATACGTAATTTAATTGTTAAAACCAGCGACATATTGACTTCTTGATATCGACATGTTGATGTCTAGTGAACAAGACAAAGCACTTAAACGTTTCCGTAATTAACATGATAACATAGTGCGAAGGGGCGTTGTGTATAAGCACGATAACGCGACGGCGTGTTGTGCATTGTCGCAATAGCGGAACGGCGTGTTGTGTATCGGCGTAACAGAGATAGATAGATTGATTGATTATTTATTGCTTTCCGCCACATTCAACAATTTTTCAGTTATCTGGTGGCGTCCAGTTTTTGTTGGTGGAGGAGAGAACCCAGATACAATGTACCTGGGAAGAGAACACCGACCTTCCGCAAGTAAACTGGCAAACTTGCTCACATAACGCCGCGGCCAAGATTCGAACACGCGCCGACAGAGGTGAGAGGCTTTGTGATTTTGAGCCCGATGCTCTAACCACTCGGCCACGGAGGCCCCGCAACAGAAATAGAGAAAACAACAATTTGTGCAAGGTAATCGGTCGATTGTTTGAAATATTCAATACGGAAGTCAGTGGGCCAAAGGTCAAAAGGAAACAATTTTTATGGTAGATACATTTAAACATTCGTAACTAATCAGTCTTTGGAACTGAATTCTTACTTTTATGATCTTATAAAACCTAATCTACCATCAACACCCAGAAAACCGAGGCCACAACCTTTCCAGATAATGGAACAGTCTTTGCCTTCCTTGGCGTGGGTGAACCAGAGCGCTTCCATTGTTCAGACTTTTATTTAGCCTCTAGGGTGAAATATGGACCCACGTTTCATCCATAATAACAAATCTTTGAAGAAAGTTAGCAGGATCTACCTCTAAAAGTTTTAGGTTTGCACGCGACAAAGTGCGTCTGGTGTGCTTCTGAGCAACTGTCAGAACAGCCCGAAAGCTTTTTCATTGCAAGATCCTCTGTCAGAATGAAATGTACTCTTTCCTGTGGAATGCCAACTGCACTGGCTATTTATACTACTCAAAGTTTGATAAGGATCATATAGTTCTTACATTATAAAATAAATATATGAATTGATAAGACACGCAAATTTCATCATAGTGTTGGACTGACCCCTCTTGAGCCTCAAAACACAGGTTAGGTAGGGAAATGCATGCTGCAGTGATCATGAGTAGCACGTGAAGCATGGTACCCACATTATTCACATTTCTGAGTGCTTGTCGTTGATTTGAATTTGGCCATTGTCTTTACATCTGACCTCGTTTAAGTCACTGTTACTCTATGAACATGCCTCCACAACGTCAAAGACGTCGTTTGACTATTGAAGAATTGGCCAGATGCATAGGAATGCTCGAAAATGGTGCAAGACAACGTCACGTTGCAGAGCTATTGGGGTGTCAGTCAGAGCGTTGTTTGCAGAGCTTGGAACCGGTATCAAGCTCATGGTTCAGCTTCTCATCGACATGGAGGCGGCAGAGAAAGGTCCACCACGCAGCAAGATGACCGTTTTCTCTTGATTTCAGCACGACGTCATCGGTTTGCAACGGCGACTGCGCTTAGAAATGATCTTCTGAATGCAACTGGAGTTAACATTTCCACGCAAACTGTGCGTAATCGTCTTCATGAAGGTGGTCTTCGTTCCCGGAGAGCCTGTATTCGCATCCCTCTTACTCAGCGACACAGACAAGATCGTTTGAATTGGGCCAGGGCTCATGTGAATTGGAGGGTTGCTGATTGGGCCCCTGTACTTTTCACAGACGAGTCGAGGTTTTGTGTTGACTTCACAGATCGTCGTGCACGAGTGTGGAGAAGGGCAGGAGAACGATATCAGGACGCTAATGTTGCTGAACATGACAGATATGGTGGTGGGTCGTTGATGATTTGGGGAGGAATCAGTCGAGCTGGACAAACTGATCTCCATGTCTTAAAGCGAGGCACGATGACCGGAGTGCGCTACAGGGATGAAGTCCTGGATGTGTACGTGAGACCATATGCTGGTGCTGTTGGTCCTGACTTCATCCTCATGGACGATAATGCACGTCCACATCGTGCTAGGGTGGTGGACGAGTACCTGGAACGTGAGACAATTGTTCGTATGGACTGGCCAGCTCGTTCTCCAGACCTCAACCCTATCGAGCATGTCTGGAATATGCTTCAGGTAGCGATTTCACGTCGTCCTGTACAACCAGCCACCCTCCAGGAACTTGAAAATGTTCTGATCCAAGAATGGAACAATATCTCTCTTGCGTCCATTCAAAACCTCGTTGGAAGCATGAGACGACGTTGCCAAGCTGTCATTGGAGCTAACGGAGGCCATACCCGCTATTGACATTTGTTTGTGCAGTGTGAAATGGAATGTGCAGAGTTTAAACAATTCCGTGATCATGAAATTACCATGCTTTTCAGGGTACTCTCCCTTTACCTTAGGAGTATGCGATGAAATGTCATGTTTGCCAAATTTTTCTGTCACAATTTCTTGAAGTAAACATTTCTGAACATAAATCACTCTGTGTTGGTTGTCATTCACCTTTGTTGAAAGTTTTACAAGTGCTGAAAAATATGATCCTTATCAAACTTTGAGTAGTATATATCTTTCTATAACTCGCCTGCCAGTCATAACAATATCATGGATTTTATTGACCATTTCTGGGGTTGCAACAGTAACAGGCCTTCCAGGACTGGGGTCATCCTCAAGGCTCTGCCTGCCGCGTTTAAATTTCACCACCCACCTTCTTACTGTAGCACATGAAAAGGCATCTTCCCCTAGTGTTATTACCATATCAGTATGGATATCCTTGGGTACTAAACCTTTCTTACGCAAATATTGGATCCCTGCTCTTTCGCCGATTTTGTCCATTTTGCAAGTCACTTGCCTTGATACTTTAGAGTGCTGCCTTGTCGATATAAACTGACCAAATGACACCAGTCTTCTGGTGCACGGATATACAAATACTCAGGGAATAGTAGGGCTGAAAAAGGACATCGATGCTAACCTCTTTCAATATAAGGCTCACAATATATCAATCAGCCCTCAAATGTCCGCCAAAATTCAAACCCCTTAGATATGAGGCCCACAACATATTAATCAGCCCTCGTAAATTGTGTGTGTGTGTGTGTGTGTGTGTTGGTAAGTTGAATGATTGTATATTGTTTAACGTCCCTCTCGAGAATCTTTCACTCATATGGAGACGTCACTATTGTCCGTGAAGGGCTGCAAAATTTAGGCCTATGCTCGGCGCTTATGACCTTTGAGCAGGGAGGGATCTTTAACGTGCCACACCTGCTGTAATAAGGGGCCTCGGTTTATGCGGTCTCATCCGAAGGACCGCCCCATTTAGTCGCCTCTTACGACAAGCAAGGGGTACTGCGGATCTATTCTAATCCCGATCCCCACGGGGTAGTTGGTAGGTAAGTAGGTACATATTTATGTATGCACGTTATATTACGCCTCATTCGATCATTTTTCATTCATGTATAGAAATCACAAATTGTAGATGAAATGCCACAATTTTGACTTATGCACAGTTCTTAATTGAGGTTCCTTATCGTGGTAATACCTGCCGTGACTCGGAGCCCTTGTTTTAAAGATCATAACCGAAAACTCCCGACTTTCACTTCTAATACTGGAAGCTTGGCAAAGGTACAGTCACTACTTACATTATCTTCTCGGGTTAGTCGCGGCAATTCAAACCCGTGTAAAATGTATAGCAAATATTGTGTGAATTACAGGAAAATAAGTAGGAATTCTGAAATAAATTATTGAGCAATTGTACCTATACACGAAAAGGCTAAGGTATGTAGGTTTAACGTTTGATATCGTCTATATTTTACGAAAGTACTTGGTTCGAATGCCTGGCGATTTCAGTTCTTGATATTACGTGGTGCGCTTTCTAGCACACGGTGGAAGGACCCAGAATTTCGACAGATTCCACAAGGGGTAAAAAGAAAGCAAAATAGTTCAAACGGACTCCTAAGGGTATTGAAATAATTTCCTTTTTAAAGAAAGAAATCAAAATACAAAGAACTAACCTTTCCCGTCATTCAAAATCACGTGATGGAAGTTCGAGTCAGAATGAGACTACCTTTTAATTCCAGTGGCGCAGCTAGGCTTGAAGTAAAGTGCACGCACAGTGACAATTCCAGAGTAGGCTGAGGGTCTGGGGGCCGTCTTAAGGTCCCCCAGTGGATCCAGGGTAAGGCCCTAGTGGGGGTCCAGCCCCTGGAAACTCATGGGTTTTGAGGCTTTTTATGTTACATTTATTGGGTTGTTCTAGCTATAAAATTATGCATAATAAAATGAAAAATTAACAATCTTTTTTTTTTTTTGGTTGTCAAATTGATGTGTACACCTGGGCATTTTGGCGTCAATGGCAGCTACGCCACTGAATTCTGGGTGATCTATAAAGTGTCGTTTGGGGCAATTGTTGCATACAAATTGTTAAAAATTTTATTTTTCGTTTTATCGATATTGTTTTACAGAAACAAACACGATTTAAAAGAAGTGGGAAAAAGCTGTACACCGTGGATCACTGCTTATTTTAAAGAAATGCAATACAATACGCTTACAGCGAAGCAGCAGGAACTCCTTTATAACCGTAGTTCTTCATATGGAATTAGTTGTTACAGACCCGGAAGCTTACTACTACAGCATTTGAACCGTTCCGTTCCCGATAAGAACCGTTTCGTTCTCGTTGAGAACCGTTCAGTTTCCAGACCATGACGGCTTCCGTTCTCATCTAAAACGTTCGTTCCCGCATGGTCATTGGGAACTCGCGCATCAGTCCGCCATTATAGGTCAACATGGTGCTTGGTCGAGATATCAACTCTTGATTCGACACAGTATTTTTGAGTTGTAAAAGTGTGGGCATTTCTGCAGTTCAAATCGGTAAAATTTACAGAAAAATTATCAGTTCATCACCACACGACAGAGTATACTTTTATTTTAGGGTAAAAGGCAAATTTCTTTCACTACGATTCTAAATGGAAATCAACTTACTGAAGAAAATATGTGAAAACGGATTATTTTATTATGAAAACAAATCAATAAATAAATAACGATAATGTTACTGTTGATGAAATGAAGAAATAAGTGCAGTGAGGATTTTATAAATTATACTCAGTTACTATTTTTTTGTCGACCCCCCCCCCCCCCCCCCAAAAAAAACAAAACAAAAACAAAATGTCAAATTATAAGATCTACTTTAAGTACGTAACACTCTCAGACTAATATAAATTTGACATGTTTCAAAATGGTGAAAGTGTAGGAAAATTGAAATTACTTGTTACAATTTCAATTGGTATGGTGTCATTTTTAAAAGTAGGTATGAAGTGATCAAGACACTAAGATTACTAGATTAACAGTATACATGTACAAGTCTACAGGAGATGGACATGGAGTCCACACTATAGGTCCCTGTCTCAGGTGACATTGATATCCCGAATATTTGTATAAATAAATAAAAATATAAAAAAAACAAAACAAACCAAAACAGGCGTTTCACCTTTGCGGTACATTTTCCAAGTAATTGCTGCGTTACCGAAGGAATTTTTTAGAGCGACAGGACAGGAAATGTCATACTACAAGCCTCTTCAATTCAAAACTCATCTCATCTTTTATTTGTCACAGTCTTGCGTGCATTGATCGGAAGCCCCTTCTCTTCCACTGGCAGCCAAACAGGAGGTCAGACAGATTACAGCCGATAAATGTGTTACGCATCATGTGATTGGTCCGCACTGGCACTTGTACTAAACATGTTATTTAAGTGTTATTTCACGACCCGATAATTTTTCGGTTTAGTTTCAAAAAATCTCTGATCGTAGGTTGATTCACATTGTTGTTAGAAAATTATGCCACATAACTCGCGAATATTTTGTGTCGTAAATTGTTTACTGTAAACATGCTCTAACCATTCACAAAGACCATTAATTGAATGGGTCACAGGGACAGGAATCAGGTTGTCTGTGGCGTTCTCCCTCTCTCTCTGTGGATTCATACTTTACGATGAAGCATAAAATCCACAGGCGGTGTATGTTCTTCGTTGATTGCTTCATACCCATGGCTTGTGAATGGCTAACAATATTCCGATCACAAAAAGTGCTCTAAAACATAAAACCACTCATACAAAGATCAAAGACTATATTTAGATTATACCATAACTTCAATACAATGTACACCGCATGCGGTTCCGGAATATGAAAAAAAAAACTTACATAGTTTTCATATGAAGGATATTTTCAAGCAAATGCTCAAAGCAAAGAAAGTTAAAAGCAAATATCATTTATAGCATACTTGTATGATAAATAGATTTTAAAGTTCTGTAATCATAATCAACATAAACTTAAAAATTAATCTGCGAAAAGTGTATGAAAGACGACTGTCCTCTGAAATATTAGGACACCCCATATATTTGTCCCAGTAACAAGTAACAACGCCACATATTAGGGTAAAGCACAAGAGTCACAATCAGTTCATGTATTCGTATATACCATGGATACCAATCTATACAAATCACACTAGTCTATAGTGTTTGTAGTGGATCTGTAAGCAGGAAGTGTTAAAATACATTGTCTGAATTAATAGCATCATCAATGAATGTGCTAGATGTACTAATTTCACCCGAAAAATGTTTGTGATTGAAAACTAATTTAACAGAAGTATTGTATTATATATAGTGAACACTAATTTAACAACAGAAGTATTGTATGATATACAGTGACAGCTAATTTAACAACAGAAGTATTGTATGATATACAGCGACAGCTAATTTAACACCAGAAGTATTGTATGATATACAGTGACAACTAATTTAACAACAGAAGTATTGTATGATATACAGCGACAGCTAATTTAACAACAGAAGTATTGTATGATATACAGTGACAGCTAATTTAACAACAGAAGTATTGTATGATATCCAGTGACAGCTAATTTAACAACAGAAGTATTGTATGATATACAGTGACAGCTAATTCAACAACAGAAGTATTGTATGATATACAGTGACAGCTAATTAACAACAGAAGTATTGTATGATATACAGTGACAGCTAATTTAACAACAGAAGTATTGTATGATATACAGTGACAGCTAATTTAACAACAGAAGTGTTGTATAATAAATAATAATAAATTTATTTTGTAAAGCGTAAAGTCCATACTGCTCTAAACGCTATTTAAACAACAATAAAATGAGTGAAATGAGGTATATAAAAACAGATCATAGTAGGTCCCATTATATTTATATGATATACAGCGACAGCTAATTTAACAACAGAAGTGTTGTATGCCTTTCTGGAGCCCCCTTGATATCAAAATGTTAAAGCTAGTAATAATATTGTAACAATTCTTGTCTTTTTTAGAAAGCATAGGGAGCAGCTTCTGCCATACAAAATTGTGTACTGAAAGAAATTAAGATAATGGTATGCGTATAAATTTTGCCCTACATTCTATGTTTTCTAAAAGACTCATGATATATAGCCATCTGATATCAAATTCTGAAATGGAGGCAAATTGTCATAATTCTAGTTCTATGTTATTTTAATCAAATTGAAAATTATTTATTTGCATCTGGAACCTATCAGAAAATGCATTTAATTTTAAACAAACACACAAATGTTGATTATGGTGGGCAAACAGACCCTTATGTTGTTAAATGATATATATCTGCTGTTAAATAAAAACATATTAAATTCTATCGATAATTTTCTATGCGAGACATCATAAATATGGATATCCTGACTATTTTTGTTGTACATGTAATATTTTTTGATATCATACTATCGTAAATACATGTATATGAAAGCAGCTCTCATTGATGCATGAAGCTCTCGCTGACACAAGAAGCATATGTTGACACATGCAGCCCATGGAATCTATTCACAAGTCAAAATCTGGAGAATTTTAAAGAAAAGTTCTATATTGAAAAACAAATAACCAACGTCATATTATAAATTGATAGTCGATTTTGTCTTTCTCCCATTGAAATTACTGAATTTCAAATTTGAGAGAGTTGAAGGAAGTTTGAATATTAGGGATACTACGCACTTATCCTACATATGCTAATTAAAATGATATCAATAAATCTAGAATATACATCTCATTAGTATCCACTATACGAACTTCATTATCTCATTTACATGTGAAACTTTTTCTTCAAGGCTAGTTGTAATTGCCAGTAAATCTTCATTATTCAGCCATTTTATAAAAAGTTGTAAATTACTCCAATACCTTACAATGTATAATAGATCTAGAATATTACAAAGATTACAGATTTCACAGCATCTGTGTGTCAATCAAATACAACAAACCATAAATGGGAGACAACAAAATCAGAACAACCAAGTAAACAATACACAAATACCTAAAAATGAAAACCAACCCAATAAAAACAGGTACACAGGTATCTACACGCTACTACATACACTGGGTACTCTGGCTAATCTTTGTGTACGTCCCACACTCGACAGATTCAGGATAATTGTTCACTTCACAAAAAAAAAAAGACACAGAAAAACATCTGATTTGCAGATAAACTGTGCTGCTCGCTGTATAAACTTCACTTTTTATTATAGATAAACTGAGTAAGAAAAGTATCTCTTTGTAGTATCACACAATTTAATGGCGTGGTCTGGCCTTTTCTGTATACATGGTAT
Organism: Ostrea denselamellosa; assembly: GCA_024699665.1. Lineage (NCBI taxonomy): Eukaryota > Metazoa > Mollusca > Bivalvia > Ostreida > Ostreidae > Ostrea > Ostrea denselamellosa. The sequence goes on along the minus strand of JAMZEH010000066.1, from coordinate 2,343,067 downwards.
AAAAAGACAGCCACACATCTGTTGCTTTAGTATTCAGAATTGATGCTGGTATTTTCTGGATTAAATCTGTTACATCGGGAGGTTCATGTACCTTTGGTGGTATAATATCGTAGCATGGAGTGTGACTATATGCCATCAAAGTATCTCTCAGACTACAAAATTCAATGAAAGACAGTGATATAAAAATAATGAACATATGTTATGTTTTCATCTTCCGATTATCATAGTACGGGATCTATTTTTGAGCTTCAACTTGTATTTTGCAAATAATGCTTACAACAATTGCGCACTACTAAACTGATACATGATACGCCCGCATACATTATTGACCCAGGGACTTGAACCAAGTCTATTGCATAGAAAAATCCATGGTAATATTTTGGATTAATGTAAAGGGTATAATTGAAATCCATGGAATGGTTTGCAATGAGTTACGAAATCAAGAAATCAAAAAATATGGCGAAGGTTAAATTTTTCCACAGAGAAACAAATAAAACCCCTTCAAAACTTTTGGGACAACATTCACTTGTAATGTCCATCACTACACTTTGTGAAATCATCATTAAAATCCTCCCAAGGATTTAGGAGGAGTTACGAAGACATGATATTTTGCATAAAGTATCTAAGTTAAAGGGCCATAACCCCTTCAAAACTTTTGGAACAGTATTCCCTTTGTAAAATGCACATTTAAACATTGTGATCTTTCTTTGTACAAAGTTTCATTAAAATCACTCCAAGGGTTTAAAAGAAGTTGCAAAGACAAAATTAAGGGTACAGACAGACGGACGACAGTGGTACAGCATGACATGCTCTAGACAGTGACAGTGACAAAAATGAACTTGTTTTTATAAATTATACACTTTACCTTATTGTTGCCATATCGAAATCCTCATCAGATGGGACAGTTATTTGTAACATAATGCACTCAAACATCATTTCAATGAGAAAATTCATCTTCTCTAATGGTATCTCCTTGCTTTTGCAAATATTTCGTAAATCTCTTCTTTCTGTGTCATCCATTTCTTTCCTAAAGTCATCAGAAATTCCTTCAAACGCATCCTACAATTTGAAAAACAAACTTTGTAATATGTTTTTGTTACATTTGTAGGAAAGCAACTGGATTATGGAGATCCCAAAGATTTTCAAAATGGTACTCTAAAAATCAGTCGCTAAACAGTTATAATAATACTATGTCAGTTTAATTAATTTGTGCTACAATGTTTCTCAGAATGAAACATGTGTATCAAATGAAAGGGATTGAATTTTCCTCTCTGGTAAACTTGAAAATAAAATTTTCTCAATAAGATTTTTTTAAACTTCACAATAAGCTAAAGTGAAAATGTTTCTGTGTCAAAGAGAATTTAAATCAAAATTACTTAAATCCAATTAAATTATCTAAATCGAATTAAAAATTAACTTGAAAAACAACAAAAGTGATGTGTAAATATGCACAAAACGATTGTAAACATAGAATTCCACATGGATAAAGTCGAGAAGATGTATGTAAAATGTGTCAGTTTGGGTTTCCATATATTATCAGGATCTCAAGACACAACATTACCAATTCATTTATTACATATTTCTATCACACAAAAAATGAAAATATCATTATATAATTGACAACCCTCACATAAGATTTATGACGGAAAACCTAACATGATTTCCATTTACTATACCCTGTCACCTAAAATAAAGTTTTCAAATGCGAGTATTTCTTCAAAAAAATTGACATGCATACAATGAATTAACAATGAATATTTTACTTTGCTTTTGAAGACTATGCCAAACCTGAGGATCATTCTATCAAATTATGTGCCACCCAAAAAAAAGCGAAAAGACATGAATGAAATGTTCAAATGGCATAGACATTCTATAGAATGAACTTTAGATTTTTATGGACCATAAAAACTATTTAAAATATATATATATATATAAATGTTATTTGTCACGATGGAATTTCATTCTATCGACTTTGCTACAATAACATTACAATATTAATTTTTTAAAGCGATATATATATATATATATATACACATACACACACATGTATACACACACAAACACACATCATATATATCTCTGAAAAGGCTAAGATAAAGAACAGTATTCAATCTCATAATTCCTATAGAAAATACAAATCGGTGAGATGGGCAAACATGGACCCCTGGACATACCAGAGGTGTGATATCAGGTGCTATATAGGAGGAGTAAGTATCCCTTGTCGACATGTCACACATGCCGTGAGCCCTATATCTTGATCAGGTAAACAGACTAATCTGCAGTAGGAATCAGTGTGCCAAGAACGGTTTAACAATTGGTATGAAACATGTCAAACACCATTTGACCTAATGGAAGGTTGTACTGGTAAACTAGATCGTTATAACGATCATAAAGTTTGTGAAATGCTGACTTTAGAGGAGATTATACAAACCCCTGTGACATCAACTTCTTTGCCAGTAACAAAGGAGCACAATTGTGCCCATAGAAATTCCAAAGACCTGATCACCAAAGACTACGAAGATATTGTCAATGAGGAACTCTAGTATCTTTATAATATCAACTTCGTAGTACTTGTGCATGGAGTCAGAGTGGTGTTTAACAAAATTTTTTGGATGACTGATTACTAGATCTAAAGATCTGAATATTTCCTTTTATCATTTTGTTGAAGATATAATATATATATATATATATATATATATATATATATATATAAATAAAAGAAGATGTTAGCATATAAATTCAATAATCAAAACATGGCCTGTATTCCCATACCTCTTGAAAGGATGACTGGTTCTTCGTTTTAGTCAAGGCTAGAGCGACCCAAAGGGCTTGGGCATGCTTACATTGACAACCCATTTTCACCTGTTCAAAATGAATATGCATCTACCTTTAGTAATGTATTCATATGTAGAAAAACATTTTATCCCTAAATTTTGGAATAATGCGAAAATGTGAATGATACAATATTTAATTTAACATTAATATTAACTTATCAAATGGATTCTAGTAATTCGAAGTGTTTGTGAAACAATGATGTCCCCGAATGGCAGCAAATTAAGGTCGTATCAAATGAAATAAACATGTGAAATATGAAAACCATTCAGAAGTTACGGTCTTGGTTAAATTTTTTCACAAGTAGTTCAGTCTACATGGTTAAGGTCATGAGGTCAAAATTTTGGACTGAAAGAAAGATCTTAACACAAGGAATACACATTACATATGGAAGCCTCAGTGCCAGGCGCTCGAAAGACCAAGGTTATTTTTTTAACAACAGTAGGTAAAAGAGACACTACAGCTCATTTTGCTCCAAAATCGTAAAATGACAATTTTCGTAGAGCTTTCTCTAATTTTGTTGCAAAGTTGAATGTATAAACTTCTAAAGTTGAAACTTCTCATTAAAATGCAAACAAATTAGTAGTTTTTGAAGGCCCCTTTTTTAACAACATTAAGACTTCCTCTTTCGGTCCTCGGACGCATGCGTATGGACGGTAAACAATCCAGTGAGACAAAGCGCACAATGGCTAAACCCAGAATTTTGACAGATTATGCAAGAAAAGGGTTAAAATAGAATGAGATGCAACTCATATGCAAATTAGAATTTACGTGGGGATATTGCTATGGCACTCTAGCTATGAGACACACACGCTGGACTTTAAAAGTAAGTGCTATATTTATCAAAACACATGGCATGTTTTTAAAAAAAAATTATTTGGTTAATAGGGACATGAAAGGTTTTCTATTATAATAATGATTTATATTTACTTAATTATAAGAAGCAGGAAATAATCCCATACCCGAGAAGCGAGTGTGGACCCTTTTAAGGGGTATTTCAATAAGTTTTTACACAACACAGAACATGTGAGGGATTGTAAATCACTGTGCGCCTTCAAGACGTCATTGAAAACACATATTTTCCATCAGGTTTTTCAGTAACTAGTCTCCATCAAATTGAGATGATTTATTTATAAATAGTTTTAATTCATCCACAAAGAAAAAAAAAAATCTCATCAACATTATCTCATCATCTTTATTTTAATATGCCCTGAAACTGATGTTTTATACTTATTTGGCATATATATTGTATCTTATGTTTATATCATTTTATTTCAATCTTTTATTTAATTGTTTTATGTAATGTAAAGCACCTTTGAGCATACAAATGTATGAAAAGGGTGCTATATAAAACACGTGTGTTGTCAAATGAAGAAACCACTGAATTAAGGATAATTTTTAAAGTGCAGTTGAGAACAAATTAATACATTCCTTATGTTCAAAATTGTCAGTATTGTTATGATTTTTATTATTTTATCGATACATGTTTTAAAAAACACTCAATTAAAATATGGAAAATGAGCTGTAGTGTCTCTTTATCCTTCAAGACGAAAGTTACATTGATTATATATAGTTTACCATCCCTCTCAGGAATTTTTCACTCACATGGAGACGTCACCATTTTTGGTGAAGGGCTGTAAAATTTAGGTCTATGCTCGGCGCGTATGGCCTTTGAGCATGGAGAGATCTTTAATGTGCCTGTTGTATGTAGGGCTTCAGTTTTTGCAGTCTCATCCGAAGGAACACCCCATTTAGTCACCTATTACGACTATCAAGGAATCACAAGGTAAAAGAGGATGTGTTTGTGAAACACTGATGTCCATGAATTACAACAAAGTGGAATTATAAGACATTGTAGTTAAAACTTTGTGATATGACTTACATTCAAATTTTGTAAAAGTAGTTCAAAGGTCAATGTAAAGATCACCAGGTCAAAGATTTTGGTGTCAAAGGAAAGATGCCACAATGAATACACAAACCAAATATAAAAGGTCTACCTCTTATGTGTAAAGATATGACCAAGGATAAAGTTTTTTGAAAATTTTCAAAAACTAGGTCAAAAGTTAATGTCAAGATCACAATGTCAACAAATCAGGTATTGTTGGAAGGATCTTCTTAGAGAAAATAGACATACTATATATAAAAGCAGTATCTGTTAGAATTTGAAAGATATGGCTTATATTCGAAGTTTTCTCAAAGTGGGTCAAAGGTCAATGTTAAAATTACCTGGTCAAAGATTTTGGTCTTGCCTCAAGTAAAACACGTACTAATATGAAAGCTTTACCTTTTAAGGTGTAAAAAATATGACCGAGGTTAACATTTTTTGCCATAGACAGACAGACAAGCCAAAAACTAGATAACCCCGAATTTTCAATTCCTGTGCCATAATAAATTGCTATCCAAGGAAAGGAATACATATAGATATGAAAACCTATCTAAAAGTTACGGCTAGGGTTAAAGATTTTGTGGACAAACACACAGACAGACGTACAGACCAAAAACTAAATGCCACCAAATCTCCAACTACGGAAGCATCAAAAAGGAAAGAAAAAATAGTTCAGAACCTTTTGTGATGGAAATGGACTTTCAATTTGAAGAGTCGCCGACATGAAGCTTTCCAGGTTCATTTCAATGTCCCCTCCAACAGATTTTAAAAAGCTGATGGCAATATCGAGTTTTTTAAGCGCATCACATATGTCAGGGTATGATCTGAATTCGTTACAAATCTGTTGGACAACCACTGGTGCAAGAGGTTCCTGTTGTGAAAGTAATATATGTTAATATATGTAGATATATGTTACATATTACACAATTATCTATAGATATGTACAATGTAGTAGATATTTTCAGTTGACTGATTTTTTAAAAAGGTAATATTATGTAGTGTTGGAATTAAAATTGTGTGCATGAATTATTAATATTGCATCCTTTCTGTGTGAAAGGTACATGACATAATAGCATTCATCTATGTACCTGTTTGACATTTTTCCGAAGATCTCTAAATACCCCTGCATTTGTTCTTTCAGAGGCATAAGTCATGATTGGGAACTGTAAAATGAAGAAAACAAAGGACTGTATAAATTTGTACGGTAAAGAGGATATATGTTCCATATTTATAACTGACACCAAAAAGTCCCTTTGATATCTGTAATGAGCAATTAAAATAATTAATAATTAAACTCCATTGTCTATTTGTATGATAGAGAATTCAATATACCTCTGTGAGAGGCATGTCTATGACAGATTTTGAAAACAGAATTCTGTCTGTTAGTTGTCTTTCCAGGTCAGCAAAATTGTACTGCACTCTCGTCCCTTTTTCTACTTCAAACGTGTATTGACAGTTAGCCATAACTATTGGTAAAATGTCTTTTGTAGTATTAAAGCAAATGAGATGCGCAGTAGTCAGGTCCTTCAGATGAATTCTCGGTAGATCTTTATACCTGCAGAAGTAAAATCAACGATGATGACGATCACTATCCTAATATTAAATTACAGGCAAACATTTAAGACACTACTGGTAATTATGTAATTCACAGAACTTACGGAGAATTTTTTTTTCTGCAATATTCCATCAAAAATGTGTTCTGCTTTTTCAGCAAGAAGTATAAAAGTGCATATGCACTTAGGCCATTATCTTGGAATGTTGGTAATAAGTAGGAAATGGGATCTTTTTCAGTGATCAGTCTTTGACTACATTCTATGGGCAACTGGCGGTTCCCTTTTGGGGTCAGGAAAGCTGAAAAAGTTTTCAAAATTGAAAATGAATAAACATAAGACAATTCATTATGATTCAGAATACAAGTCGACATTGATTTCTGTTTGTGTAGATAATCTTAAAAGTTTTATGATCTAAATGACATCATCTGGAAGGAATTTTCAAGGAATATATTGCATGAATTTCTACTTCTTCATTTTCAATTCAGCAATATATTTCATTACTGGATTCCATCTGCAAAGTCACAATAGGCTCAATACATGTATACATCTGTAAAACAGATTTAAAATTTTGTCATCTCATATTGATGATGCATGTATTTTTATAAACTTACTGAATGTAGCTAAATGTTCTCTGACGCAGCGCCATGCTTCAAAGAAATCTTTCACTAAATCACCCAAACCATGCTCCTCCCCTTCTATATATACAACAAAAGCATATTCAACTTCAAGAAACTCTTTTCTTCTTAACTTGATTGTGTATTTTTGATAAAAGTTCTTAGTGTTTTAAACTTGTGCGAAAGTTGTATTGATTTGAATTAAATAAGATTATGTATTTTTACAAGAACAAAAATATTAATAATGAAATTTTGTGGGATTCTGAGGACAAGCAAACATTGTTATTGAGGAGTCTACCTTTGGCCAACATTTTCTCAATGGACATATGTGCTGCATCTGCTTTCTCCAGTCGATCTTGGTACAGTTGTACCAACAGCTTTTGAAGTTTTATGATATTCGGAATCAATCTGATTGCTTTCAAATGATGCTCCTAGAAAGATGCAAAATTTCAATATACTAGCATATATACAAGTTATGATTGCTTGATAGCAAAACTCCCTAGTTCATCTATCAAATGTTGTCTGATATTTGTGTAAATTACACAGTTGCTAATTACTGTGGTTGTGAAAAACAAGATCAACATCTGGGGTTTCTCATTTTATGACACAATGGTACCTAGCCTTGCTATTACCTCATCCAGGAAGATACGGAGTATCATGAAGCTATCTTTTGGGGCCTGTGCAAGGAATGTACGGGAGAGATGGGACATCGTTATCTGAGATCTGTATCTCCAAACAATTGGCATATTATGAAGCTCGTTCAAATCCATGGAATCACCAGGAATCTCCTCCTCAATCAGAAGACATGTCAGAGGATCAGATGCTGCAATTTTCAACATTAATGAAAAGGTAGAGATAATGAACAGTAATCAATCTCACAACTCCCATAAGGAATATAGAATTAATAGTAGGGCATACACAGACCCATGGATATACCAGAGGTGGGATCAGGTGCCTAGAAGGAGTAAGCATCCTCTGTTGACCGGTCATACCCCCATATCTTGATTACATAAACGGAGTTATCCGTAGTCAAAATCAGTGTGAAGAAAGGCCTAATGATTGGTATGAAACATGTCAGGCAGCATTTAACCCAATATCAGATTGTATTAGCAAACTAGAGCGTTATAATGACCATAAAATGTAAGAAAACATCATTTATATTCAATCTATTATGGTTGGTGATATTAATCAAATGACATATTCCTGAAAGTCATGTATACATTGTGTATAAAATTCTTTATCTATTACATGACCTTGATTACTAAACAGAAAAGCTATCAATACTAAGTTGCTATTATGTGGAAATTTTACCTAGTCGAACGTCTTTTCCCATTTCGGCATTTACATCTTGAATGATGTTATCCATTTTCTAAAATACAGTAGCAATATGAAAACATGGTTTAAGCATATTACACTTCATAATTTGGGAATTGAAAACAACAGTTTAATGAAAATATTGTTGACCTTGAATACGGTGCGCAGGAATGTAGTTGCAAACAGTTCTTCCCATTTCCTTCGAGCGTCCTTTCTTGCTAAAAGACAGATATCCTCCTGACTCCCATGAACTGGAATAAAAAGAAATCATACTTCAACGTTAGAAAACAAAGTTACAACATACATAACAGAAGAGATGAAATAATGAAAAATAAAACGACAAGTGTATAACCTCTATCTTCTGTCATGAAATCTTTGCAAATACAGTGCATCAAGAGGTAGACGTCCTCTGCACTTTTCCCAGTCGCCTTCTGTATAACTAGTACATCCACCTCCATATGTCTCCAGAAAAAGTCAAGTATACTGTCGTCAGGCACATTTGGTTTTGTTAGTGTTTGTAATCTCTACACAATAAATACAACAATTAAACATTCAAACTGATGTGTATGTAACGAATACAGACAAGAAGAACAAGTAGCATTAAAATTTAAGTAGATTCGATGCTTTGCTTATAAACATTACTCAGAATTTCAATAATCAATAATTTTACATATAATCACCTTTGGATAGCTACATCCTCCTAAATACATGGACATATGAGTGAAAAATCTCAACACAGCACACTCTAAAGGAGAAAGCTCTCGTTCAGGTGTAGCAGCCCTCTTTCTACTGTTAGCATCACCCAGTATGTGACCTTTTGATGTCATGTCCTCTCTTTACATGAAAATGAATAAATAAATAAAGTACCGTATATCTCTTACATTTTGTGACATTTTTTCCTGCAGTCTTTATACCTGTTGAATTTATTGCTCACAAGCAGCGACTTTAATCAATAGGAGCTAACAGGTATTCTTTTGGCAAAAAATAAAAAAAAATTAATTTAAAAAATGGCATAAACCACAAAAAAACAATTTCGTCTGCTTGAAGTATCTTTTTCAGAATAAAAAGATTTAGAAAAGCAGTTTGTAAATGATTTCGTATAAAATCGCCATTGCTGATTCAGTTTGTTGCTTTACAAAAATGTGACAAGTTTACAATGAAAATTTTATATAGAAATACCACTTATCGCAAGTTATCACATATTTTTAAGAGTTAAGTGTCTGTATATTGTGCACATTGAACAATTTACTAAGTGAACTTGCAATTATAAACTGATCAGATACTAGATTTCAAAAGCAGGTCAAACCCTAACACCAAGTTCATTTTATTACCCAGAACAGCGTCACAAGGAATACAGATGTCAAATATGGAAGCCTAAGTGCTAATTGTTCAAAAGTTATGACCAGGGTTAAAGTTTTAGCGAACAAATGGACAGACCAAAACAATATGCCACCAAATCTCCGATTATGGGATCATATAATAAACATCGTTAATCATAGTGCAATGTCCCTTTGTGCTCCTTGCTTTTTTTCCTGTTCACTAAACATGCATGTTATTTGGTAGATATAACAGTATAAGCGACACATGACATATGTTATGATTCTTTTTTGTATCAACTATATTTACTATTTTGATACACTCTACATATGTATAAATAATTAATTTAACTTAATCAGTATTTTTTTTATGTTGAAAACATAACTGGGTTGGACAGCAGGCACTGCCTATATAAGCCCTCTCCATATGTATGAACAACTGAAGATTACATGAAGTGATTAATCTCAAATCCTATAAAGAATGCAAATTTAAGAGAAGGGTAATTATGTAACCCTGGACAAAGGTGGTATCAGGTGCCTAGGTTGAATATGTATCTCCTGTTGACAGGTCATACCCGCCCTGAGCCCACTATCTCAATAAGGTACACAGAGTAATGCAGTAAAAATCAGTATGTAAAGAACGACCTAACAATTGGTATGACACACGTTAGATAGCATTTGACTCAGAGATACATTTAGTTTGTTTTTGCATATTATATCTATTTAACGTGACCATCAATTTTGGGAGATGCTGACTTTAAACGAGATTGTTGAAACATCTGTAACATAACGTTCTGTCAGTAGCTTGCCTTGATTTAAAAAAAATGATCATACGCAGAACATGCTTTCGCATATTGAATCGGTTGAGACATTAACATCATATCCAGGTGATAATGGAATATTGCTACACAAAACTGGGAAAGAATGGAAAAGCTGATGTCATTACGTTTGTCATAAAGTTGTGGTGTCAGTTTGCTATTAACATATATCTTCAATAAAATATATAAATACGACACAGATATGGAAAACTTGGTCGTGTCTTTTCTTTTGAGTTCACCGGGAAATATTAATTTGACACTGACATGAATGAAAATGAGTATTATTAATAGTTAAAATGTCGTCTATATATCTAAATGTTGAGCTGAAGGCCACAACAAGAGATTTTTTCTGGTAGAAACTTTTGAATAAAAATACAAAAGCAGGTCAACTAATAATGGAACACACTTTTGGCCATACGAATTCCAACAGACTGTTGGAGGACCTGATCACCAAAGACTACATAAATAAGGTACTTCAGCATATTTTTGTCTCCATAGAATCAGTTTGATTGATTTATTGGGATTTTACGCCGTGTTGGCAATATTTCAGCCATTTTACGGCGATTAAACAACTGAAACATGGTTGGTTATGAAAACTGAAGTTTCCCTAATGGCCCTCATAGAATCAGAGTGTTGTTTAAGAAATTTTTGATGACTGAGCACACTTAAGAAAATTTGGTGAACTCGCATAAGAAGAAAGAAGGATCTTTTACTATTATTTCATGATAACTTGAATTTGAATCGGAGATGATTTTGAATATTTTAAATACACGAATTTAAAACAACTACCCATGGAATGAACTGATTTACCCCTGGTCCAACTTGTTTTTCTGCTGCAGCTTGTAATCTCTTCCACCGATCTTCTGACCACAGTCTGGACACCTTGAAAGTGTTGTTGGTTGGCCACACTTAAAATTTGACACGAAAAATAGTCAATTTCATAAAACAACAGCTGAAGGAGGATCATTTTGAACAACATAATTGTTAACTTACATCGCCAATGAAGTAGATATGGCCATTTGGACATCCTGAAATATTAAAATATTATTCAATTACAGAATTAATCAAGCAAACATTGATTTATTTCTAATTTCATCGTGACGGTTTTCGTTAGATGCTCATCATTGGGAGTGAACGTGTACAGTGTTTCAGTTATTATGATCCAGAAAGCTTCACAGAGGTAAAACAATTTGACACTTCAAGTAAACCTAGTGAGGTCTCTAAATGACATATTTTCAAAATGAAGAAATACAATAAATCAAAATATTCTCTACATTATTCTTGGATGATGCTTAAATTAAAACAGCGATTATTTTCTATGTTTAACGAACAAGTGCATAATATTCCATTAAGAAAATTATATTTCGTATTATCAGAGTATGAGTATCAAACTTTCAAACATTAAATTTCTTGGTTGGATAAAGGATGCTTTGATCTATAGGCTTAAAACTGATTTTAATGAAATCTGGGTGCAAATGGTAAAATAGCAAAGTAGGTAATAAATCTCGTAAAGACAACGAGTCCCCCTAACTACAGTGGCATTCATTTGGCCAATTCTATAATTACCAACTGCATGACTGCAACAATGTAGTTGTTGTAGATACACTGTACAAACAATTTTTTGAGGGGGGTTGAATCGAACTACTGGTATTTTTTACAGATTAAAGCTTGTTTCAATCCAAACATGTCTACAAGGATATAATATGAGTACACATTAAATTATACAAGACATTATTTGTCAAGATACAGCTGATCGACTAGTTATATAATTAATGATTCTCACGATATGCTACAGGGACCCCCTCCAAAGAAGCTGCATCGATGATATTGCGAAGATCTTCTGAATCATCTTGAGGCATTGTTGGGATAAGTGCGTCCTACAATGTGAATGTTTAGGATATAAAGGTTCCACAAAAATGAAATACTCAATGATATTTTAAAACAAATTAATATTACAAGAACTTAATGTTAACACTCTGAAACTTCATAGTCTTACAAACACATACCTGCATAGTATCGGGTTCAAATATAATTCTTGTCAATGGTTCCAAGAGTGTCCGTTTTCTACGAGTTTCCAACACCGTTACGAAGAAATGAAATAGCAGACAAATCAGATTTTGATGACGCAGATCAGTTCCGCTCTTTATCCACTCTAAATGCATTTCACCCATCATTACATTCCTGCTAACGCTCACAAGCACTTCCACCTGTAGAAAATGTATGAAAGTATCCAAACGTTATATACCATGGATTAATAAATTTTGAAGGGCATCAAATGTCAATCATTTGTCGATAAATACAGTTTCATTCCATTTCATGGAATCTACTCCATATTCTTCCGAAATGAATAACAATTGTACGTTTGTTCAGCACTTGATTTCGCAATCTGGCAAAACCACTCTAAGATCGAAAATTAGTATAATTCATGAGTGACATAAAATGATAAACTGCTGTCTATATTTTTGTAGATACTTAAATACTAATTACAAAATGTATAAACGCGCATGGTAAGAACAATATAACAAGTCGACTTACATTTGCCCAGTTCCATACTTACCCATTCATTAAATAATGAATTTTCTAGAAGATATCCTTCTACAATTTGCTTTCCTTGCTACAACAATTTGAAGACGATAAATTAGCAAATCCTGATAAATATCTCGAATCAGTTATTTGATAGTATATTTTGACCTTTGACACATAACTAGTCTCTAACCTACACACTGAATTAAAACTGCTGAATTATCTTCACTAAGAAGAAGTAAATTACACACAAAAGAACCATGCATACACTTTCCAATAAGAAATTTTCTAAATAACCACGGCCAGTCGTAATAAATGAGATGTTGAATTTGCCAGTTATTAGTTGGATTACTTTTGCCATTGTTTAAAATGGTGTTAGAATCACATATGTACCTCCTCTGATATTCTACGTTTGTCCTTAGGATCGAATACATTGGATAGTGTAATTTCTCTAAATAGGGCAAGCAGCACCATAATTCTTTGATAGGACTCTGGTTCCTGCAGTTCCTGAAACAAGGAATGAAATAGATGTGAATACGTTCCACGTAATATCACGACAAATACATTGTACTGTTAATCGAAGTTGGTCGATAGAAATCAAAACTTACTTCAAGTACCATTCTCAGAGGCATATTATTTTTTCCAAAGACAGATTTAACAACTGCTTCTCTGATGTCCTGATAAATTCTTCCGCACACAATAAATCTGTCTGAACACTGTATAATCTATTAACCACAAATTATTTGTAAATATAATCTAATTTGAAATTTATTCATTTTGAAAACAAATTCTATATAATTAGCAGCTTAAATTCTGTTCTTCACAATATAGCATTATCCTTAATTTCAAAAGCATATTTAGCAATATGTACAAACTTGGTTCATGTGAAGTTCTGGTAGATCAAGTGTTTCAACAATGCTGTGGACCTTACTGTTGCAAATTGCCTGAAAACTCTCGACACCATAGCATTGGCAAATACATTTTATGATGAAAACCCTGGATCAAAGATGGAAATTGAATGATTTATTTTCTTTTTGAAATCTTAAGAACATTCAGTATACTGCTATCGTTATTTTTGTGTAATTTACAACACGTAGTGTAGGCTGTATATATTTTAAATTTTTTTTCACTTCACTTTATATAGAACATACCTTGGATTATTCAGTCCCCAACTTTGGAAGAATTTTTCAGCTGCATCAAGAATTTTCACTTCGATTTTTGTCTTTCTGAGTTTTTTTGTTACCACAATCTTGTACAGGCAATCTGCTGCAACTTTTAAGCCAAACCTACTTTCAGATAAGCATAACACCTTCCCAATTCCAAAAGGCTCTTCCTGCAGATTTTGAGCATTGTTTAAAAGCATTTGGTGGGCCATTTTCAACTCTGCTATTCGATAATCTGTCATCTTTGAACATTCTTGCGAGTAAGAATCCTTGAAAGGCAAATAAATGCAGTTTAAAACACAAAAAACGAATTTGATCAAATATCAACTGTAATTCAAGTCCATTTCCAGTCCATTTAAGAATCAATCATCCAAGGGGTAATTTATTGATAAAAAAGATTTTATCAAAAAATAAATATTGTGTTCTCAAATGCACAAGTATTATGAATGTGACAGTAGTTTTTAGTGCGATCTTGATGTATGTAAATGGGCAAGTCTCTCTAGAAAGCATTAGATATGTTCTGTGACTTGTGTTTGGCATGCAATCGGTATATAAAATTTATTCTGATTTTCCATATGTACAGCCATAGTATCACAACATCAAAATCAATTGCTCATAAGCTTTTTCAGGATAAATCATATATTTCCAATTGTGAAGGATTCTTGGGTGTGGACTGCTACTTTTTGAAGTACGAATTATAAAGTATTCATTGAAAAATATGAAAAGAAATATTTTGAAAACTAAATGATATGTTTGTGATTTGATTTACCTCCAGACAATTTATGATCATGAGGCTTAGTTCCAGCAGACTTCTCTCTTCATTCTTGAATAAATCCTGTGCTTTTTGAAGGTATTTTTCCAAATATGATTCGACATCTTTCACACTTTAATAGAAATGCATCAATTGGTATACTCAATTTAGATTTACATCAATAAAGAAATTAATAAACAATCAACAATTCATCATGATGAAAGTACCCATGTTAATATCAGGAATCTGAAATGTACGACACAATGTGTCACAGCTTATTCAGATTCGGTTAAAATGAACTTGTTACCAATATACAGGGTGTCAAGCCATTTTTGACCAATCCTATATAGGAAAATAGGATTTTTCACTATGAAAATATAGGGTATATATAGGATAAAATTTTGCAAATAATTGAAATTTCAAGCATAAATGTTTGGCCTCCTCCTCCCCTTTAGCCATACCTCACCTCACCTCCCTTTTACTTGAAACAGAGAAACATATTGTTACTACTTATAACACCTCTTTAACAACTAAAAAATAGCAGTTAGCTACATGTATTAAAATTTACTTAATAATCAAACATCAGTTGACCATATGATATCTTTTTCACTTCTTTTTCAATTTCTTTTTAGGTGGCTGGTCACCAGTTAAAGTTTTGAAATCATTTATACCTCAAGAAATATAATAATGTTTTGACTTGTAGAAAGTTTTTTTATTTTGAAAGAAATATGTTTTAAAGATGACAGATTTTGTTATCAAAAGCAGATTATTATTAATTACTGTACAAATTAAAATGAAATATAGCTAGTACTGAGTGGGCATTCATGTCACTTATTCTTAAAATTCAAATTTATTTATTAATTGATACAAGTGCTCTGCGGTTGGTAACTTCTTTTTGACTGAAAGTAATTATTTTGTTAAGTAACAATTTATGAAATTATCAAATAGTTATTTACTAATTACCTGTATGTATCAAACTCATAAAAAATTTCGCTTGTATAATGCTTGATCATATCATTATATAAAAATATACTTAATTAAATTCTAATTTTAGTTTAAAAAGTATAAAAAATACAAAAGAAACAATATGACAGATTCCTAGTGTATTGCACATGTAGTTACATTGTAAAAAAAATTGAATTTTAGATAGTAATATTCTTTTATCAATAACAATTGACTCAAGAAATGTAGAAGTTTTCATTAAATACTGTATGTCAAAATATAGAAAATATTTTTAAAATTTGTAAATCATTCATATAAACATCAAGAAATATTATTTGACACTCCAAGAACACTGAAACCATATTGCTGCATTAGGTTAGCTCAATACTACAGACCAGTACAAGCATTAACACCATCTACAGCTTTCATTTCAAACTCTAATACTCTTATATATCAATACTAATAAATTTCACATATGAAAATCTCCACTTTCATTATTTTTTGTCCAAAGTTCTAAAAATATAGGAATTAAAGTCAAAATATAGGAAAATTTAGTGAAATATAGGAATTATAGCAACATTCTGAAAAAATAGGAAAAATATAGGAATATAGGACCACTTGACACCCTGAATATATTTAAGATATCCAATCCCTAAAAGCATTTATTTCCACAAAAAGTACATCTTATGCACTCAATCTTTTTTTTTCTTTTTCTTTTCTTTTTTTTTTTTTCTAAAAAGAGCTTTATTTTTAATGTGATAGAGATGGTGGAGTAAATAGCTGATGACTAGTTCTCTTTGTAACAATTTCATCCTTTTTCTCAGAGTTATCTTCTTTTCTAGAAGAAAATGGAATATCTTTATACTATACTCTGCAAAAAAAGAAACGCATAGCCCTTTTGAAATTTTAAAAATGCAAATTATGTATTTTACCAGGTAAACGGAAATGGTCAATTGAGTAATTGATTTTTTACAGGTAAATATGAAACTTTAAAGGTCTGTTCATTTGATTTGGCTCTCTGCCAAATTAGCTCGGCGACTCTCTAAAATTGCACATCACCTCTATTGCCATGGAATTTGGCTTACGTTTTTCACGAGAACTTTGTGCTTAATTCAACCACTACATTAAAGCGTATAAAAGGACGAAGTTTGAAGCTTGAATTCATCATAACGTTAAAATGCTGCCATGCCAAGGTTGGACCCTGCTACTCGAAATATCGTCATTGGCCGTCTCCAGGCCGGAGTATCCCAAAGTGAGATTGCACGAACTGAAAAAGTAAATCAGAGCACAATTTCTTGGCTGTGGAACAGATTCCAGCAGACTGGCTCTACTAATGACCGACCGAGGAGTGGGCGACCTCGCATTACGACTCCTGGACAAGATCACTACATCCGGGTCTTTCATCTACGGAATCGAACCGTTGCTGCAACAGCTACTGCAGTCGGAATACCTGGATTGAGAAGAATCAGCTCGCAGACAGTCCGCAACCGACTTCGACAATATGGCATTAGACCCAGAAGACCGTATTTTGGAGCAGTTTTAACACCGTTACACAGACGAGAAAGAGTCCGCTGGTGCAACAGATTGAGGGGCTGGACATTCCGCAACTGGCGTAGAATCTGGTTCAGCGATGAGTCCTGTTTTCTGCTACAGAAACGTGATGGAAGAATTCGTGTATACCGGCGCAGGAATGAACGTTTCTCTTCCTCGTGTGTCCAAGAAGTGGATAGCTTCGGTGGAGGTAGCGTCATGATGTGGGCGGCGATCTCTAATGACCGTAAAACAGAACTGGTACATGTCCCGGGCAATTTAACGGCTCAAAGGTACAGAGACGAAATTCTCCAACCTCACCTTATGCGCGTAATTGACCGACAGAGGGAGTTATTCCAACATGACAATGCTAGGCCTCACACAGCCCGCTTAACAATTGACTACCTTCAGCAGAACAACATTAATGTGCTACCATGGCCTTCCAAATCACCGGATTTGAATCCGATTGAACACTTATGGGACCAACTGGATAAACGTGTGCGCCTGCGCCAACCTCCGCCTCAGACCCTCGATCAGCTCCGTCAAATGTTACAACAGGAATGGCGAACAATTCCACGCAATAACGTAAGAACATTGATTGACTCTATGCCAAGGAGATGCAAAACTGTGTTGGCAGCTCGAGGTGGTCATACACGGTACTAACTTAAATGTGACAGGAAGTGTTCTTAACTGTGATGATCTGACTTTTTTTCACCAATATCTAAGGTTTGGACTGTAATTTTTTTCAATTGAAACAATTCTAGTGAATATCTACATTTTTTATTGTAAAATCATAATCCAAAATACATCTACTAAAATCTTAAAAAATCCATTATGCGTTTCTTTTTTTGCAGAGTATATGTAAATTGGTCTATTATTTTCTTAATTTGCATATTTGAAAACCTATGGTAATTTAAACCTTTTCACCATGAACTACCTGAAATTATATTTTGATTTAATTCATGTCTGAATGGTTTTCTCATAGAAACTAAGTTTATTTCTATAACCGATTATTTCCTACACATTTTATCAATTTTCAAAAATGTTTTAATGAATCACTTTGAATGAAAAAAGGTGAAGATAACAAACAGCTGCGACCACTCTCATAAATTATATGAGGAGTCAAAATAGAGTGCAGTGCAAAACGTACCCCTTGAAGCAGAAGAAGTGGGATCAATTGCCTTGAGGAAGTAAACGTCACACAGTATTAGACCTAATGACAGGTTGTATTATTATAACAACCATAGAATTTACGAAATCATGACTTCAAACGGGAATTTTAAAATTTGTATTATCGACTAGTTGTCAATAGCCCGCTTCAGTTTGAAAATTAATCATACACAGAACATGATCTTGCGTGTCGAATCAGTTGATAAGCACAAAACACCAGGTGATAATGGAATACTGCTACGTAAATATGGGAATGTATGAGTATGTCAGTTATCTTCTATGTCAAATAAATAAGTGGAGTTCCTACCGCGGGTCGGACACCTCAAGTAAAGTCATATATGTATGTATGTATATATACTACTCAAAGTTTGATAAGGATCATATTTTTCAGCACTTGTAAAACTTTCAACAAAGGTGAATGACAACCAACACAGAGTGATTTATGTTCAGAAATGTTTACTTCAAGAAATTGTGACAGAAAAATTTGGCAAACATGACATTTCATCGCATACTCCTAAGGTAAAGGGAGAGTACCCTGAAAAGCATGGTAATTTCATGATCACGGAATTGTTTAAACTCTGCACATTTCATTTCACACTGCACAAACAAGTGTCAATAGCGGGTATGGCCTCCGTTAGCTCCAATGACAGCTTGGCAACGTCGTCTCATGCTTCCAACGAGGTTTTGAATGGATGCAAGAGAGATATTGTTCCATTCTTGGATCAGAACATTTTCAAGTTCCTGGAGGGTGGCTGGTTGTACAGGACGACGTGAAATCGCTACCTGAAGCATATTCCAGACATGCTCGATAGGGTTGAGGTCTGGAGAACGAGCTGGCCAGTCCATACGAACAATTGTCTCACGTTCCAGGTACTCGTCCACCACCCTAGCACGATGTGGACGTGCATTATCGTCCATGAGGATGAAGTCAGGACCAACAGCACCAGCATATGGTCTCACGTACACAGCCAGGACTTCATCCCTGTAGCGCACTCCGGTCATCGTGCCTCGCCTTAGGACATGGAGATCAGTTTGTCCAGCTCGACTGATTCCTCCCCAAATCATCAACGACCCACCACCATATCTGTCATGTTCAGCAACATTAGCGTCCTGATATCGTTCTCCTGCCCTTCTCCACACTCGTGCACGACGATCTGTGAAGTCAACACAAAACCTCGACTCGTCTGTGAAAAGTACAGGGGCCCAATCAGCAACCCTCCAATTCACATGAGCCCTGGCCCAATTCAAACGATCTTGTCTGTGTCGCTGAGTAAGAGGGATGCGAATACAGGCTCTCCGGGAACGAAGACCACCTTCATGAAGACGATTACGCACAGTTTGCGTGGAAATGTTAACTCCAGTTGCATTCAGAAGATCATTTCTAAGCGCAGTCGCCGTTGCAAACCGATTACGTCGTGCTGAAATCAAGAGAAAACGGTCATCTTGCTGCGTGGTGGACCTTTCTCTGCCGCCTCCATGTCGATGAGAAGCTGAACCATGAGCTTGATACCGGTTGCAAGCTCTGCAAACAGCGCTCTGACTGACACCCAATAGCTCTGCAACGTGACGTTGTCTTGCACCATTTTCGAGCATTCCTATGCATCTGGCCAATTCTTCAATAGTCAAACGACGTCTTTGACGTTGTGGAGGCATTTTCATAGAGTAACAGTGACTTAAACGAGGTCAGATGTAAAGACAATGGCCAAATTCAAATCAACGACAAGCACTCAGAAATGTGAATAATGTGGGTACCATGCTTCACGTGCTACTCATGATCACTGCAGCATGCATTTCCCTACCTAACCTGTGTTTTGAGGCTCAAGAGGGGTCAGTCCAACACTATGATGAAATTTGCGTGTCTTATCAATTCATATATTGATTTTATAATGTAAGAACTATATGATCCTTATCAAACTTTGAGTAGTATATGTCTGTATGTATGTATATATAATTTATACCTTGTTCTTAGAAGATGTTGTAACAGGAAGGAACGCAGAACAGGGGAAGGATCGATCCCTTCATCAAATATTGATATTTCTTTGCTCATTATTTCAGGAGTATTTGCGGATTTTGGGATGATAGCAATGTGTAACATTAGCTTCTCTATGACGTCTGACGTTGGAGCTTTGTCGTCCGAGAAACACAGTTGAGAAACAACATCCATGTAAAACCCATTGCAACACTTTTTGAAAGTATTGAATTCTTTAATTTCTGGACTGCAATTAATGACATTCAGTATCAATAACAATACGTCTATAAAACATAACAATTATACGAAGATTTTCATTCATGAATTTAAATTAAAATATTGTTTGAAAATTAGCGGAATCTCTGGAGAAGTATTAGAAATTTGTATGCTTGTACCTGCAGATCTCTGTATCAAGTGGCTGGAAATCATGTGGAAATGCTGCATGGCACACAGGACACGCAGTTTGTCCAACAATCTGCGCTTCCTTGAAACATCTGACACAAATAACGTCACCGCATGGAAGTTGCACTGGTCGCTCTGATATTTGTGATTCACAGGATTTACAGATTTCTTGATCACTGAAAGTAAACAAGAAATTATTTCTAAACATACATTATGTGTAACAACAACCCCCCCCCCCATTGTGATAATATTGAAAAATATCAACACTGAATTAAGAATGTTTATAATTATAGTATACAGTAAAAGTAATTAGTTTGAGCAAAAACTTTGTAGCTTGATGGCAAAGGTTTCTAACGTTTACAAAGCTAACTATGATGAGACACCTGATACATTTACAGTAAATCAAAGTACCTTACATGGATTAGTAAAATAAAATATATAAAATAGATAAAATAAAAGATACCCAGAAAGTTTTTCTATTGATCATGTTTTTTGGGGGTTTTTGTTTTTTGATTTTTGGGTTTGTTTTTTGTTTGTTTGTATGTTTTGGATATAAAATAAATATTATCGTCATATAACACTTCATAAAATTAAATAATAATATGCTTTGTGGTGTTTCTTTCTTTTATACACTTTCATACACACGGTGTTGGAACTGTCATTCTATCACATAAATGTAATTACTGCTTACATAGGGTATATATTAATATTAATTTGTCTTTTATTCCGAAGAATTTGACGAATATAGGGGACAATATATATTTATATGGACAACACTCTTAGACAGTGTTAATTACCCAAAAGCCTTTTTCATAGCTTCCTTCATGCAAATCTTCAGAAACTTCTCAATTTTTTCAAGGGATTGGGTAGTTTTTAAATCAGCTTCTCCTTTTAACATCTAAAACAAAGAAAAAACACTTTTAATCATTAAAATACTATACATTCTTATTTCCTAAAGAATCAATACACAAAAGGTATATGTTATAATGTCAAAGACATTATGGTCTAGTTCATGAAGAACTGACTATTCATTAACATCTTATCTGCCTGATATAACTAGTAAATGTCTTTCAAATGCAACAAATACAAAGATATTGAAGTTTTCCTCAGCGACTCTACAGTTCAACAAGTAGTTCAAAATCATGTTAAATTGTCTAGATATGGACATTTTATATGTATGAAGTTCAACTGGCTCTCCATTGCAAAAATATTTTTACTCAATGATTTTGATTGTGAACAAATTGAGGCACATTCTCTGATTATAAGCAACTTTTTTTTTGAAGTATGATAATTCAATGCCTCTCCATTACTCCTACAAGTATCTCTATAATTTGCCTTATTACTCTTAACTTTGGCCTAATGACTTTTAATTATGATTAAGATCTCATTCTGTCATACCATTTACCAAGTTCCAGTGTCTTTCTAATTGAAATCAAAAAAAAAAAAAACAGAAAAAAAATGGAAAGAAAATTTGCGAAATGCTGACGTTAAACGAGACTGTTGACACCCATGTAACATCAACTTGTTTGTCAGTAGCCTACCTCGATTTTAAAAACCGATCATACACAGAGCAAGCTCTTGCATATTGAATCCGTTCAGAAATATTGCTACATAAATATGGTGAGTTGATGAGAGAGAAGCTGAAATCATCCCACTTGTCACAAAGTTGACTTGTTAGCTTGCCGTTAATATCTATTTTCAATTAAGTACTTTAGTACGAAGCAGATGTGTAGGACTCTGTGGTGTCTTTTATTTTGAGTTCACTGGGATGTATCAAATAGATATATAAATGATTATTGTTGATAGATAAAATGTCATCGATATATCTAAATGTCAAGTTGAAGGCCACAGCAAGAGATTGTTTCTTCTCATGTAGAAGCTTTTGAATAAATTCTGCCCCATAAGAATATAAAAACAGGTCAGCTAACAAATAGTACAATTCATGCCCATGGGAATTCCAACAAATTGCTGGATTGTTTGATTGACTGTTTGTTCTTTTCTGCCACACTCAACAATTTTTCAGTTATCTGGTGACGTCCAGTTTTTATTGCTGGAAGATATGTATTACAATATATTGGGAAATTTTATGTACATACCATGATATGTATTGCTATATATTGTTTTCATGAAAAATGAGATTTAATCAATTCCTTTAAAATTAGTCAGCTTGAATTGTTGGTTAATTGTTTGTTTGTTTTTAATTGGTTGTTTGTTTGTTTTATGTCCCATCAAGAATTTTTCACTCGTATAGAGATGTCACCACTTGTAGGTGAAGTACCAAAAACCTAGACCTATGCTTAGCGCTTAAAGTGGAAGTAGTGAGGGTTTATTAACATGCCAACGCATGCCGTGAAATGGGACCTCAAATTTTAAAGTCATATCCGAAAGACCCATGGTTCTTACTTTTAAATGCCAAACGTTTGGCAAAGTAACAAACACTACCTATATTTTTGTCTTAGTTTGACGCGGCCATGGCACAAGTGGGGGTCAAACTCATGACTTCCCTGGTATGAAGCGAACGTTTTACCACTGAGCTACTTAAACTGTAATTGTTTTTCATGCTTGTACTGAATGATACGCAAAAATGTTGATGATTTTTAAACTTTCACCTAAACTTGACCCAAGCTTTTTTAAAGCATTTGATCGTACTCTTCAGAGTATACCGCTATCAGTTTGTAAACAATGTTGTGAGGGGTAGTTTAAACACATTTTTTAAACTAGCATCTCAGTCTAGTAGTGGAACCAACACAACAGATAATTTTTTATCAACTACAACATCACACAATACATAAAAAAAAAAATATAATAAAATGGTACTTTTATTTGTACTGCGATACAATGTTAATTTTGATATATCGCAAAATACCGATGCTTCGATTTATTGGTGCACTCACACCTTTTTGTGAATATTTCAGTTTGACTACTGTATGTTTTTTAAAGAATGCACCATTATATGCTTTATCTCATCTCTAAGGTCCCAAAAAAGAGGAGGTCCTCTGCATCGCAATTTTTTTCACTACATCCAAAGATATCACAATTTTGAATTAGTGAATACTTTAAAAATATTTTAAGTAAGTTTACAAATGTTCAAACATTTATCAATGACACACAACAATGGACGGGAAAAGGATGTAATGAGAAACACAAGTGATTCACGTAACTAAATTGTACATACCTTCCACAGTATCATACATCGTTTTGCGTGAAAATCGTTTGAAGAACAAACATGTTCAAGGAATAGTTTAAGGACAGTTGCTCTTGTCCACTGATATCTAAAAAATCATCATATTCAATATGAATTTGTTGATATCAATGTCTCTACAACTTGAAATATAATACAATGATTTAACACTAAATGTCTCCATTTCACATCTCTGTGGCCCTTTTTCAAAGAAATCCTTGGATTAAAATGAAAAATTTAAAGCATTGTAATTCTGTAATAATCATTCACTCACATATTTCTCAATGAGCAAAACTAAATATATACCTTGCTGCTAAAACGTTATTCTTACTCGGAGCACAGTTACAATCAGTTGAGATAGGGCAGAAGAAATTATCTTAGTAGTAAGAATTTTTTCTGAAAATGGCCACAAAATTAAGGGATAATTTGCATTAGAAAGATTACTCAAAATTCTAGCAGGCACTAAAACATGTACACACAACCTTGCTTCTCGAAGTCCATTCTGACGCTTCGAGAGTGTGCCATCATTCACAGAGCTGCATGAATCTTCATCAAGAATTCTTTCAACAATGGGCCTGTATTTGTTAACCATCAAGACCCATTTCTGTCTTCCTTTGACATCTGTAAATGTTTCTACTCTTGGCTCTAGATTGCGAAGTAAGAGGCAAAGTCCGAGCACGTCCAGTATCTAAAACGTTTAAATGATTCCATTAAGATACAAATTTTCTGTCATACAATCTAACAGTACGTGGTTTGCAAAAATACGACGTGAGATTGTACATAGAATAATAAAAAAAAACCATCATTTAGTATCACTGCCTTCTGGGTATACCTGTTCTTTAGTTGTGAGCAGCGCCTTATTTTCATCATTTTGCATATACTCTTTCACAACAGAACCACAGTTTGACCAAACTTGAGAAATGCAATTAAAGTTCTGAAATAGCTGGTTCGACTTTTCATACGCCACATGAACCGCAACAATCCAGTATATTGCTGACTCTGGTTTGTTGTCCTCACCAAACAGCAAATGACACCCTATTCTCAGATCGTCACAAACAAGCTTAAAAGCAGACAGAGGATTTTCATGGTTAAGTAAGATATTAAACTGAACACTGCAATTGCATTTTATATGATTAAGAAACATATGCTGAAAAAATGTCATCTTGTTTTCAATCATCAAAATACATCTCAAACACAGTTAGATAATATATATATATCAATACATATTTTTTAAAGATATAAAAAGAACTTCTAGCTCTTCTATTATTGTCTATGATCAAATGATTTAGAATTCACATACCTGTAGTTCATCGTCTGAGCACTGCGGATATACCATATGAATAAAGTCATGTAAATAAGCAGCTGTACATTCATCTTGGCAAACCTCTTGCAATGATGTTGCTACAAGCCTCCCAAGAGGTCTATCCTCAACAATTCTGACGATGTGTGGAATCTGTTCCCTTGAATCTGAAATACATGCAATTTCAAATATCTAAGATGAATATACGATTTGTACATACTGTGAGAAGTCTCACAAATGTCAAATGGTGAAATAAAATTGTTGGAAAAACTAATTGGGCAATGCATTTTGAAATTTCCCTTCTAGTTAACCTGTTTTAAATTATATGCAACTAAGCTCTTATTCCACCGTGCAGTTCCTGAAGGAGTTATAAAATATAATAGATGCGACTCTCTCAATTACGACCGAACAAACTAACACAAAAAAGAAAGTATTACAGACACTGTAACTTAATACTGTACCATTCGAATAATGATAATGATCTCAATTTTCAATAAGTGATGAAATCAAATTAAATATGTAATAGAAACTCTATAATTTTGCTTACCTATTTGTTCAGATTTCATCGAAAACCGCGTGAGCATTGCGTTCTGTACTAGTCTGAATATCATCCATGAAAATGGCAATTTTGCAGAAAACATATGGCCATCAAAACCTGTTCCTGTGACAGTGAAGTCTGACATTTGCTTCAGACCATGTGGTGAAATAAACATAGAATACTTGATGTTAGTCGCCTGTGGGCAG
The DNA here is from genome assembly GCA_024699665.1 of Ostrea denselamellosa. Lineage (NCBI taxonomy): Eukaryota > Metazoa > Mollusca > Bivalvia > Ostreida > Ostreidae > Ostrea > Ostrea denselamellosa. The sequence goes on along the minus strand of JAMZEH010000066.1, from coordinate 2,317,060 downwards.
TTGATGACTTGCAACCACAAATGTTGTTTCCAATCTCCTTCTGCTAAAATATCCAGGTTTCTATTTGTGTCCACTTTAGAAATTATTCCTGCTAGCAAGGGAGCTAACTTGTCCACGACACACTGAGTCATTGCTTTCCTATATATGAACAGAATAAAACATACTCAAAAAATAATTTTCTATATGAAAGAATCGATATAAGTTGTCTCTTTTTTATTTTACATCCCTTCGAAAATTTCCAGTTGTACTGTGACGTTACACACTTGAAGTGTCACATACACATGACACTCAGAGTCATAGCAATGAGGGTTCTTTATCATTCCAACATCCACTGTGATACTGGATCTTGGTTTTTAGGCTCATGTCATAAAGACCTGCGGATTGAAATCCCGACCGAGAGGAGTAATCACTACCTATTTTAGGCACTAGGAGTAATCACTACCTATTTTAGGCACTAGGAGTAATCACTAGGCACTAGGAGTAATCACTACCTATTTTAGGCACTAGGAGTAATCACTACCTATTTTAGGCACTAGGAGTAATCACTACCTATTTTAGGCACTAGGAGTAATCACTACCTATTTTAGGCACTAGGAGTAATCACTACCTATTTTAGGCACAAGGAATGTTCTAACCTCACTGTCTAGTCAACCTAGTCACACAGGCCAAACTTAAATTCAGATGACATATCTATGTCAAGATTTTAAATACTTTGATCATGATTATATGCGACATTTAGTTCTAAAAGTCATAACAAAACAATGGTTTTTACATTATACATGTAAGTATGAATCCATTTTGCAGACATGGGTAATGTTCTTATGAATATGACCACATAAACTGTCACAGCAGGTGTAAAGGAATCAAACTCTTTTGTGTAAGTCTATATTTGTACATATGAAGCATGTATTGTCTCGATAGCAATGAAATAACCTTTAAAAAGACGTAAACAGAGGGATAAAACCATAGAAAAACATTTCAGGATTTAGTTCGGCTTCAAAGAGCAAAGGACACAAAAAATATCTTTATCCCTGCTCTCTCTCGGTTAATAGATCTTTCCCCAGGATCAATTAACAAACTCAGACTTAAGTCAACAATTAACAAACTCAGACTTAAGTCAACAATTCAATCACCTGTAAAATGTTTACTCTCAACTTCCAGACACTATTCAAGATGACTCTATATTGAATAACAACTTTATTTTGAAATGATTGATTTATCATGCAATATTCAGATTTTTGACATAAGCGTAAGATGTTTCATGATTCCGTGGCCTGCTGAGTATATACCTGAATGTTCCAACTCTATTGATATGATCTCTGCTTGTTGCTTCTGTAGTGAGCCATACATTAGCTGTGTCTCCCGTAAATTCGTCCTCTTTTTCTTTCATTAGTGTAGACAGATGTAAACAGATCCCCATGATGAACGAGTCATCTGAAACGAATCAGTGATGGTTATTTTATTTTAAAAATAGGATTATAGATGTAGCATTAATGCAGCTGTAATCAATAAATGTTTAACAGCTAAATGGTAGAGAAATCATGATAAAATGTATTTTAATTTTCGGGAGCTAACTGTTATCTTAGAACAAAAAGCACAAGTATAATCGTTGTTGACGTAGGATTTCACGATGTATATCATTGTGACAATAACGTTACCAGGTTTGCCCGTGTTGTGCAGCAGTCTTATCAGCAATTTTACACGATGCGTGGCTCTCTCAGGATCATCTGTATCCTTTATCATTGCCAAGGATGAGTGTACACACATTTTCACAAGTGCTGGAAAATTGAAATTTCTATGAAGAGCCACCTGTTTAGTGTGGTCAGTTAATTCTTCCTTGTCTTCTCTCGTATACATGACAACATTCTCTTCCTCATCCATGGAACTGCTGTCTTTGACTGTCCTAGCTAAATGTCTGGTTTTTGTCGCATTTTCTATAAGTGTTCCAATGCTCTTTCCTACCATTTCCGTTATTCTTGGGATATCATTATCAGGACTTCTTATGTCATCAATATGTACAGTTTTCCAGACCCCACACTATAAGAAAACAAGAGCACCGTAAATGGTAAATAATATGCCCTTGAGAATGTTACATGTGGGTCAACTTTTAATCGATGAATCTTACAGAATTTGAATTTTTAATGTATCAATAAATTATACTTTTGGAGGAGTTTATGTAAATTGTATTACAACAGTTCAAGATATCATGAATGGAATCACAAGCAGATGTCGCTTTACCTTAATACATCCTATAAAAAGACAGATGTATAAGAAATGAATTCTTGCATTATAGAGCATCAAATGATCTGTAATAAGCACATGATTAAAGATTGACGGTAGTTAGACAGACAAATCGTGTACCATCTTTGAAATATTTCCTTGAAACTGACCATGTTCAACAACATGTAATTTTCTCAAAAATGAAAGAAAATCAAAACCCTTGGCACATGCACATCTTCAATACCCATACAAACACTCATTAAAATAAGAAAGGGTGTCCGGGTAGCGTAGTGGTTAACGCACTCGCTTCTCACTGCTGCGACCCGAGTTCAATCCTCTGGATCGACAGTGGTTGTATGTGAGAGGGTATTGTGGTCGCCCACTCGGACACGTGGGTTTCCTCCGGGTACTCCGGTTTCCTCCCACATCAATGACCCCTTCACGCCAAAACTCTGAGCTGACGAGAAGCATTAATATAAGTTGTAGAACTTGTTTGTTAATCGTCGTGAAATAAATAAAGTTTAAACTTTAAAATAAGAAAGTCCTAACTTGAAAACTGTGGGAGGAGTTGCTGGACAAATGATGTACCTCCATATAGCATTAATTTCAAAAAAGGGGCCAAACTCTACCAAGAGAAGTAGAAATGGATGAAAATTGCAACATGATCTAGAGTGACCCATGAAAAAAGCTACACAGAAAATTTCAGTTTGATATGTGAAAGAGAAAGGAAAATAGAAGCAGAGAACTTCGAATGGATGGATGGATGGAAAGATGGAAGGATGCACCGAAGGACAGTCACACATTGCTTTACCATAATACGTCCGGTCTGAAGACGGGTGTATAAAAATTACCACAGGATACCAACCATAGTGAAGATATCAACAAAACATACAAAGAATATATGTACTGTGTCCATGAATTACATAGAAATGAAATTAGTTGGCTCATTACTGTATATTTCTCAATTCTTATCTAGAATTTTATCATGTGGAAGTGAACTTTTGACTAGTGGAACCATACTACCTACATGTATCAGAGCATTCAACCACAATCAAGGCAATTAAAAACTTACTTTCGATGACAAAATTTGCACCCATCGTCACACTACACGGCCATTGGTAAAGAATATGATATAGCTATTTTACCCAATTTGAAGAGGATAATACCTGATAACTATAACATATTATTACTAAGACTGCAATATTAGATTATTACTAAGACTGCAATTACAATTAACTAAACAAATTGAATAAAAAACTGTAACGTTTTCTCGGTTTGAGAAGTTACAAAATATTCATGGATCCTCTTATCTCTGAAATTTACCCAATAACAAATTATGTCAGGGATTTTCTATGAATTTATTAAGATTAAATAGTTTATCAGACAAAATAAATTCATGCAATATAACAAAACATAAAACAGTATTCATACATACATTGAATGGTATTTACTGTGGGTATGATATTTACCCTATGTTGTTGGGAATTTACCCAATGGAATAACAATTAAGGGGACCCAATTGTTCTAGTGTGCAAATGGCGTCAGACTTACCCAACCTAAATACAACTTTCTGGGTAGATTTAGAGAATATTTACCATTCTTGTGGGCTCTGATAGCTCCATAATGGTTTCTTCTCATTCGCCTGATCTCCTCCCTGTCTTAACGTTTGCGGCTGTTTATATACCTAACGTCTGGTAGGGCCGAACTTAACCACGCGCAAATCGTACGGTACCGCACGAATTGGCGCCATGTTTGAGAGTAATGTACAAAGTAAATTCGTACTAAAAGGAGGTTGCTTAGGCAGCGATTATAAGGTGTTGTATTTGATGGATTGGGTGAATCAAGTCATCAAATGATGAATTCACAGAAATGGGTAAGTCTATATTAATATTTCTTCCTTTTGGTATATAAATAGATGTAAATGGGTTCGTTTCGCCGAGAAAATTCGGAATCGTAATACGTGCATAGGCAATTATTAATATGAATAGTAAATAAAATAACAATAATATCACATTCGTCCAACATATCATGTATGATATATTTGCAATCATAGTGTGAATTTGTGTATCATCAGATATCAGAGACGATGCATGGAGAAGTTGTGCAATTCTGTAACAAAACATATGGATCAGGTATCAAGTATGATCCTCTCGTTTGTTTGATGTTTTACATCCCTTTGAGAATCTTTCATTCATTTTGAGATTCACAAGCTAAAGATAAAGTGCCACAACTTTACACTTATGCACAATGAGGCAATCACTACCTACTTTTACATCTTAGGTTTGACATGATCAAGGTACGCAAAGGACTCGAACCTGTGAACTCCAGATCACAACATAACTGCTCTACCTGCTGACACTCCTCGTAAACCTTAAGAATGTCTCTGATAAATGGTACCTGAAATCCGGCAAAATGTCCAGATGACATTCTTGGCAAGTGGATGATGAACACGATATGCGTTTGTTCTTTTCTAGCATCTGAAAGTTGTTGAAGTTCATCCAAAACACAATACCGGGCACAGGCAATCAAATTTGCATTTTCAATGCCATTGTCACACTGGACGATCAGGAACATCTGATGCTGTAGATTCTTCTCAAAACTACATCTACAAGAGAAAGATAAAACATTAACCATCAAAGAAAAACTTGTTCAAATCAGCAGACGCAAAATACAATACTGGATTGTTAAACTTCCATTACAAAACATGCGATTGAATTTTGTGAAAAATAATTCATTTACTCGTCATATAACTGATTGGTTGGAAAATTTTGCTGAAACGTGCATAAATAAGAGTACAGGAAACAAACACGATACATCCATCGCAATCTTTGGCAGTGCATTTTCTTAAGACTTGAGTTTTAGAACTTCATTCAACAGCATCTATTTTAACCTTGATCCCCACGGGAGAGATTCTAACAAACAGTATGAAACACATCAGACAACACCTGACCTGCTGACAGGTTGTATGTGTAAATAAGATCATTATAATGACCACAGAATTTCCTAACTGTTAAAACCCCTGTAACGTATTTTTCCGTAGCTTGCTTCCATGTAAAATTTCATTCCAATACACCAGTTACCCCAACTAAAAAAAAAAATCTGAATGACAGGAACACTCACCTGACATACTTGTACTGAGAGTCAATTTTACCAAGAACAGAACTATTTTTTTGACAAATATTTTATACATGCCACTGTCCTGCCTATCCTTGTTATTCTTCATCGAATTTAAATATAAATTCTTGTAATTATATTTTCTTCTTAAAATGTGTTATCAAAATTATTTTAGTAATACACAATAGGTGAATCTAAAAGTGAATTCAGCAGACTCAACGGATGCTACATCCGTATCATGTGTGGACTCAAAATGCGACCCCAGTATCCGCTTTCATTTTCGATGATAAGCCACAGAGTAGTCCCAGAAGGCATACAGATTTTATCAAGTCTAGTTATGTTTTAAATTAGCATTGCTCATATTTTCCACAAAAGTTTTCATTGAATCTTCACCCCATCTGTCTACATTCAATGTCAATCCAAGGCATCAAAGGCCTGAAGGGCCACAAAGGCGTCGAGTGCAATATCATATACATTATAGGGATCTCAATAAATTCAGAGGGCAGGTAAATTAGAGAAAGTAAGAGAATAAATGTTTGAGTGCCACAGGAGACATTTCCTCATGTTTAAGTACATAAATAAAGCATTATAATCATTTGTAAAATGTCAGTGAACTGTCTTTTTTTTACATAAAAAGAAATAGAGAAGAGAACTTGGGCTGAAGATGCTTATCCTAACAAGTTCATACATGTACCCTCCTCTTGCTAGATAATATCCCCTCAAGACTAGTTACTTTACAAAGGCTATAATAAATAAATTGAAACTACAGATGAAAAATGCTGAAAAGAATATAACTGCTTCAGAGTGAGACTACTTGTTTATAGAATTATGTCTTCTGTTCATGTATGATGTAACAATTATACGGTATTAACTCTGTTTTCAATAATGTCTAACAATTCAAAAGTTCAACATAATATGTAGAAAGGTTAATGGAAATCTGAACAAGATTCAATTCCCAATGAATGCTACCTAACCTGGGCAAAATAACCTGTTATTTTCGTCACGATGCACACAATACTTTCGTCTTATAAATGAAACCAAATTTGAGCAGGCTATTTTGTAAGTACTTTTAAAATGATATCGTGCGACATAAATTTCGTGGGAAAAATAGTTTGGTAGTATATTCATCTGTGAATGATGAACTTTTCCTGCCAAACAATCACTATCTAACTATTTAACAAAGACACAATAATAAACAACATCAACACCGGCATTGTGCCTTTCAAATATCAATTAAATTCAATGTTTCAAAGTCTTGAATCGTAAGAAATGTTCCAATATCAGTAGGTACTATTTGACTTTGCCCATTGAGATGGACTGAATAGTGGTGTAGAGGCAAAATCTGCAGGATCGCTAGAAGGCTCTCAAGCAAGCTTGACACCTTAAAAAGCAGTAGTATCTCCCCCAAAACATCCTTACATTGATTATTACAATATTTCATGTACATACGACTGTTGTGTGATTTAATGACAAGAAATTCCTTGTATTTAGAACAAAATTCCATTCTATCTGATCCAACAAGTATTCTGGGTATCAAATGACCTTGAAATAGACTACATTTTGTTTCACTAAAAAAAAAAAAGCCGACTAAAAACAACATAAATTTATAACTTTAATTACATAATTCACAAAAATAAAGATTTTATGCACTATTATTCTTTGGTACTAAATAACTTCAGGAATGAAATTTTAAAAACCCATTTTTTTTCAGTCCAAAAGCCAAAACAAACATATCTTTTTCCACAAGGTATATGCCGGATATTGACAAAAACCTATTATCTCATAATTCGATACCTCAATTGTCGGCAAAATTGTTGTTCTGTGTAAAATGATTGAAGTGAAAGGAGGGAAATGTGATCACTTTCTATTTCCACGATTCTTGAAATATCCTCTATGTCACCGCTAGTGAGCAGTTTCGAATGTGTTGTTACCTAAAAATATATTTTCATCATTGCATAAATAATCTTGGAATCGTCTACTCGATGAATGATTAAATGATATTTTTATTAAAATCATGCAATATTCTAATGAATTGAGTAATTACAAGAAGATTAAAGATATATTTATATTAGAAAAGATTGATGGAAACCTGGAGACAGAGGTTATTCTTTTCCTCGGTCATGTGATAAACCAGATAAGAAGAAAGACTATCGTGTTTCTGCTCGAAAAAATACTGGTTTCGAATGTCTTTTTCATATTCCTTTAACTTCGTCTTTCCTAGACGCAGGACTGCATCTGGGGCAACACACCATAAAAGCATATCTTTTGAGTCCTTCAGAATCTGTACAAAACAACCAATAGTTCACATTTAAACATTGAGAAAGATATTCATAATTTCCCATATGTAAAGTTAAAGACACTTGCTACAAACAAAACTTTTGACATATGGGTTGAGATATAATTTTGGACTTACTCTGGTTGTAATTAGTACAAATATTAACTCTTAAAATATTTGGAAATTGTACATTTTCTGTGATATTAGAAATTGTCAGATATTACATCCCCGGCACTAACGAAGCTTGTAACAACATTACCTTGTTGGTAAGGCTCATTATTACAACTGGATTTTGAATGAACTTGGCCTTAATTCCACGTTTAGTAATTGTACTTATACTATACCTGCCCCTTTAAAAGATGAAATTCTTCGAAATCATACTTCAGCTTTAAAAATGTTTAATACCTCCATCAATGGGAAGGATGGATATGAGTTACTGTACTACACTGGATTCCTCAACTTCACAAAAAACATTACAAAGATACATTACTATATCCAGTAAATGTTCCACCAAGCCCCTATCTTTGTTCCTCAAGGAAACTTCAAATGTTGTGCAACAAGTGGTGTAAATCAAATGTAAATTCTAAAGAACTTCCAAGAAATTTGAAATTACAAAACTTTTCTCAAATCAACAACATCAAAACATACGACTTTTCAACACTTTACAAAGCCATTCCTTATGATAAATTAAAGACTAGATATTTTGACATCATACACAGTTGTTTCTTCAACAAATATGGAAAAAGGAAAAAGGAAATATTTATATCTACTGATCAGTCAATCAAAACATAACTGTTAAACACCACTCCAATTCTATACACAAGAACTCTGAAAAATGCTGAAGTTCTCCATTGATAATATCTATTATAGTTGTTGGTGATCAGGTCTTCCAACAGTCTGTTGGATATCCCATGGGCAAAAATTGTGCACCTTTCTTAACTGACCTGTTTTTGTATTCTTATGATGTAGAATGTATTCTAAAGCTTCTACTTGCAAAGATAAATATCTTGCTGTGGCCTTCAACTTGACATTTAGATATATCAACAATGTTTTGTCTATTAACAATAAACATTATCATTAATATGTCAATTCAGTGAACTTGAAATAAGACATCACAGAGTCTTCCAAATCTGCTTTGTCTTTAGATATTTTAATGAACATAGATGCTAACCATAAACTAACAACTCAACTTTATGACAAATGGGATGATTTCAGCTTCTCCATCCAATATCTATGTAGCAATGCTCCAATACCACATGCATATTTGCAAGAGCTTGTTCTGCATATGATCAATGTTAAATCAAGACAGTCTACTGATAAACAATGTTACAGGGGTTTCAACATTCTCGTTTAAAGTCAGCATTTCCGAAATTCAATGGTCGTTATAATAATCTAGTTTCAACAATGTTGGCATGGCTTTTATGAATATATCATTTAATATCACCATTTATAATATATCAAATATAAATGTTGTTTTCTTAAATTCTATGGTTGACATAACAATCTAGTTTGCTAATATAACCTGTCATTGGGTAAAATGCTGTCTGACGTGTTTCATACCAATTGTTAGACCGTTCTTTATAGACTGATTTTGACTACGGATTACTCTGTTTACCTGATCAATATATAGGGCTAACGGTGGCTGTGACTGTTCAACAGGGGATGCTTACTCCTACTATGCACCTGATACCACTTCTGGTATATCCAGGAGTCTGTGTTAGACAAACTCATAATTTTGTATTCGTTGTAGGAGTTACAAGATTGATCACTATTCGTTATCTTCACCTTTTACATATACCATAGTGCAGTTTTCCCACTGAACTTAACCGAGAAATTACGGTCAAAAATTAAATTAGATGTGTTGATATTTATTACTTTTACTTATATAAAAATAAATCTAGTATTCATTTTCATAACTTTTTGAAAAAAAGAGTTTGTTTGAACCAAGTGACCTTAATTATACATGTGTTTGATATTTCAGTTACAAAGTTGTGCAATATGCATATATGTAAAATATGATTATACCTTTTCTTTGAAATGTGTAATTTTTTCATCATAAATTTGGAAATGTTCAGGCTCCTCGTCACAATCACTATCACTTTCGGTGTCACTACACTTATTTTCTTCTCCACAGAGTTCATGGCAAACATGAAGAACAATGGACGCACACATATCCTCATGGTACCCAATGAAAACGTCCATCTTCGACAGTTCAGGTGAAGTTTTCCTGAAATCATTCTTCAAAATTAGTTTTCTCACTAGAATTGATTGGCTTGTGGTTACAATGGTATGAATTCCACGTAATCACCAAAAAGAGTAAGAAAAGATGTCTATTGTGATATTGACTGAATATTTTCACTTTTTTTACATTTCAATATTTTCATATCTGAGTAAAAATAGCTTACAAACTTTTTAAGATAAAGTAAAACAACATATTAGAGATTTATAGAACTTTACTTGAGAGTAAACAGCATGCAACGTTTTTACAGCCTTTGGTTCCAAAAAGTCTTCGTCACAACGAAGTAGACTAGATTGATATTACTAACACATTTTTTCTGATGTGCTTTGCCCATGGTTTAAGGTCATGATCCACTGTCAAGTCATGATCAATCTTTCTATCTATACTACTCAAAATTTGATAAGGATCACAGATATTTTTCTGTTTAAAAACTTAGTTACTGCATAACTGGCAATATTGTGTCCAAGTGAAATAAAAAATGTCTTCAACAAACTTGCATGTGCATTTCATGCCATGGGAAATGTGTTTCTCATCACAGTTTATGCTTTTGCTACCATTGCACGATTTTCACTCAGGCATCGGTGTCTGATTCTTTCTAAAATTTCAAACTCACTTGAATGTTTGCACTACGTTTATCAACACAATGCCCCTCAACGTGTAAAGCGTTGCCTGATGACAGAACAACTGGGCAGATGTATTGGAATGCTTGACGCCGGCTATTCACAATGTGGCATTGTAAAAACTTTTGGTACAGTAGCACACCGACATGGGGGTGGTCGTCAGAGGTCGACAACCCAATGCCAAGACCATTTTGTGGCTCTTCAGACACAATGTCATCCCTTCTGGACAGCAAGGTGGGTGAATGTGTCCACTCAGACGATACGGAATCGGCTTCACAATGCAGGCCTCAACTCGAGAAGTGCACGTGTTCGAGTCCCTCTGATTGTTCGACAACAGTGGGAGCGATTGGACTGGGCTGAAGATCACGTCAATTGGACACAGAAAGATTGGGTTCCAGTTCTGTTCACCGATGAGTCCAGGTATTATTTGGACTTTACAAACAGAAGGCACCGAGTGTGGTGATGTAAACATTTCCATGATGCCAACATCAGTGAACATAACCGTTATGGTGGTGGTTCCATCATGGTCTGGGGTGGAATCAGCAGGGATGGAAGAACAGATCTTTGTGTCCTGGAGAGAGGAACAATGACGGCAGTGTGGTACTGGGATGAGATCCTAGATGTTTACGTCAGACCCTATGCTGGTGCTGTTGGTCCTGAGTTCATCCTGATAACACCCATCCTCATCATGCCAGGGTGGCAGAGCAGTACCTTCAGCAGGAGACAATTGTCCGTATGGACTGGCCAGCGCTCTCGTCGGACTTGAACCCAATTGAGCATGTATGGAACATGCTGCAGGTTGCCCTTTCACGCCGTAGAGCACAAACCACAACTTTGGCAGAGCTCAGAAACGGCCTCATGGAAGAGTGAAACAACCTTCCCATTGGAAACATCCAGGTGCTTATTGACAGCATGGCTCGACGTTGTCAAGCCGTCATTGATGCAAGGGGAGGACATACCCGGTATTGACACTTCATCGACTAAGTGTAATGATGGACTATCCCCAAAAACTGTGTAGTTCTTTCTCTGGTTTGCTGTTAACTTTTTGTAATGAAATGCCTTTTGGTGTTGTTATTAGATTTCAAGCATTCCGTATTGATAAAAATTCACGACGTTCATTTTCATTCATAACCTGAGTAAACATGTTTCTGAGTCAAATTTATGTCTTTTGTTATGCTAGCGGTAAATTACACACATATAACCTAGTGATCCTTCTCAAATTTTGAGTAGTATATTACAAGGTTACTACTTAGGCAAATAGTGGGATGGAAGACAAAATGCCAAGAGACACCTGGACAAAGTGACTTCCATGCAACACCTGATCTATTCACAGGAACTACATCAATACACCTAGCGTGTCTGATAGGTGAACGTAAAATCCTTTTCAGTATATGACCATAAATGTAAAACAGTTTAAAACTTTCAGTAGAAGTCTCCATGCTCATCATAGTTATACATCCATTTACCTGTTTACCTACTATAAGTTGAAGAATAAAGAACATTTTGAAAGATTTGAAACAATTTTTCAATATGACATATTTATCCCCGTTCCTTAACCTGAAAGTCTAAGTTACATATTTTTCACATTAATATAGGCACTGAAGTCAATATAACTATGCAATCAGTGTACCTGTTACATATTCTACAACTTTAGTACATGTTTCCATGGACATTAAAACTACATTTTAAATGTATCTGTGATCAGTTTGAACAAAATTTGAATTTATTTTTAATTAGAATTTCATTAGATGACCAATTTATCCCCATCTTAGAGTCTGAACCTTACAGTCACAAGGACCATAAATTTCACAATATTTACAATCACCTCCATGTTCAATATGTATACACATGTTGCAATCATTGCGAAATATATACTCAATTTACCCACTATATGTTCGAGAAAAATTATTTTAATTTATAAGCCTACTTCTGTCCTGGGCCTTAGTCCATCTTCATGTTCAGTGTTCATGTGGAAAAAAACATTCTTTTAAACAATTGTATTTTTTCAAGCTTTAATTGACTCCCATTCCCAGGATCACATACTATTTCCTAAATATCCACAATAATGATTGCATGATTTGGCTTTCAACTTACTTTCTGAAATGGTGAGCTTGTACTGGAGCTATGGGGGTAATGAAATCTTCTACCCATTGCTCCAACACACTGGTAAGTTCCATTTGTAAAGGTGACAGCATTGTTGATATGTTCAAAAAGTGTTTCTCCAGTCGGTTTATCAGAGGAATCGGAAATTTTTTATAAACTACATCTTTCTCTGCAACAACAATTAACCTGGAAAAGATAGATGTACAGTGTACAAGAAAATCCCAGTAGAAGTCTATCACATATTTCTTTTTTACAATTTTACGTTTCTTTAGTAGTACCGGTATCAGCTTTTGTCTGTGATGTAATAATAACTAATATTATAGCAATGCAATATACTTAAAAATTTTCAATGTAAATTTACATGGCATGGCATATTGAATCTGTCTGTTATGTTGAAATGAAATTCAGATAAACGCATAGAATATGAGCAAATTGTTGTGCAAGCCCCATGAGCAAATTTCTTGAATGTTGATGTTTTCTTTCTTAAACTGCTATTCCAGTTTACGTTTTAATATAAACCCATTCTATGCTTGTTTCTTACATATAGTATGACAATTATATTATCCATGATACGTTTTGAGCCAAACACCTATCTCCCTCCTTCCACGTTGTGTACGTTTGCCGGTCTGCTTCATTAGAACTCATATAGAAATAGAAGAGGTGTCTTTTAAGGATACCTGAAATCTCTGTGAACTCTGCATTTAACCCTGTGGGAGCCGAGGCCAAGGTCAACATAACGTTCTCCTCCAAGATACACGTAATACTGCAAAACAGTTGACCAATATTACTGGAAAGACATCCTTTCTGACCTGATGGTACTTTTGTTGGTAAAATGCATAACATTTAGTAAATTATTCAATCTCATCAGAATTTGATAAATTGATCAAATATAGCAATTTGCTGAAACACTGTCTTTTGAAGGCACATTAGTGAACAATTGAGCTTTGGTTAGATCAACTGATCATTTGTTTGTTTGTTGTTTTTCGCCACATTCAACAATTTTTCAGTTATCTGGTATCGTCCAGTTTATATTGGTGGAAGAGAGAATCCATGTACAATGTACCCGAAAAGAGATCACCGACTTTCCAAAAGTAAACTAGCAAACTTTCTCACATATATCGGCACACGTGAGAATCAAACCCGTGCCATCTAGAGGTGAGAAACCTTTGATTTTGAGCGTGATGCTCTAACCACTTGGCCACGGAGGCCATGAGATTTGACTAGATTTAGGTCTGACATGTTTATAGACTTTTAAATGATTACAGAGGATGGAATATCATTAGATCTTTAGTATAAATGTCATAGAAGTTTAAAGCAGACATTTTGGCACCTAGTCCATTGGTAGATCATAACATACAGACAATTGGCCCCTGGTAGCAGTGAAAGACACTATCAGTGCAGACCGCTGGAATTTTTCTGCGAAACTGCCTGTTAAGTTGAACATGGAAATATTACAGTCTATACCAAACATCAGTAAAATTTCTACATTGCTGTAGGGCTGATCCAATTTTTTTATCACAAAAGATGAAATATGTGGGTCCATATATTATAAAACTGAGAAAACGCGCATGTCGATAGTTTGGAGACATCACAACATCAGCTTCTGAAGAAAGCAAAAATTGTAAAACAATGGAAAAAGTGATGTGCATTATCTTCATGGATGGCAGTGGTGAAGAGACTGTATAGTTTACAATGATTCCTACTCTAAAACAAACGTATTTCCAGTACGTGTTATAAAAGTATAAAAAGAATGTCATATCGTAGATAAATGGTTTTTTTTTTTTAATAATTTCATTTCTTTATTCATTCATGACTAACCTCACTCCTTTTTAAGCATTATTTGGCATTTGATTTGCCATGATTTGTTGCACCCTATATTAACACCCACATATTGTGAATCTTGAAAACACTGCATTTCACCTAGACCCAACCGTCAAAATGCACAGAATTTGAGCTAGACATGCCATGTATTCATATAGTAGTGTGCAATATTGATTATCTTAAACTCTAGACAACTTGTCCACGACTTTGTCCGACAACCCTCATACACTATATGTGTAAATGTATGATTTTGGCATAACTTGGCCTTCTCTCAATATCAGTGAATCAAATATGATGGACTTCCCCAAATTCGACATTTTGTTTAAAAAAGATCTTTTTGGAACACCTCTGTAAATAAGATACGTGCTCTGAATACATATTGTATTTTAAAGATACATCATTAGTAGAAGTAGCATTCATTATTGTGTGATCTCCTTAAACCTTGAGCTGATCTAAATGCACTATCACAGATACTTTGAAATGCAAACCTACAGTATTCATACACTTAAGGAATTCAGTAAACTAAGTTCATAAAATCATCATTCATGCATGTCTCCATATGAGTGAAAGATTCTTGAGCGGAACGTTAAACAATATATAATCAATCAATCAATCATGCAAGTTTTTTACTACTGGTTGTGATGACTCAGTGGTTAGAGTGTATGCTTTGTGACCAGGAAGTTATGGATTCGAGCCCCGCTCATGCCTAAGTATTCAATGCTCCTTATCCAAAAGCTCGACTTGTAAAAGTGGGAGTCATATATCTTTCTGTTAAGACCTTAAAAACCGAGTACCATGTCTCAAAAGGCAGTAGCACAATGAAAGAACCCTCACTTCAAAGACTCTGCACACCAAGCATGGTTCTAAATTTGTGGCACTTCATTTACAGTTGATGTTGTGTCCGTATGAGTGAAAAATGCTCAAAGCAACATAGAACGAATAAACAAAAACTAAATTAAATCGTTTGAATTACGAACTGATCAGTAAAATCATAATTCGTACTGTTTCTTGAATAAATTTGCCCTCTATAATCAAGATACAATTGTAAGTCTGGTAGTTATAACTAAAATACTAAAACCTACTCTGCAAAGTGCGTTAAACAGATAATGCATCCAAGAACTTTGTAACTTTCAGGAGATCACTTGAATGACATTCTAGTGAGTCATAGCTAGTGAATTTCTAAATCACTACTGATCTTACAAACATCTAAAAATTGAATGGAGTTATCTCTCGTGTATGACTACAAAAATATTTTCTTATCTTCTTATGGAAACGTCACACTATTTTACCGTACATTTTACGATGAATTGTAACTTCACAGTTTTCGCTTATGTACCACCATACATATTGAGGTAGTTTTTGAATAATTTCATCACAGTTGTAGGCCAGTTTCTAAGTCCCCATGATCCAATCCCAATTAATAAATTCATAACTGTATCGGGTTTTTTGTATATAAAATTCCACATAATAAAGAAAAGGACATTTTAAAGAGTTGACCTTAACCCACCTGATTTAAGGCATCGTACAAACTTTCATACAGATTTTCCAGGTTCAGTAAAATGACAGTAGCTCCAGTCTCCATGCAGACCTTGATTCTGTTGATATTTCGACAGACCTGTAAATATGGTATGCATGTAGTTCTAAGTATATCAAATATACTGAAATCCTGAAATTTTAAAACAAATTCGTTTTTTGTTTTTTTTTGGCACGTTTAATATACCTGTGTATATTGCTGATCACTTTGGAAACTACTCCCAAAAATTGTTATGGCGTTCATTTTCAACACTTTCTGTTGTAATACAGAGAGGGCACCGTAATTCTCCGTGAGCAACAGCAGATATCTTGACTGTCTATGAACATAAAAGCTAATTAACTGCACATGCTATTCAATTATCATTCTCACATTATAGCATCAAATTAGCTATACAATCACGCATGTATAAGTCAGTTATTAAAAGGATTGTAGCGTGTGCACTTGATTGTGAGTACAGGACGAGCAGACTACCTATAACACGAAGAGACGTTCAAGAACTTCAAGGGCTACAGACATCCGATATGATATACAGAGATGTTACGTATAAAATATGCTGCAAAACTTACTTTTCTCGAAGACATGCCTTGATAAGTCCAGTTGGGCTACAGTCTGGGTCTCCTATGCTTGGCTAAAAGAATGGGAAAATAAACTATATACACAGAGTGTATTTACCCAAGTCATTTGCATATATAGATAAAGTACATCAAATGGATGCAATTTAAATCTAAAGAAGTGATTTCATTACGACTTTAATCAATAAATAATACATGCACTTATGTAAACATTCTTTGATATGTATTTTCAGCACAATTCATAATAAGAATGCTACAGTGGTATCTCAATCAACATTCAATATAACAAAGCTTTCTATCTGGTTAAAGTTTAAAAATCAAACACCTTTTCTATTTTTGTTACAGTGTCCAATCGCTTTTCAAAAATTTTCAAGGGATCAATATCTTCCTCTTCCATTCCTCCAAAATTCCTTCTTATTGAATGTTTCAACATCAGCCAAGTTGGACGTTTTTGGTTTGTGACGGTAAATGCGTAAATCATTTTGATAAGACTAAAACAGAGATAATGACATGATTCAAATTAAACATGTCTTTGGTTTTTAAAATTATGAATAAACTAGATACCTTGAATATAAATTAGTTCAAAATGCACTCTTTCTATTATATCGTAAGTTGTCAAATGTCCCACAGTAACCTGTAGAAGTCCCTTAGTCCAAAAAATTCTCTTTTCTTGAGCACTGCTTTAAAGACATCCAGGTATGCTTCGGCTAGAGGCTTGATCAGTGGAACAATCCAGTGTTGCTTTTCGTCACTACATATTCCTCTGGGGAAAAATTAAACGTAAAGTTCTTCCTCCGATAGTTTTTACTTGATATTGCCAAAGTATGTGCGCTTAATAGAAAACAATGCTTTAAAATGTCCTGTTATGAAACATAATGCTTACTTTGCCGTTTCCGTTAATTCGTCAAGATCTGGCATTTCCCGTTGAACAAGAATCCCTCGGTTCATTTTTGCTGGATCCAAAGCCCAGTTTGATATCCCAATAAAAGCCACCTATTAAAACAAAATAGGAACTTTTCATACACCCTGCCACATCAGAATTGTGTTAGAGAGGGATCTGAATATTTAAGGACTGACTTTTGTATCTTTTGCTCTTACATCTCCATTTATTTACCTTTCTGTAGGGTTCTGGTTCTTCATCTTCTAGGCAACCATTTTCCAATAGTGGATGTAAAGTCTGATGAAGTAAGAAATATACAAAATGAAAAAAAACAAAAACAACACCCCCCTCCCTCCATCCCCCCCCCAAAAAACCCCAGTTAAATATTAAGACCAGATCAAAGTAGTATTAACAGATAGACTCACGACATGAAAACACAAGCACGTGTAAAAAAGTTTATGAAAATGTGAGGATAACGAACAGTGATTAACCTCATAATTCCAATAAAGAATACGAAATTAAGATGAGGGCAAACAGGGACCCTTGAACAAGATCTTAAAAAAGATGCAAGTACATGTAAACTGAAAACTCCGTAATCAATATGCATCCCTGATTTGATTTGATCGATATATACAATTTCAAGTTTCCTTGCTTGGAAGTTTCCCTAGTTTTTGATGTCTATATAAAATGTCAAGAAAAGTTTTAGAATCATGTCATCATATTAAAATGACTCTAAAAACTAAATATCTTATATTACACATCTTGCTACAGTAAGTAAATCCAAACAAACAGAGCAACGTGTATCTAGATACGATTACATTATCTCATTTTCCTCAAACATTTGTTGAAGTGGTATATTCTCTATCTTCTTAAACATTCTTTTGAAAATTCTCCGAGTGTATCCATCAACTTTACATAAACTTGTTATGCAGAGAAGAATAACATCCAGTCCAAATACATTATCAATTAATTGTGCAGAGATTAAAAAAGACGTGAATTAATAGAGAAATATTAATCCCCTGTGAAGTCTTCAGGTCGCATGCTGATAATTACAAACCTTTAGTGGCATTTTTGGAGAGTCTTCTGCAAGTCCTACTTCATCCAAAACAACTACAGAGACAAATTTTTTCAGGTCTCCATCCTTTTGATATTTTGCACACTGGCGAAATGTTGCAATTATGCCTTCTGCTATTGATAATGGACTGCATTGAAACGATACCATTTTTACCTGAAAAAACGTAAAGGCATTTATCACGTTATGATTCATAGTTTTAAAATTGTATACATACATGAAATTAATGGATTAAACTGACATATTTTCATCAGAATTTTAGTTTATATGATTAAGTTAGAACTGTACAATAGCACCATAAATAAGTTTAGCACATGCACGAGCAAAACGTCGATCCGAAAATTTTGAAAACTTACCTGTTTGAAATTTCGGAAAAGCTTGGAGTAAGAAGAATTGCCTTGCATGACGTCTGCAAGTATTGTCTTCGCCAAAGATTTAGAGCTTCCAGGTTTTCCCACAAGAAATAATGGAATTCGCAATTCTATGCAAACTAACATCATGAAAACATTCTCCTTTAAGGCCTTGTTCTTTGCAATGTTCTCTTCCAACCTAACTTCCTCCAAACAGATACTCTGACATCTATAAATATAGATATGATGGTTACATCGAACATCCATGTCGGAGTTCATAAAAGCGAATTTTATCAAACATGAAATACACTTTGTGGATTACCTTTCTATCAGCTCCAACATTTGTTCAGCACCACGAGGCAAGTAAAATGGATCCATAAACGTATCTGTGATTGCAAACCGAAATTCATCTCTGTTTTTCAAACACGCATGGTAGCATACACCAAGCGCCAAAACTAATGCTTGTGTAAGATTTGAAACAGTCTACAAAAGACGTAACACAATCTTTATCAAATTTTACATGATGTTGCTAGATAATTAATGAAAATAAAATTGAAGATTTTTTTAATGGAACGTTTTAGAAATATGCAAGAATTAAACAACACTGATTATGCAGACGATTCAGGTCAACACAGGTATAACCAAGAAAACTTTGTAGTTTGCAATTATTAGAAATATTTTCAAATTCACTTATTCTAATCTACATGAATGTTACCAGATTGAAAGAACATGAGGACATGTTTGTCTGAGTGTTAAATTCATTTTAAACTTATTCAGAATAAATAGTATATTGAAATTGCATTATCATTACAAATATATTACTCCATCAGTTATTCTATGAAATACTACTATTCTCTGTTTCTCGTATCCTGTGGGGATCCAGGTTAGAATAAGTCCTCAGTACCCCTTGCTTATCACAAGAGATGATTAAATGGGGAGTTCCTTCGGGTGAGACCGCAAACCCAGGCCCCAGATGTGACACGATAAAGATCCCCCATAAACGCCAAGCATAGACCTAATTTTTTCAGCCGTAACTGGCAATGGTGTTGTCTCCATATGAGTGAAAGATTCTCCAGAGGGATGTTAAGAAATATACAATCAATCTGTCTCTGGCAACCTAGAAGTTTAAGTCAGGTAACTATCTTGATATGTTCTTGAAACATCTTGGAATTCTGAATATTTTGTCTGCAGGTATATGTTCTATGGATTCTACTTTTCATAATTAGTAGGTTTATTCTAAAACTTCCCGTACCATTTGGTGAATGAGAAAAGTATACATGTTTTATGAATGAAATATTTACGCTTTGTTTTACGTCCTTCTGGAATATTTTACTAATATTGAGACATCACCAACTGAAGGTGAAAAGTAACAATCTTAGACCTGTGCATGGTGCCCAAGGCCGTGGCAGTGATTGTTCTTTAGAGATCTATCACTACTGGTAAATCATTTATGATTTGTATGTTTACTTTGAATTAAGAATAATGAGTAAGTATATATGTGATGTGTTGAATCCTGACTGATATTTTATAATGTGTAAGATTTGTGTCTGTATTTGTGCATATGTATGGCTAGTGCTTGTCTCTGCCTGATCTGTATGCCTGTAAGTATTATCCATTTCTATTGACTAAATAGTAATGAATCATAATTATTTTAAAGTATGCGTTTGTATACGTTTATATATTAAATGGTGATATAATGTGAAAGTAAATCAAAAATTATCATTCCGCTGTTACAAACTGGAATCTGCCAACATATATTTATGAAAAGGCTAAGGTGAGGACAGTACTCAATATCACGATTCCTATTAAGAATACAAATCAGAGAGATGGGCAAACACAGACCCATGGACATACCAGTGCCTAGGAGGAGTAAGCATCCCCTTTCGACAATTAGCTTTATTAATGAAAATCAGATTGGCTTTATTAATGAAAATCAAATTCTCTCAAAAACTTATCCCATGTGATTAATCAGTGTAATAGTATTATAAACTGGCTGCAGTTACTAAAAAATCAGTTAGAATATATATATATATAGGTATGTATGTGTGTGTGTGTATATATATATATATATATATATATATATATATATCTGCGATACTGTTTTGAAAATTCGGAATGATTGTCATTAACTACAACAGATAGACCACATCAGTTCTTTTCATTTAACATATTTCTTTTTTTATTTCTGACAGCACATTTCCAAATCCACCCCTCCACATTCTGATCACCAAATTCAAACAAAAATGAAACCTGTTTATATAATTTCATATTGATCCCAATTGCATTCGTATAGATGAAAAGGACGTTTAGAATGAGTATATCGTAAGCATCCTCTTTTGATTGGTCACACCAAATCTAATGCATATTAGTTTTGGTGTGATAGGTCAACAAGATGCTCACTTCTCCTAGGCACCTGATCCAACCTCTGGCATGTACAGAGGTCCGAGTTTGCCCATCTCTCTGATTTTGTATTTTCTATAGGAATTATAAGATTGGGTACTGTTTGTTATCTCAGCCTTTTCATTTGGTACCTGCGGCAATGCACAATGTGAAAAGAAAAGGAATAGAGTTAATGTATCATATCAATGTCAGTACCAGTAAATATCAAGAATACTTTCTGCGAGATATGAAATAGGGTTCGAGTATCATAACAAATATATTGATGTGTACTTCTGTCATCATCATGTACCTCAGTGCTTTCAGTTTCATTGTTGTAATCCTCTTCATCGTCCTCGTTCGACGATTCATCGGTCTCAATTGAACAGTCCAACCTATCTAACAGCAATGAGCCATTTTCGGTTTGGGTGTAGAACCAAGTGAATACATCTAAAACTCTTTCGACGTCACGTAAACTCACAAAACTGCACTCATCCTTTAAATGTATGATTAATTCAACTGAAAGACTGTAGATAGTTATTGACCATTTATATTGCGATAAAATAAAAGAATTAGAATTCGGAATCTGCAGTCCCTTCACGATGGTAATATGAGTCTATGCTGGCTTCAACAAGCTTGTGTATGTGTGCTAGTATTCTTGCGCTCAGTAATCGTGATTCATTAATGGTGATGGACAGTGATTCGCCCAACACAGATTACAACGCCAGAGTATTCATTTGAAATATAGTAAAACGATACCTTATCTATGAAAAAGCTATATGAGAAGTATAAAACAATCAATTTCAATTTTTTTTAAAACTACACATTGTAGAGCCCAATCTTCTCTTTATCCCTTTAGATGTCTCCACATGAGTGAAAAATTCTGGAGAGGGACATTAAACAATATACAACCAACAACATTCTTCCCTTTCTAAGTATTCAGCAGTCTGTTTTAAATACCACATTCCTGTTTGTTTATTTCTTCTATTAAAACAGCATATAACATTTCTATCTTTTCAGAACTTCGCTTTTATTGTTTACCTTTTGATTCCTCATGAATTTCTGTGCTGCTGTCAGAATATGGGCCAAGCTGTCGTCAATACCATCAACATCTGGAACTTTGTCCTTATCAATCTGTAAGTTTGGAAGAGTGATATTAGTTAAATGTGCTTTGGACCCTGGCAAATCAACTCAGGATATGTTTCAATGTAATTAAATTGCATATCACTAATGGTATTACAAATTATGATAACGTAATCATTTAATAGATCAGACTCGCAACATATATACTCCAGAGTTATCAGTAGTCATTTCTGAATGTTTTGTATGCATCATTGTTACTATCAATTACTATTGTGAGTGTATTATTCATCTCGGTTATTTTTTAATCCAGTTTTGTTACAATCTTTGTAAAATCAGGTTGTTTTCTACGTTCTTGGTGTTAAATGCCAACTTTGGAGTTCCAAATTGGACTTCCATAATTGAGAGAGGGTGGAGCCTCTTGTCATCAGAGGTTGTCAGGGTGGAGCTTTTGGGGGTGAATTTCAACACAGCTTATTCTGTCATTTCAATTTCCGATATTTTGGCTGTCGGAATATTTGTGGCTGAATTATAAAGTTATCCAAACAAAACATAGTCCTCTGAAGCTCCATATATCTTAAAAGCAGATTGATTTTTTACTTCAGATAAGAAGATAAATGACCCATACCCCTATCACAATATGATACAGGTTGGTGAGGGGGGGGGGGGGATTGTAACTGAAATGGTAAAATTATTAAAATAAGGATCTGTATAGCATTAATCAATTATTTTCATCTATATATTTTCATTATACACACACACACACACACATATATCTCCCAGATACATATAGCACCCAGCTCTGTAATATAGTAAGCTTCCTAAGTGTCTGAAATAAAAATATGCTGACCTTGGTTTTGCTTCAATGAACATCTTTTTCAGACATAAAATTGAAGTACTATGATTGTACATCTGTCAAAACGTCTCAGGTCTGAAGGTCATAAATTTGGGCTTACGTTAGTAAGACTCTGTTATCTAAACAAATGAAATCAAAATCACAGACTGGTCCAGTTTTAAAGGTCATTTTTGTTGTTTCTCACGTTTTACACATACCTGGTACACACTAAGAATTTTGGTAAGTTAAGGTAAAACTTTGTATACGTTTTCTTAAATAATATGGATTACAATGTTCAACTTGTAGTTTGGAATTTTTTAACATAAAAATTGATTAAATACAATGCATGTACATGTACAAGAATTTTATAGAAAGTGTTTTGTTTTTCATTGTCATTCTCCAATGTGTTTTATTGTGCATTATGAACACTTATAAAAGATCTTGAATTTCAGCTCTGTAAATAATACAGAGAATTCTTGACAGATGCTTTATTATTGAGATATAGAACATATGTCAATTTGTGAATTTTGACCTTTCAGTCACCAAGTGGTTTGGTCCATTGGACTGGTTCTATACTGCTATCTGCAAACCAGTCTACTTTTGATACAGGAAATGAAAATGACAGAAAGAATAAGCTATGTGTTGAAATTCACTTTAGTAGCTTCAATTTGACAGCCTCTTATGACAAGAGGCTCCACCCTCTCTTCATTTTTGGAGGTCCAATTTGGAGCTCCATAGTCTGCATTTTACACCAAGCCATTTTCTACGTATACGATAGTTAAGTGGGGTTTGTGGTGGACATTGACTTCTGGACTCCATGCTGTGAGGACGAGTGTTGTGAGCTCTCCCTAGCTTACTGAACTTGGACATTACATCTCAGAAGCCTTCCCATGCTGAGTGGTCTAGAAGTGAAATATAGTTATCTAGCTGAGATTCCCCGAGTTCCGTGTGGTTTCCATCATTCGTGACCTGTGTGTTTTCCTCTTATTACCTGTTTTACCCATATATTACGAGACCTAGATGTATCCGACAGCATGATAGATTTCATGACCTTTCGTATGGAAGGAATACAACCTAGTATGTATTTTTTATTATGCTTAGTTATTGTTATTATCGTCTTTATTATGATGATATGTCGTGAAATTGAAGAAATGGATAATCGTAAACATTAGATAATTAAAAGAAAATACCGTCAATCATCATTTGCACTGAATAATGTTAGATACTTTTAGGCATTAATTCAACTATCTAAATCAAATAACAGCACAATTCAAATAGATGTAAAACTTAAATGTTGACTAAATTTATATTCTAAGACAGATTTGAGCCAGTGAGCAGAATGAGTGCTTCTGGTAGTATTTGTCATGGGCCATGGAGACGAACAATAACCCCCCAGAGCCCTTTCAGTTTTGAAGCCTAACGTTATTGACAGAACTCTATTGAATATGTATTTGTGTTCATTTTGTGAATCAAATTATCATCATTGTTTCTTGGTTGAAAGAAGTCATCATGTCACAGAAATATTCATTTTGGTATAGAACCCTACACTGCTCTGGGTGTAATTGTGTCAACTACCATGGGTTACTTTATAGCTCTGATATTCATAAGTTCATTCATTCTTTTCCTCACTCCTTTATCTATTTCTTTTGTAAGAACTTACATATCTCAAGACCATTTGTCTTATGTACGTTTCTTCAACATTTGTGTCAAGTTGTCCAAAATCCCAAACCAAAGGCAGCAAACTTTGTGGTAGAGGCTGAACACGATATACTAATCTTCGCATTGGTATTCTCCCTTTAATTTCAATAACATCATATTACTGGTTACCAATGCATATATCAAGTCAATAGCGTGTGTCTCAAAATAAAAATATACAGTAAATAGTTTTTACAAATATATAGTAAATACATTTTTACCCATTCTATCTGTCGTGCCTTCAGCGTCCACATGATAACCAAGACCAGCTTGTTCAAGTCTCTCTATCATCTTTTTTGAATGCCTGGCAGAAAAAAACAACAACCCAAGATTCACCTATTACGATTTTTCAATTCTTTCCAGCTTCAACTGATTAATACGTTTAACTTAATTTTAGATCATGTGATTCTGTTACAACATACCTTCTGTATGGATTGCAAGCGGCAACAATTTTCAAAGACTGACAAAGGTGAAGGGGCTCTCCACAAATAGTTTTGTCACACATAATCTCTTTGATCACACCGATTGCTTCGGTCGTGTTTGCCTCATCAAAGAATAACACAGTATACATGTTTTTAGTATCTTCTTTCTCTGAATTTCTTTTGGCTTCCATTTCCGCTTCTCTGACTTTACGGATGATATCTGCCCTCTTCGTACCACCATGCACCTATTTGGACACCTTTCATGTCATTTAAGCAATGATACCTAATTTTGTTTGAATGAGATTATTTAATATCCTCCATAATACAATCAAACTAAATAGCTCTTCCTTATACTTGTACTTTGTAAT
The DNA here is from genome assembly GCA_024699665.1 of Ostrea denselamellosa. Lineage (NCBI taxonomy): Eukaryota > Metazoa > Mollusca > Bivalvia > Ostreida > Ostreidae > Ostrea > Ostrea denselamellosa. Next base: position 2,291,484 of record JAMZEH010000066.1, on the reverse strand, counting down.
GCAACAAGTCTCTTTATGAAATATAGCTTTTTGCATTAAGGTGAAAGGCCATAGTTTATATCAAGGATAATAAACAATAAAACATCAAATGTTTATTATTGTCAAACCTTCGGAAATCCAAATATTCATGAAAAAACCTTTCTGCTCTTGAACTAAATACTTAATATCAATTTACAATTTTGTATGTTTTACATCCCTTCAAGAATTCTTCACTCACTGGCTGAAGGTGAAATTTTGATCTATGCTTAGCTATCCAGCTGTAGCAATGATGTTTCTTTAACGTGCCAATACCTGCTTGGACACAGGACATAAGTTATAAGGGCAGTATTCAAAAGATTCTCGACTCACTTCAAAACGCGTGAGGATCTGCGTTAGAATAGGTCCTCAGTACCCCTTGCTTGTCATAAAAGGCAAGTAAATGGGGCGGTCCTTTGAATGAGACTGCAAAAACCAAGGTCCTGTGTCACAGTAGGTGTGGCACGATAAACATCCCTCCCTGCTCAAAGGCCATAAGCGCCGAGCATGGGCCTAAATTTTGCAGCCCTTCAACGACAATGGTGACATCTCCATATAAGTGAAAAATTCTCGAGCGGGACATTAAACAATATACAATCAATCATTCAAAATGCCTATTGTTTGGCTCTACATATTTTGACTTCCTAGGTTTGACAAATGGAGAGAGAGAGAGAGAGAGAAAGAGAGAATGAATGTATGTATATATGTATGTCATGTATTCATTTCTGGAATATGCATCATGTACATTATGTATGCATATTTTGCAACAAAAAAAACCTGATGTTTGCAACATCAGCAAGTGGAGTGTATTAGAAATACTATTTCTTGAACTGCGAGAAAAAAACAATAAACAATGGAATTACTATATATATATATATATATATATATATATATATATATATATATATACACCTTCATCACAAGCATGTTTTTTATGTTCTTGACATCGGGGCACTGAAGTTGGCACATGAACTGAATCAGTCTCGTTTTTCCACAACCTGTCTCTCCCATAATAATTACAGGTATGTCACACCTACAATAAGTAAAGAGAAAAGAAAACACGAATATGAGCTTGTTAACTTACAATACAACATGCAGAGAAAGGAAGGGGTTACTAAACAACTGTTGTGTAATTTGAAAATTTGGAAATCAAGAAACAAATATAAAATTCAACGATTATAGCTGCTTACCTAAATCTCATGTAAATGGCCAATATCTTTTTCACATTGTCCATGGTCAGTTCATATGTACTGTCTGGGTCATGTACTTTCTTCAGTCCCATAACCGAACACAACTTGTGTAGTTTGTCGTGTCTAACAAGAAATTCAAGAAAGTATTCTCTGTGGTTTTACATAATTTCAATCTCTGAATCCATTTCTGAAATGTGTCAGAATTTAGGTAGACCTCTGAGGACTGACTGATGGCTGAGCCAAGGGCTTGTCGGGACTTGTAACTACGACCAGATAAGAACTTTTTAAGTTTTGGGAAAAGGAAAAAGTTGCATGGGTTAGATCTGGAGACTATGGTGGGTGTGGCAAGACGGTAACCTTCTCCGACTTCAAAAATTGCTTCACAAGCTCAGATGTATGTGATGTAGCATTGTTACACTGAAACTGTCTGTTTTAAATGAAAACGCCCAAAATTCCAACAAAGTTTATTTCGTATTCCGTGTTACACTTTACACACACAGGACCTGACTGAGTAACTAATTGGACACTGAATTTCTTTGCTAAATATTAGAAAATGCCCAACCCACAGACTGCCAATCACTGCCCTTTTAATTATGAACATTGCTGAATTTTAGATTTTCCCATGGCCAACAATTCTGATCTCCATCCCCTGAGACTCAGGCGATAAATGTCAGCAATGCTGATATAAAAGTTACATTTCATCTGGACAAAATTTTTAATTGGCAACCAGTGACCTTATCAAAATAAACATATCACTGGAGTCTGTGGTTTATTATAACACGTCTAACTAGATTAAGATAATATAAACCAATTATTAACCATGCAAACAATTTCACACAAGCATTATCATGAATTAGATGAACATGCCTAAATCCTGACACAGTGCGTTGTTTATGATCATATTTTTTGAGCTTTTTTAGTGTAACATCTCCGTAATACCGACCTGTAACACTTTTGCATTTGGCACCAGAATTTGTACTGCTATACCATCACATGAGAAGAATGTGTGATAAAGAACCTTCTTTGTGCTTATGGCTCTTTTGGCAACTACAGGCCTTCTACCATGTTTAGTTAGCCATATTTTTTTTCCAATTTTTCTTACCGGTTTGAAATAGTGAACCCATGTTTTGTCACCAGTAATAATATTTGCAAATGGTCTTTGATTGAATTTGGGAAACATTTTGAGGAATTGCTTAGTGGTTTGTACTCATACCCATTTTTGGTCATCTGTCAATATATGTGGTATCCATCTGGCGGAAATCTTTCGTACTTTCAAAATACGCTTCAAAATGAAATACACCCGCGATAGCGATATGCCAACAACTTTGGCAATATCACATATCGTGTACCTGCCATCACTTCCAATTATTTCCCTGATTTTTGAGACATTTGCCTTGCCTGTTACAGTCAAAGGTCGCCCAGATTTTGCTGCATCTTTGATGGACTCTGTGCCAGTCAGAAATTTCTTTCTCCACCCACGAACTGTCTCATAAGATACCTTATCAGACCCATAAACTTCCCACAATTCAGTAAAAATCTGCATTACCAAATGATTGAGTTTTTTGCAAACTTTCATATAAGCTTTAATTTCTTCATTATTCATAACCCGTTTCCCAACCACTTTTACACGGTGGTCAACAACTGGCTCTATTGAAATGACTAAAAATTTAAAACTATCTGGAATTGAAGGCTCATGTTTATACCATTGGAAAGGTATCGAATAGAGCTATTCAAGAGTATCATCATCCACGAAATCGTGCAAAGCGTTATCGCGCTGTGGTACAACACACATTACATATCGAACAGCCCATGTATTTTGATTTAAATGAAACAGATATGATCTATGAATCCAAGTCTCCTATTGCCTATCTCATGTAGTATCGTTATACAGGTACACATAAATGTATTCTGTAATAAATTATGACACATTTTTTTATAAACCCGTGTACATGATTCGGAAAATTACAGATTTACTAATCACTTAAAAATCACAGTAAAATTACCTTTTCAATCTGTCAAAATCTTCATTCATGTTCACATTGTTTTGATAGAGAGCTGTTCCCAAATCCTTCGGTAGAATTGCTTTCTCAATGACTTTTTTGGTTTTGTAATCCATCAAATTACCGGTCCATCGGTCAATTGTAAAACCCACAAAGGTCATGGTGTTGTGATCAGGGTTGAAAAATAAATATGGGTGTGGACTGAAAAAAAAATCCTGAAATCACTTAGAAAGAAAACAGATATTTGTAGAGTTTTTCACTGAGAAAAAGGATTTCAATCTATCTGAATTTAGGGGGTCAGTTTGCCCAGGAATGTTCTTGGAAACTATTCAAGATATCAATTTCAAATTTTCAGCCAGTGTAGAGGAGACTCCTATGCCTAGACACATTCAATTTTTTCAAATGTAATAAGCATTGGAGCTCGGTAGAAGTTGAAAAAAGTCACAACTTTCACGTGCATTTTTGCACACATTTTTGTCAATATCTTCTTAACGAAAAATAATTTGAAAAAACATATGGAACAAAAGTAGATACTGACGAAACCTATTGACAATACCAACTTTTAGGGCCCAACCCCTTAAATAAAGGGCTAATAGGGGTCAAAAGTATATTTAAATATCTCAAAAACTAAAAAGATAAGAATATGTTTAGCATTATTGAAGCAAATTAAGTTGTTTATTTTAGCATTTTACAATTTCTGATGTCAATAAAATGATCACTGGTTACATAATAAGGGATTTCTGAGGGAAGAGTGCAGGAGATTTTAATGCTTTCTATCTCTTTAGTAAATAAAAAAAACAAACCATAAATTTGTCAGAAAATGACTCTTAATTAAATACAATCTTCAAATTTTGTCTTACATTTCCCTTTAAGGAACTCAGGGGATGGCCCCGCGAGTAAAAATTTGTGTGTGTGTGTGTATATATATATATATATATACACACACACACACACACATATATATATATAAAGGAATGAAACTAATTTCTAATTTTGACCTATGTTATATGATGTAATGTAACTTGGTGCAGTTTATGCTTTATAATCCGCGATCATAATAAGCATAAACTGCACCAAGTTACATTATATTGTATAAGATAAGTCAAAATTAGCTTCATTCCTTATAATTTAATTTAAAAAGACAAAATTACATTGTACAAGTCTTAATTTATGATTTAAATGTAAAATAAAAAACTGCTTGCACCTCGCAATGATTCGCTTAGCAACATACTGACAAAGTGTCGAACGTGAAAGAAGCCATCATGGTTCTTCGCATAACTGAAACATGTACTTTGTTCATGAAATTTGAAAACATAAGGTTGAGTTTGCAATGAATCTTAATAACAGAAGATATGTGTGGGCTCCATTTTTAGGCCTGATGTTTTCTTCCCAGCCCTAGATAGACTTTGGGCTCGCTCAGACAGAAAGCGAAAGTTTACATCTAGCATCACACAAAATACATCATGTAGAAAACCAGAAAGTGCAATAGAATTTGTGATTTAAACATTTTTGATTTCATAAAAGTTTTAAAATACCTTATAACTCACCATAGCATGCAATAAAAGTGACACAGTGAAATATATAAACAATTCATGATCACAGCTCTATGTCAATCGATGGGACATGATGTCATGTAATACACATTTTGTAAGACACGACATATTTTTGTACTTTGATAGGCAGATCAAGCAATTTCTCTCTGTCTCTCTCTCTTTCTCTTCTCATAAAAATATCTTTATAATGAAACCGCAAACTTCGCAAATACTTGATTACCATTATTTCGCATATGGTATCGTTGTGTCAGAATTTGTATAAAATTTTTATTAGTGTTTTGTGTATTATTACTTGTAAGAAAATATACGTCTTGTTTGAAATCATGAAAAAAAAAATGTGTATAAATAAAATGCATTTTATTGTGCACGATTTCCAATTCGTAGAAGCCTTACAACTTCAGAGCTAGAACTATAAAAAGTACTGCCGTCTTCATTGTCAAGCTCCCCATACCAAGTTACATTATACAATATAAACTAAATTTTTTCAGAGTGCTCAGCTAATCAAATTGTATGTTACATGTAAAATTAAATTAAATTATATATATATATATATATATATATATATATCTGGGTGTGTGTGTGTGATATTATATTATATTACATAAATATGGGGAGAAATAATACTTTGTAAAACCAAATGCAATTGTTAGAATAGGGCTTACATAAAAAAGTTTTTGTTTATCATATAATACAGAAAAGTATTTTTCCCCTTCAGTACACCTTAAAATGTAAAGTTATACCTATTTTCCCAAGTTCGTCTCATTTGAAATTTTCTGATGTCTGCGTCAAAAACGTCTTCTCTTTCTTCTCTCACAGTTGCATAGTTCGGTGTCTCCTCGCTCAAATTCAACGATCTTGAGGCAAAATCCTTCAAGAGAAAGTCTAACAGTTATGGATTTGATTTGATAAGACACATATTTTAGTTCAAGATATATGCATGTTTTTATAAAAAAAATAAAAATGGAGATGCGCAAGTGGACTTTCTGAATTCTGTTTTAAATTCCTATATAAAATGTATGTGTGACCCAACTTTATTCATGCTAGTATATGCATTTTAAACTTTATTACCCGATAATTGGTTTGGTATGTCAAAAAATGTTTAACGAGCAGTTAACACATAAAATTTCACTTCGACAACTTACTTTGACCTCACTTGATTTACGTGTTCTAGGATTTTATAAATCATGTACTTGACATTCTCTGTATCACATCACTATTATATTTTGTTCAGGCATTTCGTACACTGGGTCTACAGAAATTTAAAATTCCGTAATCAAAAACAATTTTCACAATAAAATACAAACCCGTGACATCTGTATCAAGAATTTTAAGACAAATTTTGCAAATCCTGGCAGGAATTCTGCTGCAGCATCGCTGACATAATCAGATTGTTCGAAGTCCAAGAGCTGTGTATTCAGGAACCACACAAAATTTCTCAATTCCGACCAAGATGGGTCAATTACACCACAATGTCTAAAACACAAAATCAGTTATTTTTTTTATGTACGCACATTAATATAAGCACGGAATGGCTATTGTTCATACCTTAGCAAAGTGTGGAGACATCCTTGAGGAGTACCAGACACTTCCTTAAAATTGATGCCTGCCATAGACTGACCCGTATCCATACGCATAAGGTATTGAAAAGGTCTTTGGAACACAATGCTCTCAAACTCTTGTTGATCAAATAATGCATCACTGTCTCTAAACCCTGCAGAAGTGTAAGTATGTTTCGTTTATATGCATTTTCCATCTATGGTGTTTTTCATGTATTTATCATTCATGAAGTCAAACCAAGCTAACGCAGGGAATTTCTTACGGCTGTCTTAAATTTTTTATTTCAGCACCACTTCTTTAACATGTATCTATACATCACAATGATAAAATTTCTCAGCTGGAACGTTAAATTTCAATGATACTAAATCTTGAATCACAATAAATACCATACAATACTGTATGGTTTTGCCTTTACCCAGTCCAAACAGTTGCAAACCACACAAAATATGCAGGTTTGGTTACCTTCAGGCTTCCTGGAGCCTTTGTACACCCCAAAACTTTCCAGGGGTGATCTACACACAACACCTGGTAGAATTTCCAAACATCGATGTAAGTATTTGCACACTTGATCCTGAATTACAAATAAGGCGTTTGTGTAGTGTTTCATGTATAAAAATAATGCTTCAGTTAATTATTGGTTTATGTAAAGCAAACATATTGGACTGCGAAGTTGATTTCCAAGACAGACAAACATTTAATAGACTATCATACCTTGCCGGTACTCTGTGACAGGATAGGTAAGGATTCCACCAAGTAGATATCATAGGGGGATTTTCTCCACACATATCCAAAGCTGTCAGTGAGACATCCCAGAACGAGAAGTTGGAAAAGAAGATAATCGACACCATCTTCAACCTTACAATGATAATGATATTCATTAAGGGTTATTTAAAGCAATACAAGCTGTAACTGACAGTATTTTTCAACTATAGAATTATGCACCAATTGACACATATCAGTATAACTTATAAAATCCCCAAGATCTTAAGAAAAATTCAGCAAAATAACATGGGAATATTGTTTGAGAGCATACCTATAATAAGCGTTTTATATAAACTGCCATTGCATCGTATAACCGAACATGGGAACGATAATTGTTGAACATAATCGGGTTGCACTGAGACCGAGGTCATACAAAAACGGAGACTGACGTGAGTAACAACACATTTTGTTTGCTTTAAAATATTACGTGTCATGAATGACTAAGTGTTACAAGTGTAAGAAAGTAATTAAAATATGCAAACATACCACTCAAATGAAATTTTATTAATAAATTTGCTATAATTTGGTATATTAAATTGTTTACAAATCTGACACATGCATAGTGCCTCTCTTTTGCATTTTTCCGAACTGGTGACTTCCAAAGTCAGTGCACATTAATTAAGAGCAGGAATTATTTTCGGGATGACAGTGATTCATGAATCGACATTTTTTGCTGATTTGACGGGCTTCTTGCCTCAGATTCATCCTGATTCTATGAAATTTTATATGTTCAATCACAAATATGTTATTATATTTGGTCTTTTATTTTCCAATTTATTTACTGTCAGTTGCAGCTTGTATTGCTTTAAAGGTTATAGATTGTGTAAATATCCATTTATATTTTGGCTGCATCGACTGAATGAAAAGGTTAGATAATTAACAGTATTAAATCTCGTAATTCCTATAGAAAATACAAATCAGAGAGATGGGCAAACATAGACCCCTGGTCATACCAGAGGTGGGATCAGGTGCCTAGGAGGAGTAAACATCCCCTGTCGACCGGTCACACTTGCCATGAGCCCTACATCCCGATCAGGTAAACAGAGCAATCTGTAGTCAGAATCAGTGTGCCAAGAACGGCCTAACAATTGGTAAGAAACACATCAGACAGCATTTGACCTTATGGATTATTATTGATTGATTATGTATTGTTTTACGTCTCACTTGAGAGTTTTTCACTCATATGGAGATGTCACCATTGAAGGGCTGCAAAATTTAGGCCTATGCTTGGTGCTTATAGCCTTTGAGCAGGGAGGGACTTTATCGTGCCACACCTGCTGTGACACAGGGCCTCGGTTTTTGTGGTCTCATCCAAAGGACCACCCCATTTAGTCGACTCTTACAACAAGCAAGGCGTACTGAGGATCTATTCTTACAACCCGGATCCACACGGGGCTTGACCTAATGGAGAATTGTACTGGCAAACTAGATCGTTATAATGACTATAAAATTTGCAGAATGCTGACTTTATATGGGACTGTACAAACCCCTGTAACATCAACTTCTTTGTCAGCAGCCTGCCTTGATTTAAAAACTGATCATATGCAGAACAAGCTCTTGCATATCGAACCATTTGGGAGACTGTCAACAGTCTTGAATAAAACAACAAATTATGCATAAGGGGTAACTTTTGAAACTATGATTGAGTAACATTTACAGATATTCAGCATCATTAAAATGGAACCATTGCCAAAAATGAACAACATTAAAACATTCCATAAACATTGCAAATATGTCTAAAATATCATGCCCTGTTTACACTAATCTGTTTTGCAATTCAATTTACTAATCCCACTGATACAAATGCAATCCAATACCTTGCGGGGTTGGCTATGCGTTTATGCAACATTTTCTGATGTGTTTAGGAAACCATATCGATAACTTTTTCAGTAGTTCCGAAAATGAACGAAATAGATGTGACAAATACATTTAGAAGACGTTCCTGTAAATGCAAAATAATAGATTTGCACAGTTTCTGTCAGTGTGTTTTGGAATTTCATCATAAAATTTTGTAAAATTCTAAAACATGTTTCATACAAATCATTTGGCCATTATTAACATTCTGATTTTGACTACAGATTAAGATAGAGTTCATGGCGGGTGTGATTGGTCAATAGGGGATGCTTACTCCTCGGTAACTGATCCCACATCTGGTGTGTCCAGGGATCCGTGTTTGTCCTATTGTTAATTTTGTATTCTTTATGAGATTGGTCATTGTTTGTTATCTTTAATTTCATTAAAGCAACTAATCATATACCTTAGCCTTTAAGAAAATCATTATGCTGTCAGATTTGACCTTAAAACACCCTGAGATCCCTTGTAAGATAGAGAATTGTCACTACTAATGGTCCAGATCACATAGCATTGTTGATTAATTGTGGCACTTCATCAAATGTTGGTAACATCTTAATATTCTCCAAGAAGCTCCATTTTAAGACAAGTAATTCAATCAAAAAACTTTGTTGTAGCCAATTTAGTTTCAAATAAGTATTTAAGAACATTTTTATACAGCAGATATATTTTTGATTTTAGCTATTCCCATCCCAAAGCTTCAGTAAGCACACAGAGAAGGTGTATCATTTAGATTTGTATTCTAATGCGAAAGTAATCAACTTCTAGTTTTATTTCCATTCAATTTGTATCGTTGAGATGTTCATCTAATGCAAAAGTAACCAACTTCTATTTTTTTCCATTCACTCTGGACAGGTTGCGGTAGCTCAGTGGTACAGTGTTTGCTTTTTAATTGTGATACTGTGAGTTTGAGCCCCGCTCGTGACATGGCTGCATCAAACCTAAGATGTAAATATAGGTAGTGGTAGCTCCTTCGCTACCTGTGGCCATTGTCACGGCAGGTGTTTGCACATTAAACATTCTCACTGCTACAACTGTAAGCTCTTAGCATATGTCTAAATTTGTGGTACTTCACCTACAACTGGAGTCGTCTCAATATGAGTGAAAAATTCTTGACAGGACGTAAAACGCACAAAAATCCATTCAATTTGGTGGAAGGAGGGATTGATTGATTGCTGTTTTCTGCCACACTCAACAATTTTTCAGTTATCTGGTGGCATCCAGTTTTTATTGGTGGAGGAGAGAACCCTGATACAATGTAACCGGGAAGAGACCACCGACCTTCTGAAAGTAAACTGGCAAACTTTCTCACATATATCGGCGCGAGCGAGATTCGAACCTGCGCCGACTAGAGGTGAGAGGCCTTGTGATTTTGAGTGCGATGCTCTAACCACTCGGCCACGGAAGCCCCAGGAGGGATTGAAGAAGTAATTTATAATAACTTCTCATATGATTTATTTTAATTGATTTTGCCTCTCAAAAGGTAAACTTTTCCCCCAGAAATTTTCGAATGCAGATTATTACAAACTACAAATCTAGAATACCTCATGCGAGAGATCTATATGGAAAATCCTTGGCTCTATTTTCATGGGAGGTGTAGTGTGTTTTAAAAGAACAGACATGATTTCATCGATTTCAATTTTCTTTTCATGGATAGGTATCGTTATTGATGCTGCGCGTCCACCTCTGTCCAGCTTCTTGTGCACAATATTTAATTTTTCCTGCAATCTTTTTTTGTATAGGGTCTTTCCGACGCCAGATCTCCAAGATTTTATGACACGAACTGTACAACTGAAAAGAAAATAATCTAAATGGTAAGGTTGGTTAATTTCAATTTGGAATTAAAGGAATTATTCACAATAATGCATTGTACCATTCAAAATCTACAGCTGCAGCCGGAACTACTGGCATCTTTGTCATGTCTGCCGTTAGCTTTTCACGAAGGTAAGGTAACAGAACCTGATGATTCATCAGAGGAAGAGGTGGCCTTCTGTATTTGTCCAGAGCAGCAATAATACGAGAACTGTTCTCCTGCTCGGATCCACAAATTGCTACCAACTTGAACTTAATTTCTGTATAGAATCATTAATGACAATGTACGACGTCAAGGAAGCAGTTGTAAGAAGTTTTGTTTTGATTTTGAAATACAGGATAGTGACAAAAGTGAGTAAAAGACTAAATGCGGCATGAGCCGTTATATGCCAGATGTTTATGATGGAATGTGAACTTGAAAATTTCTGCTATATCTATATATCAATGAATGAAATAGGACTCATTCCAAATCGGGAGTAAGATCATATTCCGTGATGAAATGACCGTAACTGTGAGTGGTTGTGAGATGTCAAAGTCTGGAGAACAAAACAATAGAAGTACGTTCCTGAGTGTACTGTCCATCTATAGCATCACTCTGGCAGGAACTTGAAAGTAAGGTGTGGGGGTGCATTACATACCTTGGTTAGGAATTACTGACTATCATAGACAGAAATACATAAATGTATTAGATGAGAACTAGATGGAAATATGGACATAAAAAGAATACATAAACTAGTGGCTAGTCATAGCCAAATATTTCACAAATAATCCATACATGTTTCTCGACCACAATGCTCTGCCTCATGCCTAAAAATGACTAAAGACTGGGAAGAGAATAACAACACTCCAACCTTCCCCCGACCTGCTCAATCCCCTGATATTGATACCATTAAAAACATCTCGATCCTTGAAAAAATCAAGGAAATAAACACATGACAAACGTTGATATAATTGATGATCTGTAAGCAGTACTTTAGCATGCCTGGCTATCAACTCCTTTAATGTATATACAGAACTTATACTTATCAATTCCTCACTGACTACAGTTAGTAATCAGATCAAAGGGCCATATTACAGAATAAAAACAAAACACGACTCAGTAGAAAAGTACATAGGTCTTTAATTACCTTGATTTGTTTATACACAAAATTCAAATGGCTGTCAATTTACCCAATTTTGTCACCTTCCTGTAGAATATTTACATTTACGAATCTAATTTTCCGATGCTAATATTTTGAGGATAATATGCACGCATCATTAATAATAATAATATACTATCAAGCTTCTATATGTGATACTGCAAATAAAATTTGTCATAAAAATCCATCTGAGTGAAGTCATAGAACTAACATGTACATAAGGACTCTTGCACTTGCATGAAATTTAAACATAAAGAGTTCACTATAATGTTGTCAGTACCGATGACTTAAATTAGATTCATTTGAATCCTGAATTATTACATATTATCATGAGAATAAAATGTATCTAAACGACGACTGTTTGAGCTATCGCTAACTTGATATTCTGGAGTATTATTGAAGGTGGAGTCATTATATCAGTCAGCACAATTAGTTAATAAGAAGTTTAGATACTTATAGTTTAAGCAGGTATTCAGACAGTGAATGGGAGCAAAAGACAAGGTTTGGGTATTTTCGTTTGACGTTTTAATTATTCATATTAGAAAGCAATTATTAATGTTTACAAGGTCGATGTCATAAAGATAATCTAATGGCTTACAGATAATATCTCTTTGACTACCCAAGAATTTTGAGGAAAATGCTTTTTAGTGTTCAGAAAGACCAAATGTCTTGTAAACACTTACCTCTGGTTAGTGCACGCTGTATATGGTAATCCAAACGTCTTTCTCCTTTATCACTGACACCATAGTTAAGATTTTCTACATTTGCCAAACAGTAGATTTTGCCACAATCATCATACAGTGCTCGTCTCCAAAAAATTTCCACCTAGAAAGACATTGTGAAACAAACATGATGATTCTTAAGATTTCATTGTAAATCTACGAGTTAAGAGGAACTGGGGGACAAGTATATGTTGTTAAAAGGTCAGCTTTTACTCTCAAAGTGCAAGTGTGTATTTTGTGAAAACTAACCTTATATATTAGTTTGTCTAGCATATGCACACTTATTCAAGGGCCCATGCTTAGTTATGTCGTTTCAGAATGTTCTGGTCTAACAACCTAATAATTGGTATGAAGTATGTCTGGCAGCGTTCAAACCAGTGATGACTTGCATGTACAAATAGGAGATTAAATGACTAAAGATTTGCAAAAAAGCTTTTTCCAATTGTCGCTTCCCCTTTTTTGGAAGTCCTCAGATTGTATGTTATCTCAGTCTGTGTTATAACCCTACCTCATTTATACTTGTCTCTTGCGTGCACATCAGCACTTCGTCAGAACAAGGCAGAGGATGTTTAGTATCTTGGCAGTAGACGGAGAGAATTGTGTTGATGACATCATCTGTAATACGGAATATCAGAACTATAGAATTTTGGAACTCTTCCAATAAAAAAATTATGAAAAATATGTGTCATTTGGATAACTCTTGTATATAACCTAGTAATGGTTAAAGGCGATTCTTTCTGATACAAAAATATCTGCCTGATTTAAAGATTATAGGGCCATAATAGGGGATCAAAGTTTTGCATGCGAAAATATGCCAAAAATTTTCTGCTCCAGAATGATTGGGCCAATTTCAATCAAACTTGGTACAAGTTATCCTTGAGTAAAGGGGATTCATGTTTGTTCAAATGAAGGGCCATGCCTCCTTGAATGGGGAAATAATCACAAAAATACAAAATAGGGTGAGGTCATTTAGCAATCTTCTTCTCAAGAACACTGAGACAGAAAAGTTCAAATTTATGTGGAAGCTTCTTGATATAGTGCAGATTCAAGTTTGTTGAAATCATAGATCCCGAAGATAGGATGGGACCACAATAGGGAATCAAAGTTTTACATGCAAATATATATAGGGACAATCTTTAAAAATTGACCAAGGTCACTCAGGTGAGCGATGTGGCCCATGGGCCACTTATTATAGAAGTGATGAATGGTAATGGAAATGTAAAGTTGTTAGGTTGAACCGATGAATTGAACTATGTGATGTGCGTGCTGAATGATACCCCATCCACAATTTTGAGGTTTGGGCTCAGCTACTTGTTTGGCTTATCAAATGGGAAGTTCACTTTTTCTCCATTTGCCTCCACTTCATCCCACTATCAAAAATTATGTGCCTGAACTCACTATATCTGATAGTTACCTGTGCTTCTTTACTGAAACGTTGCCCAAATTAACAAAAAATTAATAAAAAAAAGATAAAAAAAGGAGAGATCTCGTTGGACATACTGAATATAATAACGACAGAATTGAAGTCGAAATAATGGTCCTAATTTTTAAAGAAGCTTAAAATTTCGTTCTTAAAATATATTTTTTATTCTATACAATGCAGGTCCTTAATATTATTAGGCAAAAAAACTCGAAAACAATCATATATCAGTTGACTTCATAGATCTGATGAAGATTTCTGGTACTGGAATGCCTGTGATATACATTTTATACAAACCTTGACAGCACACTAGCAAATTTGGAACTCCAACTTGAAAGCATTGCAGGAAATCCCTTTCTACAATCTTGTTCCCTGTTGTACAGAAATTAATGTAATATTTCATTTGATCGTATTTGACAATGCACATTAATCAAAGAAAACAAGCAAAACCAAAATATTTTGAAACTTACCTCTCTTGGAAATATATTTCAGAACAATTGCTAAATGTTTAACACTCAAATAATCCGACAAATTTGATGACACCGACGTCTGGAATGTTGTCCAAAGCTGCTTCAGGTCGTCAATAAGAGGACCAATTGAAGAATCACTGTTCCAAAATTATCAATAAATCAAAAATCAAAATAATCTTAACTCCTTTTACTGTTTTTTTTTTTAAATATATATATATATATATATATATATATATATATATATATAATCACAGAGCCATTTTTGTGAAAAATTTGGATATTCAGAAATATAAAATTTTCCATGTAGAAAAGTATATGCCTGCTTCAGGACAGACAATATAATTATAAAAAAAATTTACTTAATAATTTATAATAGAATTAAAATCTTTTTACACTTTCATTAAGTAAATTATTATGATGGTAAGAAAAGAACACATCCTAATTCTGGTAAATTCTATGAAAATATGATTTAGAGTAGAACAAAAATTGCCATCGGAAACATAGCCGTAAAACTAAATTACAGTTCGGAAAATCCCAAAAATTTGATTTGGAGTGGAACTGAACATTTCTCTATTTTCATTCAAATCCAATTTAATTGTAGCAGATATTGGATACAAAAACATATCAAAATGACTTCAAACACAAAATACTGTACAAAAAAACTGTTAAGAAATTGTGACGGACAGACTCACAGACCGCAAGACATTCCAGAAAAAGAGTGCCTTCCCCAAAGGAAGTATGATTTCAGTCAAATTATTTTTTAAAAAATAAACAGATTTGCATGTATAAATGCATCCTTCCTAAAATATAATTTAAAACAAAAAATGGTCTAGATATACCATTTTCTTACTTTCAGAATGTTTTCCAAGGTGTTTGCAAACGAACTCATTACTTGACTTTATGCTTATAAACAATTGTATTATATACTGCACATGAATGAAATACTGGTCAGGAACAAACTTGTAGAAGTCACTGAATGTACATGTGTGCTGAACCAGTTGTGATTAAAGCGTTTGTTTCGCAACAAGGAGGTCGTGGTTTTGAGCCCCACGTGTATCTTGACAGAGTCAAACTTAAGAAGTACAGGCAGTGATTATTCCTTCACTAAACACTCAGCATTTATGAGTGAAAGTTCCGTGTCTTTTGGATGAGACCAGTCACGGTAGCTCAGTAGTTAGATCATTTGATTTATGACCAGGAGATCATGAGTTCCAAGTCCTGCTCGTGCTATAGCTGCTCAAACCTAAGATGTCAGAATAAGTAGTGTTTCCTACGTCATCAAATGCTAAGAAGAAGTGGTAGTCGTAAATCTTTCAAACGAGACCTTAAAAATATATGTCAACAATGCAGCAACCATCCTACAGTGCAGATCTAAATTTGAGGTCTTTATCGACAGCTGATGACATCTCAATATGACGGAAAAATTCAACAAACGATTTTGAGTCTGCCATTTTTAAAATGGCAACAGTTTTGAAAGATTAAAAATGAATACAAAGAAATACTGATGCTAGAAATGAACTGTTGACCCTCGATTGATCCAGTATCCCAAATGTTGTGGAGATTTTAACTTTGAAATATTTCTGTATATTTTGCTATTTTGAAAATGGTGGCACAAAACAATTAAAAATGGAAATTGACTCGTCGGGGTTCATCTCCTGAATCAAATTTCATTTTACTCAAGAAAAAGTTCTCAAAAAGTTTAGTAAGTTTTCTCGCTTTGTAAAGCAAACCCAATTGTTCCCTAAATGACTTCAAAGATCATTGCTACTAAGAATGAATCAGTTTTTAACTCCTTAACGATATCATCCACAAAACAATCAGACAAAGACTGCTCAGGTATTTTTTATCTATTTATGACATCGAAAAACTGAAATCAGTTTTGTACTAAAGCGCATTATATTGTACTTACCCGATACTTGCAAGAGTGTTTAGTATTTGTTCGTTTGCAGTCGATAACTTCATCTTTGCTGCAGAAGTACTCTTCTTCCCTTCTTTTTCAGAAAAAATGTTTCTTTCATTTTCAATGCACCACAGTAATCCTGTAAATGTTCAATATATTTTGTTTTCAATCAGCTCATTAGAATAATTCAGCCTAAAACTAAAAATGGTTATGATGTAATAAAAATTAAAAAAAAGAAGAAGATATTAGTATATGTTAGTGGTGAAGCACATGTACATTTTTAAATGAACACAACATGAATAATTTATGAAAAGAATGGAATGTATAAAATATCCAAACCCGGGATGACCTGATTTAGTGGATGTGACATGAAATAAAGATTACCATTATAAATTGGGAAGTTGCATAATAATGCAGAGTTTTTACATCATAACACTATAATTGTTTTAATGTTATGTATAGGAGGTTTGTAAATGAGTTCCAACCGTCACATATAAGACTATTCAGAAGAAGCATCATTATCATTGTTATGCTTTACACAAAACTGACTCAGTCAGAATGAGTCCCACAAAAATCTTAAATCATCCATTATATGTACTAGTGATGAAAACACAGAATCCAGTAATGTTTAATGACAGAGAGGGGTGATTGTGTTCTTTTTCCAGATCTACATTTCCATGTTCAACTGCAGGATCAACTCCATTTGTATGAAATATATGTGTAGAAAACTTGGTGGGAAGAAGCTTGATATCTGACCTCATAGCAAAACAAATTATAGATATCTCTCTCTAATGATGAACTACCTGTACATAAACGATGAAAGGTGTTTGTTGTAAAATGATCAAAATATGGAGTCACAGCAAATGTTAGGCAAGCAGATGTCCATAATCACTACCTTTTGTGACAGTAAATTGTATTGTACTCTGTGACCTTTCACTTCACGAATCCACTATAAATGTGTGTGTGTGTGTGTGTGTGTGCGTGCATGTTTCATTCATAATGCTCAGCTATCATTTTGTAAATTATGAAAGCTTTTTGTTAAAAACTTTCAATTTATCGTGTCACTATGAAACCATAGAAAAGATTGAAGGTTTGCTGTGACCATTACCTTTAACCTCATGCTTCCAAAAAATACATAGGTGTCTTCCATTAATGGTCAACTACCTTTGGATAAAATAAAGAATTCTATACTGAAAAATATTCAAGATACCATGCAATACCGAAAGTGATCACAGACAGGCTGTCGTTAATCATCAACTACCTTTGTATGATGTATGAAAGGTCTATGTTGAAAACTTGTCAACTTATCGTGTCACAATGAAAGCATAATAGAGCTATAAATTGAAGGACCGTTGTAACCTTGATCCCTGCCTTATGATTCCAAATTTATAGTTTTTCCTTGACAAGTCAATAAGGTTTGTATAAAATGTGAAAGCTTTATGCTGAAAACAATTTAAGATATAGTGTCACAACAAAAGTGATAATGGAAAGACAGAATGAAATAAAACAAGTTTTAGGTTGAATTTTGTTCAAGATATTATGTTATGATGAGAGCGATGGTGCTCCTACAGTGATGTGATTCATGTGGTGCTCCCGTATTGTGGTGCCCTGATTAATAAGGTGTCTTTATTATGGCCATCTACTGTGTATAACTTGAAATAGTTACGATGAAAACAGTTTGTGGTATCATGTTACAACAGATATACATACAGACATGCATACAGACATGACTATATTATCCCCAAAATTTATAGGTGCCTTTCTCCTTATTGCAAGGTATTTCTGTAAAAATTTAAAAACGTTACGGTGAAAAAGGTTTGAGTTATTGCATCAAAACAAAAGTGTTGACAGACAGATCGACTAATGGACGATTTTTACTGAGTTACCACATTTCATGAGAGGCCATAATGAGATCTGACAAGACAAATGTGTATTACATTATCCTTTGAATACTTCGTGGAACACAAGACTACGGAAATCTAACCATTACATCTAATCCCAGTCCATACCTTCATCAATGTCTTTAGGGTCGATGCCACTTGCCAATGCCTCCCTGGCCACCATCTGTTTGTGTCCAGCTTCAACCATTTCATGTATAAAGTTTGCTACAATATCTTCTGATGAAATGTCAACTTCTCCCAGAATGATTCCTTCTTCTCTAGTCTCCAATTCTTCAACTTCTTCGTTGGCTTTTTGCATTGCTTCAAGAACATCTTGATAAGTGCAGTCACTGTTCACTATTGACAAAAGAGGAATGGTATGATCTGATATTTCATTTTCAGCATTCAACCTAGCGAGCTCCCTCTGTAGAATGACTACTTGATCTATGGTGTAATAATTAAGGTGGTAGTATTCGTCTCTTCGTGCATCAATATAACGTAGCCATTCTTCTAGACAGTCTTCCATGAACTTTGCAATTTCAGGCATAATTGTGGTAACATCATCAGCATCATTCCGTCTACCTTTCAGCTGTGTACATTCTTTTCCAACTCCAAATTTGATAAAAGCACAGACTGGTCTACGTGGATCACATAAAAATCTGGCTTGCCAATTTGTGAAGAGAACACATCCAGATTGAACTAGTTTGATGTAAACATTGCACAGGCGAATCACGGAATCAAGAACCTGTGAAATATAAACTTATCAATGATATTTTACATTTAACATATCCTTACTAAGTATAAGTAGAAAACTATTTTCTGAATTTAAAGCAAATAATTGGATTTAAATATCTTATAAAAATTTGCTATCACTGCAACAAAAATGCAAAATGGTTCTAATGCTTCAATTTCGAAAGTTTATTCAAGGTATGTTACAGCATGCAAGTAGCATGACAGCAGCATAAGCACGGAAGACTGTTGGTTTTAAGCAAAAAAGGTTAATTTTAAAAATGATTAAAAACGCATTTTGCTTAATTTGTCATTCCAATAAAGAGATGATAGTTTGCATCAAAATGGTTTACTGCCTCTAGCAACATAAATACAGACCCTGAAGCATACTACACCACTTGCACAGAAATGAAATGAAACGATTCTTGCACAGAACACTGAACAGTTTGCACGGAACACTGAACGGTCTGCATGGAATGAAACGATTCTTGCACAGAATGCTGAACGGTTTGCACAAAATGGTTTGCACGAAACGCTTCCCATTTCCTGAATGGTTTGCACAGTTTGCAAGATATGGTAGGTGGGGCTTGTACACTTTGTGAATGGTTCTGAATGGTTGAGATGAAATGGTAAGCGTGGCCTGCACGCTTCGATATTCAGGTCTTTACAATGCTATTAATCCTTAGAAAAATAAATAAAATAATAATAAACTTGGGGGAAATGGCAAAAATAAAAATATGTCTTCTTTAAAATGAATTTTATACCTGCTCGATGTATGTGGGTTTTTTTTGGGGGTTTTTTTTTTTTTGTGTCGACAATTTTTTTCCAGTGAAACTCGATGTTGTAATGTTTCACTCAGAGACATAGCCTTCATTCACGCTGTTCACCTCTTTAAAAGCAAAAAAATCTATCTCAAGAAAATTACTATAGAAATGTAAAATTGTAGAAAATCTGACTCTTAAAATATGTATACATTGAATTATTTTGAAACAGAAGATTAAAATTCATATTGCACCTCGTATGCCACTATTCAATACTGTCATGTGCTAAAATAAATGAAGATGGGTTACACATAGACTCTTCTGACGAGACGTAGATAGGTATCATTTCCTCATTTGATTTTTTTTTTGGGACATGCCAGTAATCAGCCATTATCCAATGTTTTCATATTCATCTTCAGTAAATATTGAAGTTTTCTATAAAAAAGAGAATATTAAATGAATATCTGTATAGCTATATACTACCACCAAACAGATGATTCACACACACACACACGATAAAATAGGGGGTGG
Source organism: Ostrea denselamellosa (assembly GCA_024699665.1). NCBI lineage: Eukaryota > Metazoa > Mollusca > Bivalvia > Ostreida > Ostreidae > Ostrea > Ostrea denselamellosa. The sequence goes on along the minus strand of JAMZEH010000066.1, from coordinate 2,271,192 downwards.
GTGGGGGGGTAATGACCTATTAAGGATGGTGCAACAATATATTAGACAATTTTAAAAGATTATTTAATTTTAATGCATTTTCACTTATCCATATAATTATCCATCAGAGCCCCACCCGAAAACCTGATACTGTAGAACTCACTATTTTTACAAGACAATAACATGTTAACTTATACTAAAGCCTAAAACATAGTATTTTTACAGCTGGAAATGCATACAAATAAATATAATTTTTACAGATTTATTTCTATCAAAGTCGGAGGGAAGTAGGGGATCCCTCCCTCCTATGAACGCCTTACACACACACACACACACACACACACACACACACACACACATATATATATATATATATATATATATATAGCTAGCCTCTATTTACAATTCTTACTTTAAAAAAAAAAACCAACAAAACTTGTGTTGTAATAATGAGAATCGTATCGTACAATCGTATAGCAAAGTGATTTCCTTAAATTTTAAATAAATAATCCCCATGCAGCATTGCTTCAATTCCATTCTATACCATTATTGTAGAGAATCCTAATCTTTGAAAAATTTAAAGATTAATATTTCAACATTCTCATGTAGCCAAAAATTTGTGACATGTTTAGACCTCCTCCCCATTCAATCTGTATCTGAATGGGTGAAAATAGATTGAAATTCAACCAAAGGTCAGGTCTGGTATAGTAATTTTTTTGTCTTGTTTTGTTTCTGCTTATTTGAGAAGATCAACAGCGACTGACTGATGTGTATAATACACAGTACTGACACCGAGATGTCTGGTCGCACTGAATAAACAAAGTCTGTCTCCGTCAACATCAAAGGATGGAATAAATAAATAAACATCAAAAGAAAACCCGTGTCTAACTGAATAAACAAATAAACATCAAATGAAAACCAAGTCTGACTGAATAAACAATCAAATATAGAAAAGGTTCAATATATGGCAATTAAAATATAATTTTTGCTATATTTGAATTTCTTTCGCCAATTTATAAACTACCCAAATCAAACATTAGCAAAAATTGTTACTATTTTTGTATTTAAAAAAAAACCCACGTTCAGTCGTCTGAAATATCACTGAATGGTACCTTTCAGTTTTAACTGAAAGGTCTCATTTCTTCCTGTGATAATTAGCGAGGAGGTATATAAATTGCACCTTTGTACATCACATGTGGTACTTGTGTTGATTACAATAAATTAAACACTAGTTTAATATTTTGATTTTATTTTCATAATGTTGACTATTCAATTGGTTTTAATTAAGTTTCAACAGAGGAAATATTGAGTCTGTTAATACTTCAACGCTACAAAATCTCGTACTTTGCTGAAATTTACACGATATTTCCCCTGAAAGCATGCAGTGAAGATTACCGCAGATGACTGTTACCTCAAAATTATAGTTGCAGAGATTGCAAATTCTTATTCTTTGTTTAGAACTCATTATTTCCACAAAAATACTCAGTGAAAATTACCGCAAATTATCGCTTGATCAAAATTTTTACTGCATATTGCACACAATTTTCAGGCCAAAATAGATGGGGGTTGGGGTTGGGTTGGTTGTATATTATACTTAAGTGTGTATTATATTCAGCAAAATATGGTATTAGATTTTAGGTCATAATTGGGATGAAGTAAATTTAGATAAATAATAATTCTTATAAAATAATTGAAGAAGAATATTTGATAAAGAAACCAAAATATGTTAGCATTTATCAGATTTGCACGCTCTCTAAGTTTATAGGGGCGTAGCAACGGTTCTACCACATGAAACGTTTTATGCACGAAACGATTGGCACGGAATGAAACGATTCTTACACAGAACGGTGAATGGTCTGCACGAAACACTGAATGGTTTGCATGGAACACTGAACGATTTGCACGATACAAAAAAAACACTTTGAAGGTGCAGTTGCACGCTTCAGGGTCTGTAGCAATAGTGCCATCCATTCGAAACAATGGTAAACTTTCTTATGCAGCTCTGTTAAGGTTTCCTGAACATGGTAAAGTTAGTAAATATTGCACTTCATGAATCTGTTTTTATGTTGCCAAAATCCATGTCACTACATAAATTTCAATAAACCAGAAAGGACTCCTTTTTATTATCACATGATCGTATCAGTCTTTATACATTCTAAAAGTCTTGCAATAAATTGCTTCGGTGCAAGTGAAAAGATTCCACAGCAATGAAATATAAAGTAGTTAAAGAGGTAAAGCACAGGATTTATTTGAAATTTGCTTGGGATATTCATAAAATTTCCTAGATTGTAATATTTAGACCAAAATTGTGAACATTGTTAAATTTGAGGGCATTTATTCACAAACATTACAACATTACCAGAATAATTTGTACCATTCCCAAGCACGATAAGTACTTATTTCGTCTCCTAATTAGCAAACAATCCTCATTTCCGACATGTATCAAATTGTTACGTACACTCAATTAACTCTCTTCATTTTAAATGCCTATGCACATTGCGATAATTTCAAGGTTTCGTTTGAGCATGCATAAGGTAAATTTAATATCAATATCCTTACCAATGTAAATCTATCAACATCTTCCTTTCCCTTCTCGGCTTTTCCCGCGACAAGCATCAGTTTGCTTTGAAGCTCTTGTAATTGTTTGTAATGGTATTTTCGACGCAATCTTTGTTCCTGGGATTCATCCTGGATATGCAGTTGCAAAACATCATCTACATTCTTAAAAAGATAAATTTTGTATATATATATATATATATATATCTGTGTGTGGGTGTGTAAATATATATATATATTTGTAAAAAAAAAAAATCCAGTATTTGATGCAGCAAATATATCCAATAATAAAATTCAAGAATCACAAATCTTGAATTAATTACATGGTAAGCGCTTTCTTTTAATAACTGTCTGAAGAGGCATTAAAGCCGAAAGCGCTTACAGTGGAATGTAATTAATTCGAGATTTGTGTTTCTTGACTTTTATTATTGGATATATATATATATATATATGCATATATGCAGATAGATAGATAATTTCTCAAATCCCCAATAACACGAGATTTTAAGATTACCACTGGTATATTGTAGGTTGCAGAGAATGCTTATCTGTGACCTCTAACAGCCAAATTGTAACTTGTGCGACCAATAAGATAAAACAATTATCGCCCAACAATGACGGTGTGAATTGAGGAAAAGGCATCTACACACTGCTACATGTGATCTGTTTAATTAAAAAGACTAAGATAACACACAGTAATCAATCTCATAACTCCTATAGGAAATACAAATTATATAGTTGAGCTAACACAGACCCCTGGATATAACAGAGTTGGGGGATCAGGTGCCTAGGAGGAGTAAGCATTCCCTTGTTGACCGGTCACACCCGCCTTGAGCCCTATATCTTCATCAGGTAAATGTAGTAATCCGTAGTTAGATATCAATGTGTCAACAATGGCTTACAGTTGGTATGAATGAATTATGTAAATATATTATGCATTAAATAAATTAGAAACACAGCTACAGAAAGAAAAAAGTTTTCACAGTTACAGAAATAGCGGGGGATGTATTCTGACTTTATACAAATACTAGGGTCGTGACTCTGTCACGTGACCGTTTGGTGGCTGTCTTCAATAAGTCTAGTAAGATCTTGATTAAGTCTTAGAGATGTCATTGAGAACAGTGGTGAGGTGGTATTGTAGCCCGAATACACCCATATGTAATATCTCCTAAGGATAATTACAAATGAAAACAGATTAGGTCACAACATATTTATGAGGGTTCACCATTAAGGTCTCTCGATAGTCGTACTATGTCATCAGAATGTTAACGGTATGTTATTCTTTATGATAACATAGTCAATCAGCAACCTAAAATGTTACGTCATTATCAGAATGATTTGAAAAAAAAATAAAAATATTCATCAAAATAGTGATATCTTTACAATTTTACTTTCATGATTTAATCTATGAATGCACATGTAACTATGAGTAGTCAAAGGTAGTACAATATTTCTTGTTGATATGGTATCGTAACACAGACAACTGGGCTAGCCAAATTTTTAAAACATGCGGTAACACAACCATAAAGCATCAAAGATGAAGCCACCTTAACATTGGACCAAGACTGTACAGCACACGGCCTATGAAATTAGCTAGAGCAGGTGATCTTTGCAGGTTTTCACTGAGGTTTATGGGGGATTCAAAACATAGTTTTATTCCCATTGCACGTTTCAAAAGCTATTTGAGCTATACAGATTTGGACGTAAACATATTTGTCGTGGACGTTGTGAAATGAGCGTAGTAACGACTGTTGATTTCATCAATGACTATCAATGACAAACACCCATTGTGAGTTGATTGATAAAAGTTTGAAGCAAGACTGACTACGCTTAACTTCTGCTCAAGCTAGACGTACAGTCTGCTGCTGCATTGTGTCCCTTCACTGATCTTACTACGATCATGTGATCTCACTATCATTATGTTCTCTATTATATATATGTGTGTGTGTGTTTGTGTGTGTGTTTACCATCCTTTGCTGCCTACAAAAAAAAAATAACAGCAGATGGTGCCTTGTAGAGTAATATTTTTGCAATTATTTTGAGAGGGACAATTATTAGCTTTATTGCTAAAGATAACATACATGTCAGTTATTCAACAATTATCCCATGGGGATCTGGGTTGAATAGATCCTCAGTACCCCTTGCTTGTCATAAGGGGAGACTAGATGTGGTGGTCCTTTGTATGAGACTGCAAAAACTGAGGTCCCGTGTCACAGCAGGTATGGCACGATAAAGATCCCTCCCTGCTCAAAGGCCATAAGCGCCGAGCATATGCCTAAATTTTGCAGGCCTTCACCGGCAATGGTGACATATCCATACAAGTGAAAAATCCTCGAGAGGGATGTTAAACAATGTACAATCCATCAATATTCAACAGTTACATCAAAAAGTGGGAAACCCCCTCACAACATCATGCCATTAAATATACACCATCTTCATCCCCTTATGCACAATGTTTGCTGAAAGTTCAAAAGGTATTTTAGGCACATGATTTACCAATTTATGTGTATGCGAGTGTTCCTGTAATCTCCCAATCACATAAATTCCTGCTGCATTGATAGCTTTTGCTTGTTCCATTGAAGAAACTTCGACCGATCCCTGTGACTGTCTTACACCATCAAACCAATCAAGATTTCTTTTGGTGTCTTTCTGAAATGCATAAGATGGATATACATTATTTACATAGTAATTACTTAAATTTTCAAATGAATACTGGGTCATTACGTGACATTATAAAGGCACTTGTTAGCTTTTTAACAAAAATACTCATCCATACATTTGATTGGGTTTGAATACAATGCAGTAATTATGTACAGTGACTAACTGGCATATAAAATACATATTAAAAAGAGGTCATTTGAGATTGCATTGTTATTACTACATATACATGTATGTATACTCTGTCCTTCAAACACAGCATCTCTGCCCTGGATATGTTTGCTAAAATTCTTCTAGTATCTTTTCAGATATGTATATCAAGAGACAGGCGCTGGACAAGAAAGCATGCATGCTCCTCTGGGTCAAATGAGCCAAGAAATTATTGATGGTATCTATATGAGACTTTATAAACCAAGAATTTTGATCAATAAGTCTAAAAATCATAAACATAACCATTTTAATTAATCAAGTAATGTACCATTTTCTCTGGTAAATTTGGATCTGTTGCTAGCTCTCTCCAAACTTGTTTACACCTAGTGATAAATTCGTTGTAATCACATGATTTGTTCAAACTGAAGATTAAAGCTGCATATCCTCTGGTTGCAGAGTGAAGAAAATTGACTTTGTCGACCTCCATATCTCCTTCCCCAGCTGTCATGGTAGCCAAATCAGTGAACACGTTTAATTCCTGCAGATCTACAAAAATAATGTAGAATTATTTGCTTTAGAAAACATTTCAAAGTTTATTATCACCCTATACTCTAATCAAATGATGATTGAATAATGAAAATTCAGAAAAGTCAAATGCAATAAAAATATCACTGTTTCTTTACTTGTATATCCCTGAATGTTTAAGTGATACAATGCCAATAATATACAGAGTAAAAGCAAGTATAAACGATAAAACATTTGCTCTCTTCCCCAAACTGAAAACCCTGTTCATTTTCAAATTCTTGTTGTTTACCATGCTCTGGTTTGGTAGGTGCAAGAGAAAAGGTGTGGTACAAAACACGAACTGAGCGTACACATAGCTGAATTTTGAATATATATTGATATATTGTATGTAATGTAGCATTTTAATTAGATGTGATATAACAACAGTGGCTATAATTTAGCAACAACAGCTGCACTGTCTTTTAATGGAAATAAATAATCAATTAACAGAATCATGCACCTATTAAGAAAGGTCACATTGTTTACATATGTTATAAAAGTGACAGTATCAAATAGTTCAACATGTAAAGGAATTTTAGTAGCCATTGTAATTTGCATTCTCTTCCCTTTAAGTGCTATGAGAAAACCATTCAGAAAGCTATTCACGTAGGGTTTTCAGTTTCACTTTCTTTTGTCATAAATATTCATTTCGATGTATTTTAAGACTTCTCTGAAAACTTTGTTAAATTCTAGCAATCAATATGGTGTACAGTGCCTTATTTGGCACATAACAGTTGTCAATACAGTATAGCAAATGGCAAAGTCGTACTACAGTACTAAATTACATGTCTATACTTGTATGTCATATCCATCATAAAAGAAAAAAATTTAAAAGGGGAAAAGGGAGGTAACTCTTACAACATTACAATGTTCTAAAATAGAAATTTGCTATCTTAATTCTTTTACCCACGGCATCTGATACGTTTAGAATTTTTTTTTTTTAAAGTTTTTCTTAAAAGATCTCCACGTAGTGTTTTCTCAATTAATTGAAATTTTTTGAAAACAAATAATACAATACAATATAAAATAAACACACACCATTTTGCCTATTATTTTACAATATGGGCTGGAATTAGTCCAGATATAATCAAGTTCTTTGTTAGTGTTACTAATTTAAATAGATTACAATATTATTGGGTAAATAGACTAAAAACATTTAATATATAGTAATATCAAATAATAATTATTTTGGAATTATTATTTATTTATTTTTACAACATTTTGGAAAAGATGAATAACTTACGTTTGCATTTTTTTCAAATGTAAAAGACATGTTCTAAAATAGTGCTTTATAGGCATGTAAATTGTCAAGTGAACTTTGCTAAAAATTCTATGTGATTCCCCAAACATGTTAAATCTTGTAAACAAAAAAGTACCATTTTATGTACATTTCTAACTGACTATTCTTCACAAAAAACAGAGATATGTCTATTCACTGGGTTTCAATTTGACTTCAGGAGTCCATAAAAGTGCTATTTTTTAATCAAAATTAACAATTGATAGAGGGCTAAAATAAATTGGGGATTTCCTTGATATGGGGGTGAATCAACTGGTGATAATTTTACCACAGATACTAATGGAAAAACTCTTTTAAGATATGAAAAGAAGATCTACATTTCTTAATGTGTCATGAATAACATTCTTTATGCATGCTTTTTGCATAGACATGCTCTTTAAAAAGTGTCATTAAAGTCAGATAACTTGTTGGAAAATGGTTTACAGAGACAAAGTGATGGTTACCTTGCCATATCACAAGTTTATCAGGTTTTTGACCAGTTTAATTATGCTTTTTTAACGAATCTATGGACTTGTTTTAGGAAGATATATGATAACTATGGTTTTAGAATTACTTTTCATGTATTTTTGCAGCCAGAATACCACTTCTTTACACTGAATAAGGATGCTTAAACATTCAATCTCGTTCTTCTTAATATCCTGCAAAATTCCACAAGTTGTCATCATATTGGCATCCAGTTCCTTCATGGGAATGTCATCGTTGGCTTCCTAGAAGTAGTGAAATATTATTGAAATCATCATTATCGAAATGGTCATTGGCAAGAGGTTATATCTTACCCACAAAATCTGTTCATTAAAAAGATTGTGTGATAGAGTTATTATTTTCTGACATGTTGTGATAATACAAAGTACGAATATGCTTATATACTTCGATTAACCGAATGAAAAAGCTAAGATAACTAATAGTATTCAATCATGTAATTCCTATAGAAAATACAAATCAGAGAGATGGGCAAACACAGACCCCCAGACATACCAGACGTGGGATCAGGTGCCTAGGAGGAGTAAGCATCCCCTGTCCACTAATCACGCCTGCCATGAGCCCTACATCCCGATGAGATAAATGAAGCAATTCATAATCAAAGATTGTTTCAAGACTAACATATGAAGAGAGACTGTTCATTGAAAAAAACGGACTCTTAATCCACATATCAGCGGTCTCCTATAAAAACTATGATAGAAGATACCTTATTATTTATTAAAAGTAATTCTGCAATTTTGAATTCAAAATCTTGATCATTCCCAAATTTTAAGACTTTTTTCGTCGTAAGATTCAGTCTGTATTTCATCCAAGTGAAGATGTCATATCACGTACCCTTTATTAAACTTTGTTCGATCCCAATTGCCCATTTATGACTAATACCATTTATTAGAATGAAAATTTATTACATAATACCTATATTTCGTTTCAACAATATAGATTTCTTTTTTCCTTCTATGACTTAAACACGCGCTATTATCAACATGCAAAGGATACATAGTGTTTCCACAGATTCGTACTTGCCATAATCTACACTTAATATTCTTTGTTGGAATTACAAAATTGATTTGCTGTTCGTTATCTTCAAATTTTTTATACAACTGACATTAACTTTTTGATATATAATTTGAAAAGCCCTTTAAACAAGGTTACGTTTATGTCCTGTATTAAATAAATCATAAATTACCATTTCCACAATTCTTTCTATTGCTGAAAAATTTCCTTTTAGTTCAAATTTCTCCACGAAGTCCAAAATTATACGTGCTCCCGTGAGACATTGTCGCAAAATTTTGTACTTCTCAATCTGACTGTATCTCTCTTTAATCCAAGAAATCTGGGAAGATTTACAGAAAAACGTAAGCTCTTTCTTGATAGAATCTATATCCATTCTACTAAAATGCGCTTCAAATTCCTTGAAAGTTATTTCTCCGCTCACAAGTTTATCTTGTAATTTCTTCCAGCTATGATAGACTTTTTTCCAAACAGATTGAAAGATCTCATTGACAGTCAAAGGCTTTCCCAAACTGGCAAATCTTTCCAAGCCTTCTTTTCTCCACATCGTAATAAATATAGTCCCTTCTGATAGTCTGAAACATATAAGATGATATTACATTTCATCAAATATGGAAAACAAATGCAAATATAAACTTCCATTTTGATCAAAATACATTAGTGATACGTAACTAATGAAATGTCATTGGTAGCATCCCTTTACAAAACATTTTGCAATTTGTTAATTTATGATCATACTTTTCAAGTATGTAATGTATATTTGCATTGTTTGCAAAGTAGTTAATTGATGCCAAAACAACTTTTGTACCATTCACTAGTTTTATTTTGTTGAAATGCACCATTTGTAACTAATGACACATCACAGTTTACTGCATTACATTACAAGCTTTGAGGAGACTAATGACGTAATGGCTATGATGTCATAGTCTACTGCACTACATTATGAAGGCTCGATAATGCGGTGAAGTATGAAGCACAAGCGAGGACTTATGTACTAAGGCTAATGACGTTACCATTCGAAATCTCTCTCATGCAATAGAAAAATCAATTGACCAATGAAGTCGGCTTATTTTGGCTAATCAAATTACTGCTTACCCATTATTTGTGTGTAGCACCAAGCAGCGGGGAATCAGTTTAGTATTTAATGCTAATAAAGCTAGTATGGGTCTTCCTGCTCTATAGTTATTTACTAAATGTTCATTTCGACCAGTTGCAGTAGTTTAAATGATCTGGTGCTCTCCTAGCAACATTAGGTTTTTTATATGACCTAAGAAATGGAGGTCCCATGTTACTGTATGCTATATCACACGATAACTAACCCTCACTGAAATGATCTTGTCTAATTCTATCAAGAGCAAATTCAAAGACAATACTTTTTTAATTGTATGCGATCTGAAAAGATAAAGATTCATATTAATGGCAAAGTAGTAACTCAACTCTATGTTAAATTGATTTACTTCACTATCAATTTTCAATTGTGTATGATCAAATTTTTGAACCAGTGCAGACTACTGAGCAAATAGCTGATGTTACAGTGGTTTCAACAGTCTCGTTTAAAGTTCGAATATTGCCAATTCTGTTGTTTTATTTGAAAACACAACCTATCATTTTGTTGACTGATGTGTGACATGTTACCAATTGATTTTGCTTTCAGATTACTCTGTTTACCTGATCATGATAGAGGACAAAGGGCAGGTGTAAACATTTTCCATGGGATCTTCGTTTTCCTACGCACCTGATCCCACCTTTGGTGTTTGAAGGAGAACTCTTTTTGCCCTACTCTTAACTTTGTGGTTTTTTTTTTAAATTGGTGATATATGTATTATGGTAAGTAGCATTATGCAACTGACAATTCACTATTATACTGCTTTTATTGTGGTGCAAGTCATCCATGCAATAATTCATTATCAATGAAAAAGTAAAGAAAACCATAACAGTTCATGATACAAAGTTCCCAGTGCTGGTTCATAATTTCGCTAATATTTCAAAATATAAATATCAATTACACAGTGAAGATCATTCTTACTCTCTAAGTTTTGGCAAGCACTTGATCAGATCCGTTGGTATATTTTGGATCTGCAACTCTGGATCATACATCTTTATTCTTTCCACATCGCATTCCTCAACTATTTTGATTGTTTTGAAAACTTCATTAAGATGCATTTCATCTTCCAGCATCACAAACCTCTTAAAATCTGGTAAATTTTCTGTAAAGCATGTGAATATTTATGCAACAAATGTTTTACCAATTAAACATAAAGAAAAATTATATTCTCCGTACTATAATTTTTTTTCGAATTTTCAAATAAAACATCCTCTTACATATATGTAGAATGTCCCAATATGAATTAACATACTATGAACATTTTATAAATAAGAAATTATGCATTCAGATAATACCTTGAAAATGCTGGCATAACTGTGCAAAAACACGAAGATCTTCGTAAGTGTCTTGTAATTTTTGCACTTCCTTTAATCGCAAAAGTAGAAAACTATGCATCAGAGGCCTATCCATTTCACATTTTTTCTTGAATTTCCAAACTATTGCATTCATCTCCATAAAGCGTTCTTCTGCATTTCTTATCAGCTCCAAATCTCCAATCCGAATATTGCCACTCACTAGATTCTCTTGCGACTGCTCTAAATATGCAGCAACCTCTGTTAATTGCCTTTGACAATCATTTGTCAGAATCCCTTTGACTTTCTGCTCATCTACAAGTTTTATTCTCATTAACAAAGATATATTGAAAACGAGCATGGATAAGTAACAGGATCGTCAAATATTTTTTAAAAAGTACTTACAGAAGATCGTGAAAAACTGGATCATAGGGGGCCAAGACAGGGCAAATAACAGTAAGTTGTTATTCATTCCAGCTTCTTTCCAATTTGTAGAGAAAAGCTCAGACATCATATCTCCAAATTTCTGATTCTCCGTCAAATCATGACCCTTGTGCGAATATTTTCCTTTTGCGAGTGCCTGGATATGTAAGTCATAAACATAGCGAATATATGGATACGTATTGTGTGCAAGAAACAGATATTTAGAATTTTCATATATTTGTAATAAAGTTTTTAGGAGATGGCATTACTTTTGTTGATATCTAATGAGCCTACTCGTAACATTACACAAATCACAATTATACAGCTAGACAAACACAAAATACCATCAGACAATGCAGAAGAAAACATCTAACATTTCGTTGGATATTTTGTTACATTTACTTGAAAATGTGTGATTTAAATTACAATATTACATCCATCCCAAATCCCTTTGATATTCAAGAATATTTCATTGGTAAAATATAGATATCTATATCGACAATGTCTTTCAGCCACAGTAATTTTAACTTAGAATGAGCAATTTTAATCACAGACAAGATGCACATATGCAAAAACTGCCATTTGAGAATTATATATTGAGTGTCAATTTTGTGGACAATAAGGAGTCATGAAATAAATGCATACAAGAACATAGGTTTGAAATACATAATGAAGGTAATTAACTTCTCTAGAAAGATTTTCATTGCATCATGTTCATGAGGATCAGAATTATATAGAAATTTACCATCTTACTAACAATCCAACATTTAGTACCCCATTTAGTACACAATGAAACGATCAAGACACTAAGCACTGCGTTTCCGTATGGGTTCAATGTCGACACGGAAAATTCAACTAGTCCACAAGGAAATAACGTGCATGAAAAGGCTAAGAATGAACAAGTACTCAATCTCAATTCCTATAGAAAAATTAGATCACAGAGATGGGCAAACACCAACCCCTAGATATACCAGAAGTGGGATCGGGTGCCTAGGAAGAGGAAGCATCCCCCGTCGACTGTGATCCCTATATTCCGATCAGGTAAACGGAGCAATCCATAGTCAGAATCAGTGTGCCAAGAATGGCCTAAAAATTCGTATGAAACACGTCAGACAGGATTTGACCTAATGGAAGGTTGTACTGGCAAACTAGATCATCATAATGACCACAGAATTTGAGAAATGCATGAGGTAGGACTTTTTCACAAGACACAAAGACGTAAATGAAGTCATGGACATTGTTCATACAAAAACCCAAATATATACAATGTTTCATTTGATTCATTTTTACCTTACTCAACAGACAATTAGGTCATATCATATTCGCACAAAACTTTAGCCCATTCCAGTGCATCTTTTAATACGTTATTTGAAGAAACACAGCTAGTCTATACATGGATTTTCAACACCAGAATACCGACTGAATTATGAGATTATGGATGTTGCCTATCTCAAGTTCTTTAAACCATTGCGAATTCTTCCAATTCACACCATCCATTCCTTCAACATAAATTTACTAACAAAGGAAAAGATGCTGTCAATATAAACAACATAATACTTAAAGTTCAATTCTACACCCTGTGTTTCCTACAAATATACTACATACGAAGAACACCTTGTCAGAGTGGATAAAAAGCACTCATATAAGAGGAACATCAAAATATCGTATTAGACACATTAAAACAAAAGAGTGTATTTACCAGCTATCCTTCTGTGTTTATGTGTTTAGTAAATCAGAAATGACGAAAATATTAAATAGGTTATATGAGGAATATGCTTTGGTTTCAGCTGACAAAGCTTGTAACAACATTGTTTTTGAAAGGCTCATTATTACAACTATATTTTTAACTGAACTTGGCTTTAAAGACATACACAAGAGACCCATGAGCCACATTGCTCACCTGAGTCACCTTGGCCCATATCTAAAGATTTTTCCTATATTTTTGCATGTAAAACTTTGATCCCCTATTGTGGCCCCACCCTACTCTGGGGGCCATGAGTTTAATAGATTTGAATATGCGCAATGTCAGAAAGCTGCCATGTAAATCTGAACTTTTCTGGCTCAGTGGTTCTTGAGAAGATTTTTAAAGGACCCCACCCAATCTTTGCATTTTTGTGATTGTCCCCCCCTTTGAAGGGGCATGACCTTCATTTGGACAAACTTGAATTTCCTTTACCCAAGCATAATTTGTATCAAGTTGCACTGAAGTTGGCCTGCTGGTTCTGGAGAAGATTTTCAAAATTTGTCACTGTTTTTTTATTATTAGGGAAAAGGGTGCTGCCCTTCACTTGAACAAACTTGAATCCTCTTTGCCCAGGGATGCTTTTTGCCAAGTTTGATTGAAATTGATCCAGTGGTTCTGGAGAAGAAGATGAAAATGTGAAAAGTTTATGACAACGCCAACACTGACGACACACAACGGAAAGTTTTGATCAGAAAAGCTCAATGGAAGCTTCGGCTCAGATGATCTAACAATATTCCTCAGTACAACATAATTTTCATGAAATTTCACGTACAATTTATTTGCACTATCTCATTTCTATAAAATATCTTTAGATATATACATGTCTGTTTTACGGTTAATATATTTGAAAGACCCTGGTTATTTGCAAGTTGCAAATAACGTCAGTTCCTATGTATTATAGTAAGTTGTATAAATGAACATTACTGTAGCAAAGCAGGAGAGAAAAATCTTTGGAGCAACACAGGATATCGAAACTATTAGTAAGTCTCAGATTCCGTCGTGGTTTTAATATGGTCAAAGAAATTTCATTTTCTGCGTTAAGTTGCCAACTTAGCAGTAAATCACACTACATGTATTAGATGTAATGAGTTCAAGCACTAAGCACCGTTTTTGTAAGTGGAAGGGGTGGGGTGGGGCACAAACAGATATAAAAGTTGTTTTAATATGTGTCTGAAAATTCTTACTTAACAAGAAAAGTAGTTCACTCAAATCACAAAGTCGTGGAGGGGGTATCCCTCAGTATACTTGTTACAGATGCTAATTATAAAGTTGCACTACAGCAAGCGCTATTTTTAAATGCCATTTACGCGTATTGCTATTCGAGTACGAGTGTGTATGAACGTATGAATGAATGGTAGTGAGTTTGTTTAGTCACGTGGTGTATGTTGACCTTTAAACTAATGACCATATAGAAATTAATACTAACCCTCACCATATAACAGACAAATCATTGATCCCCCCACGAGACGTTACTGCCTTCATGGCCCTTGTTTCAGAGACGTGGTACAGAATCATTTAACTTCAATTTATATTGATGTATTACTGGAGTCCTGGTAAGATTTATGATTTATTCTTACTTGCATTATTTTAACCTATTGATAAACGCTTTCATTAACAGCGTAACTTTAAACGTTGTGTTCTATTTGCTGTTAATGTAATGTTTTAAATGTGCAATGTCTTAATGTCTGTATAAATGTTGTGCGAGTGGTTCATATATTATGAGAGTTCATCTTTTCTGATAGGTTTTTTCCTATCACAATAAAATGTAAGAACCCAGACCAGCTTGTGTTATTTCTTGGTTGGAACCTGCGACATACTCAATACATGAGTTCAAATCATCAGTTCAATTTTGCATTTATACTACCATTTATCACTACTATAAAAAAAAAGTGACCAGCTAATAAATTGATGTTTGCAAGTGAAAATACTGGTCTTTGCGAACAGGACATCACATATGATGCGAAGTTGGGGCGGGGACCTCCCCCTCCATCCATAGCGGTCGGTTGTTGTACCTTAAAAGTAGAGGAAATCTAACAAACTGAGTAAATATCCACATACAGTAGAGGAAGTACATAGTGCTGTGAATTACTTTCGAGTTGCCAAACATGAGGAATTTAATCTAACTCATTCTCTAGGATATTTGCTTGCATCATTCTAAAAATTGATCTTCAAATCAGACAGAGATTTTTGATTAAGAAACGAATTGTTTTTATCCAGTACTAATTTGTGTAAGAGTTGCCCAAGTGAAGAATAATTATTGTAACTAATTTTTCTGAAGAGTTTCAAAATCTTTTTTAATTTAAATATCCCAGCCAGCATTGGGTATCGAATCGAATATCCTGCATTTCTAGTTAAGTCATCTGACCACTGAGCTACCATACCATGGTTATACTATTACAGAATGAAATTAAAGCCTACTTCGGAGATCAAACAAGAACTCTTCATATAGAGATAATGAAAAAAAAAGTAGAAAAAATGCCAGAAACATCATGTATGTCCCTAATTCAACACTTGGTAATCCAAGTTATGCTCAATTTTCCCTTTCCAAAGACATATTTCTTTAAAAATTACATTCCATTTTAAACACATTTGATATCCAATCAATCAAACAAATAAATATGAGTTACCGTACTTATATGAGATTCTAAAATGACACACTCTTGCAAACACAGATACATTGCAGGATCCAGTAAATGTTCTATCAAGCCCCTATCTTTGCTCCTCGCGAAAAAGCTATGTTTTGAATGAGAAATTTCAGACGTATTGTGTCACAACATATGTAAGAATTTATGTTAATCAAATGTAGATTCTCAAAAATTCCAAAGAAATTTTATCAGATTGGAAATTGGAAATCAAAAAACTTTTCGCAAATCAATAGCATTCAAATGTATGGTTTTTTAACACTTTACACAACCATTCCTTACAATGATTAAAGACCAGACATTTTGATATCAGACAGCTGCTTCTTCAATAAAAATGGAAAACAGAAATACTCGTATCTTTCGATCAGTCATCCAAAAAAAAAATTCCTTTGTTAAACATCACTCAGATTCTATGCATAAATACTCTATAGTTGAAATTAAAAAGATGCTGGAATTCCTCATTGACAATATCTTCGTAGTCTTTGGTGATCAGGTCTTCAACATTACGAACATTAGAGATTTCACAGTATTCATAATCACCAACACTATAGATTTTACAGTATTCATAATCACCAACACTATAGATTTTACAGTATTCATAATCAACAACACTATAGATTTTACAGTATTCATAATCACCAACACTACAGATTTTACAGTATTCATAATCATAAACAATTGAGATTTTAGTTTTCATAATATATTTGATCATTCATTCTGTGATTAAATTTGCAAAAAATTTCCTGTAGAGAATGCAAATATCAGAAGAAAAAAAGATGGAAGGGGTTTCTCATGAAAATAGTTTAAATATTGATAAAACTCTTATATGAGTTTTAACAAAAACATTCATTGATGAATTTTGATTTGAAGGACACATACCATAATTCTCAACTTTTAAAATTTTTCTAGCAAAATTAATTCTTTGCATGCCTAAAATAACTTAAAATGTGTTTTAAATGAAATATTTTGCTTAGTTTTTGAGTTTGAAAGCGATGAAATTAAATCTTATGATATTGATATTTTACATGCCATTATGTGTGACGTCATATGCAACCTCGAGCAAGACATTTTGAAAACAATTGTCAGCCATTTCATAAACAGATTAAATTAAACTGTGAGGAAATGATTATTTAGATATTGAAGCCATTCTGTTCTCAGGCCTTCAGCATTTCATAAAATACACGCTCGCACCTTGGAAATAAAAACTGACCTTGTAACAACATATACTTTTAGTACCAGTTTCTACCAACTCATAGATTTAAAACAATAAAGATAGAAAATAATTGAACTTGCAATTATACATAATGAAATATTGTAATTCCAAACTTTGATTGAATTATAATGCTTTAATTTTTTAAAAATCAAATACAGTACGTATAATGGCATGTTCCCACTTCCTAACGATGTGTAGATCACAATTATAAAAAATAAAGTAGTGTGATTTCTACTTTAAAGTAGATCTGTTATTTATTCATATTTTTCCAAATGCACCTATGACAGTAGGATTAGTTGTCAACGATGTAACATATCTAGGGCATCGGCAAAGGGGTGAAAGGGCCTCAATAATTTTGCCAAAAAGAAAAAAAAGAAAAGAAAATTCGCAACTGTGATATCTACTCATTGGAGCAGTGAGTATAATGACGATCCATAGTCAATGGAGCGGGAAAATTGTGAAAGCAACTGATGCAAAATGGTACTCTTTATACCTATACCTGGCATGTGTAAACAGAAAAAAAAATGTATATGGTTTAATGAAGATTTTTTTTGTTTAATTTGCATAACATGATTAATAGTGCTTAGCAATTAAATGTTTTAATTAAAGATATTGATAAGTATAACAACTTTTTTGATCAGGTGGCCTCTTTAAGATTCTGGTGGAAATCTAAATTTAAGTCGAAACCCATTAGTTAGACACCCTTTCCTTTTGACCATGTTCGCCTCCCCAATGTCAAATACTTCCTGGTGTCCCTGCATATGTATCATATACTTTTTCTAATCAATAAATAAATAATAATTGCACAGTTTATCATAAAAACAATACTGTTATGGTCAGAAATCCCCTTAATTATGACCAGAATTCAATAATAGAGACAATATGAAATTAACAAGATTTATTTACAATTATTGAAAGAAAAAGATGACAATAGGAAAATACTAAGTTACATTACCTAAACAATATCCACACACAAACTAAAATACAAGTCAGCTGTAAATATTCCAAAAGTCCACAATGATTTAAATTCCAATTGGTTAACAAAAGTAATTTCCTAGAAGTCTCCCAGTTAAATAATAAAAAAAAAGATCACCAGTGCTTAGAATATGTATCATTTAAAATACTTTAAGCAGAGATTAAACAGGGCTAAAGTCACATAATTCATGACACATTTATACTATATAAGGACTTTAGAGACCAGTCATGATGGACACCCTAACAGTTATGAAATCTTGGCAGCTAGACAAATGTTACGTCATCTTTTCTAGACATAGAACATTTGGAAGAATTGAGGTCATGTGTCATCAAATACAATCACCTGTTTTAATGTACACATATTACGCAACAATACAGACATTTTTAAAGAAAAATCTGCACCAAATACTGTTTAGACAGTGACCCATGTAAACATTGCCGATTTAATACTCGCTTTCCTCGTTACATTTGGGTATTTACATCGCTATTTGTATTCACTGTTGACTAAAACATTTATGGTTTGAATGTTGAGACTCTAGAAATTTGTAAACATCGAAATAAATGTTCATGGTAAATAAAAGATTTACACTTTAAAAATATCTATCACCCAGCTGATTGAGAAAGGTCGCACATGATGTCACTGTACCACGTGACTACATAACTGATCAACAAGACTTTTTAAAATTGCGGCTTAGATTTAAATCCGTATTGTGAATAATTATCGCAATATTTCTGCTAACTAAATATTAGAATCAATTACTGTAAGCATAAGAAAGACAAAATGCAAACAACTTTGTATACTTTTGAAACATGTGATGTGTCCATAAAATGATATTGATACCTGTATGGCAATCTTTCCCAGAACATCTTGGACTGTGTCATGATATTTATGCCCATCCTTGCAGTAAATGGTGATTATGTTTTCCACAAATATAGGAGAAGACATCTGAAAATATGCATTATTGTCGGTATTTTATTGTCACTTACAAACATCAAATACCGTTGAATAAATTCGCTGGCTTTTACGAATTACAAAAAGTTCTATCCCTCTATGATAACCAGTGACAAAGGTGATAAATTGCACATTTGTTATTTTGATAAGAGGGTTTTCTAAATAGATCAATGTAAAAACACAATCCCCTACTTTGGATACATGGTACATAATGAACCCATGGTAAGAAAAAACTTGAATCTATACGATCTATGGCAGCCTCGGTTCCCCATGGTATTTGCAATTGTGGCTCAATACACTGAGTTACCTCAAAATACCGTGGTTTTTGAAATAATCTCAATGATATTCATGAATCATGACAAAACAGCACTGTCTTTGTAAAACTCGTTAACACAACAGTCTTTTAAACGAACTTGGCACATATTCTATATTTAGTAACCCTACTTAATATCCAACTTTCAAAAGATGAAATTCTTTAAAATCATGCTTCAGTTTTAAACACATTTAATATCCCAGTCAGTGAGACGAATGAATATGAGTTACAGTACCTATACTGGATTCCTAAACTAAAAAAAAATTACAAACATACTCACATCGTTGGATCAAGTAAATATTCTATCAAGACCATATCCTGCCACAACATATGCCAAATGTAATTAAATGTGGATTCTCAAAAATTCTATTAAAGAACTTTTTGTAAATGTGTAATCACAAACCTTTTCGCAAATCAACGTCAAAACATATGACAAGACATATTTACAAGACTATTCCTTACAATAAATTAAAGATTAGGCTTTCTGACATCATAGAAAGTTGCTTCTTCAATAAAAATGGAAAAAGGAAATATTCATATCTTGAGATCAGTCATTCAAAATTTACTTTGGTAAACACCCCTCTGATTTTTCACACAAGTACTCTAAAGTTAATCTTAAAAAGATACTGGAGTTCCTCATTGACGATATCTTCATAGTCATAAGTGATTAGGTCTTCCAACAGTCTGTTGGAATTCCCATGTGCACAAATTCGTGGTCCTTTATTAGCTGACCAGTTTTTTATATTCTTAGCTATGCAGAATATGTTCAAATGCTTATACACAAGAAGAAAAATTTCTTTTTATGACCTTCAACTTGACATTTACATATATCAGTGTTTCATTTATCAACAATAATTTTTATTCTTAGTGTTGATTCATATATCCCAGTGACCTAAAAATAAAAGAGGCCAGTGGCCAAGTGGTTAGAGCATCAGGCTCAAAATCACAAAGCCTCTCACCTCTGTCGGCGCGTGTTCGAATCTCGGCCGCGGCGTTATGTGATCAAGTTTGCCAGTTTACTTGCGGAAGGTTGGTGGTCTCTTCCCAGATACATTGTATCTGGGTTCTCTCCTCCACCAACAAAAACTGGATGCCACCAAATAACTGAAAAATTGTTGAGTGTGGCGGAAAGCAATAAATAGTCAATCAATCAATCAAAATAAAAGAAACCACAGCCTTCCACATCTGCTCCATACTTCGATATTTTATTGAACATAGATGTTAACGGTAAACTAACAACTTAACTGAATGACTTATCACAAGAAGTGAATATTTCCTCATATTTTGACTGATCACAAGATATAAATTCATCCTAGTGAAAGGAAATTATGTGTTTAGTTGATCATTTAAGGCATTGTTCAGCTTATTTATGGTTAAATTATTAATATATCTATGAAACTTGAAAAATTTACAAAAGTAGTTTTTTTTACACAGTTAAATTCCTTAATTTCAATTTCAGCCATTTTGATAATCATTATCTGAGGGTTTTGGGGGGAAAAAAATTACCTGCCTGGATGGAATATTTTATACCAGATCAATAGCACCACTTTGCAAATACATCAATTTTCAATATCAAGACTTATTTTGTCAAATTGCAGTGCAAATTGAATATTTTTGTACTATATTTGTAAAAGGTTATTTTTTCTTTAAAATATGATTGCACTTCGAACAATTTAATAATAATTTTAAAAACAAACAAACAAAAAATGATAAACAAGAATGACATAAATAAAACTTTACTAATATTCATCTATTCTTTGAATTATTTCTTAAAACTTCTCATAAATTAACTTATTCATTATGGCTGTGATGCTCAAAATTCATTTACCCGACTCGACAGACATGATTCCATTACTGTTTTCATCTCGAACAAAAAATGTTGTCTTAGTCTCTCACTAGATATGTCGATTCCAATCACCTTATTCCATATCTAAGACAAATGAAACATTGTTGAATTCAGTTGAAAATGTAAAGTATAGTAAAATGGTATAAGAATGGTGTTCTCTTTCTCCCTCTCTCTCTCCCTCCCACCCATGGTTTGTGGTTGGATATGATTATTGTCCAACAAGTTGTGTATTCCATCCCTAAGCATTGGTGAGGAGATAGAAAAAACATGTGTTGGATAATAATCATATCCAACCACAAACCATAGGAGATTCTTTTAGCACATATTTTATCCTTACAGATAACTGAATTTGCATTTCAAAATTCCCTTTTATTTACCTCAACCTGAACTATCGTACATTATGCCGTTAAAAATAGTTCGTTTGGAAATATAAATAAATATAATTATTGACTGTCACAATGTTTAATTCATAAAAGATCATTCTTAAATGAGGAAATAAAATTACTTTTTTGGATGTTTTACAGTGAAATTGTGTGATTATTTATGAAAAATGTCGGTTATTAAAATCAGCATCACATATGACACACGTTTTTTTATTATTATTGTTATTACTTGTCATTGCATGTGTGAATTTCCAGCATGTACATCGTCATTCAAGGAATTTTTGTGTTTCCTGTAACACTGAGGGTCGTGGTTTTTAAAGTGAACTATCAAGTTTTCAAACACTCATAAAAATTTACATATTACATCATTTAGTTCTGATTGGGGGGGGGGGGGGGGGGGGTTAATAGGATGGTTTTCAGGTTTTCATGTTGAGTTTCAAGAAACAATTTAAGTTATTTTATGTCACCTAATGTTTCTTGAACATTGGGAAAACCTTACAATCGATACAAAACACGATCAGGGGTTTTATGCAATGCCGCAGGCCGTTTCACTTTTCAAAACAAGAACTAGGCTAGGCTAAATAATGGAAATGACTGGCCTGTTCCCTCAATCGTAACTACTGGTGATTACTTTATATATAAATTCATTGCTTTCAACTTTTGAAAAAACCTGTGCAACTTTTTTTTTTTGCAATTGAATTATTGTGAATCCAGCTCTTATGTCATGCAGCATAAGAATTTAAAGTGTATTTAGATCAAAAATTTCTACATATTCATTATTCATCTTTATAATTCATACTTAATACCTCCAAATGGTCGGGAAGTTCCTCAAAAGCAAATGCTTTAATCCAGCCTCTGATGAGAGCAAAAAGATTTCCAGGGCCCTCAGAAGATTCGGTTTTTCCATCAGATGTTTTCGTTCCCACATGTTTTTCAAAAAGCGACATTGACATCAAGTATGTTTCAATTGCTGCTATTGCAAAAGCAGGAAATTTTTGTTTTGAACATCGCAAAAGTGTTGTTTGTAAAACGTCTGAAGAAATCTTGACTGTTAGCATAATTCTAGTCTTCGTCGTTTGTGTCCTGTGAGGTGAAAAAAGTAAAGATAATGATAACATGCTGTATTTGCAAACAAAACTATAATTTCGACCGTAGAATTTGCAAAATGCTGCTTCAAATTGAAACTTCTAAATCTCCTGTGACATTAACCTATTGGCCAGTAGCCGGCCTCGGTTTTGAAATTAATAATACGCAGAACACATTCTCGCTCATTGAATCAGCTTAGAGATATAAACAGTGTACTAAGGTGATAATGGATTATTGCTACATGAATATGGGAGGTAAATGATCAAGATTCAATATATTGTAAGTTATGTAACAAAATATCTTTTAGAATTATGAGCTTACAGATTCATTTAATTAACAAATAATTGATTTCAAACTGCATATCTTTTTCCAATTTGGACTGTGAAATCATAGAGAAACGGTTTGGGCATGGATGAAAGAAATAATCTTCAAAATGTGTCTTTCACGGGCAAATTTCGAATATTTCATCATAATGTCATTACCTTATTATAACTCAAATTTATTCGATCAGTTCAAAGACATTCCAAAATAAACATAAAAAATGGTTAAAAAACATGAAATATCATTTTCTTTTAGATTTTCGGGGGGAGGTGGGGGTCGTCCAGGAGTCCAATGGCAATATTTGGTGTAAGTATTTGGTGTAAGTAACTCTAGAGAATCTTCTTACAAAGATGGAGGCCAGGTTGAAATGTGCTTTTGATAAATGCATATAAAATGAAGTTTATTAGCATGTTCCAGTGATTAGCAATCCCACCCTTTAAAGGTGATAAAGTGAAATACATACAAAGAGAAAGATAATTTTCCAGTTGTGAATATTTTATGTTTGGATTTTGCATTAAAACACACCTAACATTCATGATTTATGGATTGTTTGAAATCTGTGTATCTCTCTCAAAATTAAAGGGGAGAGGTTATAATTCATCACTCATGTATACCCACCAACTGGGCACACATTTGCCTACATTAATTTCTACATACATGCATAAAAAGAAAATTAGAAGGAGGAAGTAAACAAGTTCTGATAATGAACCTAAATCTTTTGCAAACTGAAAAGGAAGGACAAAAGAAGTCGCTCATTCTTTAACAAATTACCCATTGAAACTGGACGCTGGCAAAATATACCACAAGATGATAGAATCTGTACCTTGTGAAAGTGTGAAATAGGTGACAAGTATCATTAATTCATATGTAAAGATACATCAATTACTAATGAAAAGATGATACCCAGTTACTATTGTTAACTCCCAATACACTTATATTCAGCATGTTGTATAACATTTGTTAACGAATGAGCAACTTGCTCATTTACAAGGGACACCTCTTAAGTTCGTAGAGTAAGCCTATAACTTTTTAACGCATTTATGAAGTTGCACAATTTTTTACACAGAACTTGCGTAATCATTCCTCTCTCAAACGGTATCAGGGAATGCAGCGCACAAGGTCTATGTGTGTGCTGTGCTGGGTATTTTCAACACGTGGTTTTATACACTATTGTAAAATGTAGCGTTCAATATGGATGGAAAAATCTCTGAACAGAGAGTATATTGTAAGATTCGAGAACACCTCAGGTTTCCGTCAACGGAAATTCATGATGATTTGCAAAAGGTTTATGAGAATGGTGCTTTAAAACATGCTACAGTTTGCAAGTGAGTACGTTGTTTTAATGATGGTCAGGAGTCAATTGAAAATGCTATAACTTGGTTTGTACTGGTTCAATACTGATCCCTCTGGTCCAGACATATTATACATCTATTACTTAACCCTATCCAGTTGGTCCAAACATTTTATACATCTATTACTTAACTCCATCTAGTTGAAAATTTTGTGTCAATTCATATTTTGAAAGAGCTTGGAGGGGCCATATTTTGTGGTGGAAGGATTGATTAATCAAAACAGTGCTGAATCGGCATGATTTTACAGTTTCTGTTTTATCCAATGCATCATAAATTTTTATACCAATATACTTGTATTTATTTGATTTATAATTCATGATACAATAAATTAAGATTTGGAACTCTTCAATTGTTGAAATTCAATAATTTAGTTCATATATTTTCAGAACACTGATTCTTAAAAAGCCCACATTATTTTACCCTAAATTTTGTATAAAAATTCAGTATATTGGCCAATGATTCAAAACTCTGATCTATAACTTCTCATTTATTTAAGTTCCATTTTAAATTTTAAAACAAGATATTGTAATTCATGGGCAATTTTAGAAATTGACATTACTCCTAATACGTTCTTTAAAGTCTTGAATTCTATAGATTGTTTTTTTTTTCATGTAAGTCAAGTGCAAAAAGGTCATGATTTATTTCCAATCTACTAGTATTAAATTTTTTTTTAGATCTGTATTGTTGGAAGACATGATTATGTATCTATTTTATGTAATGATTGATTTGTTATGCATATGCTGTGTTGACACCACATACAAATCAAGTTTAAACGAATAAATCTTAAGCAAATTTTAAGTGCAAAAAGGGTCAAGTTAAAAACACTGTAGCTCAATCACAAGCATAATGATCCCAGTTTTTCTTTTTAATTCCCTAATTCTCCTTCACTGTAGAAATATAAAAAATGTACATCCCAAAAAATTGAATTTGTACCCATGAGAGTTCCAACAGACTGTTGGAAGACATGATCTCCGAAGACTACATAGTAAATTTTTTTTTGCATAGGATGCAAACCTAGCCATTTCTTGATGCAAGATAAAAGTGAATAGAATGAGATATTGTATATATTAGGTCTGTTATATGACCGATGTCCATGACTACACTTATATTTGTATTTTGTGAAAAAGTTTGATCACATTAACATAATTACCCTATCGACCCGAAAAATTACCTACATTTTCTAAATAATTGTTGCACACAAAATTGAAAAGCAATGTCTAGACAGTTGTCTCACTTGCAGAAAGAAGTTCTTAATATTCAATTGTCAAAGTGATGACAATATTTTGCTTCAAATTCTTGTCCTGATCACTGTACATATGAAGAAGGATAATTTGCGGAGCACCAACCATTCTGTTAAGAGACTGTGCACCTTACAGAGTGACATTATTTTCTATTGGGCAACATGTAAACAAGTATGAAACCATTATTCTTGCCAATATCTTTATAAGAATACACATCAAGCAACAAGTATCCTTGGAGACAATGTCCAACAACAGAGAAACGAGTCCGGTTATTTAGTAATTAGAATTATTCACAATCAACCATTTACATTGTATTTGGTTCATTAAAAGCATCATTTCTTCAACATTCAATTTACTATTTTAGAAAGATTGTTTTGTTTTCGTTTGCTAATGTTAAGGCAATCCAACTAGCTACTTGACAAACTTTGACCTCCCTAGCTATAATTCAAAGCTGTACGTTAAACTTAAAGAAATGAATGATTTGCATGTTCAATGTAACATTTCAGAAAAATAGTATTTTTAGTGTTCTTCTGCAGCATATTTTCCAAGACTATTTCATAATAATACTATAATTTTATACTATTTATATTAGGCGAGAACCTCGTAAATTGTTAGAACTTGTGTTCAAACCTATTGTATATTATATGTCATAAAACATGTTTAAATCAAACCAATAACAAAATATCTGAAATAACATACTGTATATTCTTTGATAAAGTTACAATATATATACAAGCAGAGTTTCATTCTAAAATATTTTGAAGTATTTCTAAAACACTGGTTATAATTACTGACTTGGGTTAATTTATGTAAATCTTCGACTGTTAATGTAATTCAATAATGTTTAAAGAAAAGCGAAGTGCATTTGTGTTATGTCCCGTACTCCTCACCATTTTATCTGATTTTAGGACTTATTGTATCTTTCTCCCATGACCTATTCCTCAAAACCAACTTTTAAGTATCAAAATACACACTTGTTTACAAAGTCATTATTCCCATAGGCATCAATGATTTGAACATACAAGGGGGTTGATTGATATTTTGTGAGCCTCATATGACATATTCCATTATTTTTCAACATAATCCCCTTCAGTATCTATACATTTTGCCAGCAATGTTTTAAGGGTCTCAATGTCACTTTTAAGGAAGTCCTTAACACAACTGTTCAGAAAGTTCTCCACTGTATGTATGACATCATCATCTGACTGAAATTGGGTACCAGTTTTCAGTTTTCGAAATAGATGAAAGTCTGATGGAGCAAGATCAGGTAAATAAGGCAGATGCTCAATCAATTTAAAGCCACAATCATTAATGGCAGCCCATGGCAATGACAGACTTGTGACCAGGGGCATTGTCCTGGTGGAAAAACACACTTTTACTAAGTTTTCCGTGGTGCCTGAGTTTAATATTTTCCTGTAACTGCCTCAAAAGTGATGCATAGTATGTGCAACTGATTGTCCCTTTTGGAGATAATCTACCAGAATACCTAGAAAACCAAGGCCATAACCTTTCCTGCTGATGGAGCAGTCTTTGATGGGGGTGAACCAGGCTGTTTCCATTGTTTAGACTGTTGTTTGGCCTCTGGGGTGAAATGATGGACCCATGTTTCATCCATAGCAACAAATCTCTGAAGAAAGTTAGCAGGATCTACTTCTATAAGGTTTAGATTAGGTTTAGATTAGCATGCGACAAAGTGTGCCTGGTGTGTGTCTGATCAACTGTCAGAAGTCTTGGTACCCAACTGCAACAGGCTGAAAGCTTTCTCATTGGAAGATCCTTTGTCAGAATGGAATGTACTCTTTCCTGTGAAATGCCAACTGTACTGGCTATATATCTTTCTATAACTCGCCTGTCAGTCATAACAATATCATGGACATTTCTGGGGTTGCAATAGTGACAAGCCTTCCAGGACGGTGGTCACCCTCAAGGTTCTGCCTGCTATGTTTAAATTCCGCTACCCACCTTTTTACTGTAGCATATGAAGGGGTATCTTACCCTAGTGTTGCTACCTTATCAGTATGGATATTCAAAAGTTCTAAACCTTTCTTATGCAAATATTGGATCACTGCTCTTTCACTGACTTTGTCCATTTTGCAGAAGTCACTTGCCTTGTTTACTTTATAGAGTGCTACGTCTTCGATATAAACTGACCAAATGACACCAATCTTCGGGTACACAGCCTTAAATAGTTATGGAATAGTAGGGCTGAAAATGGACATCGATGCTAACCTTCTTCTCATATTTAATGCTCTCTCTCTCTCAAATGTATATACTAGTATATGTAAACAACAGGGGCAAAGAGATATGTCTACTATGGAAATTTCAAGGATTCACTCAGTTTATCATACACTGAAAGAATTTCTTTGAATTCAGCAGCAAGTAGTTGAAATAACTTTGTAGAGGGAAGCTCCAATGGCATGAACAATTTCAATGACTTCACCACAATGGTCAGTCAAGCTTCCCCTAGTGTTCTGTTTGTTTTACACTTTTTAATTGCCATGTAACACCACCATAATTAGCACCATTTTTTTCAGTATCATATTTCATATTTTGATTATTAATTTATTATTATTTCTATTATTTTATAATATACATACTTAGTCCCCAAATTATTTCTTTTCATGGTATTACTATACCTCAGTAAGGGAGTAGTTGAGTGGTTGGAGCATAATGCTCAAAATCACAAGGCCTCTCACCCTATAGTCAGTGCAGGTTCAATTCTCACTCGCGCCGATATATGTGAGAAAGTTTGCCTGTTTACTTTGGAAGGTCGGTGGTCTCTTCCCGGGTACATTGTAACTAAGTTCTCTCTTCCACCACTAAAAACTGGACGCCACCAGATAACTGAAAAATTGTTGAGTGTGGCGGAAAACAAAAAAAATCAATCAACCAATCATATACTTTAGTACTGGTATTTATTCATTTATTATTCTATTTTATCTTTCTAGTTTATTTTTCATCACAGTTCAACCTAGTTACACAGTGTCACACCTTCAGGTACGAGATACTTATGATGATCCGTCATTAGAATGAGCTAACAAACCACTTCATCATACTGATTAGTTAACTCATTGTTAGTTTATGTCTTCATCATACTGATTAGTTAACTCATTGTTAGTTTATGTCTTCATCATACTGATTAGTTAACTCATTGTTAGTTTATGTCTTCATCATACTGATTAGTTAACTCATTGTTAGTTTATGTCTTCATCATACTGATTAGTTAACTCATTGTTAGTTTATGTCTTCATCATACTGATTAGTTAACTCATTGTTAGTTTATGTCTTCATCATACTGATTAGTTAACTCATTGTTAGTTTATGTCTTCATCATACTGATTAGTTAACTCATTGTTAGTTTATGTCTTCATCATACTGATTAGTTAACTCATTGTTAGTTTATGTCTTCATCATACTGATTAGTTAACTCATTGTTAGTTTATGTCTTCATCATACTGATTAGTTAACTCATTGTTAGTTTATGTCTTCATCTAGCATAAGAGTTGATTTGTTCAGTTTCTTAGTGTTGACACTTGTTCAGAACAGACTTTTTTTTTTATTATCCCCATATTACACTCAATAATTTCAATATGTATACGTTCTGTTTGCACTCAGCTTTTGTAGTTCAGGTTTTAGTACTAGTTTGCATTTTAGTTATTCAGTTTTCATTTTTATGCAAATATGCTGTCATACTGAAGAAGGAACAGGTCGTCATGTAAATTTGATAATTACATATAGTTAGTCTCCTTGGTAATTTTAGCTCTCTCTCTCTCTCTCTCTCTCTCTCTCTCTCTCTCTCTCTCTGGCAAATTACTTACAACAAGGTCTTTTAATATTGTATAAGGAATATAATGTTAATGATAAAAACTATTTGGGGATTAATGAACCAAAACTCTTGATTATACAGGACCTTATATACACAAATGATTATAATCAGCTCATAATGTTCTATTCTATTTCATTTTTAATTGCACTAAATGTCTTTGAACTGCTGAAATATCTAAACTCTTCCAAATGTGATCAAACAGGAGAAATGCCTTATTGCCAGAGGCTTGTGAAAAGAAATTTTGAAGTCTATGTCATATTGCTTTCATAATTAAAATATTATTAAGAATTAAAACTTACATAGTTTTAAGCTCTCTATCCATAGACTGCAAATGCTTTGTAATTTCTTTGAAGCAAAAAATTCCAGTCTGCAAAGTTGATAAACATATAAATATTTAAAACACATCCATTTTAAATGGTGACCATGAAAACTTGAAATCTTGTAACTGATTTCAGAATGTTCACTTTTTCCCGAGTACTTAAGTCACGTATTTACAAAATAAAAAAAAAAATATCTCATTATTTATTTCAAAAATAAACATGCAAAACTGAAAGCATGAATCGCTCAGTATTCGAAAAGCTAAAAATCATACAGGGATTCCCCGACATCACTCGACTGATAAAGATTAAACAGATTGTCTTTCATTAAATAAATCAAACTTATAGCTAAGAAATTCAAGAACAACAAAATGATTTATAAAAAATGAAAAATAAAGGTGACTTGCACAGACCGAGTGTAACAGTAGCGGTGACATGATAGATCTATATTGGGTCAAATACAATCCCAATCAGTATTTGTATGATGCTACTTTTCACCCTAAATATACAAGCAAAGAACAGAGAATTTCTAAGGTTGTATTTGAAAGATCCGCAACTTCAACCTCTAATGTCAGCTCTTGGCGAAGGAATAATCTTTACCAATGTTAAATGTCTTAGGTTTGATGTTACCCTGGGATGGAGAATCGAACCTGGGAATTCCAGTTGCAAAGCAAGCACCATAACCACTACACCAGTCCCAAAATAGAATGTACTTTTGCATCAAATAGAGAACACATGAAATTGAAACATTTTAAGCTTATACAATTCACTTGTATTTATTAAATGATACCCCACTTCTAATGTTTCCAAGGTTCCATGTTTGTCCACCTCTCAATTTTGTTTTCTTCATAGAATTCATATGATTGATCACTGTTTATTTATATCTTCTTTTTTCATGTGAGAAATACATGTTATGAGCAATGCTACTAGCAAATCCTCATACTCAGCTAGTATATATCTAAGATATCTGTCAGCTGCTAATGTATTGTAGAAGTTTGTTCTTCACATCTAATTCACCTTGCTTTGGCCTCAGAAATCAACATATTTTGTGTTCATGGTGACATCCTAACTAATTGAGCATTGTGTCAGATTTGCTAAATAAGTATTAAATAGGTCTATTTGCCTGATTTGAACAATAAAATATTATATTGAGTGTTTCTATTCGTTAATTTAATCAGGTGCAAGCATTTCCGAAGAAGTGAATGTGACGACATACAATTAGGTTACTGAGTAGGTACTGAAATATAGTCTTATCGCGATTGTTAGTTGCCTAAACTCTCCTGCATAAAATATGTTTTACAAGTAGGAGTTAAATAGATGAGGGATTCAAAGACAGACGTGGAGGAGACAGAAAAATGTTCATTCTTATTAGGAAAAAAAGACAATAATTGTTTGCACCTTCTCTGTATTGTCGGCTTTGGGAATAATGTCCTTAGTGACATAGTAAAATATTCCTGCCAAAACTACTTCTGGTGGAATTAAATGCTCGCTGATAACAGATTCCAATTTGTCCAACTGTAAAACAGCCATGAAGGAGCGAGGTAGAAGGTAATCTATGTCGAACATTGTGGCAAGCTTCAGGAGCATGTCATGTGCTGACCTGGAAACAAAATAGCAAATTACGAGTATTTTTATTTCCATTATCTATTTGTCTGATGTTAAATGCAACTCATTCCATTCTACAGAGTATCGAAACAAACAAAAATACACATGATATTAACTAAACAATAGATCAAGATGATATGTCAATATGCAAGTTCGCCAATTCCTACACAATCACAAGACTACACAGACAAAAGGACTATGTTAGAATGAGTATTACAATTAAAAAGTAATGTCATAGTTGATATTGTGCGAAAATCAGTTGAAAAAAGTAAGAGTCTAATAATGAAATTAACAAATACCCATTTAACCCCATGGACACATCCTCAAATATGAGTATGTGTTATTAAATATATGGTAAGTAATGCAGCAAGATTTTAGAAATGTTTCTTTAGAAAGCAGTCATCGTCTGGCTTAAGTGATATATAAACATGAAATATCATATTAGTTAATTGTAAATACATCAATATATACATATAAATTGTTAAAATCAGTTCATATAAAAAGTACTTTGCATAAAAGACATTAATTATTAACGACAAAAATATTCCCTTTTGTTCATTCCAAATAGTACATAAGTGTTAAATTTTTTCTTCCGAAATTTTCTCAAAAGCGACATTAAATGTCATCTTTGTAAAGTTTTTCAACACCTATTATAGAATAATCGTGTATGCTGTGAGAATCGTTGTAGAAATGAATAGCTACTGGATCATCAATTTTTCGTCTAATAAATGACAAATTCAAAACATGCCTTTGATATAAAGTTGCAACAGTTTCTCCCACATTTAGAATTTTGTTGCATTTATTGCAAAATACTCCATAAACTACATTGCTGGATTTACAATTGATATAATTTTTGTTATGATATTTGTTTCCATTACAGTCCTCAAATTGATTAGTTTTAATGACATATTTCCATAAAATACACTTTTTACAACCACACAGCTCACATAAATTTTCTTCTCTAAAAAATAATTTTTGTTTCTTACGTGCCAGAATGTCTTAATTTTTGTCTCTTCTAAAAGCCAATATGGACATATCCCTAAAACCATTTTTAAGGAGGTCAGAATTTTCAAGAATTTTTTTTACAGTTTTTTTAAAAATCTTAAGAATATTGGGAAGCCCTTTAGAATAATTTACCACGAAAGGAACACAGTTACTCTGCTTCATTTTTTTTCTATAGTCTAGGAGATTCTATCAGTCAAGTTTATCTACTTTCTTAAGTTCTTTTTTTTTACATCATTATCTAAATAACGGCATTTTCTTAAATAAAATAATTCTTTATTTTCTTTCGTTGAATTTTATATTTTTCTTCTGTAGAACATATTCTACTCGCAAGGAGCCCATGTCCCAAAGGAATAGATTTTTTTGTAAATTCCGGGTGGTTAGAGATTTTATTAAAGAGACAATACAGTTCATTTTGCACATTTTAATCGAGTGCTTTTTAAAACACGTATCGATAAAATAATAAAAGTCATAACAAAACTGACAATTTTGATCATAAGGGATGCATTCATTTGTTCTCAACTGCGCTTTAAAGATCATCCAGAATTCAATGGTTTCTCCATTCTGACTCGGATATTTTACATCACGTGATTCAGTATGACAACTCACGTGTTGTGTAAAAACTTATTTAAATACCCCTTAAAAGGGTCCACACTCGCTTCTCGAGTATGGGATTATTTCCTGCTTCTTATAATTAAGTAATTATAAATCATTATTATAACTGAAACCTTTCATGTCCTATAACCAAATGTTTTTTTTAAAGCACACCACGTTTTGATAAAAATAGCACTTACTTTTAAATCCCTGCATGTGTGTCTCATAGCTAGAAGGTCATAGTGATATCCCCACATAAATTCTAGTGTGCATATGTGTTGTATCTCGTTCTATCTTAACCCTTTTCTTGCATAATATGTCAAAATTCTGGGTTTAGCTATTTATACGCTAACTCTCATTGGATTGTTTACCCTCTGTGCGTATGCATCCCACGACCAAAAGAGGAAGTCTCAATGTTGTTAAAAAAGGGCCTTCAAAAACTATTTATTTTTGCATTTAAATGAGAATTTTCAACTAATAAACTACTGCAAGAAGTATGGGAATATTGGGAGTCTGGAACAGAAGCGATTGCAATCAATCAGATTTTACCTCTTCCAATGTGATTTTCCCTTAAGGTAGTCCATTGAATTACTAATTCCAACTTTTCCCCACCATACTGGCTTGTCTGCATTATGTGTGAAAATGTTTGGTAAATCATCAAAAGGTTTACATGTCCTTTTCAGGAAATGGAAGACAGGAATGCAGCACAACCACAGTGGATCATCAGAATCTCTTTCTGAGGCTATTGCATACTCCAAAGCTTTATCACAGCAACTATAAAATGATCATGTTTATCCAAAACTGAAAATCACGAACGCAAAACACCATTGCATATCAAATATCTTCAATATTCTACATTGACGATGATGACTACCTATATATATATATATATATATATATATATATATATATTTTTTTTTTTTTTTTTTTTGCCTATTCACTGGTAAGAAGATGGTAACAGCATAAATCTTTGTTAAAGAAAAACATACAATTTGTATATACTAATACTTACTCTAAATAATCTCCAAATTCATCTATCAGTTTTTCGTATTTTGGTGATATTTCCTTTTCTTTGTTTGTGTCAAGTAAGAAGGACTGGAAAATAACTGCTTTGACATCGGGTGAGAAGGTGATTGAGTATTCCTTGCTGACATACAGAAGCAACATTCCAGTGGACAGGTCCATTTGTTTCTCTCTTGTTACTTTGTAGAGGTACAGGGTTAGAACTTCAGCGAATTCCTAAATAAAGTGGTTGGAGGATAAACATACCATCTACCAAAGTAAACATAATTCCACGTTTTTCTCATATGATACCTTCTCATGAAATTCATGGTAGATTTGATTATCTCATAACTCAATTTTTCCCATGAATTGAATAATCTTCCTATTCAAGTAAATGTAAGAATTACACCACAAGCCACTTTAACATTATCAGTCTCTGATTTAGACAACGAGCTGAGTAAATAAGCCTTTGCATATCACTGAAAAAGTTTACATGATAATGAATTTTTTTTTCTGGATTATCTGTAGAGTATAGTAATACCACATATTGTTCAAATATTCCAATGCTGAAAGTTAAGATGTACATTACTGGTAGGTATACCTGTCTCGTTAATCAATTATCTAAATCTAATGGATGAAAGCTTTGGATATTTTGCAGATTGTTAGACAAGTGAAATACCTGCTTGATGTTTACCCAATATTCACTCTGATGAGTTGAGATTATTATAGTTTATGGTGAAATAACTTGTTTTTATCATATGATTGAACAATTCCGAGATTTTCAATAAGTTGAGATCCAAAAACCTAAAAAAGTAGAACATTATATCAACTTCCAAGTGCGGCCTTCGAGGTAAACATAACATTTAATTTTTCAAACATTGGACCAAAATTATATAGAGAATTTCAAATTTGATATGATTTGTATAGAGAATTTTATGACAGAATCGAGAAGTACTGTGTGATTAAAGGTACGCATGTTGAACCATGCATTAGGTGCTGGCAAGTGCTTAAATAGCTTTTTTCAATGACGATATGATAATATATACAAAAAGGTGCTAATGTGATTAATGAAATCA
The DNA here is from genome assembly GCA_024699665.1 of Ostrea denselamellosa. Classification (NCBI taxonomy): domain Eukaryota; kingdom Metazoa; phylum Mollusca; class Bivalvia; order Ostreida; family Ostreidae; genus Ostrea; species Ostrea denselamellosa. The sequence continues at coordinate 2,236,187 of JAMZEH010000066.1, read as the reverse complement.
ATATCATCGTATGATTTATTATTAGTTTCGCTGATACAACTAAAACTTGTTCTTCAGTCTCAGCAAGTATCACACTTTTCAGGTAGCTAGAATATCATCTTGACTTCAAAATCGTCTATAATTAATATCAATTTTCCTCTGTATCATCAGACCAATATTTCACAATATCTATTATTTAACAATTTTATGGGGTTTTTCTCTATTTTTCCTTTGATTAATGGCAATTAAACCTAAACATCTTTCCAACCTTTCATATAGACTTGAATTTGCTCATACAATTTTTATAGCTGTGGCCCAATAAATAATGTTTATATTTCAGGTTGTTTCCTTAAATTCAAAATTAAAAAAAAATAATTAATGTGTTGCAATCCTAACAATCTTGGAATGATTTTCATCATAATTTGTAGTAAATAATCACTTATAAAACATGGGTTTTTTTAATATTCTCCAGATTACATAAAACTTTATGAATTTCGAGCCACATTGAGATCCAGCTATGGAATGATACTACGTAACAACATTACCTATATTCTTTACTTGAAGTATGTTTGTTTCACTTGTCAATGTTTTCAAGAGAAAGAAAGATAAATTGAAGTTTAATGAAAATGTTATGACTTTTACCATAATTTTACAGAACTTGATTTATCAGTCCAGTATCAATTTTAACAAGTTTTAAGTATGAAATACTCTAACCTTGTTCATATGCCGCCTGAAATCGGACTTTTTCTTCCAGCACTTCAGGGGATAAAAATATGTTTCTTCAAGACTTTTGAACATCATAGCAAGACTCTGTAAAATCTCAGACGCTGTTGAATTCGAATTTTGATTCAAGTATTCAATTACTGGACAACAGTTCCTCATGTAGCTCGTCAAATTAAGCAGAAGGTTGCTCTCATAGTCATCCCAAACTTGGTCCTTCAGCCACTGGAGTACATTTTTCTCAGGTTTTGCATTAACAACACCATCAAATTGCTGCCAAATTTCTGTGTTAAGCAAATAAAATAATCATTATATCAAGAGTTTGTAACACACATAAGAACTTCAAGTGTGTCAAAGGTATGTCTAAGGCTTAATCATGCAATGTTTGTAGACCTATGCAACCAACTTAACTAAAATGATACCACCACTATACCTTGTCACAAAGCTTAATTCATAGGATAATGAAATCGGTTTTTTTTAAGGTTAGGGTGGGGTAGAGGTATTGAAACAGTTTGAAATACCATCGGATCACTATCATGCATATAATCATTAATGTTGCATTTGATCAGTATAAATATCATGGAAGAAAATGCTCTAGAAATAATAATAATTCAACACATTACTGAACAATTACACCAAGCACCTGTCTACACTTTAAACTACATGACATGACAAGGAAACCATGCGCCAAAACACTGAATATCTCCCTGGTTTTACATGATTGAAATATGTCAGAGACTCCACAGCTGTCATCGACATAATAGATTACTAAACTACGTCACACCTCGTAGTAGGCTATAACGTTACAGCTGTTAAGTGTATAGTGAATATTACATGGTAAAATCCATATTATGTTATATCAGCCCGAGTGACACAATATCGGGTATGGGGCACGAGGTTCATATGACATAGGATGTGGATTTTTGCATAAAAAGTAAAGATAATGAATAGTGATCAATCTCATAAATCCCATAAAGAATACAAAATTAAAAGTAGGGCAAATGCAGATCCCTGGACACACCAGAGGTGTGATCAGGTGCCTATAAGGAGTAAACGTCCCCTGTTGAACAGTCATTCCCACCGTGAGCCCTTATTGTGATTAGGAAAATGGAATAATCCACCGTCAAAATCAGTATACAAAAAAGAACTGCTTAACAATTGATATGAAACACATCAGACAGCATTTGACCTAATGACTGGTTGTATTTGCAAATAAAATCATTATAACGACCATAGGATTAGTGAAATGCCGACTTCAAACGAGACTGTTGAAACCCCTAAATCATCAATTTATTTATCAGTAGCCTGTCTTGGTTTAAATATTTAACATACGCAGAAAATGATTTTGCATATCGAATCAGCTGAATGACACAAAGACCATATGCAGGTGATAGTGGAATATTGCTACACAAATCTGGAAAGTTGACAATGGAGAAGCCAAATCATCCACTTTGTCATAACGTTGAGTTGTCAGTTTGCCGTTGACATCTATTTTCAATTGAAGCAGATATGGAAGAATCTGTGGTGTCTTTTCCTTCCAGTTTATTTGGATATATTGAATCAACATATGGATGAAAATGACTATTGTTAATAAATAAAATGCCATCGAAATATCTAAATGTCGACTTGAAAGCCACAGCAAGAGATTTGTCTTCTCATGTGGAAGCTATTGAATAAATTCTGCCTTATAAAAATATATTTAAAAAAGATCAGCTAATAAAGGAGCACAATTTATGCCCATGGAATTCCAAAGAGAGTTGATCTCCAAAGATGATTGATTTTCTGGGTTTTATGCTGTTTTGGCAGTATTTCAGCCATTTTATGGTGGTTAGATAACTGAAATATATTTAATTGTGAATGTTGAAGTTTCCTTGATGGCCCCCAGTGAGCCTACTCTTTTTCAAAAATCAGGGAAACAATTTTTTGCATGCCAAGGGGGTTGTGATCCTTGACACAGGGCACCTTTTAACATTCCATCCAATGGACATAAAAGTTAAAAATACATACGAAAGTAAAAATACATATAATATTGTATGAATAAACAGTTGTATATTATAAAATCTTCAAACTTTCTGTAAAAATTGCATTTTGTAAATATTTTATAATATGATAGTCAGTATTTGTAAAAAGTATTGTTTGCACATTATTAAAAAGTCTATTTCGTATAAGCGTAAAATCATTGCATTCTAAAAGAATGAACAGTCACAAGATATACATTCAGACTGAGTTTCTCCATTAAGTAGATATGAATGTGTAAATTTTGAATGACCGATGCATATTCTTGAAATAATAGCTATGTCTGTGTATTTCAGTATGACGTTATATGGTTTATTTACTTTGAATAGAATAAAGTTTACTTGTATCACAGAAATCCCAACAGATTTGCCAAAGAGAATTTACATATAATATTATGAAATATTTTAAATCAGTATAGGGAATTTGAAAGTGTACGATATCATATGTAAGTGCATTTATAGCCGCTTTGTCTGCTTTGGTTTTGCCATGGACACCAATATGACCTGGAATCCAGCAGAACTCAGCTATTTTACCTTGTATAGTAAGAAGATAGTGCTACTTTAAAATATCTAATACAGTCAAAACTGCCATAGTGACCCACTGTATTAAGTGACTCACTGTCGTATGTAACCATAATCAAAGGCCTGAAGGGCTACAAAGGGGTCGAGTGCAGTATCATATACATTATAGTGTTCTCAATAAATTCTGAGGGCAGGTAAATTTGAGAAAGTAAGAGAAGAATTGTATGAGTGTCACAGGAGACATTTCCTCATGTTTAACTCTTTCGGCGCCAAAGTCGACGCCTTAGAAAAGCGCCAAAGTCGACTATAGTCGACATTTTGCATTACCTGTTTACCGCACCTAGTTATGACGTGTACCGCTAGAAGTCACTACCTGTAAACAGGCTTCCGCTTAGAAAGGGGAATTCCCTATTGGAAGCCATCTTGATTATCGAGTGTATGGCAAGTTTTGCATGTGTTTGTGGTTTAAACGTGCGATAAAAGTTGTAAACAAAAACTGATAATGTCTCGTCGGAGAACAGGTAATCGTTTAAGCATGCGTGATGTTATAGCGGCTGTTATGACTGATTCAGAGTCGGAAAATGAGCCTGATATTAGTGATTTTGAGAGTGTTGATTCTGTTGATGATCAAATGGAAGAAGAAATTGAGGAAATTTTTGCGGAACATGAACGCAGGAAAAATAATTATGGGCGTGGTCACAACTTGACTGTAAACAATGACGAGTGGCAGTTTAGTGGTACGGAGGACCCCTTCGAGAGTACGTGGCTTATGGATTATGACAGACAGGGGCTTGATCGTAAAGGTATTCTAGTCGATACAAGTGACTTTGATCCAAAGGATTACTTTCAATTATTTTTTCCGGATACCGTCTTCGAACTTATGGCCGAAAATACCAATGTTTATGCCATGAACTTTTTTGACACACCTCTCATCAGAGCCAGTTTTCATTATATCTGTATAGATATGTTCATATATCCATACTAGAGCTTAAAAGTTACAAATAAATAGGAAAAAATCATAATTGGTGTTGTAAAAGTAACAAATATTTCAAATTTTGCAAATTCAAGATGGCGGCAAAGGTCACATGACCTTGAGTGACCTTGAATGGAGTGCATTTGATAGGGCACTGTCTTAACTTTGTATCCACCAAATATCATCTCCCTGCATCAAACAATAAAAATAGCACAACATTTTATTTGAAAGTCTGCTATAATGCTAAAATTGCATGGCGCTATAGCGATATGCTATTTTAGGTAGCTTGGCGCTGAAAGAGTTAAGTACATAAATAAAGCATTACAATCATTTGTAAAATGTCAGCAAATTATGTTTATTTACATGAAAAGAAATAAAGAGAGCTTGGGCTGAAGTTGCTTATCCTAACAAGTTCATACATGTACCCTCTTGTTAGATAATATCCCCTCAAGACTAGTTACTTTACAAATGCTATAATAAATTAATTGAAATTGCAGACAAAAAATGCTGAAAAGAATATAACTGCCTCAGAGTGAGACTATTTGTTTATAGAAGTTTATCTTCTGTTCATGTATGTAACAATTATATGGTATTAACTCTCTGTTTTCAATATTGTCTAACAATTCAAATGTTCAACGTAATATGTAGAAAGGTTAATGGAATTCTGACCAAGATTCAATTCCCAATGAATGCTACCTACCCTGGGTTTCTTTGCAAAATAATCTGTTATATTTGTTGCGATGCACACGCTACATTCGTTTTGCTTAATTGAGAATCAGGATTGGGATTACTGAAAACAAAACTGGAAATAGTCTTTGTGTTTTTTGGAATAGGAACCGAACTGTGACAATGCGCAATCCAATTTATTATTTATCTGTTTCTACTGATCTGAAATAAGGATTCTTGGTGAAACTATGAGACTATGAATATAATTGAAGACCAAATTTGATCAGGTTATTTTGTAAGTACTTAATAATATTGTGCGACACAAATTTCATGGGGAAATCTGTTTTGTAGTAAATCCATCTGCAAATAATGAATTTTTTCTTGCCAAACTATTGTTATTTAACTATTAAACAAAGATACAATAATAAACAATGACATCAACAACAGAAATGGTAATGTGCCTTTCAAATATCAATTAAATTCAATGTTTCAAAGTCTTGAATCGGAGGAAATATTCAATACCAATAGGCATTATTTGATTTCGCTGATTGAGATCAGAAAGGTGGTGTAGTGGCAAAATTTTGCATGATCACTAGAAGGCTCTCGAGCAAGCTCGACGCCTTAAAAAACAGCCGTCTATGATGTTGAAAAGCCTAGTCTTTAATTTATCGTGAGGAATGGTCATATAAAGTCCTGAAAAGTCAGAAAATTTAACATGTTGAATTGGAAAAAGGTTTTATGATTTCGAATTCTTTGGAAATTTTAGAATTCACATTTGATTTACACCACTTCTCGCATATGTTGTGGTACAATACATCTGAAGGTTTTCCTTCAAAGAAATTAATATTTCTATGAGGAACAAAGATGGGGGTTTTGTAGAACATTTACTGATCCAGCAATGTACCTTTATAAGGGTTTTTGTGAAGTTTGGAATCCAGTATAATCACAGTAAATCATCTCAGACTGGAATATTAGATGTGTTTAAAACTGAAACATGATTTTGAAAAATTTCGTGTTTTGAAATGGAATTTGGTGTAGAAGTTAGATTACCAAATGTTGAATTAAGGAATAAATTTTGTTTATTTAAAATATAATTGCAATAAGGAGCCTTATAAATAAACAAATACAATATTGTTACACACTTGCTTTGTTAGCTGGAATATATATATATATATATATATATATATATATATATATAATTCTTCATGTAACCTATCCATTGTGCTCAAAATCCCAAGGCCTCTTACCTCTAGTCAGTGCGGGTTGAATTCTCGCTCACGCTGATATATGTGAGAAAGTTTGCCAGTTTACTTTTGGAAGGTCGGTGGTCTCTTCCCAGGTACATTATATCTGGGTTCTCTCTTCCACCAAAAAAAAGATATCGAATATTCCTAATTTTATGTAACTAATGTATCTACTATGTATCTACATAGCATAGCAACATGGGTTTTGGCAACATAATGAATGTTTAAAGTGTCATTTCACTAATTTACATAGTCTGGGTAACCTTAACATTGCTGTGTTATTTTCAGGGAAAAGCACTCCCTAAAATAATAAGAACCCCATATGACTTTTGGATATACAGGTAACTCTCGATAACTCAAAGTTCAAAGGACCTTGATAAAACTTTGAGAGATTGAGAGTTCGAGTGATCAAAAGTTGATGGAAAGCGGAAATTAAAGGTCCGACACTATTGTTCAGATCGGGTTCAGATTTTATAGCAACTGGAATGCATATTTACAACATCCTGACATTCTTTTGACACATTGTCCAGTATATAGATGTAATTGACGTGAATTCTTAACAAGGAACTTTATAAAAATATTTTTAAAGTTTCTGTATTTGTTCTTTTCTCCAATTAAGATAGACATACATTTACAAGTTTCGTCCATAACAAAGTTTCACAGTTACTAAGCCTTATGACAAGAATCGCACAATTGTTACAATATTCAGTCCCTTTATGCAAAGCACAGATTCTAGCAAATAACAGTGATCCTTGGCATGTCTCTTAATCATATTCTCCATATTATAGTTTCATCATTAATTCCAAACTAATCTTTAAGTTGGATGTAGTTGAACTGTAATGAAAACAAAGCACAAGGGGAGGATTAAATTGATCAATTAAGGAAACACTGTCTTTGTGTCTCCATTATAACACCTTATGAACCCAGCTGAGCTTGCCCCAGGTGTTAACTGTTATCCAGGTAAGGTCCAGTTAAAAATAATTATATGCTTGAGTGATGATGGGTATAGGCTACCAGCACTTCAAGAGATTGAGAGTGAAAAAACAATGTAATATGTGTTATGGGACCCAAATTTCACTTCAAGAGATCAAACTTTTGAGAGATCGGAAGTAAGTTTATATAAAGGAAAAAATCGAGACCATGATTTCACTTTGAGAGATCGAAAACTTCGAGAGATCGAAGTTCGAGCCATCAAGAGTCACCTGTATCTATATTGAGGATTCCAAGATTTGAGAAAAATACACTGACAAATAATTTTCTCCTGCCACTGTCTTACCTATCCTTACTCTCTGATAAGTCTGTGGGGATGGTCCCTAGTACCCCTTGCTTGTTGTAATAGGTGACTAAATGAAGCGGTGCCTTGATAAATATAGTTTTTACCCTGGAGTTTCATAAAACCCATGATGCTTAACTTGGATAGTAACTGTTCATTTGCCAAGTGCCCAACAATAGAAGTAAATGTCACATATCTGTTGTATATGATCTAAAATGAAGGATATATAACCCTTACTGCTACAGCCCTGAGCGTCATGCATAGGCAACTCTCCTAAGACTGGTGAAGTGACATGAGTGAAAAATTATTGAATAAGATGTACATACTGAAGCTTCCAGGTAGTTTGACATTTTGAATGACCTAGGGGTGACCTAAACACATATACAAGACTTACTTGTCAAGTAGTCTAAGAAACGTTTGGATAGCATTGTGAATGTTAACTAGGTATCACGAGAATTAATGATATCCGTACCTCCAAACTCCTTGTCCCAGTAAAGTCTTCTATTTGTTATGTCACTGCTATTTCTTTTGTTTGACCGATAGAAGTATTCTTCATCTGCGTAATCATCTTTAGGAAACATTACACAGTATCTGTATTCAAGGTACTTCGTCTTCAAAAGATGACGTGGAAACGTCGTTGTAAAAATCAATTCATATCCCTCATCTTTCTCCAGTTGTCTATGAAAAAAGGATATGAAGATATTGGATCTTTCTCAAATTAAGAATTTCATAATTTAAACTTGATTATCAATCTAAAACATCACAATGAAAAAATGAAGTTAATGAAAAGTTATAAATCTCATAAATCCCATAAAGAATATAAAGTTGAAACTGGGGTAAAGCAGATTTTGAAGACTGTGGTGTCTTTTATTTCGAGTTCACAGGAATATATGGAATTCATGTATAAATGAAAATCTATTTTGTTAGGAGCTATATTGTCATTGTGTATCTGAATGTTGAACACAGCAAGAAATTTATTCTCCTAAAGTAGAATCCTTTGAATAAATTCTGCCTCATAAGAATACCAAAAACAGGTCAGCCAATAAAGGAACACAATTTGTGTCCATGGGAATTCCAACAGACTGTTTTTAAGACCTGATCTTCACACACTACCAGATATTGCCAATGAGGAACTCAAGCATTTATATATCATCGTCAAAGTACTTGTGCGTAGAATCAGAATCAGAATGGTGTAAACATAAGAAAGTAATATTTTAGATGACTGATCATACAATATGACTAGTGGATATTGGTTTGTTTTTTGTTGTTGTTGTCTTCCTTTTGTTTGTTTGTTTGGTTGGTTTTTTTTTTATAAAAAATAAGCCCAGATGTCTTCCTTTTAAAATTTGGTTTTCTTTTCTTATAATGGGGCAAGAATAATGAGTGCAAAAGTGTGATGTGGGCAATATCAAGGGCCACTATAAATGTCTTGTCAATCTTGAAGTATTCTCAAGTTATGATCCTTTTGGTATTTTTATAATTTGACCTTGAAGAAATGTGTCAAAGTCAAAATCGTGCAATACAGTGCATTTCAGCTTAATCACATTGATGGGTGTTCCAGCTTTCAAGTCTTCATGTCAAAAGGATCTAAAGTTATGGTTGGGCCGTATTTTTCTTAACTTGACTTTGAATAAAAAAAATGGATCGAGGTTAAAAAATTTGGAACAGTGCATCTTGTTTTAATGTACTATTTCAAGATTGAAATCCTAATGTAAAGTCACTCCATATAGTTATGGCCAGATTCTGATGTGAAAGATTGACCTTGACTTTATAAATGGGTAAAAAAAATTGGTGCTGCACTCCTCATTACCAGCTTTGCAAGTTCCAGATTTGAAGTCTTAATTTTTAATGGTTCTTAAGTTACAACCCAGACAAAATATGATTTGAAGAAGAATAAGAACTAGCAATGAATAAGTCTTCAGTTGGATTTAAAATGTTGTGATCAAAGTTTTCTGCATTATTCACTAATTAACGTAATCAATGACCATTTAGCTGAAATTAACAGCTGCAGAAAATCAAAACAAACACTTTGCATCCATAATGCAAAAGAAATTATTTTCAATTTTTGAGATGTTGGTAAAAAGCTTTTCACCCCTCCTGATCTCTTATCTAATAGTTGATATTGTTGAATAGGTTTCCTCAATATCAACTTCCGTTCTACATCAAACAAAATATTTTCAGTTTTCGACATATATATATTTAGTTTACAACCAGCCTGAATTCCTTGAAAGGGGATGTAGGACAAAATTTAATGGAGACATGGTTTAGAGTTACATTCTACACAATTTAGTTCTGTAATACTTTACAAAATGGTATTGGTTCAAGTGAGAGAGCATCCAAGTTTTATACATTATTCCCTTATATATAGCTTATTTTGTAATCAATGATTATGCTGCTGATATCAGTTGTTGCACAATGTCAAAACAAACACATCGTTCGTTTTGTAACCTGGTGGTCATGAGTTCAAGCCCCGCTCATGCCATAGCCGCGTCAAACCTAAGACATTAACATACGTAGTGATTGCTCCTTCGCCAAACATTCAGCATTTAGATATGAGAATCATATGTCTCTTGGATATGACCTTATAAACGGAGCTTCTGTGTCGTGGCAGGTATTGACACTTTAAAGAACCCTCAAACCCTAACCCTGAGCACTAAGCATAGATCTAAATTTGTGGTACTTCACCTACAGCTGGTGACGTCTCAATATGAGTGAAAAATTCTCAATGGGACATAAAACAAACAATCAAACAATCAGCAATCGTTTTAGTACCAAAGATTTTGACGTTGCCACTTTGATCTTGGATTTTGAATGACTTTTAAGTAATGTTAACTTAGGTAATATCCTCTGAACTGTTTAGGGTCGGGATTTCATGTGGTGTATATAGTTTCTTTATGGAAAGACCTTACATTTCATACTATGATTTATTTTTACCTTGTGACCTTGAATTAAGGTCATGTTGTGACCCTTTGGAGCTATGTTGGAATCACAATAAGGGGGGGATAATTTAAGTCAAGTCAAACTTGTATCAATATTGTTAATTCTGCCACTAAACAGCTTATCAGGTATTATAGTGTAGCTAGCTAAGCTTTGACATACTTACTTGGTCTATACAACATAACTATGCGAAGGTCAGCTACATGCAGTAGGTAAATTGTCTGGCCAGCTGGGTGTTTATTGAAGTTTATTGTAGCAGAGGAGTTCCACAAAATCAATTTTAAGACACCCTAAACCTGAGGCTAGGTCAAGGTCCATGAAGCCAATTCTTTTATTAAATGACATTAAAAGCTTAATTAATAGAACTTTTTGCAGAACAAATATACATAACAATAAAATCAACAACATGGTATGGAATGAACAGATGTAAATGCAGAATGATACATTAAACAAGATTAACCACTTATTACACAGCAAATGATTCTATATGCACAACAAACAGTGTTATTTGCCAAATAAACGACAATAGAATTATGATTAATGGTTTCTCATCATATACGCATATTTGAAATCAACATACACAAACGCCTAATGAACAGACCTAAAAACCTAACGAACAGACACGTGTTAACAATCGTCATGTGGTGCCTTGGGAATTTTTACTTCACAGATTTTTGTGATGTATGTAAATCCCTCGCTATGTTAAATGTGAAATTATATTTGAAAGTGTTTATATTCTCTTGTATGGTATTTATGCCCTTTCCGCTGCCTATAAATTTGGGTTGTTATCTTCAGGGTAGATATTCACCTACAAAAGTAGGGGTGTAGTACTATTGATGTATGATAGAAAGCAGTCCTCAAATTCAAGGTCATTGATTCTAGTAATACAGGGGTCCAGATTTTGATTCTTGGTCCAGCCATAGTTTTTTTCCTTTTCTGAGCTACTAATCACATAAGCAAACGTCATAATAAAAGAAATTCTGTAGTATAGTTAACAAATAATTGCATTACCTGGTATTTGCGAGGCTTTAATTTTGTATTTGGAAAATATATGTAAAAAACAGTATCACAAATAATAGGCCACCTCTTGTTCCTTTTAAATTCCTATACAACCAATACCAATATTCCATTACAACCTTCCATTAAATGTAAGTCAAATGCTGACTGACGAATTTCATACCAATTGTTAGGCCGTTCTCGCCATACTGATTCTGACTACAGATTACTCCATTTACCTGATCAAGATAAGGGGCTCATACGGTGTGACCTGATCCCACCTCTGGTATATACAGGGGTCTGTGTTTGCCACAACTCTCTATTTTGTATTCCTTATGGGAGCTATGAGATTGATCAATCGTTATCTATCTTCACCTTTATATAGTAAAACTTTGAATATCTCTCGTGGCTTTATCATGACCATAGAGAGAATAATTACAAGGATTTATACTGTAACAAAGGTAAAAACTTATCATATGACTGGATCTATTGGCTGTAACCATGATAAATCCCTACAATGACTGTGTAATTGCAGTCAAAAAAGTCAAAAGGATTTGCATACCTCAATTGGTCACAGAAATGAACAGTTTTCCAACCTCCCTTCTCCTCTATATTGAATCGGATTCCAACTCTTTTACTGAGTGGATTTATTAAAAAAGCGTTGGATGCTACAGCATGGAACTTAATTGTGAATTCCCCGGATTTTGCCTGTCCACTACGAGTAGACATATGGTGTACCCTACAAAACAACATTATCCAACAGTATACTTACTATTCACCACACATTACATAGTTATTAATGAAGGAAGCTTAATTCATAGATAACTAGTATAACACTGTTTCTCTTACTTCAACTTCTGTTAGAACTGTTCTGTCTGACACCAAGCAAAAATAACAAATATTGAGGAATTTGAATGGTCATTATGTTCCCCAAACGAAGTTTGGGAACATTTTGGTTTTACTCGGTTTCTTCTTATTATTATTATATTTTATTTCTTCTTGGGATTTTTTTGTCCACGAGTGTTCTCAGTAACTATACTCATGGGATCAATATGAAACCAATATAGGATAATAGTGTAGCATATGTAGATGTGCGGAATGAACATCATTTTATCTGAAAATGCATGCATGTGCATTAAATGTTTTGTTTACAAATTATTTAATCGATCTAACTTTTTTGTTTTTCAATGAAATCATTATATTTATATCATAGGTATACATTGAGACCTTTTATCGATTGGCATGGTCAAAACATGGATTCTGCATGTGTGCTTCATTTTGATCGGATAATACAAAAATGCCTATATCTCTCTTGCAGTTGATGGGAATTAGACCATATTCACTGTGTAAGTAGACATCCCAAACATCTTCAGATTGATGACATAAAATTTGCAAACATGCATGCATATGCACATACATCATCTTTTGAAATTTCAATTCTTTGAGTGACTATAACTTTTGTCTTTTTCGTTAAAATCTTTTCAAACTTAAGTTATGAATGTACGTTGGTATTCTGAACACAAATATGTAGCAGAATGTCATTTTTTAGGTACTAATATGGTCATACCTTTCGAATTAAAAGTTGAAATGAAGTGAAATTTTAGTTTTTGGTTGATGATTGTAATGACTATCGAATGGTGTCAACAAAAATTCCATTGTTGAATTCACGTGTGTGAGTGCACGTGCATTATCATTTTTTACATCTAAATTCAAGTATCTGTCTATAACATTGTTGGATTCCAATGAATTGTATTGAAATTTACATTCTTGATATACATATTGGGATTCTCTATTCAATGGTATTGTCAAAGTCACTTCCCTGCACGCACATGTGCTGAAATTTGATTGGCTAATATTCTAATACATGTATCTCACTTATCAATGAGATATTTTCAGCAATATTGAGGTCATAAGTAGAGAGTGCTAAAACCTACAATGTAAGATCATTGGGTATGCAGAAACACATGTGCGTGTATGCAGGTGCATTGTTTGTGGACTTTGTAATTCTACTCACTGTTAGTTTTTCATTTTTCATTGAAATGTTTTGAAATATATGTTGTAGTCATATATTTAGACTTCCAACATAAATGTGGTAGTGTTTGATACATGGCCTTCCTACTAGCTCGGGCTAGTGGGTTAACCCTTTAGCTCGATTGGTAGAGCACTGGACTGTCATACATGAGGTCCCAGGTTCAATTCTCAGCAGAAGCACAAACCAGTCTCTGTTGCATATCAACATGGTCAAATTAATCATCAGCATGTGCATGCAAGTGCACTGTATTTAGATTGGGGTATTCTTAAATGTTTATATTTGATTTGTGTGACTATCAAATGGAGTGAACGTTTAAATGAGTTATATATTGAAACCTTACATAGTTTGTAATGGTAAATATCATTTGTCGTAATACAATCAACACCACTTCCTATTTGGGGGAACATTTGGGGAACATCTCTAACAGTTCCCGTTACATTAAGTACTATTTTATATTGAAATTCATGTTTCTGTGGAATTTATGAATTACTTTTAGGAATTGATTGGACGACTACCTGCTACATATACTTGATACAATTACAAAATCAAATTTCGACTCTGTAAAGAGTTCTTAACGTTGTTTTAATCGGAGTATATCAGTATTAAAATTGGCACTACTAAATAATGCTTTTACATAATAATACAGTATTTCATAATAATCTCAGTGGTGATTCAGCCTATGATTTATGTGCAGATCAAAACAGACTAACCGCTCTGTCCTTTGCTTTGGTTCTTTGGAGGTCCCAATCGCTTTATTATTGTCCAATGTACTCTGTGCAGAAAGTTAATGTACCGTCATTGTCATTGTTTCCAAACAAAATTAACTTCAAACTTTCGTCAATTATTATGCATAAACTTTAACATAATGGCACAAAGAGAACATATGCTCAGTCTGAATGTTTTTCACTGAAAACTAAATTTTTTTTTTTTAAAAATTAAATAAGTTCAGAATAAAACAAATTATATTAAACTGTTATCTGCATTACAGAAAACATCCACATATTCAATCAATGGGATCAGCCATTGTAATACTACTTAAATTTCAAGAAATTCCACATAAAGAAATGTTTATGTAATTTACTTTAAATTTAAGAATATATGAAATTTAGAATATACCTTGTTTACCTATTTGATTTTCATAGAAAATAGTGTTTAAAATTGAAAATGAAGAAAAAAAATTAATATACACGTACTAATATCATACATAGATTTAAGTAATAAACTATCACCAGTCTTGTAAACTTACAACTTCGCAGGTCATTGATGAATAAACATATCTTCCATTTACTGGTGTTTTGGATGCATCCGTATTATTATTTTCATTTGCTGATATTTTTGATGTTTCGTTATCATTTTCAATTCCTGCATTGCCTGCATGATAAGTTTTAGATTCAACGGATCTCTTTTCACTACTTTTTGATTCATTTTGCCACGCAATTTCAGTTTTTTTTTCATCATCTTCTTTATCATCATCACAGATGATCTTGTGGCGGTTTCCTGGAATTTCAGATGTTGATCCAGGTTTGATACAGGGATTTCCAGAATGACAGATTTCATCAGTTTCATCACTACTGCAATGAGCAGAATCCTGCTGTGGCTCAGAGCCTCTATCAGCTTGCGGGTCCTTTTCAACTCGCTTTTCATCTACTTCTTGAGGCTTTTTATTGTGTCCTAAGCAAACTGGAAATTTGGTTTCTACACTTTCGTTTGGTATTTCACCTTTGGTATTGTCTTGAAGACCTTTGGGTAAACTGCAGGCATTCCCACCAGTGTTTTCAGTTACTCTGGTCTGAATTTCACCATCTCTCTTTACAGTTCCTTCTGCATCTTCTGTTCTTATTTTCAGATTTTCATTTTCTCCTTGTAGATCTTTAGTACTCTCTTTTGAACTGTCTTGAAAACTGTTTGACCAAACGTTTGAATGGGGATAGATATCTGGAGATGAACTTCCCGTTGAATTTGTCTCATTTGCTTCATTTTTCTTAGTTTGATCGTCCTGTTCTCTCCTATCCACGTCTGGTCTACTACTGCTGGAAAATGTACTCCGACTGATGTCGGAATCGACTACTTCTTCACTTAGATATCGTTGAGTCCTTGAATCCTCAGAATTGTTTGATTTGTCTTCTGTTATACCCAGAATTACAGTAATTACAAGGCAAGTTAATAATAATTTAGAAGTTTAACTTTTTGTCATTTGTACAAGTTATTATATTTGACAAACATATTATCCTTAATGTCATGCACCTATAACTGATATATGTAACTTGATTTCCTCTATTACCTATCTATGTTGTAATGTTTCAATTCGTTAAACAACACACACATACCTTTTGGGGTGCATTCTTTTGTTGGACTTCCACATTCTTGACAGAAACTTTCGTCAGGACTAATTAAATTTTTACATTTTTCTCCTTTAGCTGAGCACATATACGTGCCAATTTCAAATGCTTTATCGATTATTTTCCATCCACATTCAGAGCAAAAAGTCTCATCACTTTGAATTGTATTCCTACACACTCCATTATCTATGATATTTGGACAGGCAGCCTCTTTCGGACTACTCTTCGGAACTGGCTTCCCACATTTTGTACAGAACTTACTGTTTTCTTTTACTTCTGCACTGCAGTTGGGGCATATCATAGTGGTTTGGTTTATCACCTGGGAAAGTATACAATACAATATCATAAGCGAGTAATTCGAACTATCAATATTGTTAAATACTGTTTTGCATTACAATATATATTATTAGACTACTGTATACAATACTGTCTGATAACAAAATAGAATTGCCATTAAGCATAAGGAGGTTAGGAGATAATGGACCCAATTTAGCCTTATATTCTTTATACATGCTAATACAAAAACGTGATGTCTTGGTTGGTTGTATATTGTTTAACGTCCAGCTCAAGAATTTTTCACTCATATGCAGACATCACTGTTGCCAGTGAAGGGCTGCAAAATTTAGGCCTATGCTCGGTGCTTACAGTCTCTCTTTATCGTGTCACACATGCTGTGACATGGGACCATCCCATTTAGTAGCCTCTTACGGCAAGCAGTTGGTACTGAGGACCTATTCTAACTCGAATTCCCAAGGGCCCATGATGCCTTTATAATAGGTATTTGACATGTTTAACATACCGTTTGAGAATTTTTCACTCATATGGAGACATCACTGTTTGCCAGTGAAGGGTTGCAAAACTTAAGCCTATGCTCAGCGCTCAGGGCCTTTGAACAGGGAGGGATCTTTATCGTGCCACACCTGCTGTGACACGGGACCTCAGTTTTTGCTGTCTCATCCAAAGGACCATCCCATTTAGCCGCTACGTACAACAAGCAAGGGGTACTAAGGATCTATTCTAACCTGGATCCCCATGGGGCCAGAAATGAAATTCTAAACTAAAATATATATTACATGTGTAACCAGAACCAGTATATCAGGGGGAAAACACAGGTGATAGAGTGCCCAAAGTATCTGTACACTGGCTCTAGTAAAATTTCAAATCAGGTAAGGTAATTCCTGAACTATGGTCAACACATCGGAAGTAAAACACCAGTAAAGAGTTTATAATTTATTATGGATAATAGAGTTGACTTATATTTGATAACAAATGAAATAGAAAATATCAAAGTGTAAAGTAGTATCATGATTGAAATAAATCAATAAAAATGGAATATCCTGAGTTTAGATTATAAATTAACTGAGTAAATTTAACAAAAAGGTCTCAATAATATCAAAATAATCTGTAATGAAAGATAAGGAAATGTGATGGAGTCAAAAGTGAAAAATATCTAAATATGTCCCTACTGGGCCTCCATAATACTGTAAACTTCTAAAAATAGAAAGGGAATGAGCTACATAGTGTATGCCTTTAAAAGATACACTATATAAAACTTATTTGACCTGAAAAATATAGTAAATATAAACCTCCTACTGCTGTCTACACAGGGCCTGGTAAGGAGAACCTAATAAACTGATAACCTACATCATAAATTCTACTAATATCCCATCCAAAAAAGTATTACAAGTCTGCTGTTAACCTTAAGCTTATCAGCAGTCCCCAACTTCTAACAAAAATTATGCTTACTTCAGGCTTGTTAAAACTGTGAGGTTTACTTGCTCAGAATAATAGACAAGAAAACTAACCATGAGGTCAGAGCCTAATCAAGTGAGTAAAACTGATCACACAAGCCTTATATACCCTGAATTCTATTCACTAAATTAAGCCAATCAAAACAAAGAAACTACCCTGACTTAACCAATCAGGCAATAAATAGTTTATTCACTTAGGAAAGCATGACAACAAGGATGGCACTTCCTGTTTAATACAAAACATGTGGAATGTATCAACCATATCAAAACATGAAAAGTACTCAAACTAAATGACTGGCAGTAAATGAACTTCAAATGTGATAAAGACCGATTTAATAATCAGAACTTTAATTAATTGAACTTCTAAATATTAAAAAAATCAGATCCGCCACATATGCATTCTAGACTAAAGTTCGTTTGAGTTGATAAGTACAATGAGTAGTCTCATGTTGTTTGTGTGATCTGACCGATTTTATAAAGATAGTTTACTTTCGTTTTAAACTATCCCTTTTATTTCACTTAATGACAGTTTTGTAGAATATTGAACATAAAAAACTGAGACAAAACATAGTTCATGTGTAATGTCATTGAAAGAAAAATAATAAGCAAATTTTCAAGACATTGGATTTACGGCAAAGAGAAATCTGTACAATATTTCGGTCTACCTATAAATGTCTGAAATATATGAAATATTGCACGGATACCCTATAAATGTCTGAAATATTGCACGGACACCTATAAATGTCCAAAGTTCCCTTTTCAGCGTGAATCTGGAATGCAGTAACAACTTAAAGTGATTTACATTGTGAAGAAAAATATACTTACATGTCGGATTCTAGCCTAATTCTGAGAAATTGTTCAAGTTTCGTTATTAAAATTGTAATTTCGTTTACGCCTGCGCTATACTGTGAAACATGTGACATTTGGGGGGAAAATATAGTATAAAATTAGACAGGTATTCGTTTGTTGGGTCGGTTGTTATGATTAAATGGCATGAGAGCAAACAATGAAGAGATTTAGAAATACTGAAAAGGAATATGAAAATAATAACATCAGACCTGTCACGCCCTTTCAAAGGCAAAATGATAATGGTACGTATGTCAATTTCTACGAAAGCCCAACAGTGCACACTAGTTTATTCAAAAAAAAAAAAAAAAAACATGCACGCACAAAGAAACTTTAGGGTTGGTGGTTGTATATTGTTTAAGGTGATGTGATTCTGATGTTTTTGAAGTTACAGCGCAAGTCGAACCACAAGGGCTCATCACGAACTTTTTGTCTTATTAAAATGATCACCATCTATATCTATAATTACAATATTTTAGAAATACTGAACCATAAATCATAACAGTGGAACCTTATTATATGTGAGAATGCCGTTATGACGTGTTGGTAGCGAATGTGCGGTAACGACATAGGCGCGTGAACTTTGACGGCATGTTTACGTTGACGGCAGAGTTTGACAGATGTCTCGGTACCGCGTATATTTCGATCGGTTGGTTAGTTGTATATTGTTTAACGTCCCTCTCGAGAATAGTTCACTCATATGGAGACATCACCACTGCCGGCGAAGGGCTGCAAAATTTAGGCCTATGCTCGGCGCTCATGGCCTTTGATTGTGCCACACCCGCTATGACACGGGACCTCGGTTTTTGCGGTCTCATTCGAAGGACCGCCCCATTTAGTCGCCTCTTACAACAAGCAAGGGATACTGAGGACCTACTCTAACCCGGGTCCCCACGATTTCGATCGGAGAATTTGTTATACATTTCTAGATCTGTGTATTCTACATAAAAAAAAAAAAGACGGTGTCACAACACATAGATCTTTTTAATAGCATAGCCAAATTGAACGACAACAAACTAAAAGCGAAAGCACAACTAAATCCTAAAGCACAAACTAAAAGCTAAAAAAAAATCCTACACAGTTTTTAACATGCCAGAGTATAAATAAAGAATTTGTATTGTACTCCAAGATTACGTAAATAATAATAATTAAGTAATTGAAACAAAAAATTTTTGCCCTAGGTCAGTATATATAAACTAAACATGTTGTCGGTAATAAAGGTAGTTCCGCCCACGGAATAGGCAAAATAACACACAAAGTCAAAACTTGCTTTATCATCCTGTAGCAGCACTTATCAATGATTTGTAGTAATTCAGATGTGAACTTTTAATGAGGGCATATGATGTTCATTCGATTATATCTTTTTATTAAACTCGCATGAAATTAAAAAAAAATTAAAAATCTAATTATAATTTTCACATAGAAACACACCACTTTGGGGGGGGGGGGGGAAGAATGTGATGAAAAGTCTATTTTCCAGAGGGATTGAGGAAATTTGGATTGAAGTTTTCGTGATTTATTTAAAATGTCTTCGCCTGTTAGTGTCCGGACATAGACTGTTTGTATGATAACCATTAAATGTATTCAAGTCACAACCTGTTAATTTTATATACATATCTTTGGAATATAACACTGCTAAGTTTTGGCGTCATTTTGTTTTTCAACATTGGACAGTTCAGAGGTTGTTTCCATTGAAACCAATTCATGTGCCTATATAAAAATTGTCATTTTTCAAACAAAGGAGACCTCGTTTCTATGATTAAATGATTTTTATAAAATATCCTCTTAACATCCCTCTAGAGAATCTTTCATTCATATGGAGACGTCATCATAGCCGACGAAGGGTTGCAAAATCTTGGCCAATGCTCGGTGCTTATGGCCTTGAGCAGGGAGGAATCACCGGCAGTGACACGGGGCCTTGATTTGTGCGGTCTCATCGGCGGGACAGCCCGATTTCATTGCGTCTTAAACCAAGCATGGGGTATTGAGGACGTCTTCTTACCCGGATCCCCACGGGATAGGAATTCAACGCAGGTGCATAGAAAAAGGATTAAAGAGATTATTTTTTTCTTCACATTTATACCCAATATTGTGTTATAAAGTATATGTTCTATCTTATAATTGCAAATACACCACGCATTGATGTCTGACGTGTTGAGACCGCGTTCTCCATATACTAATTTTGACACGAATTACTCCGTTTACCTGATCATTTGATATACGGGGCTCGTGGCGGGTGTGACTGGTCAGAAGAGGATGCTTATCCTTCTAGGAGTCTATCACATTACTATGCATTAAAGATCTTAACAAAATATTTGAACGTTAATTTTAACAGCCAAATTTTCTATATGAATGCTGTAACTGCCTGTACCATAATACACGGGGTCATGCATGCATCATCAGCTGTTATCATATAAGTATAAGTATATTAGTTCTTACCGGCCGCGGTAGTTCAGTGGTTTGAGCACTCACCAAGTTATCAGTCTGGATGTCGTGAATTCAAATCATGGCCGCGTCAATTGTAATATGTCAACAAAGAGGCTGTGTTTGCTCCTTTGTCATGCACTCGGTATTTGGAAGTGAGAGTAACGGAAGTCTCGCGTCGCGGCAGGCGTTGGCACATTGAAGAGCCCTAACTGCTAGGCCGTATGCGCTATACATAGGTCGAAATTTGTGGTACTTCACCTACAGCTGAAGATTCTCAATATCAATGAAAAATTTTAAATTGTAGTCGTAAACCAAAGAAACAAATACAAACAGCTCTTGCATTAAAAGATGATCTATTTTGCATTATTCATCGTTACGAGTGTCAGTTGTGGGGGGGGGGATAGCCTCAGGTTGTTCCGTTGCTGAGAGGTCTTTTTTTTAAAATCTTTTCATTTAACCATGGAGTAGAGTGAAATTTATCGAAACGGGATGCTGTTATTTTTTACTGTAACAGGAGAGGAGAAAATGCAATGGACCAGACCGGGATTCAAACCCAGGCCTCCTGAATCTCAAGTTAGGTGTTCTACCAACTGAGTCAACTGGCCATCGACGATCGAACCCGGCTGACCGTCACATTACTGTCGTCACCATGAGGATGCGAATGGTGTTCACTAGACAGCTTGCCGCAATGACTGGTGGAACCACTCCTATGTATTTATTATTAAGTGCGGTAGTGCTTTGCAACGTGTTCGAATTTGGGTAAGGTCATGTGACATTTGGGTATCTATAGTAATGACACGAGGTAGTGCGGCATTCTACGCCGCTCGCTGGTGTAAGAAGTATTTACGGTAATAGATAACGAATGGACATTGACGATCAAATTTTATCTGACAATGAATGCGGTTTAACTAATGAAGAGGAAGTGTCTTCGTTCAGTTCATCTCTATGTAAGGCATTGGAAAAGCAGGGCACCGTTATTGTTAATTCTATTTCCGAGCAGTTAGCAAAAATCACTCAAGTGAGGAGTGTTTCACGCGTGGCCGAGTCTATTGTGTCCGAGTTAAAGCACGAAGGACAAAAGATTCAGCATTCATTCAACCAAGAGAGGATTTCAAAGTTATGAGATTGAGCAATGCATCAATGATGGTGAATTTTCCAGTGCGACTGATTTAATCAAAGAAGAGAAGGCTGCACTGCATCAGCGAAATAAAGTTCTAAAAATAGCTGACCGCCACGGCTGGGACACGGTGCACGAGTATCTGGACGACCCGCTGGCGGATAATGAGGACGCCGCCAAGCTGCGCTAGGCTGTTGGGAAGGGGGGGGGGGTGGCTGCTCGTAAGCGTTCTTATCGCAACAGACCACACGAGAAGCGCAGAGGAGGTTCGTTTCGAGGTTCGTTTTCGGCAAATGACTTTTTTCGTGGCTTTAGCAACTAGAGTAACTCCAAAGTGCAGTTTCGGACAAGGAAAGCAGTTCAGACAGAGGGTCGGTGGCACATCCTTCCTACCTAAAGAACGCACATGTTTCTTATGTCGCCAATCAGGGCACATTGTCAGAGATTGTCCCTTCACCAAAACCCAACCCAGCGTTGAGTCAAGCCGATCCAGCAAATAAAAATGAAGTTGAGTATATGTTTGATCTCGTTGAAAATTACGAATATGAGCAGAGTACCAAAGTAGTCGATGTAAAATCCAAACTTCAAGAAAGTGTTGAATTTTGGAGATTATAGATTAACGCTAACAAATTCATTTTGAACACAATTAGACATGGCTATGTTATACCATTTGTTCAAGCTTCAGATTTTGGTTTTCAATGGTTGCGTGGAAGAAGTAAACTGAAACTGAAACTAGTTTATTTGATTAAAACGCCCAATTTTACATACATGTATTCACTGGCATTGTAAAATAAAATAGTAAAAGAGATGATATACATAAAAGGTAATAGTAGAAGCATAAGATAGGTAAGTAAATAAGTAAATAAAACATACAAGTACATACATTCTACAAAACTGAATCAATGTCTAGTACGATACTAAAATGTTTGGGGTTTTTTTTGGGGGGGGGGGGGTTGGTTTTTGTTTTTTGTTGTTTTTTTTTTAAATTGTATATAATATATATTAATTCATGTATATAAATTAAAAATAAGCTAGGAACAAGGTGCTGAGCTAGATGTTGAACACAAGAGACAGAGAGGGGATATTGAAGTGACATGCTAAGGAAGTAAGTACACGGGTTTTTTTTTCTTCCTATATCGTGCAAAATTGATCGATTAAATCCTCGTGCAAAATGATTCATTTCATCACACACAAACACGCACGCGCGTAGAAAAAAAGAGAGAGATTGAATCCCATCGTAGTGTTACCTAGATGGTCAGTCGGTCTAGGGCGCTGGTCACACACTTCTAGGAGCTTTGGTTCCGCAGCAGGTCCTGTGTTCAACCCCGGCGGAAGTGGTTATCCAAATCAAGTGACATTTTTTGTGCTTTATATCAAATTATTGAAGAGTCCTTTGCTTTATATATATATATATATATATATTTGTGTGTGTGTATGTGTGTGTTTGTCTATATTCCCCAGTGGAATGTAATTAATTCGAGTTTTGTGTTTCTTGACTTTTATTATTGGATATATTTGCTGTATCAAGTACTGGATTTTTTTTAAAACAAATTATATATATATATGTGTGTGTGTGTGTGTGTGTGTGTGTGTGATGGAATGAATCATACAAAACACTTTGTTCCCAATTGTTTATGAAAAAAAAACAACTTATCAATCACTGGAAGAAAAAATAAATTCACCGATCTATTCTCTGTTTTAATCGATGATGTGATCAACGTTAAGTTCTTCGCCATCAACAGTTTATCAAACAAAACAAAACGTGGAACAAATCATTCCACCAGAAAAGAGAAATAATAATTATGAAACACTGACGATGAAATTTAACAATTCATGCATATGCATAATTTATGAACAAATATCAGGTACATGTAACTGCGAAGTTGTCACTACAGAATACACCGGGTTAAACAACAGCCATCAAATCCAAATCCCAATCACGAGTCCAATAACGAACCCGATGGAAAACAGCGAGTGAGTGACAAGGTAGGCTTGGACCTGCAAAACGAAATTCACATTAATCAATGTAACTCTACCGATCAACTCTGTGACTTGGGGAGGGGTCATATAGGTTTTTATATTCAAGAAGCTGAAAGTTTAATAATATATGTATGATCTAAATATATGACCCAGGTATATAATGAGAGGTCCCCCCATCTACATGTAAATATGATAATTAATTAACAGAACTGTTAAGATCGACGCGTGCATGACAATTCTACTGAAATCACGATATTACACACAATATTTACAGTTTCCAGCAAGCTTGGAATCGTATTCCTTGTGTTTCGTGCATGTCGCCTTATATTCAGGAAATTTCTCAACCTCTCAACATGGATGGTGATGAATCCACACCTTTCTGACACCTGTCAGTAGATATGTGTTTAATATCGTGAAGCAATCTGCACATTTCATCAATTGTCCGAACATTCCATCAAACATCCAATAAGTCAGTATCTCTTTATTCGAAAATGTGGCTACTTTTTCATTTTCAATCAGGTCAAGCAGAATACGCAAAACTTACCAGGAAAACAATGATAAAAATCGCCAAATACATCAAAATAGTGGTCCCTATGTGTAACAGAATCCAAATGAACGCCCTGCATAATAAATATATTACTAGTTTAATTCCTTCATTATTAGATATCCTGTTTGTGAAGTGCGGTACATAAAATAAAAAAAAAAAAATGATCAAAGTGTTATAAGATACCCATTAGGTACAATTTTGAAATGCGCCATTTATAACCACTACTATCCCCGGCTGATGATTCTCAATCAACTACTATCTGCCTTTAACACAGCTAGTTCGAGTTTGCAAAAATGCGGAAAGATATATAAAACTATAATTGAGCTCAATGACCAAAAAAAAAAAAAAAAGATGTATATATATATATATATTATACACAATGTCCTTCGACTGCGACACCGACCACTCCTTAATTGCAAGAAGGCGAAACTAAAACCGGAGAAGCTTCATCACTCAAAGAGGAAAGGCCAGCCCAGAATCAACACCAACAAAAAGTCTACCCAGACAAAGACCGGGAATTCAACGAAAGGCTGAACGAGGCCCTCAACAGTCCACGGTGATAGTGAATAAAAAATTAAATGGAACTCTCTACGAAACGCCATCTATATTGTTGCAGTTTTGATCTACTGCTAAAAAGAGCACAAAAAACACGGATTGGTTTGAGGATAGTATCGCTAAGATAGAACCAGTCATAGACGCTAAATGCAGCGCACTCATCAGCTACAAACGTGACCGAAGTCATACTAACCTGCAGGCATTGGAAATTGCACGCAGTAATTCACAGCCAACACGTACAGCACGCCTCTGCACAAAGTACTACTGGCTACAGTTGTCATATAACATTCAACAAGCGTCCAACAGTGGCAACATCAGAAGCAGGTACGGGGGCATTAAACAAGCAACGGAAGATCCAACAAAAAGTTTGCACCCTTGAAATTTAAGGCAGGCGATGCCACTACTGACCGGGGCAAGCACACGGAGAGATGAGTAGTGTACTATCTGGAACTTTACTCCAGAGAAAACTCCGTTACGCAGGAAGCGCTTGACAAAATCAAAGACCTGTCCATTATTAAAGAGTTCGACTCTGAATGTACTTTGGCAGAACTCAGCAAAGCAATTGACATCCTGGCCTGTGGCAAAGCACCAGGAAGACAGTATCCCACGTGAGATCATAAAATGTGGAAAACTTGCCCTGTTAGAACCACTATGTTTCTGCAGTAGAGAAGGTAAGGTACTCCAGGACATGCGTGACGCCCAGATCATCCTTCTCTGAGTACGCATACCGATGAAGCTCTTCAACAGCTGATGGACAGGTTCTCTAACGCCTGCAAGATTTTGGACTGACTATCAGTACAGAAAACGAACTTCATGGCCCAGGACGCTCCTCTGCCACCTACAATCAACGTCCATGGCAAAGTGCTTGATGTCACAGACCACTTCACATACTTTAGCTCCACCAGCAACCTCTCTCGATGTTGAAATCGACAAGGACATCGTCAAAGTTGCCGCGTCGATGTCGCAACTGAGCAAGAGTGTGTGGGGGCAACGATCAGCTGACTCTGAACAACAACTGAAGAGTCTACCAGATGTGCATGCTCAGTAGCCTGCTGTACGGCATTAAATCTGCTAGACAAGAGAACCATCTGGAAAGTTTCCACAATCTCAACCTCCGACGAATACTCGACATCACATGACAGGGTCACCAACACCGGAGTGCTAGAGAAAGCTGGCTCTCTCAGTATACATCTCATGCTATGCCAGTGTTTTTTGCGCTGGGTTGGCATGCGCATCGGATGGAGGACGGTCGCATCGCAAAAGATGCCATGTATAGAAAGCTGGACTCTTTTTTTGTTGACTATCGTAGTGCCTGGAAACTTTTAGTGAGAATGGGAGTCAGACGGAGATAGTAAAACCAGGCTCCAAATGCGCCTTCCAACTACTTCTACAACAACTGTGATGTCAACAGAGAATCAGGCATCAGGCTGATAAACCACTCCCGATGCTGCCCTCAACAAGATCAACTCTGGCCTAATAGGGCAAAACCTAATGCGGAAGAAGGATGCCTAATATATATATATATATATATATATATATATATATATATATATATATATTCATTTCTCTTATATACGTATGTTATATGTATGGTACACACATTCTGCGATAAAAGAGAGACGGAGAGACGGAAAGCTACAGTAAAAAGCACGCTAGCTGTTCATGAAAAGATTGCCTGCGTGAAGTGTACAGTCAACTCCCTCATGTACGTGCATTTAAAAATGAAATTTATTTCTGAAAAATATCTGTGCATACCAGTACTGTAATTCACAGTTTAATTCAATAGTTTATTGCTGACCAAAGGAGTCAAACATACCATCCAACAACAAAACCAATAATGGGTTGTTTAATTGGCCAGGTAATAAGATCCAAAGGCCACGTGACCCAGGACTGTAGGTATTCCCAATACGTGCTCATGTCCCCGAATCTGAAATTACAAACGATTACAGCCAATCAGAATACCCAGAAGCAGTTTTAATCGACAGCTAAACAGCTTACAGAGGTTCGCTTCTGAGTTTGTAGCATTTTTTTTTTTTTACATGGAAGGGAAATATGAATTTTAGAAAGAAAAACTGGGATCATAGAGCTTGTTATTGAACGCAGTGTGTTAAACTATTAAAAATTACTATCGATTTATTCAAGTAAAGTCGATTTGTCTGCTGGTATCAACACAACATAAGCAACACAATTCAATCATTATATTAAATAAACGCACACCTCTCATATCTTCTAACACACACACACACACACACACACACACACACATATGCACTTAATATACGGGGAAAAAACTCATCATGTAGAATTTGAGTTCAAAAAGAATATAGGAGTATTAATTGGCGTTTATTGAATTGCACATAAAGCACGGACCCTTGCCTTAAAATTTAAGAAGAAACTTGGGAAAGGGGGATTTATGGATCAAATTTTGGAATTATTGCTCAAAAATGCTAAATGTTCTGGTAAATCAATGAAGATGCTTTTAAGATTCGGCGTTCTGTTTACAAATACATATCAACCAAATGAATGAATTTACAACATTTGAATTAGTTCAAAGTCTTTACAAATTATATCATAAATTACAAAATTGAAATTTACTCATTTTGCTCAGTAGTGCTCAAAGCCTAAGGAGCTAACGTTCCTACTAGATGCACAAATCCGGATCTTGACCATGAAGGTATCCCCCAATAAAACATTTACCAGCAGATACACCAAAGGACACGTACAATATGGTACTGCACAAAATTATATGGCAGTAATATTTTGATATGATTTTACCTGGCAAGCAAATCCGGATCTTGACCATGAAGGTATCCCCCAATAAAACATTTACCAGCAGATACACCAAAGGACACGTACAATATGGTACTGCACAAAATTATATGGCAGTAATATTTTGATATGATTTTACCTGGCAAGCATAGTACATAATTCATATAAAAGTAAAACGTCTTGAGGTACATGAAAGTAATTACCTGAATTCGATACATTACGTTATCAATAGATTACTGAAAAGAAAAAGAGTGAGGTGGGTGTTATGTTTCCCAATGTGTGTATACCCAGTACTGCATCAGATTATACTGATTTAACATTTAATCTTGGCAATACCGATTAGATATTCCAAACTGACCGTAGTACGAGGTAGTCGACTAAATGAACTTGCAGAAAATCCCATTGGTTTAATTTACTGGAACCAAAATGGACAAGCAAGTAAATACGTCTTCCTCGATTTTGACTAGGCGACCGCCCTTCCACAGACACAACTGTATCTTTGATGCTTCAGTGTACATGTTTTTATGTAGAGTAGTTTAGCCTGCATATTTAAATCCTATGTAGCTTAGTTTTGTATGCGTTTAACTTTCAATATAGGTGTTCTTTGAATTGTTCTTTTGTTTTTGTCAGATAGTCGGTCATAAAGCTCGAGAGCTTATGTTGCCTTTCACCTTTGTATACGAGGAACACTTTTGAAGTTCGTAGAGTAAGCCTACAACTTTTTAACGTGATTATGAAGTTGCATGATTTTTTACACAGAACTTGCGTAATCATTCCTCTCTCGAACGGTATTGCGGTATGCGGCGCACGAGGTCCACGTGCGCGCTGCGCTGGGTATTTTCAACGCGTGGTGTTATACACTATAGTAACATATAGCGTTCAATATGGATGGAAAAATCTCTGAAAAGAGGGTATATTGTAAGATTCGAGCACACCTCGGGTTTCTGTCAACGGAAATTCATGCTGATTTGCAAAAGGGAATGATGCTTTAAAATATGCTACAGTTTGCAAGTGGGTACGTCGTTTTAATGATGGTCGGGAGTCAATTGAAAATGACCCTCGAGTGGGTAGGCCGGTTTCCGTTTTGACGGAAAAGAGCGTTGCTACTGTGAAAACGTTAATTAAGGAAGACGCACGTTATACCGTGCAAGAGATAGAAGAATTAAGTGGCATTCATTCGTCAAGTGTTTTGAAGATCTTACGTGAACGACTTGGGCTATGTAAGATATGCGCACACTGGGTGCCCCATTTGCTCACTGACGAGCAGAAACAAAGTCGGGTTAGACTTGCATCGCAAGTTATAAAAAATATGATATATGTGACCCATGCCGTTTGGAAGAGATAGTTACAGGTGATGAAACCTGGATCTATCATTTTCAACCCGATTTTAAGGCTAAAAATAAGGTTTGGGTTTCATCTGAGGGCGACAGACCTGTCATTGCGCGCCGTTGCAAAACATCAAATCGCATGTTGTATGCGATATTCTTGATTCGAACGGTCCAGTCCTTCAAATTCCAGTCCCGAAAGGTAGTTCTGTCACTGGAAAGTTTTACAGAGAAAGTGTTCTTACCCAACTTGTTGATATCTATCAGAAACGCAGAACACGCACCGGTGTCCGCGGCATCAAATTACTCCATGATAACGTACCGGGCCATAAATCCGCTACGGTACAGGAATAGCTGAAAGAATCTGGGCTCGATGTCTTAGATCATCCCCCATACAGCCCTGAGCTGTCCCCCTGTGACTTGGTTGTTCCCAAGACTAACGGAAATGCTGGTAGGGCACCGTTTTGAATCCCGTTGTCGTATAGGCAGTGCTGTCTACCAGTGTCTGCAACATATACTTAAAGAGGAGTACCGTGCGGCGTTCCGGAAATGGGTAGATCGATGTAAAATATGTGTTGTGGCAGATAAGGCATATTTCGAAGGTCTTAGATAAATAAAATTTTGATATTTCAAGCGGTTTTAAAAAGACCGCCCTTCTCAACGGACTTTAAAAAGTGTCCCTCGTATATAATCCGACTTTAAATAAATTGATATTCTTTACTTATGTTTTACAGACATAACAGTTACGAATATTATCATGCTCTCAATAAGATAGACTCGATTTTGTCAGAGATATAAATAACTTACGAATGCCATCGTGCCCTCATAGTATAGTATACTAGTATGCTTATAATATATCAACCAATAATCCGTGTTTTAGAACTGTAACAAATTTCTGTTTAATATATGATACGTACCAGAGCTCCTGTTCACATCGAAAACGAAAGTAAAACTCTCGGATATTCCCATGTATTGGTTTACTGCAGAATCATACCAACACCTCAACATTGCCCGCAATAGTTGTCATGTTACCGATAAACATTAAAAGTGGAACTACATGATGCGGACCTGGAATTATGATACTACTACTACTACACAGCACTAATAATTGAATGACTAGAGGGTTACTAGTGACGTGTCTATATACCAGTATATCATTGACTAGACGCTTACTAGTGTCTATATACCAGTATATTATTGACTAGAGGTTTACTAGTCATGTGTCTATATACCAGTATATTATTGACTAGAGGCTTACTAGTGTCTATATACCAGTATATTATTGACTAGAGGTTTACTAGTGCCTATATACCAGTATATTATTGACTAGAGGCTTACTAGTGTCTATATACCAGTATATTATTGACTAGAGGCTTACTAGTCATGTGTCTATATACCAGTATATTATTGACTAGAGGCTTACTAGTGTCTATATACCAGTATATTATTGACTAGAGGCTTACTAGTCGTATGTCTATATACCAGTATATTATTGACTAGACGCTTACTAGTCATGTGTCTATATACCAGTATATTATTGACTAGAGGCTTACTAGTCGTGTGTCTATATACCAGTATATTATTGACTAGAGGCTTACTAGTGTCTATATACCAGTATATTATTGACTGGAGGTTTACTAGTGTCTATATACCAGTATATTATTGACTAGAGGCTTACTAGTCGTGTGTCTATATACCAGTATATTATTGACTAGACGCTTACTAGTCATGTGTCTATATACCAGTATATTATTGACTAGAGGTTTACTAGTCATGTGTCTATATACCAGTATATTATTGACTAGAGGCTTACTAGTGTCTATATACCAGTATATTATTGACTGGAGGTTTACTAGTGTCTATATACCAGTATATTATTGACTAGAGGCTTACTAGTGTCTATATACCAGTATATTATTGACTAGAGGCTTACTAGTCATGTGTCTATATATCAGTATATTATTGACTAGAGGGTTACTAGTAATGTGTCTATATAGCAGTATATTATTGACTAGAGGCTTACTAGTGTCTATATACCAGTATATTATTGACTAGACGCTTACTAGTCATGTGTCTATACACCAGTATATTATTGACTAGAGGCTTACTAGTCGTATGTCTATATACCAGTATATTATTGACTAGACGCTTACTAGTCATGTGTCTATATACCAGTATATTATTGACTAGAGGTTTACTAGTCATGTGTCTATATACCAGTATATTATTGACTAGAGGGTTACTAGTGTCTATATACCAGTATATTATTGACTAGAGGCTTACTAGTGTCTATATATCAGTATATTATTGACTAGAGGCTTACTAGTCATGTGTCTCTATACCAGTATATTATTGACTAGAGGCTTACTAGTGTCTATATACCAGTATATTATTGACTAGAGGCTTACTAGTCATGTGTCTATATACCAGTATATTATTGACTAGAGGTTTACTAGTGTCTATATACCAGTATATTATTGACTAGAGGCTTACTAGTGTCTATATACCAGTATATTATTGACTAGAGGTTTACTAGTGTCTATATACCAGTATATTATTGACTAGAGGCTTACTAGTGTCTATATACCAGTATATTATTGACTAGAGGTTTACTAGTGTCTATATACCAGTATATTATTGACTAGAGGCTTACTAGTGTCTATATACCAGTATATTATTGACTAGACGCTTACTAGTCATGTGTCTCTATACCAGTATATTATTGACTAGAGGGTTACTAGTGTCTATATACCAGTATATTATTGACTAGAGGCTTACTAGTCATGTGTCTATATACCAGTATATTATTGACTAGAGGTTTACTAGTGTCTATATACCAGTATATTATTGACTAGAGGTTTACTAGTGTCTCTATACCAGTATATTATTGACTAGAGGCTTACTAGTGTCTATATACCAGTATATTATTGACTAGAGGTTTACTAGTGTCTATATACCAGTATATTATTGACTAGAGGCTTACTAGTGTCTATATACCAGTATATTATTGACTAGAGGCTTACTAGTCATGTGTGTATATACCAGTATATTATTGACTGGAGAGTTACTAGTGACGTGTCTATATACCAGTATATTATTGACTAGAGGCTTACTAGTGTCTATATACCAGTATATTATTGACTAGAGGGTTACTAGTGTCTATATACCAGTATATTATTGACTAGACGCTTACTAGTCATGTGTCTCTATACCAGTATATTATTGACTAGAGGGTTACTAGTAATGTGTCTATATACCAGTATATTATTGACTAGACGCTTACTAGTCATGTGTCTATATACCAGTATATTATTGACTAGAGGCTTACTAGTCATGTGTGTATATACCAGTATATTATTGACTGGAGAGTTACTAGTGACGTGTCTATATACCAGTATATTATTGACTAGAGGCTTACTAGTAATGTGTCTATTTTTATTGACTAGAACAATTATTAGTTATGTATCTATATTCATAAACCAATACATCATTGACAACAAGGTTCACTAGTTTTGTGTCTGTATATACTAATATATTAATTACGAGGGTTACTAGTAATGTCTGTATTTACATACAATTGTTACTAGTAATAGATGCATGTCTGTAGATACATATCAATTATGAGGCTTACTAGTAATGTATTTATCTAGTTGTTCATGTCATTGGTCATATTGTGCTATACATATATTATAGACACACACAAGCAGTAGTATATGTAATAATACATAATATAAACATCACAAAGCCAAAGGTGATCAAGTATACTCTACTAATGTCACCAAATTAAAATAGAAACTAGTCCAGTATACTCAAACAGCTTTGTGATATATATATATATATATATATATACACACACACACACAGTTGAAAGAAAATTTCACATTTATGCCAATGTCCTTTGGAATAAATGGCTTTTTCTTTATTTTACTTATATCAAAGACTTATCATAATATATATTAATATATATACATTTCCAAAATAAATAAGAATGGTGTGCATATAAGTCTTGATAAATATAGTATGACTAGTAGTTGTACCAGATTTATCAAGACTGTCCCTACTTTAACGGCTGGGTATTCTCCAACAAAAATAAAAACAGAATGCAAATGTCATGTTCACACACACACATATATATAAACATACATGTATCTATCTATCTATATAATTATTATAGATGAGTATGTGTATGACCAGAAGGCTTACTAATAATGTGTATATATGACTAGAAAGCTTACTAATAATGTGTATATATGACCAGAAGGCTTACTAATAATGTGTATATATGACCAGAAGGGTTACTAATAATGTGTATATGTGACTAGAAAGCTTACTAATAATGTGTATATGTGACCAGAAGGCTTACTAATAATGTGTATATATGACCAGAAGGCTTACTAATAATGTGTATATGACCAGAAGGCTTACTAATAATGTGTATATGACCAGAAGGCCTACTAACAATGTGTTTATGTGACCAGAAGGCTTACTAATAATGTGTATATGTGACTAGAAGGCTGACTAATAATGTGTATATATGACCAGAAGGGTTACTAATAATGTGTATATGTGACTAGAAGGCTGACTAATAATGTGTATATATGACCAGAAGGCCTACTAATAATGTGTATATGTGACTAGAAGGCTTACTAATAATGTGTATATATGACCAGAAGGCTTACTAATAATGTGTATATGTGACTAGAAGGCTTACTAATAATGTGTATATATAACCAGAAGGCTGACTAATAATGTGTATGTGACCAGAAGGCTTACTAATAATGTGTATATGTGACCAGAAGGCTTACTAATAATGTGTTTATATGACCAGAAGGCTTACTAATAATGTGTTTATATGACCAGAAGGCTGACTAATAATGTGTACATATAACCAGAAGGCTGACTAATAATGTGTATATGTGACCAGAAGGCTTACTAATAATGTGTATATGTGACCAGAAGGCTTACTAATAATGTGTATATGTGACCAGAAGGCTTACTAATAATGTGTATATATGACCAGAAGGCTTACTAATAATGTGTATATATGACCAGAAGGCCTACTAATAATGTGTATATGTGACTAGAAGGGTTACTAATAATGTGTTTATGTTATTAAATCTTCCGAGTTCATCCTGATCTCCATCTTGGCACATCAGTAAAACATTATAATTAAAAATTAACAAAACTTATCACAACTGTGCAGTATGCACGTATTTGCCTGAAGTAGAGTGTGTGCTTAATGACTACGATGCTGTGGTAGTGTGTTTGGCCTAACTGACCAAAGTGCTATATTCATTACTGAAATGACTAGAAGAAGTCTATACGAAAATCGCCTCACCCAAATTTTTATCCAATCAAAACCAATCACCCATAAAAAATACTAGTCACTAAGGAATCTATGAAAATCCATACTAGGAATAAATATTTATCTGAGTTTAAGTTAACCTTATGGAAAGCAATTAATGAAATACATCATAATTTATCTGAGTTTAAGTTAACCTTATGGAAAGCAATTAATGAAATACATCATAATTTATCTGAGTTTAAGTTAACCTTATGGAAAGCAATTAATGAAATACATCATAATTTCAATATTTATGAACTTATTCAAAATGGGATTTAAATAAAGTTTATTCACACACACACACACACAATATCAATCAATCAATCAATGTAAGGTAAACATTCTAAAATACTGAATTGGCCATTTGGTACTTATTCAAAAATGATGACTCTCAAAAAAGAAAAACAAGACACATATTGTTCAATTATTTATGCATATTTATTATATGCGATGTGAAACACATCAGTTCTGTAGCTTAATCTACAGAGAAATAATGCAAACACAACTTAGTATATTTATGGCATTTGATAGTGTGTATCACCAGAACAAAAATTAATTCCACATCACTATTTGTAATACACAGTCACTGGAGTGAGTTTTTCATGTTATAAATATGCCCTTTAATCACAAAACAATTTTTTCAGACATGTCAATTCAGCAGTATATTATTGATAATCCTTATTGAAAAAACAAATAATTTTCAACCTTAATGACTTTTTTGTCCATTTGTAAATAATATTGATAAAATACAGTAAATTAGTTACATGTATATTACGCAAAGAAATTAGCGTTTTTCAGCATGAATAACTGAACTCTGAAAAATATGAATTTCATGCAATATAATATGGAAATCTTAGTACTACAGATTTCTGTCTTGATTACAGCAGGGAATAATATACCACCATCCAATCATCATTCACAAGACAGTGTTTTTGAGAAACAGTAACTGAAATAAAACATGTAATTAAAAGTCACGTTTTCTCCTCTAGAACTCTGAAATGCCTTACTGCACTTCACAGACCTGTATGCATAACATAGCACCATAGCATCTTTGAAAACATTCATTTTCCGGGACAAAAATTAAGATCACACCTTCATGCGGAAAGAAAGTGTTCTGTAAACTAGCTATCACTCTAGAATCTGAAACACAAATTTGGAATCAAGGACTGACCTAGCTTAAGGTACATTTCAGTACCTTCCATATCACAACCACGTCTAACACTGCAGAAATCTTGTTTATACAATAAATGCATATACAAATATCAAAATAAAATAATATTTGAAAAATAAAACTAAACAATGCCCTTGTGTCTACAACTGAAATATGAAATAGGGAAAAAGATTTCTGTCTAAAACATAAAAATTCTTAAACCTTTAAAAAATGTTACAATACAACCATGGATGACACATTTGTAGAACTGATCTTTTCTTTGTATACCAAGAAGGCATGAGTTAAAATGACAAGCATGACTTTATAGTGAAAATATGTCTGTTAAAACAAGGAGTATTAAATTTGAAAGTTTGAAAGCCTACAGAAATGTAGTTTTGCAGATAGCTGTGCATGGATGAAGGAAGGTTGCAGAGTCTCCTTAAAATTAATCTTCACCTCCATCCTCAGTCATCACGGTCACCAGCGACCCCACAGCCTTCCCAATCTGTCCTGCGGAATGAAACAAGTTTCCAACACTGCTGTTCCCTGTCAATCAAAAGTAATAACAACAAATCAAATGTACTCCTTTCCTGTTCATTTGGCTGAAATGCTTTCTATGATCACAATTTACTGTAGGAACTTAAGTCTGTACACTGCATGTGTAACATTAACACTATGAGAAACGCCAAAAAATTTGGTAAGTTTGTTGACTATTTTTTACTCGTTAATATGTCTCTCACCTCATCTTATTTATGAGGAACATTCCAAAATTGCAAAAACAATAGTTGCTGAGGATAAGTTCTTTTACAGTATCCCCATTGCTCCTGTAAGTACCTGTCTCACTTCCCCTATAGATACCCTGTGTCACTGCCCCTATAGATAGATAACCTGTGTCACTGTCCCTATAGATAGATAACCTGTGTCACTGTCCCTCCAAGTATCCTGTGTCACTGCCCTACAGATACCCTGTGTCACTGCCCCTCAAAGTACCCTGTGTCACTTCCCCTATAGATACCCTCTGTCACTGTCCCTCAAAGTACCCTGTGCTACTGCCCCTCAAAGTACCCTGTGCCACTGCCCCTCAAAGTACCCTGTGCCACTGTCCCTCAAAGTACCCTGTGCTACTGCCCCTCAAAGTACCCTGTG
The DNA here is from genome assembly GCA_024699665.1 of Ostrea denselamellosa. Lineage (NCBI taxonomy): Eukaryota > Metazoa > Mollusca > Bivalvia > Ostreida > Ostreidae > Ostrea > Ostrea denselamellosa. The sequence goes on along the minus strand of JAMZEH010000066.1, from coordinate 2,199,534 downwards.
CCACTGCCCCTTAAAGTACCCTGTGCCATTGTCCCTCAAAGTACCCTGTGCTACTGCCCCTCAAAGTACCCTGTGCCACTGCCCCTCAAAGTACCCTGTGCCACTGCCCCTCAAAGTATCCTGTGCCACTGCCCCTCAAAGTACCCTGTGCCACTGCCCCTCAAAGTATCCTGTTCCACAGCCCCTATAGATACCCTGTACTATAAGTACCCTAAGTAAGAAAATAAAATGTGATCTTACTATCTTTACCTAAACCATGTATAATGTGCTAGTGAGTCAGATTTCTGCTGTTTTTCTCACATTGATTTTCTCAGAGTTGACTGTTTGACAAGCATTTTCTCAGAAAACTTTCCTATTTTCATGCTCTCACTTTTTTATATACAACAAAAATTGCTCTACTGATTTCAATTCTACTAGTACCCAGGGCACTACATGGAACTTTGCAAATTTTAAAACAGCAAACATATGCCATTACTAGTTACCTTTGTCTTCTGAATATGATGTGCTAGTGTTGGGGACAATATCACTGATATCACCATTTTCCTCCATCTTTCCCTCTGTACAAAAAGATTGTGATATTGAACAAAATGTTGGAGCATCAAACTTTAATTAATGCAAAATAAAACAAAATTCAGAAACATTTCAAAGTCAATTATTTAAAAACTTGATTGCATGGTGAAACAGACCTGAGTGACCATTCACTTTTGGTGTGGACTCCAAGGTAGGACTGAAGATTAACTTGGACTGACCCTGAGGACCAGAACTGGTGGATGAGGGGGTAGTGGGAACTGATGCAGTTACTGGTAGGCTGGTTTCCTGGGGCTGTGAATGTACAAAATACTGGCACTGTAGACACTATAAAACCCAAGACTGAACAGGCAATCAACTTACTATCACTGGACATTAGTATTTGTTGCTGACATAAAAATGCTCTAGTTGATGAAAATTTGCTGCATCTATTTCTATATCGTGCTATTTACTGAAAGCATGTTGGGCTTGGGAATGTCACATAAAAATACATCACATCTGGTGATCTGGTCTGCTGTCATTAGATTTCATAAACAAATCCGGGAACATGGCCCTTTGCCAAAAAGAGGAAACTCCAATTGTTGTACGAAAGAAAAGCCACAAAAGAAGCTTACCAAACAGAGTAAATTAATGCAGAATTTGGGAGGATTTTGGCAACTGTCATCAGGAATTATAGAAAAAAACCCCCAAAAAACCAAAACAAAACAAAAACCAAAACCAAACCAAACCAAAACGCAATGATCATTAGGAATTATAATAATAATAAAAAAAACCAAAACCAAAAAAAACCCCACAAAAAACAATAACCCCCTCCCCCCACCCCCCTCTAAAAAACAAACCAACGTTCATGGAAGTGTTGAAAATAAATGTTGATCTGGATGAAAGCCAGTTTACCATGCACGATGAAGTGCAGCTTTCAAGGATAATGAAAAATAACAGAAATGGGGCATTAGATAATAATATCAATAAAATTAATGAAGGAAAGGACTGCAATTTTGTTCCAAGACAGTTAAATGAAAAATATTTAAATGAGTTACAATGGACAGGCACAGAAAAAAGAAGATAGAAGCACAGGGTGTAACAGAAAAATAAGCCAGTTTCTTAGTGTAAAAAAAAACCACACAACAAAAATAAAAAATTGGGTGGTTGATAATCAGTAGCAGAACTGGATGTTAATGATGAGTGTCTGGTAGAAACAGGTAACAACAATAATAAAATATAACAGTGAATATCTGGAGAAAGCCTGATAAAGTTGACAACCCTCATCTTGTGTGCATGCCATCGAGAGCAAAACAGTCCGTTATGGTCTAGGAATGTATTTGCTATCAAGGTGTTGGGATATTGACCAGTGAACATGGTAATATTAACTTACGGGCCAGAATCAGAAGATTTCAAAAATAGAGAGGTTTTTACCCTCTTTATTCCCACAAAAAATTTTGACCCATATATGGCCCATACTAAGCCAAATGGGGCCATGATTTAACCAAACTGCAATCCACACTATATAAGGATGTCCAATAATCTCATTTATTGATGCATTATGCCTCTGGTTGACTGTATAAATTTACCTGGTCCAGAAGGTGTCTGAGCCTTTGGAGTTGAGCCTCCAGTTGCTTGTTGTGGTCCTCAAGAATCCTCATCCTTGACTCTAGTCGACCTTTGTGCTGCCGTAGTAACTTAGCCTCGGCAATCATTTCCTCATCATGATCCTCTGGTTCCTCCATGGAGTCTGAGAAACCGTTGCCATTGACAATCCTCATTTCATTGGCCTGCCGTAAGCGGTCATACTCTGCTTGTAGTGTCCTGTAAAATGAAGGATGTTCTCAAAATTCATTGAATCTGTTCCAAATTTTTTCAAGCAATTCTAAAAATGTAAAAATGAAATTGTATGCCTGGCTGTAAAGTTGCCTTTTCTTACTTGTTTTCATCCTCCAAATCCCGTATCATGGCTTGAAGTTCAGATTTCTGTTCAGAGTCCACTGCCATCATTATCTGCATTGGGCTCTTCAACTTCAGTAAAAAATATCAACATTTTATCTCATGTTCCAAATGTGCAAAAGATTTTGTTGAATTCACACTGTTAATTTTTTGTCAAGAATTATATTTTCACATTATAAAATTTTAATCTTATTTCATAGTTATAGACATGAGTGGGCAAATTTATCCAAAAAAACCCCCCAAAAAACCATCAAAAAAACCCCATATAAACAAAAGAAAAACAAAACAACATTTAACATCGACAAGTTCAGAAGTTCAATATATTATGCAAGGGTTTGACATGGAAACAAAATGGATTTCTGAACAGCATGGCAATAATTGAAGGCACTGATCCCATAAGCTGTTGATGTCTATAATGCTGGCATTCTCCCATGGTGTTGAAGATGTTTCTAGATAAAAGTGGGCAGAAAATACTGAGACATATGGTGCCTGATATTATACTTAGTACTGCTGTCTGTTGGGTGGGTAAGCTTGGGTGTGAAAACATCCTGTTGGCTTGTAAAACAACAGACAACTGACAGAGAACTTACGGCCTGATTTGATGTATCTCCGTTAAGACTCTGGCAGTACTGGGCTATCAAATGATGTTCATCATCACTGAAATTTCAAAACATTTTTATCACATTACTAAAGATTTATCTTAGATTCTGTATAACTGTAAATCAATGCACCCAATACACAAGGGCTAAAATAGGCTGTGCCTGCAGCCCAATTCCTCTCACTGTTTGTAAATCAAATTATCATAAATCAAATAAATACACATGAGTGAATAATCTTTCCTAGCCCTCCTTCTTACCTCAAAACAAAGAGGAATGATACTAGTATAGACAAATTGTCCTTACAGAATTATGGACCATCTATAAACGTAAACTTTGATACTCCGCAATCCTTATAGATAGGTTCAAAGTATAAATACTTACGAATCTGGCGTGGATGAATTTTGTCTTTGCTCCACCTCTGCCAATCTGAAATAAGCCATAAAAAATCAGTTCAGACAGTTAATTCACCTCACTGTCTTCCATATCAAACAATTGAAGACTGTCTACAGCTTGTACTCTGTAGCAGGAGAGTTAGCGAGTTTACCAAGTATCAAACTGAAATTGTCTACAGAAAAGCAACAAGGTTTAAGTGTCTATTATTCTGATACGTTTTATAGTTAGACACATTCCACACAGCGTGACAAGGCATCTTTAATTAACACCAACACAATATTTTGATAAAATCAGTCTGCCACATCTCTCCTCCCTTTGGACACATAAACCAAAAATACCACACTTTTGGAAAAATTTAATTAAACCAAAATAAGTATTGTGTGAAAACATGGCAATCAATGAACAGTAGATATGTTGTTTGGAAAATAACACACAACCACCTCACGAATCAAAAAGCCCAAGATGAGAATTGCACCGTTTTCCCTGGAGTTTTCTTTCCAAATGTCTGACCAAATCATTAATCATGTTACGTAACAGACAGACTGCATAGAATGCACAAATTTCATCATCCTCTTGTTCACCTCCAATTCTCGTAGTAAAAATCAATTACAGTAGAAACAAATACATGCCTCTCTGAGTATGCTTAAAAGCACAAACTGGGAAATTAGACATGTTTGTCAGTGTCAGACATTGCCTGGTACATGTACATAATGCTAGCCAGAGACACAGAGAGAGAGAGAGAGAGAGAGAGAGAGAGAGAGAGAGAGAGAGAGAGAGAGAGAGAGAGAGAAATATATAGCACATTCGAGCAGTCCAAATCTAATTGCAATATATGAGACACAACAGTGTTGCTCTCCTGTCTGTATAATGTAATAAAGCTGAGTGGATACACTATACAATTCCCATGGGGATCCAAGTTGGAATAGGTCCTCAGTACCCCTTTTGATACACATGAAATTGTAACATTTCCACCTTTTTTCTTCTTTAGTTCTGGTAGATGATCGATTTAAAATTAAGTTCTTGACTGGGATTTCAGTTTTGCACCCAGGTCTAACAAGTCATCTACTGCCCTAGTCAAATCTGTATCAGTTTGCTGATAATAAGGTAGTCAACCTTCTTGCAAAAAATCATCTTTTACAATTTTATGTTTTACAAGTTGTTGATTGAAATATCTTTTGCAATGATGGGCAAGTAGTAAATTTTGTTCCTGATACACATTTTTAAATTTTCTACTTTTTAATTGCTTAAAATAAATTTGTAAAACCTTGGATTGAATATGTCTTACCTATTGGCATAGAGCTCCAGACGGGAATGCATATCATGGGACGAGATACTGTGCTGCGGTGAAGGTGAGGGACTGCAATAGAAGATGAGATATTGATGGAGACACTGTTTCTTATTCAGTGTATTAGTTTTAAAATTAAATACCTCTACACAGTTCAGATGTCTGAATCTCTATATATTCTTCATGGTAACAAAATCATAATTGTATAGCATATATCTCCATCACTGTATAATGATGTTGGAATGGCATCCACACCTGGCAACAAATGATGTTTGATGAGTATTCCTACAGCAGTTTACTATGGTTTTTGTCATCAATTTTTGTGGGACAAATAAAACATACACACATTTGTTGATAAGCAATATGATAAAAAACTTCTCTATCTTCCATTATGACCAAATATTGTCCTAACTGGTCATTTGATTTCATGGTCTTGCTGTTCCAGAAAAAGCATCATACATGTGTGTGTATATTCAATGAAAAATTATGAAACTATAGGATATGATAACCGAACAAATGTATCACTGCTGAACTTCTGGCTGAATGGAAAACACCAACACAAGTTCACAGTCCATACCAACACAAGTTCTCTGTCTCCACCAACTAAGTTCTTTGTCCCCACCAACACATGTACTCTGTCCCCACCAACCAAGTTCACAGTCCTCACCAACACATGTTCTCTGTCCCCACCAACACAAGTTCACAGTCCCCACCAACCAAGTTCACAGTCCCCACCAACATAAGTTCTCTGTCCCTGCACACACAAGTTCTCTGTCCCTGCACACACAAGTTCTCTGTCCCCACCAACACAAGTTCACAGTACCCAGCACACACAAGTTCTCTGTCCCCACCAACACAAGTTCTCTGTCCCCACACACACAAGTTCACAGTCCCCACCAACACAAGTTCTCTGTCCCCACCAACACAAGTTCACAGTCCCCAGCACACACAAGTTCTCTGTCCCCACCAACACAGTTCCCAGCAACACATCAACACAAATCTTACACTTCTAACTTGGCCATTTTGTTTTAAAGCCAAAGCAATCATGGACGTCCTGACGCTTCCTGTAGAACTCGCTGTGATTAATGGAGTTTTAAAAGAAGAAATTTACCTGGTAGGGAAGCATGGATTTTTCTGATGTTGCATTATTTTCATTGATAGTCTTCACCATCTGCTTAATTCAGCATTTTAAGATATGATTTAAAAAAAAATACCCTCCCTTCCAAGCAGAGAAAAAGGAGAAAAAGAACCAACTTATTAATCTTTCCTGCCTAATACAATCTCTCTTTGACATTTTCCATATTGATAATAAAGTTTATATTCACAAAATTGACATTGACCACAATCACTTGAAATACAGGCAAAAATCTACTACTACAACAGAATATCAATTTTTACCTGCAGACATTATCCCCAATTCCCATTTTGTCAAAGATGTTACGAAAATCCCCTTCGTGGAGCTTCATGACTCATGCATAAAGGTGATGTAAACTTGTGAGCAATCTACATACTACGAGAATAGCTTATTGATCCTGTTAATCTCACACACAAGTTTTTTTTTTTACTACTGCCATGCATTCTGTCTTAACCATTTTAAATTTTACAATTTCTTTCCTTTGTAATGAACATCGATGAAGGTTTTCCAAGTCAATTCCATCAGACGGCACAATACCAGATAAAATCATAGATGCAGAACTAAATTTTTATCAACGGGAAATATTTCCTTGGTAACTCCATCGATTTGTTTGCAAATCAAGATCACCAATACTTGTGAATTCTGACTTGTAAGAATTTATCAGTAAGACTTGTATTTGTGAAGTTATCATGATATTATGAAATGGAATAACCAGTGATTCATATCCGTTTCTCAATATGCAAGCGAAAATTCACAAAATCAATACTTTGAGCATAGAACCAATTATTTGAGCTTATTTAATGATAGCCAGATATTCAAAATCATCTACATTATATCTTCATCTGCCATTTATATTTCAATTTGAAAAAAAAAACCCATAACATTATATTCTTGATACTTTCACAACTGAATCTCTTTTCAATTTTAATTTATATTATTCCATATCACAAATATGGCTTATGACAACACACCATGATATAATGTTTGTGCATTAAAAAAAACCCTATAAAATCTAATGTCACAACAATACATTTAGTGTTTATAAATGTTCTTTCACAAAGACTTGTTTAAATGTGTATTTTCTGTTAATTTCTATTACATCTTGATATTGCTATTTATATACATGTACATGTACTAGCAAAATTTCAAAAAATTTGAGCAAACATCAGAAATCAAAGAATATGTTAGCTTTCAATGGACTGCACTTCAATCTGGTTATACAAGTTGTACTGCATCATATTATTGTCCTATGCAACTTAGTCATCATGAATTTCCATAGCAACCTAGCACTATAATAATGAATTACCACGGCAACCTAGCACTGTGACATTTTTTACCACTTCATGAAAAGTTTGCCAGTGTGTAACACTGCAGTTCATACTCTCATGTATTTTCAAAAATGAAATTTACACACACACACACACACACACACACACACACACACACACACACACACACACACTGTCATTTCTTTCAAATTCCCAACATTTAAAATATCAAGATTTATACATGTATTGTCCAAATCTGCAGCACATTCATGAGGAAATGGCTATCATTACAATTTGTAAAGATATCAAAGGCAATAACACTGGAGTACAAATATTTACATTTGACACTCCTTTGCAAATATAAAGGTTAGTTTCTTTCTCTAACAAGAATGGTTTGATTCTCTATTAGAAGGAAGCCTGAACAAGCAGACATCTTATTTTCCCCTGATTATCAAAAAAAAATTTTTCTTTGGTATAAAAAAAAAATAATTGTCATTCTCTTTCTTAATTCAGCTGAAGAACAGCTATTACTTGTGCTCAAAGTGTCAGTTCCTACAAATTTAATCTCCTTTATTGATTCATAATGCAAGAAAAATCCATACTCAGGTTACACCATGGACGACAAAAAGCTTTAATCATGCACACTTTTGAATTTAATCAGTCTCCCAGGGCCTTTGCTGATGAGACACAAGAACACATTAGTCACAGTCAGGTTACTGTGAAATGTCAGCCTAAGTGTAGGTGTAGTTCACCTTACTAAATGATTCAAAATGCATGTTCCAAACGATAATGAATGATGCAGGGAAACTTTAAGTTGCAACTTAATTACACTTGGTGGTTGGATACCAGAATTTGCAAATATTTATACAATGACACACGAAAAAGAGACTTTTAAAGTTAGCTGTTTTGGAGAACTGATATTCTGTAATTTTTATCCAGGGTTCCATACTAAGACTACCAGTTGAGTCTACTACGTCCTTAAATCCTGGGTCTGGTCATTCAAAACGTGTCTGTCCTAGACCATCCAGCCAGAATTTCTGGAATAAACAAATCTCCAAGTCGAAACTTGGACTTCTGTCTGAGATTTTACTTGAAGTATGACTGCTCAAGAAAAGAAAACTCAAACTTAAGTTTGAGATTTTTCTGAGAAATCCTAGACTAGTTATGTGGAAAAAATGAACCTTTATTTCAGTCCTTCAAATAAAAATTTATAATGCTAGAACACTTTTCCTTCTGAATTTTAGGACAATATGTAGTATTCATGATTTATAGAGTTTATCATCACAATTATTCAGCTCTTTCAATTTCACTCAACAAACAAATCATAAAAAAGTCCATATCATTAAAATTTGTGGATTATGAATGATATTGTTTGGATTTATTTGGTCAAGGTTAGTGGACATATTGTCAGGACTAGCAAGAATTGTTGTAGGTAGACTGACAGCCCAGTACTCACAAAAGTCGAATCCTGTTATCAGTAAAAATTCAGGACATGTCCATATAATTCTGCATTAATGATCTCCCTCTGTCACACATCCATATCTTAAATGGTTATTCCTCTCTATCAATCAGGGGTGTAAATGATTTGAGTTACAGAAAATATACCTAAAATCTGATGTACAAATTGTGCTTGCAAGAGTTGTCTTTCCTTTGAAATTTCAGTGAGCAATCAGCAAAATCATTGAAATAGCTAAAAATTGCAAAATTAAGCCCAAATTTTAATTCCTTGTGTAAATTGACCCCTTAAAAATGTGTATGGAATGGCAAAAGGCTCATACTGATTTTTTTAGGTTTTTAAAGTATAAAGTATTAGTTACTTTTCTGGCAACTTCACTACTTTCAAACCTCTTGCACAAAAATTTCTAATTGATGCATAGATATAAAATTTTGATATTTTCTTCTTTAAAGTATCCTGAATTCAGAAAAATTATAACATCCCACATGAAAATTCTGCAAGTGTGGTTGAATTCCAATTAAAAGTGGCCAACTAAGGGACATGTTTCACATCTAAAAAGTCAAATATTCTATTTTCCCGCAAACACCTTGGTAGACATAATGAAACTTCCAATAAATTGAAACATGAGAATACCAGAGGCCTTTGCAAAAAACAGCATGAAATACAAATAAATTGTGTCTAATGTTGACATTTCAGCAATTATTGGCAAGATATGAAAATAACGGTTTTACGTTATATTTTTCCATAACTATTTTCAGTTATGCCTATTAATGGGGTATCAGTTAATTTTCAAAATCGATCATCAATTTGAATCGGTTGCTGCTTCCAATGCGATTTTACCAATTACAATCAGAAGACATGTTTTAATCTTTAAAATCATAATCTTACGAAGTATTTATTGATATTTTTTTCACACTTACATGTGTATATTTATATATTTACACATAAATATAATTATATATATAAAACGTATGTTTCACGTTTGTTCAAGAGTTCATTGCAGTCTTTGTGCTTTATATCAAAATGCAGCATACAATTAAATTTACGTCAAATAACCATGTAGTGAGTGATAGCATAGCAAGAATTTCATCATCATTGAGAGCATGTTTTAATGACTCTCCTAAATGGTCGAGCAGTATAGTGCACATTTGCACGCTGCTTAGAGATTCAGCTCTGTGTTCAACCCCAGGTAGGGGCAGAAATGGGTATCCAAATATAGTGAATGTTTTTGTGGTTTATATTGAATATTTCTCCACTTAGGGCAGTTATGTCTGTTTAGGAATTCATATTGCAGTCATTGTGCTTTGTATAAGTGGAAACAGGCTAATTCCAGAATGCATTCTGTAAGAAGTGTATATATTTCGATGATCTATTATGGAAAAAGATAATCGATCATTGAAATAGGTATTTTTTTTTCCATCAACAACCAATGTTTCCTGATTAAGCATGTAGGCTGAATTTACATTATCTAAAGATGTGCTGTCAGATTGCAGTTCAGAATTATCCAATCAGGCCTACAAAATGTTCAGATATATCATCAATACTACTAAAAATTGTCGACTTTCCTGACATATATATTGTTCTTTATAAGTGACAGAGACTGCATTTTCTACATTATTTACTCTTTAGGAATCCTAGCAAAGTACATGGGATACATGACCCCTTCAAATGCTGTACATAAACTCATGCCCCCCCCCCCCCCTCCCCTCCCATCCTAGCTTTGGTTATTCTAGCATTACACATACCTGTCTAAAATGTCCCCCTCCAAGACGGTTTGGACTGGCAGGAAGCCTAACCGTGGATGTTTCTTGAAGTAACGTTTAGACTTGAACTTGTTTTTCAGCACTTTGGTGAAATCACGAACATCTTCTCCTGAGGTTGTCTGAAATAAAACCAATTTTCAGCATCTTTGATTTGCAAAGCACAAATTCTATAAGCAAGATAAAATCTGTATCATGAACATCACTGCATCATAATAACTACGGCTATGATTCAGTCTTCATGACCCAAAAACGTATAGGTACCTTCCTTTGTAGAATTTAATTTACAATCAGTGGAAGTTTAAGAAAAATTCTACTTTTACAAAACTGGAAAATACAAATTGAGTCCACTTACAGCAGTACAGTATTCTTGCATTGGATGGGCAAGTTTGTGATTCTTCGCTTTCCTCCCCGAGAAAAAACAGTTTTGGCAAATATCAAAATTGAAGCACCTTAAACAACGATATCTGAAAGAACAAAGAAACAAATCATCATCACTATTGCTTTCAAATAAGGAGTTACTCCCCTTACACTGCACTAATACTCAAAGGTTCAAAATGACTTTTTAAAAATTTCATCTTCATTTATTGCCAATATATCATTTGCTTACCTAAATCCTACAATGGGGTATTCTTTACAGATATTGCACTTTGCTTGATGTTTTGCGGTTTCTGCGGCAGCCAGACGGTGCAACACTGGTAGCCACACCAGGGATTGTGGCTCCAACTTCAACCACTCTAAGAAGTGGTTCACCTGAATTTCTGGCCTTCCATTAGCCTGAAAGATACAACAGTATTGCTTTACAGCTGCTAGAAATCAGCAGTTAGCTAGAAAATGTCTGTAAGAGATCAGTTTACGAATGTATGGAAATTCAAAATGAATTTGAAAACTCAGCTATGAATATAATACTGTTAGTATACGCATATCAAATAAGAAAAAAGTACTTCTTTAATGATCTTAAAAAGATATGCAGTATTTTCTTTCATCTTAATGTGTAAATCTTTCTAACCATTTCAAAACAGCTTCTGACACTGGGCTCAATGTTGCTGCCTCCGAAAGACGCCACCTCCCCCAGCTGTCGTGGAACCTGCATACAGTCATGTAGAAGCAGACCCAGGCGGCGGTTGTCTGAGAAACCATTAGTATCCGCAATCAGGCGAAATAAAACTGCAAAAGAAATCATTAGTGTTCGTAATCAGGTGAAATTAAACTACAAAAGAAATCATTAGTGTTTGCAACCAGGCGAAATAAAACTACAAGATAATGAAATTCTAGTACTGGTATACTTCCACTTCTCAGAGAAATTGTCCAGAAATTCGGAAATAAATAACTCATTATAAACCAACTTGTAAGAATGAATCACTCATTTGAAATACACTGGCAATGAGCAATATTCGTGATTAAGCACACACAGAAATTTCTACAAAAGCAAAATGTCTACGTTGGCAAATATTATTATTATTATTATTATACTCACTAGAATAACCCTCGGTGTATTTTTCTCATGGAAACAAAAGTCGGTTTACTATCTACACTTACTTAGAATGCAGATATGGGACTTACACTTGTATTTATCATCCAGCTGTCCATTGCATAATAACAGTATTCCTACTTTGAATGATAAAACTCGAATTTTTCCACTCCTGGCTCTGAAAACAAATATTAAAATCATATGCAAAATATTACGATAAAAAACAGTTATCACAGAGTTGTAGGCAAGATTCAAGTTTTTCAAAAGTAGGTCAAACCCCAAGGTCATAAAGTCAAAAATTTTGACACAAAAAGAAAAGTCTTGTCTCACAGAATACAAATGTGAAATATGAAAGTCACATTACTAACCATTCAGAAGTGATAGCCTAAGTTAAAGTTTTTTCAAAAGAAGGTCAAATTCCATGTTCAAGGTCATGAAGTCAAACACTTTGGTACCAAAAGAGAGGTCTTGTCACAAGGAATACACATATGAAGTATGAATGACAGCCCTAGCATTAACTGTTCAAAAGTTATGGCCAAGGTTAAAGCTTTTTAAAAGTTGGCCAAACCCCAAAGTCAAGGTCATGAAGTCAAAAATGTTAGTAAGAAGAAAGGTCTTGTCACAAGGAATACACATGTGAAATGTGAAAGCCCTATCCCTAACCATTTGAGGTTAAAGTTTTTCAAACTTTAAGATCAAGTTCATAAGGTCAAAAATTCTGATACCAAAAGAAAGATCTTGTTACAAGTAAAATACATATGAAAAATTAAATTTCTATCACCACCCATTCACAAGTTATGGCCAAGCAGGCAAACAAACTCCAGACAGATCAAAAGTTATATATCTCCAAATCTCTAATTCCTGGAGCACAGAAAGTCACAAAACATTTCAGAAGTTTGTTCTTTCTTTTCTTTTTAAATTTTAAGTAAAATGTGGAAAATATAAACTTACATGTCATAAACATTGAGTATCCAGTTAAGCACTAAATCGACACACAGTGAAACATTGACCAGCTTCTGGTGTTTCTGTTCAATGTGTTCATACATGGTCTTTAAGCACCGGATCATGTCTATGACATCTATCACATTATCATTACGTCCCCTGAGATTATGTTGATCGAAAGACTCGGTGGCAAGGCTCATGGCTACCAAGTCCACTGTTAAAGAGAAATCAACATCTTATACATAAAAAGCATGCTTTATTATATACTAAGATTTACTTTTGTAAAAAGTCCCATTTTTATCTACTTATCACTAATAGAACATTAAAAGCTTATTAATGTAGTAGTTGTGATTTCATGTCCTCATGATTTATCTTGATTGTAAAATTTAGCCAAGTCATGTACTCACATATTCTAAGAAATCTACTGAATTTATTCATGAGCCAAGTCTAAATCAAAGGTAGCAAATTATTGGTTTGTAAATTTACAAATATATATAGAATATGCAATTTACACTCTATTCTTGTGTATAGGGGAGGGGGCATTTCCAACTTAATGATTTAAACTTCACTATCACTAAGCTCCTAATTCTACAGGTTTAATTGAATGCATGCCTAAATTATGTTTATTAATGAAGTCATATTGAATTTCCATTCAGCTTCACCACTTACATCTGAGTTTCTTCTGAAGCATCCGAAGCTTCATGGCAGTTCTGTAAGCAGCGAATCGGACATTATTCAAGTCCGCTGTCAAAATAAAACCAGATTTGCTGAGAAAATGTACACTACATATAAAACACAATTATATTGTATCCAAGACAATTCTATAGACTCCTAGCCTGTATTGAGTAGTTTTAAATATTTCCACAAAAATATGATGAACGGAGTTAGACGACACTGCTCACCTAAGCTATCCATAAGGTCATTCATCATGGGGTGGTCCCAGTGAGTCGTTGCTGTTGTGTGGCTGAAATTAACATACAACACTGAAATAACTCTTCTCAAGAACACTGTCTCAAAGAAATGGTGAGTTCTAGTTAAACTTGATTGATTTATGTAATGATGGACCTTTAAAGCTCTTTTCAGTAAAAAAAAAATAAAATTGTGTTTTAACTTCATACAGCCCCTTTTTATTCCTAAAGTCTTTTTTTCAACTATAGTACAAGACATGTAATTACTGTAATCTGTAATTTTGTTGTACAGAGGAATGACTGACACTGCTGTCAGTGTAATGGTGTGGTTACTGTAATACTTACTTAATGTAATAAGGCACTTTGTTCCCTGACACAGCTCGTTCCCATGGGTGATCCACTGATGCTGAAATACAACACCATACTTAATGAAAAGGCTGATAATTCAGATTATAGTCATTTCTTGGGCCAATATTCATATGTCAAACCTAATTAATTCCCCCCCTGCCCCTGCATTAATCAATAGGTTATCAACCCATTTGTCAGGGCAATGTGTAAATTCATCTCATATTGACTGGTATTCTCTGAATAGCAGTGACACTCAGTCTGATTAATATATTGATGTCTATGTACTATATACTAGAATGGTTTGACAGTATATGAATCAACACTTTACACACTATCAACTCCCTGCCCTAAACAATGATTAAGAAATTCTGCATGTCTTTTCACAATATCATTAAAACTGACCAAAATTAGATATTTCACAATATCATTAAAACTGACCAAAATTAGATATTTCACAATATCATTAAAACTGACCAAAATTAGATATATCATAACAGATCCAGCACTGACATTAAAATTAGAATGATTGTTTGACTAAATATGTACAATCAACAGAAAATTGGAATTTCAGTGCTATAACTCAGAATGTGGCACCTGTAGTACAATCAGGCACCTGTCTGTAAGACACACCTGATAAAGACACAGTATGCACTCATCAGATAACACTTACATGGAATAATACAACCCACCACCAACCAACAAAAATATGCCACGACCCAATACAACGTCCAACAAAAAATGCCATTCTAATGCGACCTTTGCTGACCTGTTTAAAAACTGAACTGTTTAAAAAGGTAATTTAGAGACACAGGTAAATATTGACTTAAGGATTATGTTGCTTTAACAATCTTCTTACAGAGCAATGTTTTACCGTATCAGCAATACAACCACCAAATCTACACCAATACTTTTTCTTGAGTACGTGATATCGCTATCTTAGTGATAATTGGCAAAAGAAAGATCTATCTGGCTATCTTAGTGTTAATTGGCAAAAGAAAGATCTATCTGGCTATCTTAGTGTTAATTGGCAAAAGAAAAAGTTTAGTTATATATGATATATATCATAAATTTCAGACTATATCTGAGAAGTTTTCCTGTCTTACATTCTGCCTGTTAGTACCCTACTACACATTTTCTTAAAACTTTTGAGTCCTTTGCACTGCATATATTTATCTCAATCTGCTTTCTAAAAGTGTACTTAATCTAATAATGAATAACACATTACAAAACTGAATAAAAAATACAAATCTTAAAAAAAAATCAAAAAAAAATTCAAAGTTTGCAGCAAAATGCTTCAAAACTACGACAAGAAATCAACAAACTAATCAATCAAGAAGATACCTTGTGATGCACACATCCTGAAAACCCAATAACAAATGCTACAAGGGCTAAATCAAATCACCTTACATTCGTTAATACAACAGTTCGATGAACTTCAGAAACAATCAACATGTTACACATTCTACCTGAGCCGACATTCATTCCTTTGTTTGCCATATTTGGCTTAATTTGTCTGCCATTGGATCCCTGTAAAATCCACACCTCGTTTTCTGCCTGATTGCCCTGCATGTTTTATAATAGTACTTCACTGTTTACACCGTCATACACCAGAGATGATGGATGCATTCGGGAGGAGTACAATATCCCTTCCTGTACATTTCACCTGGAGTTCTGTTATCTTAACCTGGAACCCTCTGACTTGGCAATCTCTTGTAAAATGTCTCGACATTGCCTGTTCCAATTTTCAGGTACAGAATTTGTCCTTCATGCAAACAACTATTAACAACAAAGCCCAACTTTTAGAAACATTTTTGTGAGAGTTGGAGAGAGGTCCACAGAACTTCAGCTATATACATTTAAACAATATCCTATAACCAAAAGTGGCTGGCACACCTGTTCAGTTACCTATATTTACCTGCTGGGTTTCATGTAAAGGGTTCACAAATTTGTCATTATACAAGCTTTCTCTGGTGTATTCTATGGTGCCCATGGACATTGATTAGAAGTGATTAACAAATGTGGATTATCAAATTGAAGGCTAAACCTCAAATTTTACACATGAGATGAAACAAATCTTATCTGTGTTTAAAAAACTCTTATCTAATTTGAAAATCTACCTCTGAGCTAGTTGATTTTTCAATAGGATAATGGAATTTCAACCAGAAGATTCAGAAGGGTAACATTTAATTTAATTTCTACAGATCTACAAGATGTGGTTTTGAATCGCAATATCCCCGTGTGTGGTCGTGTTCAGTTATCACAAATTACCTTGGTGAATGACCTTTGAGAATGACACACCACTGACCTTGACAAGTATGAACTCTAGTACCTTGACTACTATTAAAGTTACATTTAAGTTTAAATTTGTGGACAGAAATAAGGCAAAACAGACCAAAAACAATACACCCCTTGATCTTTGACCACAAGGAAAAAAACTGTAAAAATGTACATGCTTCTCTATATCTTTTTCCAAAAATAGAAATTCCACTTTATAATGCACTTAATGACTAATACAAACATTAGAAATATTTCAGGATTGTTTCTCTTCTTGTTAATATCGAATTTAGATCTTCAAATCTTTAATTAACATATGCATGATATCATTGGTTGGAATGGTATAGAAAGAATTGAAAGGTTTTCAATAAAATATTTCACAGTCTAAATTTGTGCGATTAATTACATCATTTTGAGTTTGAACACTGTTTGGTGGAGTTGTCTCACACTGAGATCTGTTGTACCACACTGTATGCATTATAGATACACAATTAGAATGGAAATACATATTTGAAGTAATTTCTGCACCATCACTTTTACTTCAATGCTAGCTAATACATTCAATGCTAGCTAATACTTCAATGCTAGCTTATACATTCAATGCTAGCTAATACATCACAACCTTACATTTTCCTCTAAGTAACCTAGCTGCTCCTGATTCTAATATAATATTTAAATGCCCACATGATACAGATATGGAAGGTTGAGGGGTATAGGTTTTGTTCAATAATCTTGCCAATGTTTGTTTAATTTCTGTTGAAGCTTTCACCACTTTTCAATGTTCTATTATGAAATCATGTTTAAAAAATTCTTCCTCAAAAACAAGTACAGATATCATACCATATATAGGTTGTATCCCTTCTCTATGATATGAATGTCACATCAAATATGGAGTTAACTACCAAATCACATTTTTCAGTTCATATATCAGGCTTCTTTCAGGGATAATGTAGAAAGAAGGGATAATGTTGGTTTAGAACTAAACCAATCCAAAGTCCAAAATTCTGATTGGTCAATACAATGATTGTACCAATGTTTTTGGTGCACCACAATACCCCATCTCAAATAAATTACATAATCTATGTCAATATGAAATCTCAATGTGCTCTCAAATCACGCAGAATTTTATCAAAATTCCTCTAGACATGAAATTTTTCATAAACAGAACTAGCTACAGTTATTATTTATTTTCTGAAATAACAAATGAACACACTGATAATCTACTGGTCCTAAAGCAAATATTAAATGAATTATAATTAGGGATGCCAAATGAAATATTTTATTATTCTATTACATGTAGTTGATTTGCATTATTTGAGAATAGTTATACATTTGGAATATTTTCAGTAAATAAAAAGATTTTTACTGAATCATAATAACGAAATATTTTGGTCTGTAAAATCTATGTCTGTTGTTAGTGGAGTCCGTTATATTTCTTTGAATTCCAATCTGCTTGTAAGCATAATAAATCAAATTTTAATGTACAATAACAACACATCTATGAACTGGTCTTTCATAAAGAAAAATATATAAACCCTCGATTTTCAATGACGACTTCTTGCTCTTTTTTTCCTGATACTTGTATATCATCTTTTTATTCATATGTCAATGACTTTGAAAAGTATTTAAATTGGTGACTATTCATTGACATCTTGCAATCCTATAGACATTTATCACATCAATTTACACATGTATGCCACCAATAATGTAACAACTTGGACTCTTTGAACATGTTCAGTTTGATTTATCTCACGAATGACTGATTCAAAACTTAAAACTGTGATGGTGTTCTGTGTAAATTTGTATCACTGAAAAGCAATACTCATAATTGTTAATCCCTTAATTAAAAAGACAATATGGAGATCAGTCAGATAAATCAGACCAATATATGACCCTAAACTAAGACAAACATGTCTGTGCATACACACATGGTTCGTTGAAACACACATATGGTATGTCAACAATTTATGGCTCCAGCAAGAAATGCATTTATTGTTACATAACAAAGTAACCCTGTTCTTCGTTGAAAGTAGGTATTAAGCTGTTGACATAATTCATCTTACATCATCAATCATGAATACAAAACTAACCTGACAGGAAGTGTTGTGATTCTGGACCAAATTCACGTAGGGCCTCTGTGAGATCTCGGAGTCTGTCCTCAGACTGGATTTGCAACTCCTTAAACCTGCAAAAAAAAAATGTTCAAACAGCATGTTAAGCATCAAATTTCACACAGAATACAGGATCAAGGAGATTCCTTACAAATCAGTAGAACACTGGACAGATAGAAAGTGAGGACAGACTTATAAACAACATCAGTGCATTATACTGCACTGTCACCTCCAGTAATTCACATCAGCTGGTGGACTGACACGATGAAAAATACATACATTGTAAACCATAATTAGAATATTAATCACTACAACATATCCAGTCCACACATTGTCTAACTTGATTGTTTAAATCATACATACAGTGTATATATCCAAATTATACTAAGTATCACACACGATAAGGGTTATATCAACCCTCTTACTTTTATTTTTGGATAAATTTGTACTTTGTGCAAAAATCACAATAGAACTCAGTTGTTATTGTCAATTTGATTTTTAAAAGCTGTATAACTGGCATTATGGCATCATAAAGATCATGTTTGCTCCAATTTTCAGTACTTTAACATAAAATGGCTATTTTTCTACCTTTAAGTAACCAGCCTATCCCATTTCTGATTGACCGAGACCATCAAGATTTTCATGCCTTATTTCAACACGTTTTATACCCGAGTACAAAATTGCATATGCATCGAGTCATTCTTTGATAAGATATTGAACGTCAAACATGGCTAGTGACGTAAAGGCATGCTTTTCATCTACAGTTGAATACCATGCTGTAATTTGTTACTTGTATTCAAAAGCTAAAACAGGCAAGGATATACACGGCAAGTTAGCTGATGTTTATGGGTCTTCTGACCATTTTATGTCAGGTTAAATTCTGGGTAGGGGAATTCAAACGCGGTAGAACGTCTTTGGAAGATGAAGCCAGGTCTGGACGCCCACTGGATGCCACTGACAAAAACTGTGTTGCAAACTTATACTCTGATAGTTGAATTCAGATGAAAGAAATAACTCAGGCATTAGGCATTTCACATGGTAGTGTTTCAACAATCTTACATGATCGTTTAGGTATGCGTAAGCTAACAGCCCGTTGGATCCCCAAATCCTTTAGCAACAAGCAAATGGCAACCAAAGCATCAGTATGCGGTGCCTTGTTGAAGCGTATTAGGTAAAAGATGATACTCTTTTGCGTCTTGTAATTGTAGATGATACTTGGGTTCATTATTATGAGCCAGAGAATAAATCATCAGTAGGTAGGGCTGGGGTCCCCGAGGCCAGAAAAGTTCAAGACGCAACCATCTGCTGACAAGGTGATTGCCACAGTATTTTGGGACGCAAAAAGGCGTTATTATGTTGGAGTTTTTACCCCAAGAGAAGTATAACTGGAGTATAGTGTCCAAACTTGCTAGACCAGCTGAGAACCGCCATCCATGAAAAACGCCAAGGTAAACTCTCTTAAGGTGTTTTGCCGCTACAGGACAACGCGAGAGTCCACACTTGCAAAGTTGCAATGGATGCTGTTGAGTGAAACAGGTATGAATTAATAACACATCCTGCCTATTCATCTGACCTAGCTCCTAGCAACTTCTTCCTATTCCCAAACTTGAAAATGCATATCCATGAATGTCATTTCCGGTCGGAAGAAGTTGTAACAGCAGTTGAGGAGTAGGTCAATGGAAAGGACCCTGACTTTTTCAGTTCTGGGCAGATGACACTTGAACACTGTTGGTCTAAGTGCATCACATTAGAGGGCAATTACATCGAAAAAGAAAAGGTGGACCTCAACTGGAAATACATTAGGCTGGTTACTTATTGACTCACTCTCACACACCATAAATTTATATTTTCAGTAAAAATATGTACTAGAAAAATTTTGGCAGTCCAAAGCTGCATTCTATATTTTCTTTAAAGTTTTAACTTACTTTGATAAAAAAATTGAGAAATTTTGTTACTTATTATTCTGCATACATCAAATGACGGTAAATATGTGAATCTGTATTGCACATGACTTTTTATATAAAAAACAATTCAGTCTTTCTTAAAAGCTTTCAAATGAGAGTTTCATGAGGACCCAGATAGGCTGTTATAAAACACAGACAAGGAAGAGACAAGCTAAATATCCTGTAAGCTTCATACGACAGCTGTACCATATGGAAAGTTTACATTCCAAACTCAACAGGTGATGCACCTTACATAATTATTTGATTTCTATTTACTCTATTACTCCACATTTATATAGCACTTTATCTAATTAAGACAATTTTTTTTAATCAAAAGATAGACTTGATCTCTGACCTGGTATTGAATTCCTCCAGTTTGCGTACGTTGGTGTGGGACAGGATTACGTGGGCAGCCTGAAGCTGGTTGGCGTGGTCGTTAACTTGGTCAGCATCCTTTTGCAAAGGCTCCAAACTCCTCTGGAAGCTCTGACAAAAATAGCATGGTATACTTCATATTACTGTAATATATTCAGCTTAGTCAAAGGCTTCCAGAGAAAAATCACTGTACAGAAATGTACCTCAGTGCACTTCTCACTATATGACTTCAAAATGAGAGGGTATGCTAGGTAGGTCTATAGTTGTATCACAGAGAAAACTTCATAATATTTTGTTGTTATTTACAACCTCTATCAAGCATTCAAGCTGTATGTGTAAATCTGCTTGTCAAATGACAATTTTTAAAAAAATTTTCTTTGATATTATAAAGTCTCCAATTTTTCACATATCTGATACAACAATGTGACAATAACTAGAGGCCCATGGGCCTTAATGGTCACCTGAATAACACGGCCCATACAGGAAGTCTCATTTCCATATGAAGCCTCAATATGAAGTCTTTTGTGCACATGTTTATCATCTTTCAATACATACCTATATTTGAGGAAAACTAAATGCATGATTATGATGTTTACCTAATGTCTACCTAAATTGTGAAATTCTTGACTCCTGGGTCAGGAGTCCAGGCCCTAGTGTAGAGGCCAATATGGCCATATAGTTGAAAATGTATTAAATCTTAGAAAATCTTCTCTACTCTCATATTTATATGAGTTACTCTAGTGACTTTAAAAAAAAAGAGGGGTGTGTGTGTGTGTGTGTGTTTATCCCTCTCTATTTCTAATTTCTTTCGACTGATGATCATGTATGTAGCAGCACCAATTTTGGTGATAAATGGTATAGATTTGTGTCAGTTTTACGTTACATAGTTTATGTACCTTGACATTGCTGTGTAGTCCTGTTGCTCTATAAATAGCACATGATAAGTATACATTTCTAAAACCTTTTCTACATATACTAACTATATATTTTTCTTGTACATTTTCAGCACACTTTGGATTATGAACTTTCTTCAAAGTTTTCATTGATTGACAGATTTGAAATTAACAAATAAAAATTTAAAAGGTAATTTTGACATATATTTTTGAACAAGTCATTGCATTACAAATCCATTTTGTTGCTAAGATTTCATACAGATTTTATGAAGTGCGTATATCTTTCACATTTGTCTTTTGCTTTACCATTCACCAGGTCAATTTAATTGTTAACAAACACCGAGTTAATAATCTGATGACGGCACAGAAACAACCAACATAAATGCATGGTCATCTATGTACAGGTGACAGAGTTCTTCACAAAAACAATAAACAAATATAAACAACTACTGATATGCACACATGATGGTTTTGGTGGAAATAATGCATAATATTCTCTATATTTATTGCATGAGAATGAGGAAGATAAATGCCTTATGTACCACAAGTCATGAAGAAGATTGGTAACAAGTTACAGTGAGGAAGATATGATAAGAGAGGTCTGATGACGCACAGTATGTAACAATGAGATGGTATGTAACAAATTGTTACATACCGTAGGTACCATACCATACGTAACAAAGATTTTTTTTGGTTACACAGCGTCACCAGTCGTTACATACCATGCAGCAGATGGCAACAGTATGTGACAAAAAGGCAAAAAGACATACTGATAAACAGAAGACTGACAGAGAGAATTTACATGAACGTACACACATACACCTACTCACAGATTAAAAGGAATCTACAAGACTTTATATTTCTTTTTCCACCTATAATCATCCAAAAAAGGTGCAGTCCTGGCATGATATGTAACAATTTGTTACAAAGTGCAGCACGACTGGCGACACTATGTAAAAAAAAACCCCAAACTGTTACATACCGTCTCACTGTTACATACCGTCTCACTGTTACATACCGTCTCACTGTTACATACCATCTCATTGTTACATACCGTCTCACTGTTACATACTATGCTTCATCAGAGGTCACTTAAGGATATATTCATCAAAGAAAAATCATATTAGTTTTTCTTGATTTTTTTTGAGCGAATAAATCTTCATACTTCCTGAACAATCATAAAATAAATTGTTTTTTATACTGACACAAATTAAAACTACAAAAATGCAATTAAAACCACGAAAAATCATAGATCTGCAAAAATGTACGTAGCTGAGCTCATCCTAAAGGCAGCACTGTCAACATATCAAAACATACGAGCAACAAAATAACGCAATATAATAACCACTTCTCATGTTTTCTTTTTCCCTGAATGCTGATTACTTCAGCAGGGTCAGTACATCAACCAAACTCTAAACTGAGCATCAGAAATTTGCAATCCCATCCCTGCAAGTAAACAAATTCCTTTTGCACCTGATGAAGTATGTGAGTACACTTACGAGCAATGACTTGAACATACTGCGATTTCAAAATAAACCATGAAGTCTATGGAAAATGCATGAGGCTCCCAAAGGGGTGAATTTTGATGAAAAAATATGATGATTGAGGGGAATGTGAAGTTTTATTCTCCCTTACATGTGACTGTCTAAACCAATCAGGTAATGTTTTGATTAAAATCACCATATAGAGGTATAATAAAATTGTATCTTATATTGTTTAAATGTTTTTAGAAATCAAATCCTTATTTCTAATGGGGGACAGAATTGATTTTTGCTGTCTTGATAAGTCTATACTTTTTATTCTGTATAGTAAGACATTCATAAATCTAGCTTTTGGATCCACAGTTTTCTTTTCATGTACTATGCTCACAATCACAATTTCTGTAGGAGTTATCTACCTTTGTATGTTGTATTTCTCTTTGGAGATTCTCCCTAGCTATATCGCTCACTGGTAGCCAATCGGTCTTGACCTGTTCTGCTTGGCCTAAATGTACTTCCATCTTGTCCAAGCCACCTTGTAGAATGCTCATCAACTACAATTTAATTGTACACTAACACAGAACATTCTTTGGGTGGACAAGAATAAACAATTGCTTTTTTTTCATCCTTTCATTCACTTTTAAAGTGGAAAAAGCCCCCAATGAATTCATTAATCATAAGTGTGTTATTACAGAGAACACCATTTTTCATTCCCATAAGCAATTTAACCTGAAGCAATTATCTCAACACATTTTAGAAGGAAGTAATTTTGTTATTCCCTGAGATTTCTATAGCCTTGGTTTTATTGGATTGTGAACACCAAATTCATCTTGTTCAGACCTGTTTATTTTATGCATAATTTATTTATATCTGAGATCCAGTGTAGGAAGTTATTTTTGCTCCTAGCTATACCTCTGTAGCCTGTTCTATCCGGCCCTGCCACTCATGACATCCTTGGTTCAGCTCTGTCCACTTTCTGTTCAGGAGTCGGACTTGTCGACGGATTTTTATGATGAGATGCTGTGCTTCCTGAGTTATTTCCCCTTGGACCAATGCCTCTATAAATATAACTCTTCAATAAGTGCAAGAAAAAACAAAAACTAATTAGCTACACTTTCTCAAGAGATTTTAAAATATTTTATCAAACTGTATGCAACATAACTTGAAATGTAACATGATAAATATGTTTATGAAACACTTTGTCCTTAACTGTGGCCAAATCCAATTGAAGCAAATCTGACCATTGGCTTGGCCTTCGTCATACAGCCTTGACCTTAAACTGACTTTATTTTTCAGTACATCAAGTACATCTGCTAGTCTCTATCACGTACAGTTAAAAGTTATAACCAAGGTAAATGTTGCAGAGACAGAAAACAGCAAAAATACAGTATTAACATCAAATATGACTAAAACTTGGCATGTTGTGATGGATCTAATACCCCATGTGGAGATCATCTGATCAAAACATATTCAAAATACAGTATATTTGAATATTACATTCAATCTTTTACAATTCTTGCATTACACAGCTGTAGACAAAAACTATGATTTTAATTTCTATGACCATGACTATTTCTAAATTATCTTGATGGATGGTCAATACATACAAAAATGACCTTAGTTTAAAGTCAATTTTTGTGTAAATTATGTCCTAATCTCCCGCAGTTGAGTTAATGCCTCGGCAATGATTACATTTTTTTTTTTACCAGTGACCTTGACTTCGGACAGATGGTCTTGATTCAAGGTCATGATACACTATACGGCCATAAGCTACCTTCATGTAAAGTACGAGTTTAGAATATCTATTCATTACAAACTTTTATAAAAATAATGGACAGTAAGATAGACATGCTGATTCATATCCACCTCTCAATATTTGTATGCAGTTGGATAACAGTATGATAACAGAGAAATGCAATTTCTGTAATCCCATAAATAGCATGTTCTTTTACCTAAAAGGGTACTATTTGATTTCATATGCCAAATCATACCAATAAAAAAGAACATTTAATCAATATTACCCATTAAAACTGCTGTGAGTAATTAGAGCCAATAAAATAACACTTAACACATTCTATTTTTTTCAAATCCACTGTTTCCCCATTTTCAAAAAAACTACAATAAAACACCCAGCAAGACATAAACTGCCATACTACCTATTCAGAAATCTGCTGTTAATAACCTCATAACTCCTGTCATGTTATAACTATGTTTAAAATAAGTTTTTCTTGAAATCTATATGCCCCCATGTACCAGGATCCAGGCCAGTATTTTATGAAGTCGTAAATCTGAAGTCCTAAGTCATAAAATTGAAGGACTTATGGTATATCGTAGGACTATTTTACAAAACTTATCATAATTGTAAATCGTATCTTTAGTCGTATCAGAACTCTTCAGTGCATGAGGTTGTGAAAATGACCATAGATACCACACGATATATGCTTTGACGTGCAGAGATTTACTACGAAGGATCATAACAAATCACATTCTTCTCAATCACTACTACTGCTATCATACTATTGGGAGTAGAGAGGGGATTTTTTGTTTCTTTGAAAAAATGCAACACTGTTTCTTTCTCATTCATACTAATTGGTATAAATCTACCAAGTGCATAAAAAGTTTTATGTACATGCAGTCTCAGTGCGTGGGAAAAGGTGTTCTAATATGACATGCATATATTTAAAAAAAAATTGCTTCAAATAGTCAACATCATTGGAAAAAGTATGCTTTACCTGGGAATATATGAAAATACAATGGATCTTATGACACACACCTGTTATTTTTGTTTGATCCGTGCACTTAAGGAAATATAGATGAAGATGTACTGCCAGAGCAAACAATTCCTCTCAACTACCTCAACAATATTTAGGTAGTGTAACGAATCTCTCCTTTCGCAACCTCAATGCACATTTTTTATGAGATTTATGACATTGAACATTAGACATGCAATAGTAACAAAGATTTATGGAGTACTTACAACAAAACCTAGAACACAGGGTCACCCCTGGGCGGTCATAGACCAAATTTCATCTTAACTCTCAAATTCTAAATCAATGTAAAATGGGCGTACATTGTTAGTTATGCCTAGGATTTATGACCTTTTGTAAAACGGGCCCCAGTATATAACGTATTGTGTAGAGATGACAGTTTAAAGAGATGGTCTGTACCATTTTCATGGCTGTCCACACTGTCTTGACTGGATCTCCTCTCTAGACCTTCTTCTCTGAGGTAGAATCGACCAGCTTCCAAACTTTGCTCGATGATAGGGCGCTTTGTGTCCAGGCTTACCAGCAATCTCTGGAAAATTAAAACACAGGAAGAAAATTAAAACAGGATGCAATTTGTGTGGAACCGTTACACATTTCCTTCTAATCCAACACTTGGTTTCTTCTATGCTTAAGTGGATCATTTTCTTTTAATAATACATGCAATATCAACTAAAGTACTCTGCAATGAAAAGAAAGGTCTTTTCACAGAGAATACACAGCAAACATGGAAATTCTAATACTATCCATTCAAAAGTTATGGCCAAGGTTAAAGTTTTTGCTGACAAACAGACAGACGGAATAAAAATTATCTGCTCCCAAATCTCCACTTTCGGGGTCATAAAAAATCCCATCAAATATCTCATCTTCTAATACAGCATACTATTATTATACATACATACTATGTACATTACAATGACTACCAGTTACCTGATTGTCCAAGTTTTGCCTCTGAAGAGCCACATTATCCCCTCCTAGGGGCCTCTGGCTCATTAGCTCTTGCTGCTTCTCTAACACCCATCCAATCAGCTCTTGTAATGTGTTCACTAAGTGCAGCCATTGGTCAGCATTGCTTTCAAGACGCCCCCTGAAAGAGAGATGTCTTGCTTAAATAAAGACTGGCAAATTTATGAATATCAAAAAAGCTGATATATATATATATATATATATATATATATATATCTATATTTTAGAACTCATGAAATCAGAAATGCCTATCAATTTCATTGATTTCAATTACCATACCAAGTAATGCACTAGGACAACCTGTGTACTTTGAAGGAGTACTTAATAAATGCAAAATATTTTTTTTTCATTTAAGCCTATGAGCTTGTCAGTTAAGGACTTCGAAAATGATGAATAAGTCTCCCAGAAAATGTACCCTCCCATCCTTCATCTGATGACAAGCAGCAAGCACGGAAACATTTAGTAGCTCCGCATAAATAATCAATTAACTTCCAGACTGTACTTCAGTGATGGGACTTAGACCATCATTAGGGAACACTAAATCAGCTACTTGATGCCCTGTTCTAAAAAGAATGATTTTTTTATTGCCTACCATGTCACTTTTTTCTTCTTTCTCCTGCTGAAAGAATCACAGTCGTTAGTTTTATGACCAACAAGGGCAATAACTCTTAGAGGTTCTTCAAAAGGGGATGGAGTGTCTGACCTACTGAGGGATGGAGAGGTACCTGCATTCACCTCACACAGGGGAGGGGTGTCACACCTCTGTCCAACCAATGCAACAAACCTCATTTCCACTTTTATTACAAAATTTCCTGACAAAACATTGAAAATCCTGGTCTATATGCAGATAGCTTCCTGGTAGATTTCATGTAATCTGCTCAACATTGAACTATTCACAGTATCCATAAAAAAAGATTCTTATTGTCAATGAGTTCATTACAAATCAAAATTCTGGATTGTAGTTCTCCCTTCTAATACTGCAAATATTGTAATTCTTCCCTCTAATACTGGTAATATTGTAATTCTTCCCTCTAATACTGGTAATATTGTAATTCTTCCATTTTGTTACTAAATAGTATCATTGTGACTTGTTCCTACTGCTGACTCAACACTGTGACGTATTCCAAAAAAAAAAAGAAGTCTAAAAATCGCATTGTACACAATCACATTCCCACACGGACACAAATCTTCATCGATCAGTCTACAGGTAAATGTAATATTTTGTGCACTGGTGCTTCAATCATATGGCAGTTTTTGTGTTCACAGGTGTTTAACATTCTTAAAATCCTTAATGGAAATCATCATTCCCCTACACACATGACCAGTATCTAGCTCAATTTGGAGAGTTTTAGCCAGGTGAAAGTTTTGGCTCATTAATGCAGGTTACGAGATAAAACTCAAATTAGTCCAGATAAGAGACACAATTAGTTTCGTCATCACCCCTGTGTGACTGTAGAGGAATACATGGAAAGAAAAAGTCAACACCGAGAAAATGGCATTTAAAGCATTCCTACCCCTAGTTCCTGCTCCTGAATGACTGTGCAATGTTTACTTATCCTAAATATTTCATTTCTTTTGATTTCAGTTCAACTTGATGAAAACGTCAAAGGTAAAATTTTGACTGACATGTAGACCAAGTCCAGGTGTTTTATTATCGCAACAAAGTCACACCCTGCATAGATTAGTGTGGTCTATTTTCTAACAAATTTCCTAGTTTTTCCACATTAGGAATTCAGATTTGATCATAACAAGCAAATGCTTTGGACCTAGTTATTTATAAAATCTAAATGCATTATGCTTTTTATACTATAACTGTTCAGTGTAGGGGGAAGTAATTAGGGTGATGCATCATTCATATGTCACACTAATAATATGTGTAATCAACTTTTATCCTCACCTTTAAACCATTGCAAGTTCTCTAATACAAACCATCCAGCTTTCAGTATAAGTTTACTAGTATCATCCTACTGCCCCAAAACTTAAACAAACTTCATGGATTGTCCTTACGTAAGCTATGGAGGTATGGATCACTATTCCCCTTTATTTGAATTCCATGAACAAACCCCCTCCATTTTACAACCAGCCGCTCTTGATTATCAGATTTCCATTCATCCCCCCCCCCCCCCCCCCCATTTAAATGTGTCCTAACCTGATTTCCATGGACTTTGTCATGAGGCTGATCCACCTCTGGTTCATCTCTTCTAGGCGTCGGTGGAGAGCCTGAGCATCGCTCACCCCCATGGTTCTCGTCAGTCGAGTTCCACTACTGTTCAGAGATTCGTATGTTGTTTTGTTCGTATCAACTTCTGCTTGAAGATCCTGCAAATGGTACACAAGTTTATATAACAAATTTTAAAATTACAATACAATTAGCTAAGAAAAGCACCAAGATTGGTTGATGGTCTGGTATCCCTTGTAGCAAGAGACTGTGCACATATTTGTGAGGCAGGCTGGCAGGTTGCAAATTGCAGATAATTTTATTGTGTATTGGAATGTACATTTTTGTCAGAAATAAGGAAAAACTTCATGGGTATAGTATAGTAAGTATTGTAATATATCAAATATATTAAAATTTTGTGAAATAATGAAAATTTCAAATGTTAAATTACTGACAAATTTATGTGTGTATATACAGAATAGTCACATGTTTAGTCTATCTTCTTAAATGTACTCCCTCAATCAATACTGTAAATGTAAGTCAAATTTTCTGATTCATCATAATATTATATAACTTTGTACATGTTTACACCTCCCACATATTTGAGCATATCTGTAAATTTTTAGATTGTACCTATGGTGTATTTGTATGCCAGTATTAATGGTCTGAGAGAAATAAATGAACTTCTACTCGGGACGAACAGATAATTAAGCTTTGATTAAGCCGGGATTAAAATAGTTGAACTTCCAATTTAATTTCCCCATTTCTTTTTTTGTTAAACTTTTCAAAAATTATCAAAGTACTGATGTCATTACATCGTTAGAGTTTTAGCGTATCAAATTAAACATTTCAGTTCATTAGTAAAGTAAACCTAAAGAACTAGCATAACATCGTATATCCATTTTTGATCCTAATGATGGTAAACTCTCCTCTCTTTGATGAACATTTAATTAATCAGGTAGTGTCTACCTTACATGAAATGCATACAATATTAACTCCATTCACTACAAGAGACTTCATCAACCATCAAAAATCATGCTGACTTTCATACCTGAATCAAAAACGCCTATTTTTCATGCAGAGATCCTTTATCATTAACTTGTTGTAATCGATCAACAACATGTCCTTTTGTGGCTACTGTTTTTGCGAGATCGGGATCAGAATCAGAATCAATTCAAAGCAAGGTTTTTTATGAGAATGCTCAATTTATTGGGCTTGAATTACCCCTTTTGTAAATGTAGCGTGGAGTATTGAATGTAATGAGAGCACCCAGGGAATTCATTTTGGGAAATAATAGAAGCCCTGGCTTCCTGAAATTTTTCTCTGACATATGGTTCACTGCTGTTTCACCTCTTTATGTGAAAATCAGGGTATTATAATATTGCTATTAAAAGTAAACTAATTATTGTCAACAGAAAATGTTTACAGAACAAGCTGTGTAAAATTAGATGATTATGTTTAAAGTTAACTTTCATATCATATACGACTCTCTTTCTCTCTCCAAACTCAGCCTCAAGCACAAAACTGCAGACATTTCATCTTTCTTTGTAATTGACATGCATGTATACTGCAACATGACATGTTGTCTGATAGAGTTAACAAAACTTCAACCTCTCTAAGCAATAGTCTCCCTACATAGAATGCTGAGCCTGTCTTATCATCCATTATCTAGTGTAGTTTCATTTAAAAGCTAGCATCATCCATAACTGCCCTGAGACATGGGAGGGCTGGTGACGGCCAACATAAAACAGTGCTGTGGCCCTGCATGCTCAAACTTCAGATAAGATAATATATATATAAAAAAAATATATACATTGGCCAGTTCAACTTCAGGCTACACAATGTGGATTTATCTATATCTCTCAGGAACAAAATTCACTGACCTATTGAACCTTAGGGTCACCAAATATTCCATAGTTTTTAGCAAATATTTTCATCCTTCTAATATCAAGGTGTTTCCTATATAAAACGATCATTCCTGGCTATATATTATCAGAGCTTATGATGAGTTTGGTTGTTTCTCTAATCAGTTCTGTTAACTAAGCATAAATAATACATAAACATTGAAGATAGAGTATATTGCTCATTAACATCTAGCTAACTCCCATGAACACAATTTAGAGAGCACTATGTTGTATATATAGGACATTATCAGGTTAGATTCTACTGCTGTCCAAGCTAAACTTCATTAATATTCTGCACCACCAAACCAATTAATCAACAGTTCACTGTACTTCATTATCAAGTCTTGCAATTAATGACAGTAATTCTCTACAGTCCAATTTCATTCCAAAATGACTTAGTATAGAATCTTCACCAAATTAATACACAATCTCACTAGCATCAAATGCGGTTCATATGCTCATGAACGCCAAGAATATGTGCATGTGCTGGAATAGACACAAATTTTTAATTCAACCAAACTCTTGACTTGCCTGCATTCAAATAACTGACAAACTTTAAAAACCAAAAAAAAAATAAAAGAAAAATTAATTAACCAAAATGAATATTAGTTGTTATATCATAATATGAAACTACAAGATAACAATGATAAACAAAGAATTTGAGAAGCATGAGATATACACAAAATGACCTTTCAGCCTTATAATAAGACCGTCAGCTGCAGTAATGAAAACAAAGAACACAAGTGATTAGGTTTTCTTCCCCTTAGTATTTATGTGACATGTGACCTGCATATTCATTACTTGATTCTGCATAAAAAGGCAGTCTCGTATTATAATGTATAGGGGAGGAGAATATGATGAACACTCCCTATCTGATATTAGTTGAATTTCCAATCACAAATAATAATGCACCAGATACTATTATACATTTCTAACATACGGTACACATCATACCAGATTGCGTTCATCAGCCACAAAACTATGAATTGAAATTTTCTCTCATTTTCAGTTAACATTTTTGTATATATTTTCATTTCACATTTTTGTATATATTTTCATTTCACATTTTTGTATATATTTTCAATCTGACTTTTTTCAGAAAGAACGTGCCTCAGTCATAGTATTTTTATAAGATCATGATAAATTGTACGTTGGAGGGTCAATTATATTCAATATGACATAATCATTTAAGTAGAATATGCTATCAAATATTTTTCAAAGCACAAATGTGTGACAAAGTCTTGGAATAAAGAATTAAGAGAATTTAGTATTTTTTGCAAGATATACCATTAAGATAATCACATTCTTATGGAAATATTCACTTAAGGCAAGTACGTCTTGCTTGCAAGGTAATTCTCATAACATCAATAAACAGAAATATACTCGAGTTACTTATATTTCAAATGTTAGAACGATCTACAAGAAACAAGCCGCCCGTGTGGCGCAGTGGTTAGAGCGTCGGGCTCAAAGATCTGATGATCCTTGAGTCGGGTGTTCGAATCCCACTGTGGGACGTGGGTGCCGGTCTTTTGGATGAGACCGTATAAACCGAGGTCCCGTGTCGCAGTAGGTGTGGCACGATAAAGATCCCTCCCTGCTCAAAGGCCCTGAGTGCCGAGCATAGGCCTAAATTTGCAGCCCTGTCACCGGTAATGGTGACAGCCGCCGGATAGCTGAAAAATTGCTCAGGCAGCTATAAACAAACAAACAAACAAACAAACAAACAAGAAACGTATCACATGAAATACTAAAACATGTCCAAAACCTTTGGTGCCAATTGATTTCATTTCACAGTAACTAGTGAGGTTGTGCAAGACCTCAAATCTTGAACAACTTTAAATGTTAAATTTCTATCATTTGGGTTCAAGGGATTCACAGGCACACATGTACTTAAGTCAAGAACGAAGGTTTCAAACATGATCATAAGTTTAAGATGCTGAATTCATTGACTCCCTGCTAAATTTCTGAATCATATTATTATCTATAACTACATAACCTCAGAACAATGCAACATTTTTCTTTATCTATATCATTTGAATGAAGAGTCAAAAATCATATGCAGCCGCATTAAAAAAAAAAAGAGTTGAGAGCAAATCATGCCACAAGCTTGAGCTTTTCCCCCAATACCAGATAAAGCCTCCTGTAGTATTTTTCTATTTACACATTCTTAAATAACTTCAAACAGACAGTCAATGTCTTTGCTTTGCCCTCACTGCAAGGAAGACAGAGGATGCAAAGCAAACAAATATGTAATAGAACATCTGAAAAAATTCTTCTCAGGTAGCGATTGATTAACAGGATAGACCTCCATAGTGGGGGAAGATTAGTTGGAGGCAAGATTCTGAATTTCAGCAGCTGTTAAACTTCACCAAGCTGCTTTAAATGCTTAACTAATGACACATTGTTTAAACCGCAAATCTTCTATAATACTTATGTTTTACTAATTTGAAAGAAAACAGGACGTGAAATCTAAAAATAGAAAGCATCTAAAAAATGATGCACTTCACATTTATTAAGAAAATTTATTTCTTCTGTAGTTCTTGTATTTTTCATTTAAGACAGGCAACCTCTCTCTCTCTCTCTCTCTCTCCTATCAAAAGAAAGTCTCCATTTCCTCCTGTATAACTTCACTGTTTCATGTGACAATCTGAAATTTGGTAATCTTTAATCTTTCATAATTTTCCTGTTACATGAGAAACATGAACTCTCACATGAATGAAAGTTTTCAATATTTTTCTTCAGCTTAGCTGCACACCAATTAACAATTATACTCTGTATTCTGTGAAAACAGGAGAAACGGCGTTTATTACGGCTGTTACTGATTTCCTGATCACCAGAATTATATTTCTCCAATTTGATGGAAACATACATCTCTTCTTTAACTACTCCTGTATACTTTTATTTGCGTAGAATCTGATACAAAGAAAACAATGTCATCTTACAAGGGTACACCAGTCTCTAGTAAAGAAAAAAATAATCAAGCCACAGCAATTACAACCTTGGATTACAAGTTCAAAAAGGTGCAGTGACACTTCGTAATTTATCTTTACCCTGATGTGTTTTCAAACAAATAGGTTCTTCTCTCTCTCTCCAGCTTTTATGACAAGCTACACATTGTGCTTAGAATCTTTCTATGTCCCTTTCTTCTGATGAATATACCACAAGCCACACAGGAGTGGCTGATTCCCTGTGCTCCATTTACATCCCAGCTTTTCTATCCTTCTTTCACTATCATCTTTCAAACAACCTGGTAATCTGACCTCTGATTTCTTACTTTATGAAGCAAGAACAAATGTTTAGATGATGCACTTTGTAAATCACGGTCGGGGGTGTTTGGTTCATTAGTCATTACACCATCATCTCTAGAGCAATGGTGATGTTTGTTTTTTTACCTCTTGTTTGAGCTTTAGGCGCAAGAAGAGCATCAAATCTTGACCTATGCATGGTGCTTATGGGCCATATCAGTAATGGTTCTTTATGATCATGTCAATGCCTTATGTGACACCAGAACCTCCATTTTTTAAGGTCATATCTGATAAATTGGTGAACTTTACTTTTAATCAATGGGTTCAAGGCACAATCATTACATATTTTAAAATTGTCTACTCTCATAATTGCATAGTGAACTCCTAAACCACTAGGCTACTGTGACCATTAGATGATGATGTAGAAGAAGATAATGATGACAGCAAAACAGAGAAAATAAGAATTCAGACGAAGACACTAGGGAAATGGTTTTTCACAAGTCAATGAACTTCATTCTCGCTAAACTCGTCTTCAAATGCATGCAGCAGACATGTACAAAAACGTTTTGACCATGTTCAGAAATCTGCATTCAAGTGACCATTTGTCTCAGAAGAAGGGCTCAACTAGCCACTATTACATTTATCAATACAACCATCTCTCACTCCCTTAGGATTTTACGCAATCACATAAATTCAATCACATTTAAAGATATTTTCCTTGATAACATTAAAAAATGTCCTTGGTGTTTATCTATATGCAAAGACATTTCTTTCATTTAAGGTCAATATGTTTATACTTCATTGTCAAATTAATTAAGAAAAGTAATACAAGCTCAAATAGAATTATTTAAAATATATAGTAACCATTTATAACAAATTACATTTGATATTGACCACTCACAAAGGCAATTAAATTTATTTGCTGATTTAGTATTCGAAACATGATTACACACAGTGCCTGCATTTCTTACCTGTTCAAAGGCTTTAAGTATAGTCCTGATATTGGTACATATGACAATCATCTCTGGTGAAAACTGAATACACTTTGGTGTTGAATATCTTGATTTTGCCAGAATGAACCAAAATTACAGAAGACCCACAAACTAATTGCTTGTCATTGGATTCCATAAAGCTCCTTTGAACTTATTGTTTTAGGGGATGAAATCAATCAATACTTTTCCTTCTTCCACTATGCACAAACCACTGGTATACTCCAAGTCACCAAGCTCATATACATAACAGAATATCTGAATAATCAATTAAAGGTATAAAAATGTAATCTCATTCACTTTCCATTCATGAATTTTCCAATTTTCTGTCAGAAGACACCTACGATATTAAAATCCTCCATATGCCAGATAAGACATTAATTGCAGGTCCCCCTTTCACTAAATCAATTCCTGCACAGTTAATACACAAAAATTAGCAGAGAGGCACTACATCAAAGTCTAAGCTCTGCTTATTTCAGGTACAATTTGCATTCCTGCATTACAGCATTCTCTCATTCTTCCAACGTGACCATAAGTTTATAGCACTTCAACAATTGGCCTCATCTTATCTCCATAGGCATAAAAATAATTCTAATCAACATTATTCACCATTTACCTACGTGGATGACCAAAAAAAAAAAATCACCCTGAATTTAATTGGGCTAATAACAAAAGCTCAACCATCCAAAAACACTTAACCGTCAATTCCCAGCAATTCACACGACTCCAAATCCAATATAAATCGTAATTTTCTCCGAGAGAGAGAAGAATCTCAGATTACTCCTTAATGTATCTGTATAAAATTGACTAACATAGGTAAATACAAAATTCTCAGGTAATTTGACTCGCTTTCCTGATATGGACCAATAACCACTGCAGGCTGCTGGAGTTTCTTCTGCGAGTACAACCAATTCCCTGACCCCTAAGTCAATGAAGCGTATCTTGTCCTCGAGCATGTAATTGTGTTGTTTTGGTTTTTTTTTTTTCACCCAAAAATTTCCCTCAAAACACAAGTTTTACTTTCACTGTGGACTGCTTCAGCAAGCTCTCTGTAGTAACATCTTCCCTGAGAAAACATCACTAACCTCCTGTGATGAACAAGTTCACCGTCAAACATACCTTTCTTCGTATATGCATCAACTGAGGCATGTAGCTAGTAATTGCAGAATGACTCGTGCTACTCATGCATGAAATTCTCCATCATTCATAAATTGGATTTTTATTGACATATCTCGTATACACCATGTACTATAAATATAACAGTATACATTTGGTGCACTTTAATCTCTTTAAAATTTGTACATCTTGAAGTATATCAGAAATACTAAACCCCAAAATTAAATCTAAATCATTATTTTTGTGAATATTATTGGAAAGCAGTTTTGTAGTGCTTTACAACTGAGGAACAATTCTTATTCAGTCAGAATGTATTATGCCAACCTCCTCATATTTCAAAGAAGAAAATTTGATCCCTTAAGTTCTTAATCTCCATATTATCAAAATTTACATCTGAACAGTTTTTCATGAGAGAGAGAGAGAGAGGGGGGGGAGAGAGAGAAAGGAAGAAATTTAATTCTTCCAAAAAAAATATATGAAAAGGCCATTTCTGAGTAATGGCTACATATACAAAATATCTCAGAATCTGACAACACATAAAAATCATAACTCAAACATTTATGGAGGTGGACCCCTCCAATACTGTCTATATATAATGCCTATGTTACTGTCCAAGATTGATATCTTGCCAAGGGAGGCAAATCTGATCTACATACTGGTCTCCTCTGTAATTAACACAGAAAAGGGTGTAAATAATTACTAGCTCTTGACAGAACAACAAAACTACACCCTGAGGTCAGTCTTCACTGGGAACATTATGCCTACAGGTTATGAGAACTGAAAGGAACAACACTAGATTCTGCTAGTACATCATGTACATTACAATGTTAACATCCATGTAAGTTACAATGTTAACACACTGTGAACATACTGTGTATAATGCATATATGTATGTTGCACATTCTGAGGAAGTCTGCAGTTATTCAAATAATCCTTAGAAATTTAAAATCAATTATTATGGAATCATGGAGAATTAATTAATTGTCAGGGGTGTAACTACATGTATGCGAAAACACCATTGTGGACACAATGTATTCTGAAGGGAAAACATGAATAACATTATATTTAAATGTTTTTGATTGATGTTCTACTATATTTTTTATTTTAACATTTGAAAAAACAGTGGGAATATCTAGAAATAATTTTATTGTATCAGATTTGGGAATATCCTAATATTAGGTTATGCAATTTTTTCCTACAATGTTTGTGACCTTCATCTTCTGTTTAACAAACTAACACATTTCATTATTTATATTTTTCTATATTTTTAAAAAATACTTTCAGATACAATATATATATATATATATATATATATTTTTTTTTTAATGTGTTGCTGGTTGATCTACAGGCCACTGAACACTGCTTTGACATATTTGTTTATTTTTATTTGTTAGTAGTTCAAAAAGTACTTTGTAGACTAGTTATATATTCCTATGCAGATTCTACTATAAAACCTGATTTCATTAAATTGAAACAAAACATAAATTCATTTTTGCAAATAACAAGCAATGGATTTCAATGAAACTTACAGAAAACACATGCAGTAAATGTAAAGTGACACACGTCATACAAGATTTTTTCCTTGGAACCCCCCCCCCCCCCCAACCACCAATTTTTATCATCTGAATCACATTCTGCATGGGGAATAAATAATTCCCTACCTAATTGTAATACGGGTAATGATAAAATGAAGATCATGACTGAATGAATAAGGGATATAACACAGTGTTATGGTGATGATCCTCACCTATTCTAACTGTCACTTTGTTGAATTCCCTTGCCCCTTCTTAATTCCTAAAATTAACTTAATATGATCTAATTATTACTTATCCCTAATAACTGCTTGTCGATGAAAAGAAAGACTAACACCCTGTAACAAAGGCTATAGAATATGACAACCTAATCACTCAAGACCAAGTATGAGAAAATTGAGGGACAAGTTATAACCACTGTATTTTGGATTGTAATCAACATTTATTAATCAGAGCACAGATTAGAACACACACAAATTTAAACACTGAACTTTACAACTAAAGAAATGTTTTGGATTATTTGTCCAATAATAAGAGACACACCCCTCTCTGTCCATTTCCATTCCCTTTACATAATCCTCATTCCAGCCACTACTTTTTTTAAACTGGAAATGAAAGCCAGAAATTGGGATGACATAAATCAGCAGCAAGTCTAGACAAATGAACAGACGGATCCTTATAGATCTGTGGTCAGACAGAATTGCAAAGATTAATTTCATTACCTGACACAATGATCGGGGACTTGGAAGCATTAATTCAACCACTTTAAGTCAATTCAAACTGAGACCACATACAGAACAACAGTTTAACTTTGGTATCTTGAACACTGATGTCTCAAATACCATGGATATGTCAAAGTGATTTGGAAACCTCAACTACTTATTCTTTAAGTACTTTACCCTTGATACCTCGAATCCTCAGATATCTCATAGAGTTCAAGAAAACGAGTCTGATTGTAGTTTACAACAATGTCATTTCAAATTGAGACCACAGAACTAGTTTGAAACACTGTCAATTCAAACTGAAATCACAGAAACAGAACTGGAACTGGTATATACTATACCCTCTGTTCAGATTAGGATCATAGACAACTGAAATCAAAGAATTAACAAGCAATCTTAGAATATTGCATGGCTATGCATGACAATACATATCCCCTACTGGCAGTCAAATCTTTTGACAAAAATAGAATGCAAATTTCATGCAAAATTTTTCAAAAATTCAATCTAAAATTATAATTTGAAATATCTCCAGGTGTAAATATGTAAGGCAAATTAAAATGAAAAAAAAGTGAAATAAGGCTTCAATGAAGATGTACACTGTATTTGGTTTACTGTCCATATCAAACTCAGAAAAAAAATCAATGGACAGAAACTGTAACTTATCATGTCAAAGCAATGTACTCAATATGTGTGAAAAACTTAATGCATTCATTTTCTCCAAGCCCATTCAAGGGTCATAACTCAGCAAAAAGTCAATGGACTGGAACCTAAAATCTTTTACGTCTTCCATCCACGAAATTCACTTGTAGGGGACTAATAAACAGCAGATGTTGAAAATTAGTGCAGATAAGGAATAGAGATCAATCTCAAATTAAGAGAAGGGCAAACATGGACCCCCAGACATACCAGAGGGATCAGATGCCTAGGAGGAGTAAGCATCATATAATGACCTAATAAATGAATTAGCAGGTGGATCCAGGATTGGAAGTTGGGTGGGGCATACATAAAAGACAAGGAGTCTGGGGACTTTAGTGATTGACTCCAGCAAAACCCTCATGGATCATACTCAACGCCTTCTGAGAGCCTAGTGTGACAATGTACTATCTGCATTATATAGTACCAGCACTGGAAACTAGCTGCACCACCCCATCACGTACAATATTAATCAAAAGATTATTAGATATTGGTCAGACGTGCACAAGACTCAAATCTGGGGTTATCTGTCACCTTCTGCTATAATTTATCATGGACCAACTGAATGGGGACTTGATTGCAAAATTATTGATAATTCTCAGACTGAGCAATCTTGTGCCATGATTAGGCCACTTGAAAAATGAAAACGTTTTCATAATATCTGGTCTGTAGAGAAAAATGAAATCCATTGGAGGAGATATTGATCACGTCTATCCATAAAGTGAAATGAAACATCCGGAGAGTATCAGAAATGAAAAATTCATGCTATATAGACAGAAACTCGCATTTATGCACAAAAGTATTAATGTTAATTTTAAATATCACAGAAATCCCCCCTATATACAAAGAATGAATTCACTAAACAATTAATAGAGGTACAACCGAAATAAAATTTTAAAGATAGTTTACCTGAAAACACACTCGTTTTTGCAATCTCCTTGGACTACGTGCACCCAGATGAGATAAAGCTGGGCTCCTTAACTGATGCCGCGAAGAGATGGGATCCATACTGTACACTGTTCATACATCACAAATCAGTTCAAGCATCCCAAAGTCACAATCACATCTGGCCTTCAACAATGTCACTGCATCCTCTTCAACACGTTCCACAAAAAACACCGAGACGTAGTGAAGCACACAACTCATTATAATCTAACAGTATTTAGTTCTGTATATGACCAAAGATATCGTCCTTCAACACAGCTTATACGAAAAATTGATTTTCTCATCTGGAGAAACAGTAATTAGCACATTTTAAAAATGCTGTTTATATCTCCAAAGACTGTCAGTCTCTCAACATTACAGAAAATTAAATTATATAACAAAAAAACTTCACAGTTCACATGTGATCAAGCCACTGAATGTGACTCACTCCTGCCTCTGAAAGAGACATATAAATAATGCTTCCATTCCAATGCTTAATTCCTTATGATGAAACATTGCATATTCTTGATTGATCTAACAACTCTAAACCTAACGAAGAAAAAATTCCACATAATGCTTGATGCCATTTCACAAAAAAAACCAACACACTAATATTCTTTAATACAAGTGGTTAATTTACATCATTCCAAAGATCTTGCAAGCTTTCTCAATTCCCTCCGAGATTCACTGCTGAAACAGGTATAATCTCTGCAATTTA
Source organism: Ostrea denselamellosa (assembly GCA_024699665.1). Taxonomy (NCBI): domain Eukaryota; kingdom Metazoa; phylum Mollusca; class Bivalvia; order Ostreida; family Ostreidae; genus Ostrea; species Ostrea denselamellosa. The sequence continues at coordinate 2,158,697 of JAMZEH010000066.1, read as the reverse complement.
CTTTATGACCACTCTAACTACAAGACAACCTAATCAAGGGTTCTTGTGAGAAAATACACACTTTTGGGACCAAAAACCAATATGTCTGCACTTGTTCCGATGATTAAATCCTTTTGTCAAGTGATAATTTGCAGCATCAATAGTATAATTGGTAATGTCCAAAACAAGTGACACTACAAGATTGATTACTGAATGAGTGATTTTCATGCTCTATAAAAGCAGATTAAGTGATTCACATTCTTAACATCCCTTCTCCAACAATGTAAGAAAATGACATGCAATTACTAAAAAGGATTACACTCTTTCACCTGTGCAAAATCCTAATAATAAATAATACAGCATTCCATCAATAGGTCAAACACCAGTAAAGGAGACAGAGACTTGGCCATTCAATAGAATCTCTTCAATTATACCATCCAGTACCACTGCAGACGACTCCAAAATATCACATCTATAACTACAATGAAACATACAATCAATTCTCAATAACACCAGGAATTTCCAAATACTGGATTTTATCACTGATATTTTTCCCCAAATCCTGAAAGTATCACATTGTCCTAAACGAATATATTTCTTTTGTTATGAACAGCAGATAAAAAAAACAAATTCATAATGGAATGGCATCAAAGTGAACCAGCAAACGACTGGCCAGCTAAGTGGGTAAAATCTCTATCACCATTAAAATATACTGTTAAATGATGAGAAAATTCTGGGAATGTTACAGTCTTCCTGAGGGAAGCCATACAACACATAATCCTACATCACTGCAACAGTTGACTCCCAAGACACTGTCTAATTCCAGTCAACCAACATGGAGCTTACATTAGCCAAAGTCCTAAATGCAAGTGTTGCTTACCATAACCCAAGACTTTTTGCTCTGCTCCCAAATGCTGAATTCCATTTAATTTTTGTGATTAGAATATGGTGATAAAGACACATTGATTAGTTGGCAAATGCTCATTGACATGAGTTTTAGCAGGCATTTATTTAGAGATTAAGGCTGAATTTTCCAATAATGACACTTGTTGTCCAGCATGCATATGAAAGGCATAAATTATCAGATTAAATGGACTGGAAGATTGCAACTGATGAGTTCAAACAGTCATTGGACAATGTAACTCTGCCATTTCTAGTGGCATAAGCTACTTTTTTTCTGGTAAGCAAACTTCATCAAGAGAACTTAATTTGCAGAATGAGGTGAACTAAGAGTAATTTTTCCTATTACAAAGTTAATGTACCATCACTATGACCAGTAAATGATTATGATTATGTATTGTTTAACGTCCTGCTCAAGAATCTTTCACTCATATGGAGATGTCACCATTGCTGGTGAATGGCTGCAAAATTTAGGCCTATGCTCGGCGCTTATGGCCTTTGAGCAGTGTGGGATCTTTAACGTGCCACACCTGCTGTGACACGGGGCCTCGGTTTTTGCAGCCTCATCCGAAGGACCGCCTCATTTAGTCACCTCTTACGACAAACTAGGATGCTGAGGATCTATTCTAACAACCCGGGTCCCCACGGGGTACTATGACCAGTAAAAAAAATAATTATTTTTTCAAGATAAATGCATCAATGCAATAAATATTCACAATTATTTAATGTACATCTATTGTAATAAAAATTCAAAATTTTCTGAATATTGAAATACATGTAGTCCTGGATGAACCTTGGTCCAACTCAGATGGGACGAGTCCAACTCAGATGGGACGAGTCCAACTCAGATGGGATGAAATTTAATTGCTCTGTCCTGTGGTCTGAACACCTGACACAAGGGCAATAAACTTTCCAGTGTTTTAAAAATAGATTTCATGTGATTTCAGTACAAAACATCTAAGGTCCATACAGTCCTGGAGCCTGAAGTGCTCACCCTGAATCCAAAAAATTCACAAAAATTTGTACAAAACTCAATACTTGTTCAGGGTTCAAAATAAACTTTTTCAAGCATTAGTCCATATGGACAAGTGATTATTAATGTTCCCTAGTCTGCAGAGCATTTCACTAGTCCATCCACTATTATCATATAAAATGATCCCATAAATTCATTTTTATTCAGTGGTATTTAATCAAACCAAATTCACAACTGCAAACAATTCTGTTTCTGAGACTTACAGTAGAAAAAGACAACCATACTTTATATAGTTTTCTTGAGAAACATACAATAATTCCTGAGAGACTCCTAACCTCTTTTAACATGTTTTACGATATGACCATTGAGAAGAAGAGCGAAGGCCCATAAGATTTTGCAAACACGACTTTAAGTATGTAATCCGCCTATTCATGTAACATGGGAAATATAATGCGTTCAATGGAAGCAGTGCATGGTGACATCATATTAGCTGTGATTTTATTTGTCTTTCAAACAAAAAATTGTACAAAGGTATGAGAAAGCTTTCTGGAATTTAAAAACATTTGTGGTACTTTCCAAACTATTTATTTGTTTAATCTTATGGGGTTGTTTATGAAGTATACCACAGCGAAGACATTTTCCCCAGAAGTATTAAGGGTAATACTCACCATTTTTCATTTGATGAAGAGCAAATAACCTGACTCAAATGTGTAATCATTGCAACAAGCTTGTTATGTCACTTCAAAGCTCGTTATAAACATCTGTATGTTTGGAAGGTGAGCATGTCATCCGCACACAAATGTTTGGAAGGTGAGCAGGTCATCAGCACACAAATGTTTGGAAGGTGAGCATGTCATCAGCACACAAATGTTTGGAAGGTGAGCATGTCATCAGCACACAAATGTTTGGAAGGTGAGCATGTCATCAGCACACAAATGTTTGGAAGGTGAGCATGTCATCCGCACACAAATGTTTGGAAGGTGAGCATGTCATCCTCACACCAATGCTTAAAACCATGCAGGCATTCAAGCTCTAAGTTCACACATCTAAAAGACTTGAGAATTTGCTAAAATCTTAACAAATTTAAGATTGTTATTTGGATTTTTGCTCGTCTGCTCAGACTAGTGCCATAGAGAGTTTACTAGTCCAACACACTTTTGACTAGTCTTGGACATACAGACATAGGGCAATTTTAAACCCTGCTTGTTATATCTATCTGCTACATCTTCAAAGGTTGACAAGATGATTTTCAAAAATGTAATGTATTTTCAGTACATGAACCATATACATCAATACTGACCCAGGTTTCTTGAATTACAACATTTCAGTATATAAGGCCTCCATGCTGAGTGCTTATAATTAGATACCAGGTTAATGTTTTAGATCTTCATGATCACAGGCCTTTTAAAGAGAGATTCACAGTCATTACATAATTCAAATAGTCCCATTTTGATGTCTCAACCACTGACCCAGGGGTAATGGAATTCAATATTTCAGTAGGAAGTGCTCACCACAACTATGCACTGAAGTTTATCTGCTAAATTGGCAGGAGTTAGGAAGACAACTTTTAAGACAATAAAGTTGCATTCTAAGTTATCAATAATGAAGACATATAGCCCTGTGCTGGGGCCTGAATCCCTGCCCTGAGCCCTGTAACCCATTAATCTCAGAATGTCTTATCATACAAATACACAACCAGTTTGTTTGCTAGATGTTCAGATATAAGAAATCTGCATCTGAAACCTCGATGCATTTTTCCTATGATCCCTATAGGGCTTAAACCTCCCACCCAGGAGCCATGAATTTCACAATTCATCATTAATCAAGGTCTTTCATATCCAACGGAAGACCTACTGATTGTACTGTTTATTATTATTATTACCCCCCCCCCCCCCCCCCCTCAGTTTTCTCAGAGATGTTTTGATGGATTGTCTTGAAACTTTCCGGGATTATTCAGTGTACAAATATGCCCAGTTTTTTTCTCTCTTCATTTTCTCAAAAATCACTTCCGGTCGTCAGATAAGTCCGATTTGCGAATTCTGATGTCCACCCTTTTTCTCGGAAACGATAAACTTTCTGGGATAAAAGATCTCACTTTGCAGGCATGCAGAATCAGGTTAGGCATATCAGCTGTCACTCGGTCGTCACCAGAAGTGATAAAAGAAATTGAAGAAATCGAAAATTTTAAACGTATTATTTGAAATTGAGTCCTATACCATATTATTATTCTCTTTTGAAGAGTCAAAAAAAAGTTAACCCCACCGGTTATTTAAAAAAAACTTTTCAAATTCTCATTTTTCAATGCCTTATATCTCGCTTAATAATCAAGGTATGGACTTCTGTTTGAAATATGTTGTAGACAGTATAAATGTCTAAAATAAAATTCAAAATTCACTTCTGGTCTTGAGATATTGGGCGGACAAAATTAGACCCTATTTTTTTCATTTTCTCAGAAATGAATAAAGATAGATACTTCAAATTTGCAGGGACGATAGATTTCAAATTTTTGTTTTTGCAACAATCTTACTTGGAATAATTAAGTCTCTTTTGTAGTTTCAGAAAATGTATAACTTACCAGAAGTTAAAATAGCAACTTCCAGTTTTTCAAGAGAAACTTCAGAAAATCGGTTTTTCATTCTATTCATATAACCTGCTTATGCATGATTGATTGATTATATATTATTGTTTAACGTCCTGCTCAAGAATCTTTAACTCATATGGAGATGTCACCACTATTAAGGGTGCTGAGGATCTATACTAACAACCCGGATCCCCATGGGGTCCGCTTATGTATGAAGTTTTTGATATGAATTTCACATATATCATTGACATTTCTTATCTCTAAAGTATCTTCAAACACTTTTTCAAAATTTTACTTCCGTTCTTCAGATATGTCCATTTCCGTTTTAGAAAAAGAAATTTTGTCCCATCATTTTTCTTCTAAATGGTTGAAGAAAGAGTCTTGAAACTTGCAGGGATGATAGATAATGACTTTCTGCTTTATAATATGGTTCACTGTCATCATCTGTCACTTCCGGTCGACACCGAATTAATAGGTCTCTAACATAGTTTCAGAAAATGTGAGACTTACTGGAAGTTAAAAGAGCAACTTCCGGCTTTTCAAGAAAAACTTCAGAAGATTAGTTTTTCTTTGTTCTTATATATCTGGCTTTTCAATCAGGTGTTTGAGATGATTTTCACATATATTATTGACATCATCACACTCTCCAGAATACTTTAAAACTTTCATCAAAATTCACTTCCACTCATTAGATATGTCCACTTTCCTTTTTTCAAAAGAAAAATTTTATTCGTTCCTTTTTTCAGAAAGGGTTGAAAATTGAGTTTTGAAACTTTCAGGAATGATAGATGGTGACATTTAGATGTGACATACATCTTTCAATTTTGTTTCAATCACCTCAGTTGTCCACAGGAAGTAGGTTAAAAATCTGTAATTTTCTAATTTCTTCATTTTTAAATGTTGATAATGGAGTCTAACACAGCATTTCAAGTTATATCATTCCACCGGAAGTTAGTTCTTATAAACAAGTTGTTCAAATAATGAGCATTTTGTTTGAAACTTTCAGTTACAATTCCTGCACACTCATACTTTAACTTTAATTGGATTTAACGAGTTTCAAGAAACCGGAAGTGAATAGAAAAGAACCAGAAGTTGTTGAAAATTGATAACTCACCTTTCGTATGTGATTTATGTTCTATTTAGATCAATTTCGGTGCTTCTCCCACCCATTTATTCTCGTTCTACATCAGTTGTATTCTCACAGTTAAGATCATGTCTCATTGGACGGAAGACCTACTCGTTGCTCGCAATGAGATCGTGTCTAGTTATTACTATAATTATTGTCAAGTTTGCATAAATAGAGATGTATAATGTAATTTCAGTAGATGATCCATTGTATACCACCCTGGGGCCTGGATCCCTGACCTAGTGACCATAAATTCACATTGTTTGTACAGACTCCTTGAATGCTCATTATAACTGTGCATTGTGATTGTCTATTACAAGGCTGACACTACAGTTTTTGTGACAGGGTCTCAATCCCTTTAGATGGGAAAACTGGAATCCCCCCCTCCCCAGATTGGGTATTTTTTAATTAACATACAGTACCTAAAGTTTTTTTTTTCAATTAAAGAGGTTTTTCTTCTAATTTTAACGGTAAAGACTAAGATGACTAGCTCTCACTGTTACATTCATTCAGTAAGCCCCCCTCCCCTCTGCCACTCCATTAAAGTACATGAAATGTAGTCTAAAAACCTCTGTATTTTGACAATAGCTATAGGTGATCATCTGAGAAATGCATTTTATGTCTCAAAATAGGAAATTTCTAGCTTTACAACAGATGACAACAATATGTAGCAAATCAAGTGACATAAAAGTGATGAAAAAGAAACAAGAAATGTTTTAGAGACACTCTCACCCCACCCCGGTGCAAAACTGACAAGAATAGAACGGAAATGCCATTTAATTGATAGTAGAGCCAAAAGAATTCAGTATACTGAGCAGACAATAATATCAATATAGGGTCATCTACTCCTTAGGATGTACCAATGTCATCAAGCAAATGATTCTCAAAATATAGAGGCAATAAATTACTATGTTCAGTTTGACCCTTGACCTTTCACTATGTGAACCCCAAATCAATAAGGTTCATCTACTTCTTCTGATGTACCACTGTACAAAGTTTGATGTCTGTCAAAGAAAGGGTTCTCAGAATATTAAGTGAACACTATCTTCCTATGTCCAGAGCGGATTGTCCCTTGACCTTTGACCATGTGATCTAAAAATCAATGGGGATCATCTACTACTTAAGATACAGTGTACCAAGTTTGATGTCTTTCAAGCAAAGGGTTTGTAAGATATTGAGTGGACAAGACTTGGTGTACAGACGAATGCACAGAAAGGCTGACCGACAGGTGTAAAACAATATGTCCCCTCTTTTTCTAAGGGGGAATAAAAATAACCTACTTGGTAAAAGATCTTTAAAACACTTTTAGCCCATATACATGTATATCAAGGACCCTGTTTATTAAAAACTAGTTTACCCATATATAACACATAGAAATTATTCTTGCCCATAGTTTTTTGCAAGAATTTGTAATGGATCGGTTTGCCCATGTACACCAGCGAGTTCAGCTTTGTTAAACATAGACTGTTTGTTTGCCTAATGTATATCAGCATGACCTTGTATAAACTAGATATAACTTTAGTCATTAAAATAGATTAACTTACTCTTTAACCATGCATATATGTATGAAAGTTTATCAATTAAACACCATTTATCTGATCACCATGTAAATAAACAATCCTCAGTGGAATTATTTCAAAGTGAAAATGAAACCCAGGCACTGACAGAAAGTGGGTACATAAAATACACTTATCATTATAAATCAGATTTCATATTCATGAATAATTGTTTTTCACTTTTAGTGATTTTGTGTTGAGAATTGTTACCCCAAACCCAAATTACATATAATGACTTCACCTAATCACGCAAACTTAGGTTTTAATGGCATGTACATAACAAAACAGTTGAATACTTAATTAAAAATCTCAACAAAATGGAGATTGCTGGGGACTGATATAATATAGCTGCTTATGCTAAATTATACTCCATTGTAAACATAATGAAGATTTAATGACATTTTTAATATATTTCTTGTACCATTCACCTAAATATATATTAATGTAAATCTGCATCAATAAACACTTGTGTTGTATATTAATAATCACACTCTAAACATGTAAATACTCAACATAATATGCCTCCCCTAACTTTTTCTACATTTGCCCATGTCTACCAAACTTGTGTTTGTTATTTTCTTCTCTTTTTTTGTACAAAAATAATGACCAAACTGGTGTCTTGCATGTTTACATTTGAAACTGAACCAATGTGAACATCTTGATATGTCAAGTTGTGAACAAATCCAATTTAAACTGTAGCAGACCAATCAAAAACAAACTCCAAGTTCCAGCACTGAAACCTCTCCCCTCCCAAATATTTATCGAAAACTGCAGGGTGTCTTGCACAGTAATGTGATAATTGTCATGTTTCCCACCAATCCACTAAAGCAGAAACCGAGTTCACATCACTACACACCTCAAAATGAAGTTCAGTGTAGTTCAATTCATAGTGTAGAATATCAAACAATATGATTTTATCCAAATGAAATGTGTCTTGCAAAACTATACACTGCCATTTTCAAAAACTGTGATAGGTGGAAAATTGAACAGTCAGGATGAAAACAATGTCTTCCCGGGGGTGGGGGTGTCATAATTGTTTGATATGTCAAATATTCATAATAATTTTTCCGCTACTCACAAATCCAGCAACAATATCATCACATCTTAGATGAAATTTTAAAAAACCCATTTAAAGATGTCGGAGAATTAAGTTACCTTGCAGAGTTTGACTTCCAGGCGATAAATATCTTCCAGAAGTCCATGCTCCATTATCCTGGCTGTCCCAGCCAGTCATTCCCTGTCTGTCCTTCACACACTATAATACATTAACAGATCTCCATTGAACTTTTAAACTGTTATCTCCATCCTATGGCCAGTGCCCATATAAGCACATTAACTTCCCTGCGACATAATTATTGGATAAGTCCTAGATTTACTTAATTCCTGTTACACTGGATAATTCTCAAAGTGTGTCTTTGTCCTCCTGTTCCAGGTGTGTCAATCACAGGCCAAGTACAGATATAATTCCTACTTACATAAACCATTGAATCAATTAGCACTTTGGTCCTTCGATAATTATGGTAGGAGTCTAGCAAGTGGTTTTTACAGTCTATAATGTGATAACATTGTTTTCAGTTTCTTTCTATGTTTTTGTCCATATTCTACAGTCAAAATGTAAGTGTTAAAATATTTCAATGTTATTGCATCTAAAATTTTCTCAGTTAATGAATCTGATGAGTTGGCATTAGCCAACACCTCCTCTTTCAACAATTTCCTAAATATTATGCAGGTAAAGATCAAATACTTATCATTTTCACCACTCACTCTGCTGGACACCGAGCTTATATGGGACTTTAGAATGAAAATTATAGTTTATAATGTTGAAAATATGAACCTGAATTTAAAATACTTTTCAAATTAGAAGAAAATTAGTATATATATCTAAAGCTAAGCGTGCAAGGAATAATGTAAACAATTCAAAACTGGCATCAACAAAACAACCCACCTGGGCTGAAACCATACAATCTAGGAATACAATATTTCTGTTGCCGGATATTAAAACACGAAGCCCAGCAATAATTTAAAAAAAACCCAACAAAACCTGATAGAGTGAGATTGGGAATCCTTGTATCAGAAAATAAATAAGTCTAAAAAAAATGGTGATGTTTTTATATTACTAGATACATATGTCTTGTCGGTGCTTTTCACAAGATTTGTCCACTGGTGACGTAGTGTAACACTCCTAGAAATCATTTAACAGACGCAGCAGAAGACAAAAGTCACAACATAGCGATCAATTAATTCCTCAAATCTCTATAACATTTTTTGATAGTCTCTAAAGATTCAGCTCAAGTTTCCTATGTACTGAGTAAAATCTTCATGTGCAATATACATGCTGGATGTTATTATCTCGATATCACACAAGGACACATGAATGAATGTTGAGGACTAAAGATTCAATGTCCTATCATATTTCCACTGTAGGTTTCTTTTTCAAAAAGCAAATAATCATTATTTTCATAAGATATCCATTTCTCCATCTCATCCCACCCACACAAATAACACAGTCATGTTTCTTTCAAACTGAATCTTACATTTCCCCACAGAATTGCAAGTAGATGCATAAAACTACTGTTGGCTGAAGTGAGACACATATGGAAATAACCTCCTTTGAAGCAATGCTTTTACCTGTGAAAATCCAATATACTGAAAATATTTAAAAACTTCTGACTAAAATGACCATGTTTGCTATACAATTAATGTATCCATTGGATTTTGTGACACATATCCGCATCCGTCAATAACAGGTTATTTAACAGAAATGAAAAGAGGGTTCCTCAGACTCTCCCACTACAATCATCAATTGATCCAATAATTAACCGTCAATTTAGACACAACTCTTAACTAAAATACAACATATCATTTCTTCATGCTTCAAACACAGCCCTAAAATTGTTTATCTAAAAAAAAAAAAACCAAAATACCAAAAAACAAAAAAATACAATAAAGATATGAATAAAAAAAGTAACTCTAAAACCCATAAAACATCAAGTTGTCAGATACGGGACCAAAGACATTGTTTGGATGCTTTATGTCACTCTGCAATGCTGTGATAAACTTTGACGATAGCGCACATCCCCCACTGATGATACAACCATTACCTTAACAATTACAAATTCATGACAAAATGTTGAACAATAGCATTCTTGTTATAGATTTTTCTCTAATGTCATTTCATATCACAGAATTCAACCAGAACTCTGTAATTTGAAAATAAAGAAATTAAACTTGAAAGGACATCAGATTAACTCACTCATTAGACAGATCACAATGCAGCTTTCACTAGAATAGCTAGAGACACCAGACAGGTTGATAGAATTCAACAGTGAAGAACATTTATTCATACTTTCCAACTAAAAATATTTGGGATAATCTTTAAAAATCACTTCCACATAAACCTTTACAAATGATTCAATGAAATGTTTGAAAATGAAAAAAAAAACACACCAAAAAACCCCCGCAGAACATTCAGCCAACCAAGATTTGCCTGTGTCCTCATCTGACCCTTTAACCCAAACACCTCCTAGGTTTGACAAACTAATTAATCAACTGCTGAGACAATGTGAGTTATTTACAGGCAGGATATATGAAACCCTATTGGTTAGGGGCAAAGTTCCTTAATGCTGCAGTCATCTTTACAGAAACAGTTTTTTCCCTCTCTCCCTGAGGGTAAGACTATGGGAATAAAAATCAATGAGGGCTTGGGATAATTCTCATTACAATGCATTTTCACAAATTGCTGAAAAAAAAACTAAACATCCAATCACTTCCTAATTGCTAAAATTGCCTTTACAGATAATCGGAGGCATATTAATGATGCTAGTTCTGTACAAATGAGATACAATTTCAAACTGTGGAGGCAAGTAATATCATCTTTATTCCAGTCAGTACCACATGAACACTGCATGACATTATTTCACAGAAACTTTATATACAAGGACTTGTCATGGACAATTAACTCTGAAATTAATTCTATGCTATAGCTTCAAAGATTAAATCAACATTTTTCATTTCAGCACCAAAACCAACTTCTGATGTTATGCATCCTTGCAGGGTGAGAATTTGATTAGAATTACCAATGTGACCTTGACCTCTACCCTTAGAATAATACACCAATCTCCTAGAAACAGATTTGCTCTTTACGAATGGCAAATGACACTTCACTCTGTCTAAAGAGCAGCGTCCATTGTCAGCACACACACACACACACACACACACACACACACACACACACACACACACACACACACACACACACACACACACACACACACACACACACACACCACACACACTTTCTTTTGTATCTTGTGTGATCTAAGATAATTTGGAGAGAGAGTTGTTTCTACATGCTTACCTTAAACTGCACCAGGTACTCTGAGCATAGTTCCTCATTCTGCCGGACATCACCCCGTTCAGTCTCGTCTACTAGCCTGGTCAAGCTGGAGTCCATTTCCACCATCCACTTCACGAAACCATCCAGTGTGCTGTCCAGCTGAGCAATGGAGTTTTTGTTGTTTTGGAGGGATTTGATATTGAAGGCAAGCCTGTTGATGAAGACATGGTAAAGTAGGGCCATTTCTTTTTATTATTATTCATGAAGTTACTTATGAATGATTGCCTTCAGCCATTGATGCAAATGCTAAGAATTATTGGAACAAATTGACTATATTCTTGTAATGGACTACCACCAGAGTTCAAACATTATATCTTCAAAATATGTATTGGTGGTGAACAATAATTTTTTCCTATATTAACTAAAGACATTGCATTACTAACGATTGATGCAATTTGGTATAAATTTACACGTTTTGTGCACTTCTGTAACAGATGTCTAATATGTTAGAATGAAGCTGATTCTTTTCTATCAATAATAAATCAGTCTGAAAATCCAGTTTACAAACTGAAATCATATAGCAAATTAAGGTAACTATTATACAGAATATTGTATACATTAACAATAAGACAAATCATATCAATTGCTTGTGGTGTGAAATACAGATCTGGATACACTCTCTGACAAGACATGAAACAGTGGGACTTTAAAGCCCAAGATTTTAAACCCCACCCTAAATTTACCCTGTCGAAGTTGACAGAATTGCCACTTGTCAAATTTACCAGTATCTAAATTCTTGAATAGCAAAATGTATAAAAAAAAAAAAACCCAAAAAACCCCACCTCCCTCCCTCCAAAAAAATAATCATCAAAAACAAAAAAAATACATGCAAAAGGATATCTCAACCCAAATCCAAAGATCCTATATCACTGGGAGGGAATGGCCTTCTGTACATGGATTCAATTAATTGATTCAACCTTACATTTCCACTACCTATTAATACTGCCATAACAAGTTGGGGTGGGGGAGGCAACCTGTTGATGAGTCAATACATATGATAGTTCATTTATATGATGACTGGGCTAATATTAGATTTATATAAGGAAAGATCAGCAGTGATCACGACAACTTTTGCGGATTTAATAACTTGGACTGGGATCCACAAAAACAGAGAATTTCACTGAACATCAGCCATTATGGCCACTACACTAGAAGTCCCTATCATTAATCCATCGGTGTGGAGATTACCTGAATACCCTTTGTGTGGCTCCTTCGCCAAATGCTCCACATTTAGAAGTGAGAATCAGGGGTCTTTCAGATATGACCTCAAAAATAGAGGTCCTATGTCACAGCAGGTGTTGGCACGTTAAAGAACCCTCACGGCTATGGGCCTGAGAGCTTGGATAGGTCTAAATTTGTGGTACTTCTACAACTGGTGACATCTCAATATGAGTGAAAAATTCTTGATGGGACGTAAAACAACCAAGCCTGTGTGTGACAAGAGGAATCGGCAGTTCTATCAATGTTAAAAATTATCAATAATCAATGGATGACACAAATTTCTCAATTTTATTTCATTAAATCTCTCACTCAATATCAAATCTGCAAAACTAATTCAAATGACAAGAAAGGCTTTGTTTATCATTCCACTGTTTTACTGAGACCACTACTTCTTGTATATTGGGTGTTGTACATATGGATTACCAGCCTGCATGGCTATCTTCGCTGCGGCCATCTTCGCTGCAGGTCACCCTACCTGTCACAATAAGCTCCGCCCCTTACCTAAGGTTTTCCCCTGGTATAAAAATTTCATCCCTTGGAGTATATACCATACACACAAGTTAGTGTTCTTAACTAGGCACTGAACTTAAATTAATTCAGTGTTGGTTTTTTATACAATAACATATGCTCCGTGGAAGTGAGGAGTTGTCACTTTGTTACAGACACCATAAATTCATTAAGGAATGGGTGGATTTTTTTTTTACTTATGTAAACATAGTAAGGACTAAGCAGCAGGCTGAATGTATATAAGCCTCCTTCTCCTGTATAAAGAAATAATACAATGTCATATGGCTGACTTCCTTTTGAAAAATATAAAGATCAGCAAATTCCTTTTAATTTGAATTTAGCTGGGTAGCTCAGTAGGTTAATGCGTCTGCTGATCTGTATTTGTGTGTTCAAGTCTAGCAGGGATTTTAATTTTTTCAGATTTCTTTCTATAAAACTGCAGTTTTGAACTGAATAAGGTAAATTTGAAACTTTTCGATTTCAAAATTTTATTGAACATATCCTCCACTTTACTTAAAAAAAAAAAATTGGGGGGGGGGGGGGGGGGGGGGGAGGAGGAGGAGGAGAGTACCAGTTCAAAAGGAGAAAGTTAATTATACCTGATCCTTATTAATCCAGACAGTTTGGTTCCTAGTAAAATTGTTTGATACAAGAAACCTCCAAGCAACTGAATCACATTTTATATCTTTTTTATTAAGAAATCAATAGTGACATCTTCATATGAGTGACAGATTCTCAAGAGGGATGTTAAATAATAAACAACCAACCAATCTTTGTGCCAAATTTTATCAAGAGTTTAGACATCGCACAGAAAAACCAACATATTTACTTTTGTACAGACTTGAAAAAATAGTATTGTATCATTTGTGTGGATTTTGTCTGCTACAGGAACATAAGCAGTTTTCAGGGATGTGACAGCTGACCTAGTATGCTTATGGTCCATGGTTTGTTTTAGGAAGACTTTTACTGACTGAAGAGTGGATGCAATAATCAGTATCTAGTGGTCAAGGATGGTTATTAACAAGTTACACAGCTTTAGGTCTAATGGCTTTTACAACTGTGCTAATTTATGATCTGATAATGTCAAAATGTAAAGTATTATCTGAACTGTGCTAGTGATCATACTAACTTAAGTCACACCTGTGCCAGCCTTTGAACTGTAAATTCAACTGTACTCGACTCATTCATACTCTGAATGAACACACAAAAAGAAACGTTAAGATGTGTTATACCTAAAGCTGGATATGCCATGTGATGACTAGATATGTTGTGTTAATCTGTGATATCTAGATGTACTGGCCTGTGATGACTACATATTCTGATCTGTGTTGCAGAGTGTTGGCTAGATATACAAACCTGTGTAAAAGAGTTGACCATCGGTTCATGGCTTTCTCCAGCTTCAGCTTAATGTGACTAGTATCGTCTGTAGAATACTCATCTATAAGCTTGCTGGCTAGCTTCTTCATGCTGTCAATGATTCGTTGTCTCTCGTCCACCTCTGACTGTAGTTGCTGATATTGGAAATTTCATATATGAAGCTAGTTTAACATCTACAGCTTTTGTTCTGAATGTTTTACATTAAGCACCAATAAGCTTATAATAATTACTTTCTGCATTTGGATTTGCTAGCTGAGTCCTTTCTTTCACACTTTTTGTGTTTTATAAACATCCTTTCCTTTACCACTAATCATGTACATTTCCTATCTATGATCTCTATCTAATGATTTGTATGTAGTTTTCTGTTTTATTGTGTCATCCTGCCTCTGTTTTTCAGTTGACTTTCAGTTTAGATATCTGATCTTGGATAAACTTACTTTCTGTTTGGCTATCTGTTGGTCTATGTTAGTACCAGCAGCATTGACAGGGTTGGCGCTGAGGTCTTCCTCAATCTGTCCCAACCAACGCTCAAACTCGGCACTTATCTCGTCAAACTGTCGACACTCGAGCAGCATGTCGTCTAGCTGGGTTTTTCGTTGATTTACATGTGACAATGCCTCCTCCCAGTGTGCTTGTAATTTCTCAGCTAAAGTTAATCAAAGATTTCCTTAACAAAATGATTTAATCATCTCAGTGCATTTTTCTTCATTTTGAAGCTTAAATTCTAGAACTTGTGATTGCTTTTCAGAAAGTGGGGAAAGAGTTCCATGATTATGACAGCATAATGTTGATGGGCTTAAGCAAGATCTTATATCCTACAAAGTCTTTTCAATTTGCAATATTAAAAATTTAATAAGGTATGGACCCATTTTAACACAAATATACCAACTTAAAAGACTCACACCTCTTCTATGTTGTATTGCACTCTGCAAAGAGTAATGATTTAACATCAGCCCAGTTTTAGGCTCCCTTTACACATGCAGTGATCAGTGTGGATCTCTCTGTTTTATCTCACTCATGTTCTGATGATCTAATTCCTAGTCTAACCCCAAGGTTGATCTTTCAGGATCTTCCCATCTGTTTCACTATGATTCGACCCTGAAGGGTCTGCCTCACTCATTTTCTAACCATTACCTCAGTCTTTATGGATCATCTTGATGTCTGCCATACTCATTTTCTAAACCTTACCTCAGACTTTAAGGGTCATTTTCCTATCTGCCTCATTTTCTGACACTTAATACCTCAGACTTTAAGAATCATTTTCCTATCTGCCTCATTTTCTGACACTTAATACCTCGGTCTTTAAGGATCTTCCTGTCTGTCTCATTTTCTTACCCTCACCTCGGTCTTTAAGGATCTTTCTGTCTGCCTCATTTTCTTACCCTCACCTCGGTCTTTAAGGATCTTTCTGTCTGCCTCACTCATGTTCTGATTCTGTAGATCCTTGGCCGTGCTTAGAACTTGTTCCAGTTGTGGTCTCTTGGACTCCATGTCCTGCAGAACATTCTGTAAGAAAGGGACACATGTTCACTCTATGTATAGGATCAGACAACAGACAAGACACTGACAAGCATTTCTAATACGGTTAATGGAATATTTCCTAGCAATGAATACCTTGAAAGCCACAATACAGACTGGAAAAGAATTCATACATAACAAGGATTTTTGTGAGTGCTGTTAACATTTCCTATATCTATGGAGAAAATTTTAACTGTGATGGTTAAGTTTAACTTCAATGTGAAATACAAAGGATCTCATATACAGTGGATTTTTTCATGTAAAATCTGCCTCGCCCAGATTGTGATACTTCCAGATGGAGACCTTTGAAGAACATTCAAAGGTTAACTTCTATCAAATTTTGGTTCAAAATACACACAAAGATATCAAATTCCAGTCCAATGCTAATTAAAGTAGAAATTCTTCAGTAGAGAGGGAAATTAGCATTCTGGGATTATTTGCCATTTAAAACTTGCTAATTGATTTTCCTATAGAAAGAGAGAGAAAAATCTCCCTAAATTCCCAATTAAACTTGATTTATTGACAAAGTATAGACTGCAGATGAAAATCCAATACAGAAGAAAAGTGAACAATACAATCTCTCTCCTTCTCTCTTTCTCTCCTTCTCTCTCTCTATTTTTTACTCCTTAAATAAATTTCATTGTGAAATAACCATGCAAAACACAAACCAAATTAATTTGCCTGCAAAAGCATGAACAATCAATAAACAAACAAATATTTTTTTTGAAATTCTAATAATAAATAAATACAATCAGTATCAAATGCTTATATATATGTGATATATCTAAAATTTGTCAGCAAAATTAATTTCTCCAACTGCCCAGATTACCAGTTAATTAACAGATGAACCATTATCCTGATTTATTATAGACAATTGCGAATTCATGGATATTTACATACCTGTTTGTGAGAGTATGTTTTAGTTGAAAAATGTAACATTTTAGTTGGTTGAAAAAAAAGTTAGCATAACACAAGCCATGTTTATTTCAAAGATGCAAAGTATTCATGGAATCCAGAAAATATGGTCACAGTGAGTCTAAATCTGAAATGTCACACAATGTAACCCTGAACTATTAGGTCAAAGTTCAAAATAATAGTGCATCATCAACTGAATGAAACTTGTTGCAGTTATCAACGGTATGCAGAGTCAAGCGGTTAACATTCAAAGGCCTGGCAGTGCACACATGGAAATAAAAAAATGCTCAGTGTGCATTACATTTTTTTTTTTAAATTCATATCAAATTTCACAATATTTGTCAATGGTTCCAAAACACAGCAAGATAGGAAAATATTGATGAGGAATATGTAATGTCAACTACCAAGTTGAATTTTTAACCACGTGATCACGTGGACCTTACGCTATTGATACTCACTACAATGTGTCCTGTTAAAAACCACTGCATAACAAAATAAAGTACATGGAATTTTTGAGAAGAACAAAAAAAACAAAAAAACCCCCAACTTTTTCTTAAAAATTCCATTTGAAAACCAATTTCCAGTACTCGTTCCTGTAGTTTTGACAGTTATGGCAGAAAAAATGAGTGCGGATGTTTACAGCAGCCAACAGATGAAGTGCAAAACACCAGGAGAAATTAATACATACCCACACAATCCAATTAGAAACTGTTTTGCCTTCACAGTCATAAAATGAACTTAAATCACAGCTAAAATGTATCAGGTAAATTTTGCAGCCAATTTACATGAACAGCTCTAAAGTAGCAAAACAATATATGGAAAATGTTTCCATGGGATGGACTAATTTCTTATGTATCAGGGTATACTAACTGAGACGGGGCAAAACATTTCCTAATACACAGTACATCAAATCACCATTATCTGAGTTCAGCAAGCAGTTCTATACACAATTCATCTGACAGAGATTTATAGTTGTATTAAAATCATTAAATCAAAACAAAAACAATGTTATACAAAACTGAAAATTGTAAGGCAAGCTATTTTTTCCCAAGGAAATGGGGATATCACTTTCTGTCATCAAGCTAGTACCAAGTTTACTTTATCAGAGTTATAGCCCTTTTGTTATTTGTTATCACAAAATGTTGAGCATCACTGACAAAATAACCTAAAATATTCATAATTTTCAAATACTTTTCATCTTCTTGTCATCAAAACATTTATCATATGTACATAATTCTAATCAATAATGCAACCAAACTTTCAAAACCAAACCTGGGATTTGACTCAGCTTGTGACATTAGGAGGTATGTGTTAGGGGATATTAGTAAAGGACAGACCTTTAAAGTTGTGAGTTGCTCATAAATATCACTGATCAGTGCATGCACAGCATCAAAATCGAGCGTGCTCAGATCATGCTGCATCAATTCCAGACCGGCACTGCACTCACGATTTCTCTACCACATAAAGCATACAAAATGTGAGACTTTTTTCAGGGGACAATTATAAAATTCACAGAACAGTTGCAGCATTATTATGATACATCAAGAGGGATTCATTTTATAATGAGAGTAACTTGATGAGTACAATTCATATCCAAAACACCTGTGGGAATCATGCAATTAATAAAAAAATTTCTGAAAGATGAGACAATTAATTTAAGGGTATTGAATTCAACAGACAAAGCATTCAAGCTTGGTATTGATTCAAAAGTCAACAATGATGGTAGCATACAAATTACCTTCTGTTTCATAATGGTCTGTTCAATGTCTGTAATGTCCCCCACAGTGACCCTCTGTGATTTTAGCATTCTCTCCAGCAAAGTCAACCAATCACGCAGCTCCGCAACAGAGCGGTCAAAGTCCTGAACAAGGGAGCTCTGATGGACCTCGACACTCTCCGTTTTCTGTGTAGTTTCTCTGACAACAGTACGTTGCATCTGCGAAACTTTGACTGCAAGTATAGCATGTGTAAAAGTGCTACAGTGTATAAATTTATACTTTAGTTAATATAACCTAGTAGAAGTTTTTAAAAAAAAACTTTTTGAAACATTCAAAATGTAGCTATTATATTTTCATTGTGCACAAAATTTTCTTACCTAGAAATACATAAATAGATGTACAATCATATATAAATAGAATCCAACTGAAACTACACTCAGTATTGAAGATATATATATTGTCATATCATCCATATTCCATATTTGCAAATTACAGATATGAAGTGTATTCAAGGCTTGTTATACTGCTACACGAACAAACCTTGTGTCAACACTTCTTCCAAGAAGTTGTCAGCGACTGGTTTAATTCTATCCACAAGTCCCTGTAATTTCTCCCAATCAGAATTGACCTCGTTGATTTGCTGCTGAATACTGTCTGGCATGACTACTTCCTGTTCTGCACACTCCTCCATTAGGTCCCTATATTGGCTGTTAATGCTTTCTACACTCTCTGTGTGGGATTCTATGGCTGCTCTTGTAGACTGCAACAATAAAAACACTTAGTTTAAATATTGCTAATTTCATACCTTATTGTCTATACCCTGTGTTACATTATACTGTATAGCTGGTGTTTTCTGCAGGTGTAAATCTTGCTTATTTTCTGTCTCACAGATTCAAAGATAATTTTTGCCGAATGTATTTTTAATGTGGAGTTCCAAAATATAAAAAATTATAAGCAGTGTCGTGTTAATTACTTATATGTAAAACTTTATAATATCGTCAGAAAGAACTGACATAAAAATAAACCCAGTAATTAATTTACCTCCTGAGATGAAGAGTGCTACATGTACCTTTGACATATAAAAAACTGCTATGCAAAGCATTCTTTTGCAAAAAAATATATGTATTATGATTGAAGACACTGATTTGGATGGAAATTTGGCTATTAAAAGTTTGGTGGCAAGATACCAAAGCACTAAAAAATAAGTCAATATTATCATCCTCCAGAAAAAAAACACTTTACAGTAATTACACTGACAATTAAATTCTCTTACCAATATTCCCTGGAATTCAACCAAATAAAATGTTGATTAAATATACATTATCCAATAACTTTAAAAAGCTTATTTTGAAAGAATTAGAAGTTTTAAATGCAATTTGAAAAAAAATCATAATATGAGAAGAAAAATGCACAAACAGCCAGATTAAGTACTAGATGTTTCCCATTGGTAACAGGGAGATGATAACCATATACATGTAATGTTATACCTGAGGGTCTACTACAATGGAGTCATCCTGATCTATTGATGTGGCTGAGGAGGGGGCATGCTGGGCCTCGAGGAGGGTCCTTGTGGAGGTGAGCCACTGCTGGAGGCCTGACACCTCAGACTGAAACTGCTGGAGCTTGTGTAGTCTCTGTTCTGTCCGTGCGATGTGAACAGGAATGTCAACAGTCACCTGACCCAAGATAATCATTGAACATCATAAAATCTAAGTCTTGCAGGTGTTTTATGATAT
The DNA here is from genome assembly GCA_024699665.1 of Ostrea denselamellosa. Taxonomy (NCBI): domain Eukaryota; kingdom Metazoa; phylum Mollusca; class Bivalvia; order Ostreida; family Ostreidae; genus Ostrea; species Ostrea denselamellosa. The sequence continues at coordinate 2,138,194 of JAMZEH010000066.1, read as the reverse complement.
GCTCTTTTTTCATGTCATGCAAAATGATTGTTCTGCAAACACTTCCTGTGTAAAATCTAGATCACTACAGAACACAATTCTGTATTAACAACACTTATAATCCTAAATTTATATATACTAAACCTTCTTTAAAGGTACACATGCTCTAATTTTTATACAGATTTTAATAGATACCAATACTATAGTATTCTATGAATGAAAAGGCTAATGAATAAAATGAAACTAAAAACTCCAAGCAAATATGCATATAAAAAAGTACAGTTGTACAGATATAAATGAAATTCATTTCAAAAGACAGCCTGTTCTTTCACATACTTTCTTTCTGGAATAGCCAAGTGCTGACTACATGACTGTCTCATTAACATACATTTACCACATGCTTTTTCCAGCAGTTCCTGGATTTCTGTATATCTAGCTACCCTTTAGTGTTTTACACATGATCTAGCATAATGAATTTATTGTGATACATCCTTAATCCTATATTTAAGTTTAATGAACTCAATGTCAAACTTATGATATCATTGTTTGTTTTGTTTTTTTCAGACTACAGACCATATGTGATGGGGGCATGTGCAATGCATACATTATACAAATAAGGCCAAACGATTATGTCTGAGAGTTAAATTTGTCAGGAATGAGCTAAAACATATGCATTTCATCTGAGATGAAATCAAATAGTTTTATTATACATGTACTTCAATATGATATTTCTGTACAACGTGTTGTATCTGATTGGTCTAGACAGTCATGTGCAAGGGAGTATAAAACTTCATATCGCCTTCAATCATCGTACATCCCCATCATACATCACCTCTTCTGCAGCATCGTGCATTTTCCATAAATTCTACGTCAAGGTGAAGAGGGTTTATTGTGACGTCACAATAAGTTTGAATTATTACTTTTATAGTTTGTAAGACACTTATAAAAGAAATTTGTTTATACACAGGTTTCTGATACACAGTTAAATCACCTGATTTTGGTTGATACAAAAACCATGCAAGTAATCAGCATTCATGAAGAAAGGAAATACAAGAAATGATTATCATATTACTTTACTTGGTGCATTAATAAATTAGGCCTATGAGGTCTACTGACCTTTACAAATCTCTCATTGAGACTGTCTAAATCCTTATGGATATTTTCTTTGTCGCCTGGTGTAAGAGTAGTCTCCCTTAGTAACTCCTCCCCCTTAGTGTTGATTTCCTGCAACATTTTCTTTTTTCCTGCCACTTCATCCTCTTTGTCCTGACAAGCAAAATGGTTACTTTATTTAAATCAATTGTAGAAAGTACTATATATGACAAAAATATCATAAATCTTATCATAAAATGGTATTAGGATGTTATATCTACACAAAATGTGACATTTTTACACTTACAAATTTTTTTTTTGAACTTTGATGTGTTATACTCGGTGGTAAGATCTATAACGTTACTTTCATAATGCAGGGTTTGTCTTGTGAGGTTCTATAAGCACTAGCCTGGACAGATTGGTGCTTGTATGGCTCTATAGGCACTAGCCTGGACAGACTGGTGCTTGTGTGGCTCTATAGGCACTAGCCTGGACAGACCGGTGCTTGTGTGGCTCTATAGCCACTAGCCTGGACAGATTGGTGCTTGTATGGCTCTATAGGCACTTGCCTGGACAGACTAGTGCTTGTATGGCTCTATAGGCACTAGCCTGGACAGACCGGTGCTTGTGTGGCTCTATAGGCACTAGCCTGGACAGACCGGTGCTTGTGTGGCTCTATAAGCACTTGCCTGGACAGACTAGTGCTTGTATGGCTCTATAGGCACTAGGCTGGACAGAATGGTGCATGAACAGATTTTATTTTGAATGCTGTAAAGTTTCAACAGGAACACATTTGCGCAACAAGAATCTATTTATAATTTTTTGACAGTAATAAAATGCACACCTTGATTTTCTCTAGTACTTCATCTAAGCTCTTCTCCTCCAGAGTCACATAACAAGCCAGGACATTTTCAGTCTCATCAATCCACAAGAACAAATCATCCATTTCTGCTGAGAAATCAGATGTCCTCATGCTGTCATCTGCTGAGCTAAAGCACATCAAAAAGAAAACGATCAAGTTTTCAAAATTTGGAATACTTTCACACATCTCCAATCTTTGTTTTTCATGGCAACAACATGGGATGTTATAATAATCTTTTATTGTTTTAAATGGCTTTTTGTAAATTCTTTCTATTTTGTACGATACTATGCTCGTATGACGCATGATTTCAACATTGAAAGAAGCTCTTAATTATCTAATATGAATTTGTGAAATTTTTCTGGAATAATAAAAAATGTGTTTTGTTTGCAAATAAGAAATTTTAGAGTACAAATTTGTTGTGAATTGATGCATGATATAAATATCTAATAAACCATGCATAAAAAACTCATACAGTCATTCTAATTTTTTAAATACAAAAATATTTATAAAAATTGAAAACATTTTTGTTAATATCTTTTAAATCTATGGATAAAATCTTCAAGAAACATGTCATTTAGGAAGAAGATATATCATACAAATGTATTTTAAATAGAAATTGAACTGAAATTATCAAAATTCAGGAATGTTGCGACTTTTCAAATTTGAACCAAACCAAATCAGAATTATAGAAAACTAGTCAAAGAGAACCTTGTAATCGGAAAACTACATTCCCTTGATGTAAAATGGTTTAAAAATTAAATGAATTTATAAAGGAAACGAATTTCTTTATGAAAAGTGCATAAAATTAGCAAGAATATAATTATTTTAGTAATTTCTATCGACTGTGATTGGAATCAGTATTTTTTTTTTTCTGATTTGGTCAAATCTAAAAAATCACAACATTTCTGAATTTTGATCATTTCATTTCAATATCTTTTTAAAATATGATAACCCTTTTGTTAACTGATACATTTCTTGAAGATTTTAACTGTAGATTTAAAAAATATTAACAAATAACGTTTTCAATTTTCATGAATATTTTTATTCAAAATATTAGAATGACTGTCCGAGTCTTTTAGGCATGTTTTATAAGGTATTTATATCATGCATCAAATCAAAACGAAGTCTGGATTTTAAGATCTTTTATTTGCAAACAAAACACTTTTTTTTTAGCATTCTGGAGAAAATCACAAAAAATCTATATAAAATAATTGAGAGCTTGTATAACTCTTTTGATGGTGAACTCAAGCTTCATACGAGGTGCTTAAATGAGCCATTACATAAAATTTTAGTGTCATGAGCCATCTTAAATGTCAGTGGTAATACAGTGTTTGTTTTCACCATAGCAACCGACTGATAGAACGCTGACATATACAAGGGAAGCGCTGGAACTCATATTTACCTGTTGGTTTGGTCCAGAACAGCATGGCAGAGAGTGTCCCATCTTTTGTTGATGGAGTCTAATTTCCTTCTGAGAGTCATAGCATCAGCCTTATTAGACTGTCGAATAACTTCACTTCCTGAGGCATTCATGTTGTTTAAAACATTCTGATGACTTTTGATACCACAGCTCAGCTCCTTCAAGAAGAGGAAAAGCATCACACTGTGATCAAATTTTAAAAGAATTTTAGATATTAATCAACAATATGGATGTGCATGTGGTAGTTTCACATTGATCTATACTTTATCTCAATCTCAATTTTTTAAATTACAATTTAATTAAAAAATAAATGAAAATAAAAAAAATTATCATTGAAAGAAGAAACCAGAAAATATACATGTACTTTCAAAAAGTTTACATAGAAATTCCAGTTTAAATATAGCATTTCTTATCTTATCAAAATAAGACAGCCAGTCTCTCTTACAGCACAGCTTTCTGATGTTAAAATTATGAATGCTAAATAGACTGTATATATACACTATCAAACAGTAACACATTGAAAAAATTACCATAATTAGATATTACCTCATAGGCTGCTTTCCCCTTCTTCTCCAGATCAGCTTCAGCCACAAGTAGCCATGTTGTCACTTGTTTCATATCAACATGAAACCTCTCCCACTGTTTGGAGTCTGAAGTCCACGTCCTGCAAAATAGGAAATTCAGGGTAGCATTCACACAGTCGTCTACCTCCTAAATGATTTTCACCCCACAATGCCCTGACAAGAAACCCATAAACCCACAAACTGGACAAAAAAAGATACAAAGATACCCTGATAATGATCTTGACTTGTCTGACTGTGTAATATGCAATGCCAGGCAAGTTCATGGGAATTCAGCATCTTAATTCAATAAAGCTTACAGAAGATGAGTACAGTATACACTATGCCAGTACCTACACTTGCAACAACCAAGAGCCCCCTAAATCAATATCAGTTCTGCTGAATACTGAAGCTTTTTGCAGCTATTGGCACACAGTCATAGACGTTTCCCCCAATGTATGAAGTGTCCGTGTGAATGTGTAAGAAGGTCAATTGATGTCAAACATAGTGGAGACTTTTGGGATCTTTCATTAGATAAAACCTTAGAGCACAAACATTTTTTCTGATTTGAAAAAAGAATAGTTTGGCACAGGACACAAAGCTAATTGGTTTAAAAACCCACATGCACAGGAGATGCTGTTAATGTATTGATGGTGCAGACTTTCTTTTACTTCAAGAAGGAAGCTTTAGGAAATGCTGGCTATTCTGCTGCTGGATAATAGATTTTTCCATGGTATCCAATCACTTACAGAAGGTGGAAATTTACAGCATCCCGATCCTACCTGTCTGTAACGCTCACCTGTCCGTCTTGTCCCGAGTTGCCAAAAACAACACCTCCCATCTCTTGTTGATGGATTCCAGTTTCTCTCGCATGGCTTTGGCATCCAGCATGCTGGACTGTCCAATGATGTCATTTCCTGCAGTATTCATGTTGTTCAGTGTTGCCTGGTGTGTCTGCAGGCCATTGCTAATCCCCTATACACAGAAAATAAAGTGCACTTAGACTTCATTGGGAAATATTTTAGAAAACCTGTGGATTGTCATACATTGTTTTAAGTCCAATCCAAAACATTTCCTTTGTAATTAGATACAGATTTGACAACAGTCATACAACAAGTTTGTTATCCCATCAACTGCCATAATGGCTGAATAGCATCTCATCCACAGGACACAGGATTCTCACATTTGGCATAAAACTAGCAATTTACAGACTTAAACAATAAATTTCAAACCTAATGCAAGAGTTAATTGGGCAGCTTAAATATAGGCTATCTATTTCATGTATAATTTTTATCCAAGTTGAAATGGTGAAATAAATCTGTGTGGTTGCCAAGTGAATAAATACTATGATTTCAAACAAGATGAATTAAATTACAAAACAACATATGTTCTATTTATCTCACGTTACAATTTTTAAAAAAACCTTTTTCACATTATAATTACATGTGCAGCATGTGTAAAAAAAAATGTAACATTGTTTTCATGCTAAGATTTAAAGGTCACTTGTAATGAATTTCAAGACCATTTCTTTACCTTATGTGCCATATCACCATTCACCTCCAAATCAGATTCAGCAACAAGTAGCCACGTCGTGATTTCTTTCAGATCTGCATGAAACTTTTTCCACTGCTCGGAGGCCCGTGTCCATCTCCTGTGTAAACGAGGAAATTCAGATTAACTTAAATGATTGATGGATAACATTTTCCAGCATTTCTACATTTCCTAATTCAATCTCACAAAAATCCTAGAAAAATAAATAAAACTACGGCACCACAACAGTGACTGCTTTTGACAACCCCAAACTTATGAATTCTACAGCACATGTAGAATAAAGTTCACTATGTATTTCAAATGAGACATAGCACTTCTTAATTCAGTGATTATCTGCCTACTACATACACATACACTAATCATGAAACCAGTAAATCAATAGAAAAACCCTGGAATTATACTGAATCAGATGCTTATAGTTACAGGAAGCTATTTTGGATCGCATGATGTTATAAATATTTCCTAGGAATGTAAACAATAGCTATTTTGATATATTTCTTCACCAGGATATCACCATATGCCAACCATTCAGTTCGTGGTAAATTCTGCCTCATGAATTAGCTGATTAAAGATCTAGAATGTCACATGTATGTATCTGACAGAGAGCACATTGAAATCATCAGATAATACCTGAAAATTATATAAATTATTCCTGTATATTGACTTGGACCTATTTTAAGTTGCAATCATCATTTGTACTTCAACTAGAGTACATAGATATTGGGGTCAAGGGGTACAGGTATATACTTATAATATTACATAGCAGGTGCAGGCCGACTTACATCAAGGTATCAATAATCACAGGTTACCTGTTGGCAATATATAACACATCCTATCTATTAGATATACCTTTACAGATAAACTCTGACACCTGTGTCTATTCATATCCCTCCAATATCATCAAATTTTGTTTTCAATTTTTAGGATTTAACATTTGTAAATCTATGGGAAATCTTTGAAAAATTTTTTTTCCAAGCATCAGTATTCTTGTGCATTTTTATGAATTAAATACTACAGTAATGCAGGATCTAATTAAATTAGAAACTTCATTATGTACCATATACATGTATATAATATTCTATAGTATTTATAGGTCCCTAATTAAAGTGTTGGGCAAGTTTTAACCTATAGACAATTCCTTTCATCTATATCCAAAAAGTATTTTCCTTGCATTTATATCCATTAAGTATATTTCAGCCAGACATTTTGCTGCACTGAGATAAGTCCCTGTTATGTTTACTTACTTGATTAACTCTGGATCATAAAGCACAGTGATAGTCCGGTTATGAATAGTGGCCATAATTCACATACAAATATCACAATTTTTTTTTTCACTTGAAAATTAATTACTGCATAAAATAAAGAGAAATTACTTTCATCTTTATCATTATTTCATCAAAAATATTAATCCAGTCAAGCATCCTTAGCAGACTGTAAAAATTCTGAACACGAGTGTAGTCCTTTACCGTAAATGCCCTAATCTAAAGTCATGGCCCAAGAATTACAGTATGTATATGTAGCTAAATCTCACCATGTCATTTTACAAGGGCATTAACTCTTTTAGGCTTTTCTATACTCAAAGTCTGTCTAAAACATTAACAGAGATACACTTATAAATGACACAGTAAACTCAAACAATTAGCCATTAGTTTGTGACTCCGAAAATAATTATACTATTGTATTTTATCATTCAAATTCCAATGAACATATCCATTTCAAATTTTACATTTAATTTACATCATAATTCATGTTAATTTTTTTTTTTAAATAAAAATTTTTGCTCAAATCTCCTTAAAAATATCAAAGTGATTAACATCACTGAAATTTATAACTTTAACTTCTCCTTTATTTTTGGCACGCAGTCTTGTCAAATAAAGTATGTTTTCATCACTGTGAAAGAAGCACTTAGTCCAAAATTATCGGAAGTCCACACAAACTATGCAAATATTGACTCAAATCTAATTATCCACAGCTATGTACTACCTAGTTAAAAAGAGATATTTAATTCTTATACAAATTCCATGCTAAATTCTGTAAAAAAGGATCCCCAGAAAGGCATGCCACTGTCAAAGTTCAGACAAATATGCTTGACTTCTCTTTTCTTTTTCCCTTGAAAAAAAAAACCTCTTGACATTGTCCTTTTAAGAAAATTTAAAGAATTTTGAGACCACCATACACTGTCGCCAATAGAAGAACCCTTGATGTATTTGATCATTGAATGACACTTCTTATGAGATTGTATTAAAGCAAATTTAGCCTTTAATGGACTCAAAACACACACTTCAACTTTCAATAAATCTTTGAATGCCACACTCTTTGTAAAGTTTTGCAGTCATCTGCTTAGACATGTTGAATGCAGCATGACACTGTTAAAAGTTTACCTGGAGATGAAATACATTTTACAACAAGAGGCCCACAGGCCTTATAAGTCACCTGAGTTGAGAGTATCATTAGCCCCAAGGCCTATGAAATCATATTTTTTTTTCCATTTTGCACATCTAAGCTATATTCTACTATTCAACAGCAGTCTGAAACAAAATTTGTTATTAATACAAAAATCAATCCCAAAAGTATCCACACTGATAGAAGACATTACATAATATATATCATACTAACAATACATGACTCTTTGGACCCGTCCCCGGGTCAGAACCCTGGGTTTGCAAAAAAAACAAAACAATTTTGGTACATCCCCTTTTGCTTCTCCTAAATATGCATTTAGTTTGTGTACAGAATCAGCAAAAGTGACAACTTTGTATTTCATGATTAATTACTATAACTTGGTCCCACCTGGAACCAAAACTCCTATCCTTGTGGTTTTGGTACAGGGCTCCTATTTAGTTCTAATTTAGTATCAATAGCATTAAAGATGTTATTTGAATGTTTTACACATAAAACACTTTATGCCGAGTTTAGCCTCATTCTGGGGTCAGAACCTCTACCCTGGGGATAATGAATTTACAAGTTTGGCAGAGAGCCAGATGTGCTGTTGTACAGAAGATTTTTAAAAACTGGCAATTTTTAGCAGTTTCTGCCATGCCCCTAAGGCCTCTGGGATGCAGGAGTTCTGAAATTGACAATTTATGTCCCCCTTGTCCCAAAGATTCTTCATAATGAATTTGAGAAGAACTGAATGAGTAGTTATTAAAAAGAATTTAAAAATGTTCAATTATTAACGCATGATGAACAATGGACGATGACGGACATAGAATAATAGCAATAGGTCACCTGGGTGACTTACATGATTTTTGATTTTAACAAATTTAAAGTACCTGAAAGCAAAAAAACTTCTTTAAGAAGACTACGGTAAATCATAGCTAGGTCTAGTGTGGTTCAATCAAGTGTGTAATTCACCTGGAAGAATCCGCCCATCCTTTATCTTGTTAGTGAATGAAGTCCTCAGAAACAACACAGCTATCATTAGATCTGTCCAATCATCTTATCTAGGTCAGCACAACAACAGGAAGATTCCTCTCCCATGTCATATTGACTGGTGACCCGTAAGTGACAACCAATCAGGAACAGACCTCTCTGCATGATTATATCATGAAGTGAAGGATTAACCAAAATACCCCTTACCTTTGATGGCCCCTAAGGGAGCTAGTCCTCTCAAATCCCTTTTCATCAGGTCAACTAACAAATAAGTGGCTTTCAAACACTTTCAACCATTGATTGGGCTGTCTTGACATTGCAAAAAAGATTAATTGACTGTATTCTCTTCAATAAAACTGAAGAGTTTAATTTCTATTTCAAAAGACACCAAGTTCTTTCAAAACCCATGCAAATGTAGTCATCAAGTTGATGAAAACTACAACTCTTAGTCACTACTGCTTTTTATAATTAGCAGGATGATTACACAGCAAAATAGTTTAAATATCTGTGAAGATAATGAAGCCAGATACTGTGATCTGTGTCAATCAACAGATTGCTAACTTGATTTAACAGTTGTATATTGAATAAAGGACAAAGTTTACAATGAATTTCTATATGAATGCACTAAATCTCTGTACATTAAGAGGCTTGTAAGTTGAGTTAAAGTTTGAATGGGCTTCAAACTAAAGATCATTTCTTTAAAAATCCTGTATATGTAACAGATGTTCTAATTTCACATACAAAGACACTGTGAGCAAAGCAGGGCATATTCTCACAGTGTACACCGACACAAAGCAGGGCATATTCTCACAGTGTACACCAACATAAAACAGGGCATATTCTCACAGTGTACACCAACACAAAGCAGGGCATATTCTCACAGTGTACACCAACACAAAGCAGGGCATATTCTCACAGTGTACACCAACACAAAGCAGGGCATATTCTCACAGCGTACACCAACACAAAGCAGGGCATATTCTCACAGTGTACACCAACACAAAGCAGGGCATATTCTCACAGCGTACACCAACACAAAGCAGGGCATATTCTCACAGTGTACACCAACACAAAGCAGGGCATATTCTCACAATGTACACCAACACAAAGCAGGGCATATTCTCACAATGTACATAACGTAGATTACAACCTTGACCTATGATCTTAGGACTTAAAAATCAATAGGCATTGATCTTCATACATTTCCTGCCCTCCATCCCTGTAGTGATTAATTTCAAAGAGATTCATCTCTAAAATGGCACTCTTACAACAATATGTAGTGTTCTTTATATAAATATATATACATAAATACACACACACACACACACACACACAGATATATATATATATATATATATATATATATATATATATATATATATATATTAAATATACTCATTATCTACTGCAACTTTATTGCATGGGGATAAAAAGTTAATCAAGATTCAGCTTTTCGAGATCCTTCCTCCACAACACTTTATACTCCACAACACTGACTTCTACTCCACAACTTAGAAAATGATCATGAGGCTGTCCTGTGAAAAATCAGCAAAACAAAGCCTACCAACCCCCTGCCTCATCTCTCTGTCACACAAACTCAGAGTAAATTAAACCTGACTCTTTACCAGTTATAAAAAAATCTCTCCTCCTGCTGTGATATATTAAAGCAGACTATTTCCTGTCCTTTGAAAGCAGAAGCATGACAAAATCATTTTCAAATCTGTTTTACATCTCTCCATTCATTCTGATTTTACCGGGAATTGTCTTATTATAAGCGTGAAATGGATACATCTGACAACTGTCAAGTAATTTAGATCGCATTAAAATTCCAACCAACCCTTTTAGCCACATTCTTTTAGAACCTAAATTTAATTATCTTGAGCAAACCAAAATGCTCATCAATATTTTGTCTGCAACAGAAGGAATAGATACTAGCTTTACTGCATATTCTTTTTGATCCAGATTTTTCAAAATTACACCCTAGAAATTCTTAAAGGCATATAATACTTCCACATTTTCCTGTAATTTGGATAAATTAATATACAGTAGATTAATGATCTAATAAACCTGTCCTTACTTGTATGATGTGTTGAACTGGCTGTTGACCTGAGTCCAGTCTGCCCGAAGCTGTTCAAGCGTCAGACGAACACGCCCCGCCTCCTCTGCAGAAGATTTGGGTAGCACTTCCTGTCTCTGCTGCTCCAGTTCCTCAATACGAGGATGTATGTCTTCCAAGTGACCCTGAATTTCCTGTAAGGACACAGTTTCCAGATTCATTGTATCATCCCTACAACTTAAAATCCTCCTTAAATACTTGCACCTACAATTCTTTAAATTCTTGTAACTGATCAATATTGTGCATGATCTCAAACTAGCAAGCAATATTGAGTAGCCAGTAGAACCCGTCAGTAAAGTTGAGATTTCAAGTTTGATGCTTTCCAGCTAAGGCCAAATCATCTCAAAAGTATTTAACACCTTTCTGCACTTAGAATCTTTTAGGACTTTCTCTTCAAAGCTTTTCAAAAGCCTTTCCACACTTCGTATATGAATGAAATAAAAATGAATTTTTAGTAGAGATAAATTAAATAATTTCAAATAATTGTTTTTGTATAATATTTCTATGGGAATGAATATCTCTCTCTCAACAAATCCACAGAAAGTTAAACTACAGATAAGCATTTTCCTATCACACACCTGCAGCAGATCTCCTTGCTGGTCAACATCATCAAACAAGTTTCCTTGTAGTAAATGAGACAACAGCATTGTTTGGATGTGAGCTAAATCTTCCACCAGTTTCTGTAGGTCTTGTAGATACTCTACTGGGGACCTCCCAGGAACTCCTGCTGTCGTGGTTGTTGTGATAACAGTGGACTTGAACACCACTGGTCGATCTGGAGTGGTAATGTCACGACGACCTTTGACCTGTTGACTGATGTCTTCCCATCGTTGGTTCAGTCGTGTGACATCATCCTCCACTAGTTTTCCAGCTCCCTGTGCATTCAATTGCTTTGTTTCTTCATTCATTGAATCCAGTTTTGTTTGTCGTCTGCTCAGCTCTTCTTCAAAGGCCTATAATTTGAAATAATGAATTTTAAATCTGCTATAAAAAGGTTTACAGTAAATTATGCATTTCTGATATCTCACTTACAGAGTAAAACACAGTTACAGCAAACATGCTTTTAATAAATTCACGCTTACAGCAAAGTTATTTTTTTTTTTTTATTTTCTGTTGAATTAAAACATATTATGAACTCATCAGATATAATGAATTATATTTATAACAAATGTAAATTGTTCATCCCAAGCATTTCATTATAAGAGTGTTTTACTGCACGTACTTGTGTATGAATTAGTTCTATCTCAAAATAGTTCTCATGAAACTGATTCAGAAGTCTCTCTAGCATACAGAATGGTGTAAAGTACCAAACATCTTAATTTATTACATATGCAATAATTACAAGACAGTGTGTATAATTTTCTTTAAAAAATTATGGTCAATAATTTCTTTTTTAGTCATAAATTGGAAACAGGTTTGAACATTTTGAGGAACTATTATATAATTTGTAATTTGGGGGATGCCAAAGATTGAATCATCCTTGTTGAGACAATTTCTAGAATTATGCACAATTACACAGTTGCAATTTTAAACTCATTCATTGCATGTGGTTCTAAAGGATATTGTTTCTCAACACCTTTAATGCATGTAACAAACTAAAATTACAACATTAGGTTTCAATCACTGAAAAAAATGAAAATGTACTTTAAACTTTTTCCATCAAGAGCAGTAACTCTTTCAATGCAATTCTACAGGATTAATTGCAAACTTTTACAGCATACATTTCTAATCATCCAAACTCCATAGGTCAACACTGAAGCAATATAGAAAAGCAGAAGTAAAATGGAAACCATGGCAACCATTATAAACACAGCTGGAATGTCCATTTTGTTCCTACATCAGCTGACAATCATTTTACCAATCAATGTGGAGGTTCCATGCAGTGTAATAAATTTGAAAACCTTATATTTATCACACAAGTACTTTCCACTCCTTAGATTCTTCATATTTTCTTCCAACTTAACTGACGACTACTTTGAAAATATGCCTTGTTTTCCACAATAATTCTCCTGGCACAAAGAGAATCTCTATCATTTTCTTTAGAGTTTTCATGTATCAAATTTCCAAATGAATAAATATTTATAAATCCAGTTTAAAAAAATAAGATCTTAAAATCCTGTTGCTATGGAAAATGAAGAGAGCATATAAAACCCTGCCTGGGATTACAATGCAACAGATTAGATATTGTACACTGTTACTTTCTGCAAATCCTTGATTAATTCATCCCCGTGGAAAAATTCTGCTTTCAAGCAAGAATTCTGTTTCCTGACTGCACATCATTTCACTTGATGCAAATTATTAGATTATTTTGCATCACATGATCAGGAGCTTAAACACTGATAAGACACAAAATGACTTTCAGAACTTCACAGTTTAAAATCATGACTGTCTCATTTATCACTGTATCCCACATGCAAAAAATTTTTTTCTAAATCCAGTTGCAACACAGAATTCATAAAATGTTTACATGACTCAACGATATATATGTGCTTTGATTCAGAAGAATGATATGCATATCCATATATATTGTAAAGAAGTTCTAATTTCCTTCTATGAAATGCATCTCTTCCACACACAGAAAACACGGCCGTCATATCCGCACTCTCCAACTGTCATGACATCACATTTCCCCCTAAAAAAACTGATGGGTGGCAAAAATTAAGTTACTTCAAAATTCCTGCAAAACTTCAGTAAGGTGGAAAAAACTGCATGCATCTTCATCAGTTAATATGCTGTGAACACGCTTAATTAACACTGCTGATTATTTCTTTCATCAGACCCTCTTTATCGGGTCATTAACACCTTGCTAGATCCCACGACCTGTCTTCCAAGATTTTCGAAGAAATTCACCTGTAGCTGTAGTCCAGAAAAGGGGAGGGGCAGAATTAGGCAACTTAATCATCCCACACAGGAAACTCAGATGCAATTAAAGAACATTTCAAAATTCCTAAATCTCTATGACACAACATATGGCTACTATTGTTTAACATCATTCAGATTTGCTACAGGGTGGTACAAAGTAACTAACATATACATTATAATGCATTGTTTTGATTTTCAGTTCCTGATAATTGGATAGACCAATGTCTCTCTCACTGGATTTCCCCAGGCATTGTAAACTAACATCACAATACAAAATTTCAAAACATTTGTACATCACTGCACCATAAAAAACATTTTGCATTAGCATATTAAGGATCACAATGTGATGCCTTTTTTTCAGCCAGGTTAAGTGTTATATAGCTCAATGCAAAGAGCAGCCAACAGTGTCCACCTATCAATATCATTTGTCTATCCACAGATCAATGGAGGCCACATAAAACACCTGTAATGACTGACAGCCAGGCTGGTCAGTACTTAGTATCTGTGATGTCACTCTAGACAGTACTTAGTACCCATGATGTCACTCTTGTCAGTACTTAATACCTATGACATCACTCAAGACAGTACTTAGTACCCATGATGTCACTCTAGTCAGTACTTAGTACCCATCATGTCACTCTTGTCAGTACTTAATACCTATGACATCACTCAAGACAGTACTTAGTACCCATGTCACTCAAGACAGTACTTAGTACCTATGATGTCACTCTAGTCAGTACTTAGTATCTATGATGTCACTCTAGACAGTACTTAGTACCCATGTCACTCTAGTCAGTACTTAATACCTATGATGTCACTCTAGTCAATACTTAGAACCTATGATGTAAACTCTAGTCAATACTTAATATATGTGATGTCACTCTAGACAGTACTTAGTACCCATGATGTCACTCTCATCAGTATTTAATACCTATGATGTCACTCAAGACAGTACTTAGTACCCATGATATCACTATTCAGTTTAGTACCTATGATGTCACTCAAGACAGTACTTAGTACCTATGATGTCACACTAGACAGTACTATTACCCATGATGTCACTCTTGTCAGTACTTAATACCTATGATGTCACTCTAGTCAGTATCTAATACCTGTGATATTATCTCGTTAAGTATTGCATACCTGTGTCACCTCAGTCAGCAATGAATGCCTGTGTTGTCACTTCACTCAATACTGACTGCCTGTGTTGTCACCTCACTCAAAACTGACTGCCTGTGTTGTCACCTCAGTTAATACTGAATGCCTGTGTTGTCATCCCACTCAGCACTGAATATTTGTGTTGTCACCTACATCGGTACTAAACACCTGTGTTGTCACTCCAGTCAATACTGAATATCTATGTTGTCACCCCAGTCAATACTGAATACCTGTATTGTCACACCAGTCAATACTGAATACCTGTGTTGTCACCTCAGTCAATACTGAATACCTGTGTTGTCACCTCAGTCAATACTTAAAATCTGTGTTGTCACCCCGCTCAGCACTGAATATCTGTTGTCACCACAGTCAATATTGTATTCCTCAGTCAGTATTGCAAACCTGTGTTGTTATTCCAGTCAATACTGAATATCTGTGTTAATATCATCCAAATCTTATTGCCCCCCCTCCCACCCCCAGTTGGTACTGAATATCTGTGTTGGCACCCCAATTAATTATCTATGTTGTCACCAAAGTCAGTTCTGAATATCTGTGTTGTCTCCTGCAATGATGCTCTTAAAACATTCATGATCTAAAACACATACATGTTTTGGCTGATACAGTAATGCATTGTGTGATGACACAACTGAATCTGTTTGCAATACAATTGCAAAATGTCACAAAAACTCTTATTGGTCCATATGTATAAGTCCACCCAAATTCCCTTTTACGGGAGTAATCGCGAATTTGATAAATGCAATACACCAAACCACAGAAGTTCATGGCCTTATATTTTGATCAATGAAATGCACTAGAAAGTAAGCTCCGCCCACCACCACAAACCTGACAAATATCGGACATCCGTCATTGTTTTGTGTAGTAAACACAGTGTGTATCAACCTATCATGTGTTTATAATACAACATGCACAGATATTTTTGTACAAGGGATGATTAAACACTTTCCTATGGAATCTGTAAATCAGACATATTCATGATGGAGACAAATTCATACCATTTCCATCAACCAGACAAATTTGCAGAAGTGTGTGTCGTGGATTGCCGTATGTCACAGGCCTCACAATCAGATAATGTCCTCAAAATCACGAAGAAACCCCGCACTTAGGGATTAAAGTACTTATTGAATAAATGTATTAAAAAAATGCCACATTTCAACAGCCTACATTGACAACTGTTGATGACACCACAATGAACCAAACACACAAAGATCTTTTATCACATATTTATCCCTTTATCCAACAGTGGATACCAATTTCCCATCTCCACTCACCAAATGAACCCTGGATCTGCAACATTCAACTGGACACAAAACAATTCAATCACAAATACAAATGTAAGAAACACAAGCACATCTAACACAGGAAGTTCTACATCATCAATGTCACAGGAGACACACAAATTTTCTGAATGGCGACATATGCGGTGGAAAATTTATAATCAACATTCACACATATCAAAAAAAAAAAAAAAAAAAAATCACCAAAAAAAAAAAAAAAAGACTACGCATCATCTATGACACAGATTCGGATGACTAACATTTTTCATGAATAATTACACAATTTCAATATAAAATGTCTTAAACTGTAAATGTTTTTCTCAATTTAAGAATGAATTAAATACTGTGGCAGTCATTCATTTTTGCATTCATTTCACAATGAACTATTTCAGCCGCCCGCGTGGCGCAGTGGTTAGAGCGTCGGGCTCAAAGATCTGATGATCCTTGAGTCGGAGGTTCGAATCCCACTGTGGGACGTGGGTGCCGGTCTTTCGGATGAGACCGTATAAACCGAGGGCCCGTGTCGCAGTAGATGTGGCATGATAAAGATCCCTCCCTGCTCAAAGGCCCTGAGTGCCGAGCATAGGCCTAAATTTGCAGCCCTGTCACCGGTAATGGTGACAGCCGCCGGATAGCTGAAAAATTGCTCAGGCGGCTATAAACAAACAAAGAAACAAACAATGAACTATTTCTAGCAGCACAGTGTTATGAATGTAATTTGGGTGGAAGAAATCCCAAACTCTTTATTACATACTCAATTCTTGTAATCTAGCCTTGGCCTTGTATTATATACTCAAAACCTCGCATACTAATCCTTTATTACTTTCATACTCAAAACCCTTAACTAGCTACTTTACTAATTTAACTCACTATTACATACTCCAATCTTTGTAATCCTGTCATTTATTACACACTCCAATCACCACACTCTAACCCTTTATTTCACATACCAAACCTTCCACTCAAATATTTATTGCTTAGTCCAAATCTTGCAATCTGTTTCTTTATTACATTCACAAACCCTTTTAAACCCACCCACCTTTCATTACAAACTCCATTCCATACCACCTGATCTTCCCCTTAATTACATCTTACACTCCACACTTTACTTCATAGTCTATCCCACAACTTGCCATCGTTCTGAATTAACATGTTTTATAGTGTAACCATGATGAGTGAAAACATTTTACAATGTGATTTAAGACTGATCCACCTATTCATTTCACAAAGGAAATATAACACATTGTATTGTGAAATCACATTTGGCTTTGCTGTTTTTTTCCCCTTTCAAATCAAGCAATTATTATTACCATCAAATAAAGGTATGAGGAGACTTGTCTGTTATAGATATATACTAGTTATATACTACTCTGTACTAGCTATATACCACTTTGTACAAGTTACCTTTCAGACTTCTATAACTACAGCACCACAAACACACTAGGACAGTTCACTTGTTCAACAGATAATATAGGTTGCTTGAATAGTCATATAAAATTAACATACCATAACAATTTACTTGTGAAATAATTCATTTTTATGATGCTTTCGATAAGTTTGTATGCATTTGAGGAAGACTTGACAAAAACTTTGTGTATTGTGACACCATATATTTTGAAGCACTACATAGTTTTAGTGATACTTGCAATACGCCATCTGTGATTCAATTTTTTTTTTTTCAAAGCAGGAGAAAGTTACATAATTCATGAGATGTCCTTACAACAAATTTCAGGCATGGAAAACACAAGTTCTGAAGTGATGGCAACATTTTTCTATAGCACTTTGGGTAATCCCTCTCATTTTTCAGTTGATGAAGAGCAAATCACATGACTTACATGTGTATTCATTGAAATGAGGTCATTGTGTCACTTTGCAATGCAAGCTTTGCTCCCTACGACATAATGACTTCACTGTATCTTGCAAATAAGCCCCAATAAACATTCTACCTAACACTTCACAATCCACAATTTCCTTACACATTCCACTCCACATTTTGCATTGTACCCTTCTCCTACATATTCCATCAAATGCCTTATGGCCCAATCCTTCATTGCATACTTTATCCAACACCTCTTGATCTACCCTTTATTACACATTATACCCCAAATCTTGAAATCCTCCTTTCTATTTCATATTTCATTCCATATCTTGTGATTCACACTTTTATTAATTACTCTATCACACATCTTGCAATGGGCCCTTCTATTACAAATTTCACTTTACAGCTGGCACTCCAACCCTCACATTCCAATTTGCAATCCATCCCTCACATTGCAGCTTGCAATCCATCCCTCACATTCCAATTTGCAATCCATCCCTCACATTACAGCTTGCAATCCATCCCTCACATTACAGCTTGCAATCCCTCCCTCACATTACAGCTTGCAATCCCTCCCTCACATTACAGCTTGCAATCCATCCCTCACATTACAGCTTGCAATCCCTCCCTCACATTACAGCTTGCAATCCATCCCTCACATTACAGTTTGCAATCCCTCCCTCACATTACAGCTTGCAATCCATCCCTCACATTACAGCTTGCAATCCATCCCTCACATTACAGTTTGCAATCCCTCCCTCACATTACAGCTTGCAATCCCTCCCTCACATTACAGCTTGCAATCCATCCCTCACATTACAGCTTGCAATCCATCCCTCACATTACAGTTTGCAATCCCTCCCTCACATTACAGCTTGCAATCCATCCCTCACATTACAGCTTGCAATCCCTCCCTCACATTACAGCTTGCAATCCATCCCTCACATTACAGCTTGCAATCCCTCCCTCACATTACAGCTTGCAATCCATCCCTCACATTACAGCTTGCAATCCCTCCCTCACATTACAGCTTGCAATCCCTCCCTCACATTACAGCTTGCAATCCATCCCTCACATTACAGCTTGCAATCCCTCCCTCACCTTAAGGTCCTCCTTCCGGACAGACTGTACCCTCCTCTCTATGTTGTCTAACCAGACATTGAGGTCCCGAATCTCCTCCTGTATCTGCCTGTGCGTCATTCCCACTGACAAAATCATCAACTTCTTGTTTTCTGCATTTGTCTTTACTTGGTTCCACTTTGACTGTGGATGTAATTTTAAAAGGACTATTAAAATTCATTTCATTGTTTAAATACCCCTATTACCTATACATTTAATAATATAATCTCAAAAATCCATCTTAAAACTGTTAAAATGGCAAGAGTTTCTGGCACATAGAATCAAAAAAGTTCCTCATTAAACTAAAAGTGCAAAGGTAGCCATATATGCATTTCAATACTACAAGGGCCTGCAGCATATTCAAAACAATATTATGCTATACAACATAGTCTCACTTCTTCTAAACTGGAAGTTTTTTTTGTTTTTTGGGGGGTGGGTGGGTTATTTTAGGGGGGTTTTTTTGAAAGTTTTTTTCCCTCTATTTCAAATATATTAAACAAAAACAAGTTAATTAATTTTATAAATAAAAATCAACATTGAAAGTTGTCTCGTGAGGGTCCTGGTTAGAATAAGTTCTCAATACCCCTTGCTTGTCGTAAAAAGTGACTAAATGGGGCGGTCCTTCAAATGAGACTGCAAAAACTGAGACCCCATGTCACAACAGGTGTGGTACAATGAAAATCTGCTCAAAGGCCATAAGCACTGGGCATAGGCCTAAATTTTGCAGCCCTTCACTGACAATATCTCCATATGAGTGAAAAATCCTCAAGTGGTGCATTAAACAATATACAACAACCATTGACAGTTATCTCCCTTGCATTCTGATAACAAATGTTCCTGACCTTCATATCTTCCACCTGTCGGTAGATCCGGATGGCTTTGTCATGATCATCCAGGTCAATTTGGTGAGCCAGTAGTCTACCTTGGTCAGCAATAGTGGACACCTCCAACTGTAGATTATTCACTTCTTCTTCAAGCTGCTGCAAGTCACACATGTACATGTATTGTAACAAATCTATACTGATCAATCTATCATACGCTGCAAGTCACACATGTACATGTATTGTAACAAATCTATACTGATCAATCTATCATACGCTGCAAGTCACACATGTACATGTATTGTAACAAATCTATACTGATCAATCTATCATACGGTGCCAAAATGCATCAAAAGTTGTCAATAATATCTAAATGTTGTCATAAAAATTCAAAAGTACAGAAAAAATTTGATGTAATTTCAATCAGAAATTAGATAATCTGAACTTTACCCCAGTTTTTTCCTCTGGTCTGCCTGTCAAGTCATCAGCTGTTACTTGACCTTTATTGATAAGGCTGTTGTCAAGGACAATGACCTCCTTCATAACTCTATCATACTGTTCCTGGAATTCTCCATCATCTATTTCACCAGCAGCAGCAGAAGAAGATGACATCAGGGAACTGTGGGATACCTCCATTACTGTTGTCTTGGTGATTCCCATGGAAACATTTACTTCATTTACCTGTTGGTCCTGTTTCTGCTGCAAATAAAGAAACAAATCAGCTGTCAAAAACAGACCAATATGTACAATGTAAAGGTGTGTACATATTTATGTTCATATGCTTACATTTTCATCCAAGAAAAGAGCATCCCGTTATATTTCAATATAGACTAATGTCAAATTCTCCAAAACCAGTTCTTTCCTGAAGTCATAAGATTTTTCACACACAACTAATATTTCTACACAAGTAAAATGCTAGAAAAGCATTTCCTAGCCGTCTATACAAGCAGTCTGTATCAATATAGACTAATGTCAAATTCTCCAAAACCAGTTCTTTCCTGAAGTCATAGATTTTTCACACACCACTAATATTTCTACTTAAGTAAAATGCTAGAAAAGCATTTCCTAGCCGTCTATACAAGCAGTCTGTATCAATATAGACTAATGTCAAATTCTCCAAAACCAGTTCTTTCCTGAAGTCATAGATTTTTCACACACCACTAATATTTCTACTTAAGTAAAATGCTAGAAAAGCATTTCCTAGCCGTCTATACAAGCAGTCTGTATCATCTACTGTTAGTGAAAGCCTACACCCACACTGACCTCTTTGTCTGATTACACATGCACACTGACCTTTACCCTTTGTCTGATGTCTTCCCAGCGCTGGTTGAGATGAGTAAGCTCAGGCTCCACCATAGCACTGTAGTGATCACTCTTATTCATGAGATTGAGAGCCGAGTCCCTTACTTCCTCCACCTGACCCACAAGGTCATTGATTTCCGCTTGGAGTCTGTGGATTTTTTCTTTCTCATAGTCGGACATTTGCTGGTAAACAGGCAACTGCTCATGTGCCACTAATGTGCCCTCAGCTTTGGTGAGCCATTCTTTGACTTTCATCAGTGAAGTCTGGAAATCCACAAAGAGGAGTTCTAGGGTGTTGATATCATCCTGGTCAAATTCAAAAAGAAATGCACATCAGTAAATATCCAGCTATTTTTCACTACCATCCATTACATGCTACCTTACAGGTGACTTAAGAACTTGAATTCAAGAGGTTTAACAAACCAAGAAATTTAATGTCTAACAATTACGGTTCAGATTTTCAGTAACCAGAAGTGTATATCCACGACACCCTAGAGTTCTGAACCATATTCTTCTGTATTTTTAATTTCATTGATATGTACCATATAATGGGTATTTTCTGCAGTTGTACATTTTTTTGTGGACTTTTGTGAATAGGAAAATTCCACAAAAATTACAATTGCAAAATATATATACATGCATATAGGAACACATAGGTATAATGCAACTGCAGAAATTGAAAATGCAGATTATCATTTGCTACCATTTACAAATCAAATCACAAAAATTTCCAACTGCAGAAAATATCTATTAATATGATAATTTTCTAACTTATTTTCTCAAAATTTTACTGCCGACAAAATCTTGTGAAAAATACACCACCTAGTACAACTATCCAGTCACCAGTTAATTATCTACCCCCCAAATCAAAGCACAGGTACTGTATAGGGTTTAAAATTGACCAATTAAACAATTAATGTAGTAGTACAGGTGTTGTGTCACCTATGTAAATACCTAATTCACAGAACCTTGCTATCCCAAGGCATTAACAGTTATCTATGCAAGACAGAAATATTTGTAGGCATTCACATTTATCTAGGCAAGACAGAAATATTTATAGGCATTCACATTTATCTAGGCAAGACAGAAATATTTATAGGCATTCACATTTATCTAGGCAAGACAGAAATATTTATAGGCTTAATTGATGGTGTGTATACATTCTAATACCATTTCAAAATATCAAGAGTATAAAACAATGGAATATATTTTATGGGACTAAAATTTCATTCTTAAGATCAAGAACTTTGAGACATTGAAAAGTTTGAGAGATCATAAATTTTGCTTAGTTATACAGAGAAAAAAATTGGGATGATGAATTTACTTTGAGAGATTAAGAACTTTAAGAGATCAAGACTTTGAGAGATCAAGACTTTGAGAAATCAAGACTTTGAGAGATCAAGAACTAAATGAGAGATCAATGTTTGATCCATCAAGGGACACCTCCATAATTGTATGTGTACTTCAAAGTTAAAAAATATCCTGTAATTCATTGCTAGAATGCTGTTTACAAACATCCATGACAGTCTTTCAATTTGGCAAAAATGTCAACCTTGCTTAGCTGCATAATGTTTGTTTGTTGTTTTCCGTTAAACTCCACAATTTTTCAGTTACCTGGTGGCATCCAGTTTATTATTGGTGGAAAATAGAACCCAAATACAATGTACCCACGAAGACACCACCGACCTTCCAAAAGTATACTGGCAAACTTTCTCACATATATCGGCAAGAGTGAAAATTGAGCCAGCGCCGACTAGAGGTGAGAGGCCTTGTGATTTTGAGCATGATGCTCTAACCACTTGGCCACAAAGGCCTGCTGCATAATGCGTTTTAAACAGCTATAGCATAATCTAATGATACACATACAAAACACATTGCGAGTATTCAGCCAACAGATTTGTACCCTCTCTAAATAATATACATTTACTTAAAGACATAATGCAACGTTTCTCAATAGCATATAATTTTTCATGACATTTCACATACAATTCACTTGAATTCTATCTTTTTTCTACAAAAAATCTTGGGGTATATTACCTTGTCTGTTTTAGAGCTAGCACATTTTGAAAGTTCCTGATTTTTGCGAGTAAAAAAAAAAATTTGAAGTTGCAAAAGACAGAGAGAAAGCTCTTTGAAACAATAGGATTGAATCCAGGACCCTTGCATTACTAGTTAGGTAATCTAACCACCGAGTTACCAGGCAGATATACAAATAATGGTAATATTAGTACAATATGAATTTAAACCTATTTCGAAAATCATACAAAAACTATTCATATTGAGGAGATGAAAAAATAATTTTAAAGAAAATGTCAGAAACCCCATGTACATCACTAAGTCAGACTTCAGCAACACAAAAGAATTTCATCCATCACTCCTTTTTCATGACCAATCTCCTAACCCCAATTTCTTGCCCTGGAGGCTATGAAATATAAAACTTTTAGACAGCTATACACTTTTTCTAAATATGCATTTAGTTTACATTCAACCTAACCTCCTACCCCAGAACACTGAATCACTTATTTTGGTTGATGATTTTCTCTTCTCTCTAACATCTAGAAGAATTAAAATAAGATTTTATAACATTAATTACAAACATCTACAGTATTACTGTATTAGCTCAATTTGTTAATTTATTACTTTATTCACAAACATATATATATAAGAGTTTTAAATATTACAGACATTAGCATTATATGTCCATTTTGGTTCTCCTGCCATTGGGATCACGAAATTTATAATTTTGATAGAGGGCTTTTCACTCCACATAATTATGCATTAGGTTTTCCTTTTCGATGTGTGGAAAAAAAGATTTTTGATGATTAGTCAAAATTCAACAATTTTTGCCCTGCCTGTATGGCCCCTGGATTGCAAAGGTTATGAAATTTACAATATAGGTTCCTCTTACCCTGAAATAAGTTTCATACTGATGAACGGGGACCAATTGTAAAACAGTAGATTTCTTATTTTATGCAAAATCTTCACATTACAAAACATCAAATCATGTTGCTTCTTGCTAAATCATGTGATAATTACTTGCATATATTTAAGAATCTACTGTAGGTCACCTTAATGACTCAGACAGGTGAGCTAAAACTGTACAAGTAGCTCTGAATAATACAGACATACCGATAAACATTCTCGTTTGACTGTCAGGCGTTTGGCTAAGTTGTCCCACTCATTACAGAGCTGGTCTATGTGAGTGACAGCTTCAGGAAGTTCCTTGTCCTCAGAGAGGTCCTGTATCTGGTTCACTAGTTCACGCATCGTAGACAACATAGACACCCTCTTCTGCATTTCATCTTGTACAGACTAAAAAGTAAAAGTTAATTACAAACTGAAAAAAAAAACATAACTGCAACACAATACACAAAATAATGCTTCTGTGTCTTTAAATCCTTACCTTGACATAAGAAAGATCTGTATCCAGATTTCGAACTCCAGGTGTAGCTTCCTTTGTATCCAGGTCTTTGTTGACAGAGTCCAGGAATTCTTTTACTGTCGTTGTCTCCTTCTTTAACTTCTTGGCTAACTTCAGAGCTTTCTCCAGTGAGGACTTGCCTTTAGTTACCTAGACAGGTAAAAACATTTTAAGAAAGCTTCAAGTTTCAATCAACTTCATAAAGTTTGAATATATGGCTCTGGCCTGTGACCTACTTCAGGATTAATCAAGCACTCTGATTCTGTTTGACAATGATTTAAAAACAGCACTTAAACAAAACTCAAAATTCACACAGCTAAGCCTAACTGCCTCATAGATCATTGTACAGCTGCTTACAAATGTACATACAAATTAGCATATAGATAAGCTTACTTGTCTTCTACATTATTGTAATACTCTTTATCACATAGAGCTAACAAATAGCTAAGGTTTAGATAAATTATTTGACTGTTTCAGGTTCCCACACCAATCCTAAAATTTCCATTTAACATTAAATAGTTCATTCTTCAAACTTTTTTGTGAATTATTTCAGAATAAATATTTTCTACCATTCTGGGTTTTGTTTTTAGTCAAAATCATATGTGTGTTTGATAGAAAAGCAAGAGTATGATAAACATTTAAAAGACAATGAATCTTTGTTAAAATGGTGACATGCTTGCCAGCCACGTTGCAAGTGATGACTAGAACAAATGTTTCTACTGTTAAAGGACAAATTTAATGTTTTTGGCTCAGAATAGTTCAGCATAAAGAACAAATGAGTTGACTATAGGGACTGCATATTAACAATCTTTTGTTGGCCCAATGGATCATATATGAAAAACACTGGTGCTCATTTGTCGTTTCACAAAATAGTTCTCTCAATGTGTGAGGGAATACCTTTACTTATTGTCTCTGCACAGTATCTTACAAGGACAATTTTTCAAAACTGCCATTTCATATTTTTGTATAGAAATTCCATTTTTAGATCCACTGATCCCCCTCCTCTCCTCCCTCAAATAATAATAAACCCACAGCTAAACCTACTTGTCGCCTAAGTCACAACATAACTGGTTCCTTGCTCATTGTTCTGCTGTTATATCATCACACAGCTAAGCCTAACCTCAGCAAGATTTCTTAAAGCTCAATATTTGGACTGATGTCCACTTCCAACTTTTTGCCTTAGACATCCTATTACAATGAAACTTGCATTTCTTGCCTTTACATAGTGTAAATCCCACAGTAAATAAAGTTGGTTACTTCTTAACCCATTGCAAATAGCCATCATTTGATTAGTCTGAATCACCTTGACATTTGTGCATACGCAGTTGGCATATACACACATGTTGGGATGACCCAGACTAACCAATGGTGACCTAAGAAGTATCCAACTTTATTTACTGCAAGTCTCATTGTAATAGGGATTAATAGTATATATATGGTGAAAAGATGAAGTGGACAAGAAATTTTGTTTAACCCATTTTAATCACAACAAGCAGCCAAAGTTCAGGCAAGATTTCCTGAATCACTTTGTGTGACACTAGTCTGAGATTCAGAAGAAGCGTCAGTCCAAATATCCAGCCTCGACGAATCTTGCTGAGTTGAGACTATCAGTCCCCTAGATCATTGTACGGCTTTTCACAAGTTATCACATGGCTAAGCCTAGGCCCTCCAGATCAATGTATGGCTGTTTACAAAGTTATCACATGGCTAAGTGTATCCCCCCTTTCCAGTTCATGGGACAAATGTTTAAAAAGATTATCATATAGCTAAGCCCATCAGACCCCCTCAATCAATGTACAGCTGTTTACAAAGTTGCCACATGCCCCCCCCCCCCCCCCCCCCCTCGGTTCATGGGACAACTGTTTCTAGAGTTATAACACAGCTAAGCCTACCTGGCCCCCTAAATCATTGTACTGCTGTTTCAAGGCATCCATCTGTTGGTTTAACTTGTCAGGGAATTCCACCTGTTGTTTCTCTACAATCTGTCGCCCCGACTTGATGACATGTTCCACTTCGGGTTTCAACTCGCTCATCATACGATAAAATTTCTACAAATAATGACATACCTATAAAAGTATAACATTTCTTCTATATCATATTCACTGATAATCAAGAGACCAACAAATTTTCCATCTTTTTTACTGAAAAAATGTATACTTTGTAGTCATACATTAGAGTTTCCTAAATGTACACAGAAGCATCCTTCCTTGTAAAGGTAAATGTTTTGAAAAAAATAACATAGTATAAATGTAGGAGATTTACTTCTGGATCTAAAGAGAGTTATCTGTTTTGGTAATTTTATTATCATGCTAGACACTAAAATACTTAGGATCTTATCATTTGTTTGTCATGCACATCATTTTGTAGAAAATATATAATTTACAATATCATAAATATTCTCTGGAGGTCTTTGATAAACATGTCATAAAAGTCAGTAGGTACATTCTGCATGGTGTAATTAAGGCTACCTGAATAAGGAATGAAAAGGACACTTAATGAATATACATGCACTGTATCTGTTGCTATGTCACTAAATATTCAGATATTAAGTCATAAGATAAAGTGGAGAATATGCAATGCCAGAGTCTTCTGAGGGGAACCCCCCACCCCCTTTTTCAGTGTCACATAATTGTTGTATCAGTCATGTGACTTGACAACATCCCAGCAACAAGTAGACTAACCAAAGTGAGAAATGTCATTAAATAAAACTTTCATTCTATAAATAAAACATAATAAACTTAACATGAAAAGTGCAAGGGGATGATCCCAAAAAATTCAAAACATAATTAACATTTTCCCCAAAATATTATACATCGTATTATTAGGGCTTTTTTCACCAATAATGTCAATTATAAAGAGGACAGAGCAATAAATTGTAGCTTCTCCAGTTTGATTTGTAACATTCGTGTTTCCTCTGTTGGTTTCTTACAAAGTATCAGCAAAAAGTCTTCATCTTGATTGTTGAAAGCCATTATTTCTAATGGCCTGTAATTATTCATCAAGATTTCAAGGTTTTAACTTAACATTAGAATTATTGTACCATATAACCTGGAGAATGTAATCAGATTAATATTGAAAGTGATCTGAAAAATCACAAAAATTCAAAGCAAAGTTTGCCAAAAATATTGAATATTGTCATACATGTAGTTTTCAAACATAAGCCATATCAGAGAAAACAATAATTGAATGTTTTCAATAAGCATGTTTATTGCACTGTTTGATTGTGACGTCACACAGCATGAGCTGCTGTGAGATGTTTATTCTCTATAACACTGAGAATTTTATCATAGACCCCTAACTAAGCTGTAAGATTGTCTGATAATTCATTAATTAAATGTTAAATGAAAGATCTCTCAATCATATATTTATTATTGCATTTTATTTTCATGCATTTTGATATAGAGGCTTGTTTATTTTCTTAAATTCCTGTAAAAAAAAAAAAAAAAAAAAAAAAAAAAAGCAATAAATTAAAAAATGCTGGTAAAAGCTCAGTTTTACTAGTTATATAAGAATCCACTTCTTGCAGCTAAAATTTGCTAACAGTAAAAAAATAAATTTCAATCCCTGTTTCTGTCAGTCTATACTTGCAATGGTTTACAGAACCATCTAGCACCTGCACATGCATTATCTATAAATTGGTGACTTGTATGTTTCATATCATCTCTATACATCAAATGTCAAGAGATGCTAAAAAAAAAAAGAAAAAAAAAAATTCATTCTGCTGCATATAAAAACATGAAGTTATTCATTGTTATACATAGTGCATCCAACAGACTTCTGGAAATTTTTAATTAACAAGTCAAAAAATATCATCTGTCAAAGATAATGATAAAAATGCACTGTTTGAAATTTAAACCAAAACATCAACATAAATTTTTCATGCTCAAATTGGTTAAAGACCACAATGGAATTACTCACCACAGAGATGTCAAGCTTCTCTTGTAGAGTTCCCGGATCCTCTGATCCGATCTCCACCAAATGGATTTGCTCTCCAATGCTATCCAATTCTCTCTTCACTCGACTAAACTTTGGCTCAAAATCAGCTGGCCTCTGAAACTTTCGAAACTTGACGGACACTTCAGTGTAGTGTTTTTTCAGCAGTTCAATTTGTTCATGCAGTCTAGCACCAGCCTCCACATTGCCCTGTGATTCCAAATCAGCAGCGTACACCTCCAGTTCTGCCAGCATCTCTTCATTTTGTTTGAATTCCTCCTTCAGAGAGTCATGTTCTCCTGGTACATCACCTGCTACAACATCTGCATCAATCCTCTTCTGCAGGAGATCCGAAATATCTGACATCCAGTTAGTCATCTCCAGAATCTTCCTCTCCGTGTCCTGTGCTTGGCTGATGGACTGCTCCAGATTGTGGATCTTCTCTCTTGCCTAAAACAAATGTTCTGAACCTGATTATCTGGATTAATATCCAATTTGAATTCTACATACATAAATCTCAGCAAAATGAGAGCAAATGTTTCATGGAAGTGTAGCCAGTTATGTTAGCATTTCCAAATAAACCAAGTCCTGTAAATCACTTAAATTTTGTAAGATTTTAATTCCTCCTGTTTTCCTTGTGAAACTTCTCAGCAACACACATATATAATAAAGGACAATACTAGATATGCTCGCCTGCACTTAGATGTGCATGATGCATATCTATGTTTGCATGCTTGAAGTCACAAGCTGTGATGCTTTGAATTGCAATTCCAAAATGTGGCAATGACGACCTGCTTTTAGGTCACGACACACCTCTCCAAAATGAATCAAATGATCATGTTTGACCTTGGTCTCAAGATATGATCTGAACACGATTTGTATATGTATAGCTATAGAATTTCAAATTGACACCACAGTCACCTATGATTGGTTCATGACACATCTTCCTCCCAAGATGCATCAACTGACCCGTTTTTAATGGTCCTAGGCCTGAGACATACCTTTTCCTCAAGATACATCAAATGACCAAGTTTGATAGTCCTCTAGGTCTCACAATATGAAAATTGACACAGACATATAAAAGCTAACAGACAAACAGATAGACAGGAATATCTATACCATAATTGCATCTGAAGCAAATACCAATCAGGACTGAATCAGCCTGTGATCTGATACTCTGAATAAAAGCTGTAACCATATCTATCCTTTTGTTTTTGTTTACTTGACAATGTGGATGTTCCACTTATTGCTGTATATCTCTAATTGTTTACTTAACAATGAGAATATTCCACCTATCGCTGTATATCTCTAATTGTTTACCTGACAATCGAGGATGTTCCACCTATCGCTGTATATCTCTAACTGTTTACCTGACAATCGAGGATGTTCCACCTATCGCTATATATCTCTGTTTACCTGACAATCGAGGATGTTTCACCTATCGATGTATATCTAATTGTTTACCTGACAATCTAGGATGTTCTACCTATCGCTGTATATTTCTAACTGTTTACCTGACAATCGAGGATGTTCCACCTATCGCTGTATATTTCTAATTGGGATTTGATGTGGTCCACCATGATAGAGTTAGCCATGAGATCCTGTCCCAGGCCCTGTAGTTGAGTCTTTTTCTCCAGTGTGTGGTCCTGTAGGCAAATTTCAATGTCCTGAAGAAGATTGCAAAATGATGTAAGAAATAAATCACATGTAATACAATGAATATACTGTAGACGTATTTAATTTCATTGGGAAAAAATTTTGTTTTTGTAAGTGAACACGATCTCATGTGGAATTAATTTTCGTTGTTTGTGAACACTTAAAAATTACATATTATGCATATAAAGTATAAACAGTGTTGCTTATCTGCAATCCTAACTTGCTTGAATACTGTTATGATACACACGCCATTATTCGTCGAAGCGTGTCGTCATTCACACCTATTTACAAACAAATAATTACTCGGTGATCCGTGTAAGCTTAGGTCGTACTCAAGTCCTTTTGATGCTTAAAGCATTATCATTGTATTCCATGTGTCTATAAAATTTGTTAAAAAAACAAAAACAAAACGGACGTACTGGTAGAAACAAGGCTTATGTGCTCGCCCTGTTTGATGTTCATTGGGCACATCAGGACAAGGATGTCCTCAACCTGTTACAAAATAACTATATTCAAACAATATTTAACACACACAACCCCAACAACAATGAATGGAAGAACATTATCCATGTGACTGCATGGAAATCAATTGAAAAAAAAAACAAAACACATTCGTGGTATGGTATGTGGTTCAGGTTTCGGATCACTTGAAGAAGAGTGTGGATTCTGATACAGTGCTGGTGGATCTAAGAGTGTCTTACAAATGGCATTTTAATATGCGACACAGATGGGTTCCATCTATGTGGCATATTAGATGCACTGTCTGCATGAGCGGTTCCTGTTAGGGTTTTATACCTAAAGTGAACTGTACTGTTTAGATAGTAATCATTTTTAATTACACTGAACTTTTTTTTATTTCACCTGTGTATTTTCTGTACTAAGTTGATTAACTATATGTTAAGACACCACTTAAGTGAAGGTATATCTACTATTAAGGAATACAATGGTGACGGTTACGGTACTGATGAAATGTCATTTATAAATAGGTGACAAATAACAGTGACATAGATATTACTGACTTTAAAAATCAATATTTTTTATATTAAAATTTCGTGTTGCATTTATTTCGTTCTTTTTTCCTAGGCACGAAAATAACGAAATTTAATCCGACATGAAATTAAATATGTCTACAGTAATAGTTCCTCCATCTGAGTTCTGTTTCACAAATATTTCAAGCTACTTGTAATATGAAAATGCTAGGAAATAAATTATCTCACATCTAAATCTTCTGATATTTCCTCTGCATCACTGCTGGCAAGACGAGGGCGTTTGATTTTCCTCTCCAATAAATTCAGACGTTCTGTTTCTTCATCCAAAAAGGCTGCAAAGAAAAATACTGGGCATCTATCAAGTAAAAATACTGCACTTCACATTTTTGCACAAATTCAATTAAAATCAATTTTGTCCAGTTTAAAATTCAATCAAATCCATTTTTTGTTACTTTAATGTAATTATTTATTCAAATTCTCAGTTTTGAATAAATTATAAAGGATACTGCTGAAATAAATGTAAATAAAACTAGCAAACAAATATTTTTTGAGACGTTATTTTCAAGCATTTCTGTTTCCTTTCTGACAACTTTTTATCTCCATGGTAACTTACCACTGAACTCTTTCCACTGAGTTTCTGCATTAGAAAAGATCTGGGAGTAATGGCCCACCCTGTTGTAGACATCAGTCCACAGGGCATTCATCCTCATCAGAGCCCGGGCCAGGTCCTGTAAGCTTCCTGCTGGGGCTTTGTTTAGCATCTCATTAGCATCCTCATTGATTTTGTTATTTTCCATTTCTCTCCCTGAAACTTCCTGTTTTAGAGTCTGCAGAACAAATATATATATATATATATATAAAGAACATAAAAAACTATGGATAAATATCATATGCTTTGTAATTTCAGGTCAAAACAGCTATGGTGTACAGCTCATTTTCACTACAGTTTGATTATTACTATGTACACAGTTTCAAAACTATGAAATTAGAACTGTAGTGAATGCAACATATCATTAACATTCATGTACACTGGACATAAAAAAAATACAAACTTAAAACTGCATGTAAATAATGAAACCATGAAAAGAACCAAGAGCGAATTCTGTATATCGCATTTTAACTATAGTGGTCTTTGAAAAACACACAGACAGATGGACAGACCAACAGATGTCTTGTCCATGCTCTGTAGGCCACACCAAAATTTCCTCAAAATTAATGCTTTCCATTCTGCATTAATTGCTCTTCACTTTGCTGTAGAGACTTACCTTGAACTTTTTACTCTTGACTTGAAGGTCATTCAAACTTTCCACTGCATAATCTTTGTTTGAAAGGTCCTCCTTAATGGGTTCCAGCCATTCTGTCATTTCCTTTATCCTCTCATACATCTTCTGACTGCATTCCAGTGCATCCTTTAGCCGTGCATTCTGCTCCTCTGCCAGTGTCACTACTTCATTCCACTTTGTGTTGAGTGAGGTCACTTCCTGTGACATTTTCTGAGTAAATTTAGGCTCGGCATCTTCTGTCAGCTGTTCACACAAGCCCTTTATGTTGTTGACATTCTGTTGCAGTGTTGTAATATCTTCTTTCACTCCCTGTCAATTTGAAACTGATTGCCTCATTTTCTATTTATAGACTGACTGCACCTGGACAATTTCTTCAGTCACTGGTGCATATTTTATGCATCACAGTTAAATCTCTACACTGGAACACTGTTACTCAGTGACATGTTGTATTACACAGATCCTCATTATGATCAAGAAATTATTGTGGTTTACCTAAAGGTGATCTATTTAAACAATCTATTATAACTGTGACACACTAATTAACACTAGGTATTAACTATACGGTATAGAAACATGCCATGCTTCAATCAAATTTAGGCCTACTGCTAAAACTTGATATATAATACATGTGATTCAACACTCTAAATGGTCTATCATGCAATATCATATAAACAGCCTATTATGAA
This sequence comes from Ostrea denselamellosa, assembly GCA_024699665.1. Classification (NCBI taxonomy): domain Eukaryota; kingdom Metazoa; phylum Mollusca; class Bivalvia; order Ostreida; family Ostreidae; genus Ostrea; species Ostrea denselamellosa. Next base: position 2,104,898 of record JAMZEH010000066.1, on the reverse strand, counting down.
GTTGGATTCATAACACTGAATTTGTCTTAATGATAATGTATGATAAAACAGTTGAGTATTGTACTATACAGTGATACAGATGGATATTTTCATCCCATTTGTTGTATCAGTTACTGTACTGCCCTTACTCCAATTCTGTACAAGTAACTTCATTTGTTGTATCAGTTACTGTACTGCCCTTACTCCAATTCTGTACAAGTAACTTCATTTGTTGTATCAGTTACTGTACTGCCCTTACTCCAATTCTGTACAAGTAACTTCATTTGTTGTATCAGTTACTGTACTGCCCTGTACTCCAATTCTGTACAAGTAACTTCATTTGTTGTATCAGTTACTGTACTGCCCTTACTCCAATTCTGTACAAGTAACTTCATTTGTTGTATCAGTTACTGTACTGCCCTTACTCCAATTCTGTACAAGTAACTTCATTTGTTGTATCAGTTACTGTACTGCCCTGTACTCCAAGTCTATACAAGTAACTTCATTTGTTGTATCAGTTACTGTACTGCCCTGTACTCTAACGTACAAATAACTTCATTGTGCAACACTACATGGTTGTAACACATACAAACGTTACACGATTTACTAGATTTCTTTCTCCTGCTGTACTGTTTTTATCTTTTTTTTTTAGCTAGAATTAATACTATAGCTGCAGCATGCATTATGGTATGCACCACATTGTGAATGTTGTTCATTTGTTACACGTAACTTTACATGCCCCTTCAGAATACAAGATTTGTTCAAAAAGTTTGAAATTGTGCAGAACAACACTTTCAAAGTTAACAAAAACTATAGTTCACAGTACACACACATATCAAATACATATAAATTTCTATGATTTCACTGAATTCTCCTGATTTTATTGAATATTCACACACCTGAAGGTCTGAACGCATTTCTCAATCCTGCTTGTGAGTTAGTGATCAAAAGTGTGTGCAAAGAACCATGCTATATATGCCAGATGCAAGTAGAAATTTCCCCATCTCCATGTTAAAAGGATTCAAAAGTTGAACAGTTCTCATTTCTTCTTCAAACAAACAAGGCAAAGTTTACTCATTCATTATCAATAAAATAAAAAGGACAAATGGACTCATGAATCTTTGGTCAGGTGCTTTAATTACAAGCTATAAGCTATTTGGTCATAAGTGATCAACTAGCTATGTCTGATGCCTATGTAAGAATAATAAATTTCAATTCTAGAGAAATCAGTTTCATGTAAGGACTTAGATTTTTTATAAATCAATTAGTTGAATTAGTTTTCTGCATAACAAAATTAAAACAAATATTGAATGATCTTAATTCTGTCCATTTTATGTGCTTCTGATCACTTTCCATGCCTAAAGCCCTCTAATTCACTAGATATTTAATTAACAGTTACTATGAACAGTTCTTACGCTAAACGAACATCTTGTTGTATAAGTTTGACCCTTGATGTAATTTATCACTTGCTGTAGTTTGGAAATTAACCCCCTTTCCAAATTGTGTACCATTAGAGCTTATAAATCCTTTCTTTTTTCTATTTTTTTTTTACATTGTGTCTTGCCACTTTTGTTCAGAGCTCACAAAATGAGTTCCTCCACCCCCCACCCCACCCCCATTGTTCTTAGCGACTTCTGTACAATGATAGCTAACTGAGTTAATGTTCTTACATTGCTCTCCGCCATTTGTGCAGTGAGATTGGGGACATCCCCGGTAGCTGGATCTGGTGCATGCAAAAAGACGTCTAGTTCCTCCATCCACCGATTCAAACCGATTGTCTGGTTCTGAGAAATGACAGTGATGTGTGTTTAAGTTCTGTACAGGTGAATGACAGATTATGAAAATGAACGGAAATCAAAAGTGACAAATGGCTGGGTGCACAAAATCAAAAACAAAGAACTGTGTGATGTGAAATGATCACAAAAATCTACACAGTGCTGAGTAGGACAATCTGTAGCTATCCGACACCGTTTGTAAAGTTGAATTCGATCCAACAACATACATGCAACACTTCTCAGAATTTGTCTCATGTTGTATGGATTTTGGATGAGTAAGCATTGCTACAGATAATTCATGATAACTTAACACAAATCACGATAAATGTATATTAATAAAACAATGGATAAAATTGACTTGTTGAATAAACAGAATCATACAAGAAACTAAGACTCATACATTAAAATAACGGATATCAGGAACGAAAACCACAGAAAACTAAGAAAACTACATGCCCAACAGGCAAGTCTGCTTCCATTCAACTCTACAGTGGGATAATACAATTCACATTTTAAAAGATATTATTTCATTTTGGAAGCAGCCAGCCTATCTTCTTGTTAGAAATCTAAGACTAATTACAATTATTACAAAGATACAAAATATAACCATGCAAACATAAGATAAACCACAAATTAACATAACAGAAATATACACAAAATATACATAAGATGTCATAATGATTCTGATTTCATTTTAAAAAGACACAGTTCAAAAGTACTGAGCCAACTGTATCAGTTTCTTAGTCAAATTGAAATGTCATATTGGTGATCTTAAGTGCTTTTACTTCATACAGTTTTACATCTACAAATATTACAGATTATAATTGGGCTTACTTGGTACTGCTTAATTTGCCCTATGGCTCGTTCGAGTTTGTTGAGCCTTGAGTTGATCTCACGAGATACATGGGTCCACCTGGAGTTGAGATTCTCCAGATTTTTCTCCATGGCTTGGGCTTTGTTATGAGGCCCTGATTTTACAATCAGCTCTTTCCCTGTCTTGTTTATGTATTCCAAACTTCCCTGGTGTTCCTGCAAGTCCTCTTGTAAAATCTGAAATGGCAACATAACATGTCAAATGACCTTGAATATTTATTACCTTCATACCTTTATGTCTATGTTGTTAATGACATGTGACCAGCAACTTTCTAGTATGACTTCTGACTGCATTAGACACATTGACTTCAACAACAGATAAAGCATGTAAAGTCTTTTATTCAGTGTCACAGTCAGGATCAATATTGCAATTAATCAACAGAGAGATGACCAATCATAAAGGCAGCCTGGCAAATAGACCAAAAGTGACAGGCCTTTGGTCATTTCATCAGTAAAAGATGAGAGATCTTCCACGATATTCACCTATATTTTGCATGACTCTATTTGTGCAATTTAACTGCTTTTGGCAAATTTATTTTCAAGATATGATATCCATGAACATATAATTTATCACTATATGGATTTAAACAACTTTTATTTCCATCAGGAGAATTCATGCAAAAAAACAAAGTTCTTGAACAAAGAGTGATTTACAGTCCTGAATTTTCACACTAGTATACAGCATATCATTACCTTGACTTGTCCCTGGTTTTGCTGACCATTACTTTTCATTGATACTAACTGGACCTGTGCCCCTGTGGCTAACTCACCCTGAACTGTTTGAGCTGCTCCTTCATGACTTCACACTCTGTGACCTGGAACATCTCAGTGGATAGCAAGCTCTCCATGTTAGTGATCCACTTCAGCAGAGCTTCCATTGCCTCCAGGTATGTCCGAGGAGGTGCTTTGTCCTGGGCATTTGTCAGTTCCTGCTGGCGCTTGTCTGAAACAAGGGGCCATTTCAAACTCGATGTACACATAAAAAAAAATCAAATTGTATGTGAATTCAAATGCTTTATTACACATGTGAGTGAATAAAGACAAAAAAAGAGAATGATAATTGATGTTGAGAAAGTTATTGACACCTGACGATGATTAATCATTACAAACACAAAAGGTGATGAAAAATACAGCAAGTCTATGTATTCATGTGAAGCAGCAATATACTCACTTACAACATTGAACTATTTATACACAACAATCACACCATGCAAATTTCTGTTTGCACTTGGAAGAAATATGACAATAAAAAGTGAACTAAAAAAGAACCTCACTGAATGAACACTGTATATAGGAGTGAATGGACAGACAGACATAAAAATGACAGTGGTACAGGAAAACAAGACACTGTAGTAGTGGACACGGAGGAGAGTCAAGGACAACTTACTTCCACAGGTGGCTAAAAAGCATAAATTGTAATCTCGTTATCATTACATAACACGTAACACTGCACTACCCACAGAGGTCTTTATTTATAATATCACACAGGAGTACCTGAAATGCAATCACAACCCACAGAACGGATGCATGGATTATTCTTATCTGTTCTTTTTGATAAACTGAATGAACTATAGAAGTATCTTTAAGACATGAGCTGTCTTATGAAATATTGGTCTTCTTACAAACTGATAGACAAAAGGAAACACGAAAGCAGTATCTTTATGTGTCTGTTTCTTCTACACAGCTAACCATATAAAGACAGAATTAATGTAATTACGTAGAGCAAAATAATGCTGGGAGCAGAAAAGCAACTGTGATGGTGGTTGTTTTTTTTCTCTCCTTTGCCTCTAATCTACTGTTCCAGTACACATCTCAGATTTAATTTTCTCAAATTACTATGTGTGTGCTAGGTGACAGGTTTTAATGTGGGACTTCCTGTGCATTATGCTTCATGCAACATGCTTCTTTTCCCCTTCATTAGGTTTTGCATTCCCCCCTCTTGACGCTAATATGTACAGACACCTTCATTTAGAACTGTCCACTTTTGTGTGCAACTGCTAAAACCAAAAGATACAGTGACAAAATAGGCAAAGTTACCATCTGAGGACAATTCAGAATTGGAGTCAGAAGATGTTGCTGAAAGATTTCAATGATGGATGCAGGAAAATATCAATGAATAATAGACAATAAAGCACTGTTTCTGAATGGAAGACCTTTCTTATCCTAGTACTGGATGAACTTTGTTGAAATAAAATTTTGTATCAAAATGCATTGGACAGAAAAGTCCAATGACAATTATTTTTGATGAGGAGAGATGTTGCAGGGTCATTCATTAAAATACAGGCTATGTACGTGTGACTGTGTAAAATGCCTGGGATGGTGTCTTACAGATTTTGTTGAAGGTGGTCTCCCATCGCTTGGTGAATGCCTCAAGGTCCATTTGGATTTGTGAGGCAGTGCCTGAATTCTCCAGAAGTGAGGTGGCCTCCATGTTTAATCTCTCAATTCTTTCTTCATGAGACTTCATGGCCTTTAGTTTCACCTACAAATATATTCTTGATAATTTAATACTTAAGTTTGAACTTGTATCATAGCTAGTAGCCAATAATATCAATTTATTTATTACAAAATTACACTGTATATTGTGTACTAACAAAACTTTTACAGCATTCCCTTTAAAAATGAAAAAAAGAAAAAAAACAAAAGAATTTTTTTTTTCAGAATACAACAGTTATTTAAACAGTGACATCGTTTTATGACATCTTGGTCACATTGCACTGATGATTTGAGAAGATGTCACATAATTCTGTGACACTAAAGCCATGCCCAAATTTACCCTGCATTGCTCCAGCTGTTTAGTAATTTCCATGGCTTCCTCTGCAATCCTCTCTGCAGAGCTGACCCACTTTTCATAGCTGGACATCAGTTCTTGGAGAGCGTGGAGCTCATCATAGAATTTCTTGGACTGTATGTTAAGATTGACCTTGGTGACAGTCTCGGACAGCAGCACAGCCAGACTGTCCCAGCGATTCTCTATGTCTGATAATGTTGCTGCCACGGTCTCTGTTGATTCTCCGGCTAAAAGTGAGAGGATATACTGAAGCACACTACTGCATGATTGAACACATTTTAACTCTTGTTTCTACACTTCACACCTATACATGTATTACATAATTGCATGAATTGAATATCAAAAATCTCTACATAGTATACTGCAGTGGAGACTGAATTCACCCATTGATTACATAAATCGAACATTAAATCCAGTTATAGTTATAAGACAGTCCATAAGTGCCTATTTTAATGGAAGGGGGAGGCTTATGATAAAAAAGGCAATACACTTACCAAAGTTGAGTTCCGTCATCACTCGTCTTCCCGTGGACAAGACTTTATGTACATCGCTTTTTCTGTGTTCTACTTCATTTTCTGTGTCCTAAATATAAAGCGTGGCAATAGAACCAGTCTGACAAAAAATTTTGTTTATGCTACAAACCTGATATGGTTCAATTCATTTACTAAATGACAAACCTGAACCAGAACCAGCTGTTCTTCGGCAGTGAACTGATCACTGGCAGAACTACTAGCGCCATCTTCCTCCTTGGTCAGCAGTTCTAAGGTTGTCTCTGTCCTGTCAAACCACTCCAGAAGTTTCTTGCTCTCCATGTCAAACTGGGACTTCAACACAGAGTCTATCTTGCGTTTCTTGGCAGTGTTTGGAGGATTTTTAAGTTTTCCATCTTCTGTGAATTCTGACATCATTTCCATGGAAACATTACTCAGTTCCACTCCTGAGTTTGCTATCTGTAACACAATGATATACAAGCAATAAAAATGGCTGCTAGTTCACACACAGTACAAACATCTGTTTTGTTATTAAAACATGCACTTCATGCCCAGTCATATATGGGACAATTCATGTGTCAGAATTTTAAGCAATGACTATTGACCCAGTCCTCCACAAACAAAATGCCTTTGTGTAAATCATATTTATCTGTGCTTTAAACAAGTACCACAGTTAACACAATTAAAATATATTCAATGATTATAAATATTCTTTGTGGGAAAAAAAAAGGCCCAACTTCAGAAATAGCTAGCTTTGCATAAATTCAAATGTTACTGAAAATGAGCTGCCCAATCTCTCACCTTTTTGCTGTGCATCTCCATCTGCTGTACCAGTTTCTCCCAGCGCTCTTGAAAGCTCTCCAGCTGAGAGCTGATTTTAAGTACAGCAGTCTCATTGTCAACATACTGTACAATTTGTTGTCCGCACTCAGTGAGGGCATCGAACCTCTGAACCTGTTCCACCATGTCATTCTCAATCAACTGGATTAGATAAAGCTTCTTTTTACCACTCTCACTACATAGCTTTCTATATTATAAACAATTATGTGTTTGATTATTTTTCCATATGATTAAGATGCACCATTTATCAGTGCTTTAAGATTTCTGTTGCATAGTTCAGTTACACTAGATAGTGTGAATTGTCTGAAATAGGGCATCCTAAAAAAGGGCACACAAAATGTCTGCTTGACAATTCTGTATATCGCATAAGATCACATACTTCATTCAATGTCATATCACAAATGACTGCAATCTGTTACATATAAAATTTCATCTCTTCAAAAAAATTATGACAAATCCAAAATTGAGTACACCAAACATATCCGTCATGGTGTCTAATGAATATCCTATTCTCCTCCGCCTCTCCTGTGGGGCTTACCTTGAGATCTTTGACCTGTTTGATCACGGTATCTGGGTCAGTGAGGTCACATTCCATCATGGTTCCCAGCACCTCCTCCTTCTCAGACAGCCAATCAGAGAACTTTGCCTGTTCCTCGGAGAAGTTCTGCCACTTAAGAAGAAGGTCCTGCAGGACCAGCCACTGTTGTTCTGTCCATGTACAAATGGCTGCCCATTTTTTCCCCAGCCTCTGTAACTGGCTCTCCATGGCTTCACAAGCTGCAAATTCATTTGTTTAGTGACATTTAGTTTTTCCTCTTTTTAAATGAACTCCTCACTCTGTGTCTAAATTTGATGTAAAGAGAGCACCTTGGACTTATGTACAAGTCCCACTATCAAGTCCAAAAAAAAAAAAAAATGTTGTAAAGGCCCAAGATAATTTTCCTCAAAAACATTAATGCTTAACTATTTATCCACTTTTTGCTGAGTCAAAATTTCTTTGAATTTTTAAATCAGTCTCAAGAAACAGGTCAAGAAGACATTATATTCTTGTAACAGGGAGATTTCTTTCTGATATGAAAATTGTTTACAATGTTTAAATCTGAAAAACTATTTTGATTTTGTAGTTTTCAGCCCATTGGGGCGTATGTGATTTCATGGTTGCCATCTAGGTAACTAATTGAATTTTGAAACAATAACTTTTAAGTATGAAATAATCTGCTTTTCATGTAAATAAAGGCTTATCAGTTGTATTATGTTCAGGTAACCCTTCCTATATACAAAGGCATAATAAACGTCAACCCCTGTGATTCATTCACTGATAATCACTTTCTCAAGTTTGTTTGAACATTGCCCTCATTACCTATCTTGGATTAAACAAAGCGTTCAGGAACTTATATGGGTTCTCATCTTTAATATACCCCTTTTCCAAATATTTAATTACACACACTGACCACTACCGGACTGTGTGTTATTGTTGTCCACTACTTGTATGTCTAACATCACACACTGACCACTACCGGACCGTGTGTTATTGTCGTCCACTACTTGTATGTCTAACACCACACACTGACCACTACCGGACTGTGTGTTATTGTCGTCCACTACTTGTATGTCTAACATCACACACTGACCACTACCGGACCGTGTGTTATTGTCGTCCACTACTTGTATGTCTAACATCACACACTGACCACTACCGGACTGTGTGTTGGTGTCATCCACTACTTGTATGTCTGACACCACACACTGACCACTACCTGACTCTGTGTTGGTGTCGTCCACTACTTGTATGTCTAACACCACACACTGACCACTACCTGACTCTGTGTTGGTGTCATCCACTACTTGTATGTCTAACACCACACACTGACCACTACCTGACTCTGTGTTGGTGTCATCCACTACTTGTATGTCTAACACCACACACTGACCACTACCTGACTCTGTGTTGGTGTCATCCACTACTTGTATGTCTGACACCACACACTGACCACTACCTGACTCTGTGTTGGTGTCATCCACTACTTGTATGTCTAATACCACACACTGACCACTACCTGACTCTGTGTTATTGTCATCCACTACTTGTATGTCTAACACCACACACTGACCACTACCTGACTCTGTGTTGGTGTCATCCACTACTTGTATGTCTAACACCACACACTGACCACTACCTGACTCTGTGTTGGTGTCATCCACTACTTGTATGTCTAACACCACACACTGACCACTACCTGACTCTGTGTTGGTGTCATCCACTACTTGTATGTCTGACACCACACACTGACCACTACCTGACTCTGTGTTGGTGTCATCCACTACTTGTATGTCTAACACCACACACTGACCACTACCTGACTCTGTGTTGGTGTCATCCACTACTTGTATGTCTAACACCACACACTGACCACTACCTGACTCTGTGTTATTGTCATCCACTACTTGTATGTCTAACACCACACACTGACCACTACCTGACTCTGTGTTATTGTCATCCACTACTTGTATGTCTAACACCACACACTGACCACTACCTGACTCTGTGTTATTGTCATCCACTACTTGTATGTCTAACACCACACACTGACCACTACCTGACTCTGTGTTGGTGTCATCCACTACTTGTATGTCTAACACCACACACTGACCACTACCTGACTCTGTGCTATTATCGTCCACTACTTGTATGTCTAACACCACACACTGACCACTACCTGACTCTGTGTTGGTGTCATCCACTACTTGTATGTCTGACACCACACACTGACCACTACCTGACTCTGTGTTGGTGTCGTCCACCACAACAACCATGTCTTGTAGGTTGTCAACCTTCTTCTGTTGTACCTCCAGTTCCTGCTGAATTTTCTGAAGAAGAAATTTTTTAGAGTTGAACATCTGTTAAAATTCTTAACTACAATTGTGTTTATAGATAAATGTTTAAATTTATCAGTTTTCAATCCAAATACTCATGAAAATAACTTCAGACTTATTCTATTACAAAAAACAGTTAATTCTCAGTTTCATATCAGTACACAGAAATGTGTTCCAACTACTCTTTAAAAAAAAAACCTATTAATTTTCATTCCCTAACATTTAAAAAATGGTGCCATTCTCTGTACATGCATGTGTGCACAAATTATATTACATAACTAATATTACTAATTTCAAAATCTAATTCCATAATTTCCCAATCAAATACTCCCAGTATTCAAGAAATTTTAATAATCAAATGCTACAGAAATCCACTCTGATCATGTTTTTTTGTTTTGATACAAACCTTGTGATTGGCTATTTGAAGTTTGATAGCGTCCAGGTCTGATCCAATTGGTTCCTGATTCCGAATTCTCTCCTCCATCTTCTCCAGCCACACAGATAACTCATCCAGCTGTTTCTGTTGGGTAGTCATCAGCTTCTTCTGTAGCCTGATAAATAATCCAGAGGTTTTTAAAAAAAAAAAAAAAATAACATCAATGAATCAATTTTTTTTATGAGGATTAATATTTGTAGCCTGAGAAAAACAAGAGAATCACAAGGCAGAGCATCCCCTCGCACTGAGTGTTTACAAGCTTTTTCTGTCCCATAGCGACTTCACTTGATAACAATGCTACATCTATCAAGAAAAAAATTTAGCTGGTCGAATGTTTATAAGTTTTTCTATGAAGTCCTGTAGTGATCTTGACCTCTGATCTTTAGACCTCAAAATCAAAATTTTATGCACATGATTGACTTAATGTCAATACAAAAGGTAATCTGTATTGTTAAATTACTGTACATTTTAAAACTGCATGTCTACTTCTAAAGTTTTCATATCCAAGAAACAAGCATTCTGAGAGTATTACAAACGCAATCCTGTCCCCTGTTGGCGCCCCCTACTTATTTGAGGGATGTTATTATATCCAGACCATGTATATTTGATAGAGCAGGCAGATATTATTTTTGTAACATTAAGAAATATAATAATTCTGATCTCTTGTAATACAGATTCAGTGAATCAGATAAAGTGGATTTGGTATGCCTTAGATTATACAGATTTCACACTATAAAAAATGCAGAGAACTAGAAAATGGAACACAAGAATTAATTCAGTCAATCAGGGGACTAAGTTTTGCGATTTTTGAAAAGAATAATTCAAATGTAATGAAAATGAAACTTATTGTGTATCTACTCCACATAAAAAAATAAGATTCTTAAGACATTGTAAAGTCTGGAAAACTACATTTGACACTAAGTCCCATAAATCCTGTAAATCCACTGTGACGAAGTTTGAACTTGATCTGAAAATATATGATTTTAAATCACAAACTAAATTTCAGTTCAAATCACAGTGGAAAAAAAAACTTTGAAAAATAAACTGAAGAGTTCCATTCAACTACAAAACTAAGTCTTACAATTTTTGTTAGAAAAGAAGTAAAACTTCATTTATACCTACTCATTAGGTAAACACATGTCAAATTTCAGATTCCTAAGTGAAACCATAGTTGAAAAAAAAATCCAGAAAATTATATTTGACAGCACAAAGTCCATAAGTCTCATAAAAATCACTCCATTCTAACAAAACTTAAACCTGATCTGTAATCGTACAGTAGTAAACCACCTATTAATTTCAGCTTCCTTAAACAAAACATGATGAAAAAATGTTCAAGTTTTTCAAAACTAGGTAAAATGCCAAGATCAAGGTCATGAGGTCAAAAACTTTGGTATCCAAATAAAAGTTTTCATAAGGAATACACCCATTAAATTATGAAAGCCCTAGCACTATCTTTTCAAAAGTTATAGTCAAGGTTGAAGTAGTCAAAGTCACAAGGACAAAAATTTTAGTACCAAAACAAAGGTCTTGTCAGAGTAGGATTATATGCATAAAATATGAAAGCATCTAATATGGCCAAGGTTTTTGCAGACAAACAGACAGACCAAATATTTATAATAAAAAAAAAAAAAAAAGAAAGAAGGAAAGAAAATTAGGAAACCATGTAACTCTAAAGAATTAAAAAAAAAACCCCCACAACTTTCACTGTTTTCTGAATGACTATATCTTCTGTATATCATAGTTACACATCAGGTTCTCTCTCTCTTTCTCTCTCTCTCTCTCTCTCCACAAAAAGCTCCCAGCATCTTTACCATTGCTTTTTTCATCATGCGTGCTGTAAGTTAACAAGAAAATTACAGTAATCCCATGCCTGCACTAATTAACTGTAATGCATATTCACCATGCCCTTGCTTTTTGTTTGTTTTACCAATATTATCCTTCATCCATTGCATGACTAATTAAGATAAGTGTTAATGATTTTTGGGCACTGGAGAAAAAGATTGCATGAGGAAAATAACCCAGACACCATAAATTCACTCTAAATCTCCAAAGTCTGCAGCAGAAAGAATTGATATACTTCTACCTGCCTGCAAATGTTGAATGTCAATTGTTGTAAACCTACATAAATCATACATATTTTCTGATTGCTGGGTTGATGTATGCAATAAAAATAAACATTTCACCTCCCAAAAATTTCCACCACATGGAAACCTCTCAACAGATAACATGAAAACTGTCTGATTCAGACCCCAGAAATCCTGGTATGTATACATTATAATATAGGTGTCTACATGATTAAATGTATCATTCTAGCACTTCATGAAGATGCACAACAAAACGGTGAAGATATCTAGCAAATCAAAAGAGCATTTTCTGGCTGAAAATAAAAATATAATGATCTTGAAACTTACTGAAAAGAATGCAATGCTCCATCAGCATTAACTAACTATATACAGCCCTCCAACTACCCAGAGAAAAATGTCAGCTGTTGTATTGAAATCAGACAAAATTACTTCTGTTTTACTTAAAGCAATTAGTGAATTTAATTTCACCTAATTTTAAATATGCCCCACTTAGTATGAAATGAAAAAAAAAAATTCCCTGAATACAGTAATTTCTTGAGAGCTTTTTTCTTTTAACTTTATAAAGTCACATTTCTTATACTGTGAACATAATGAACAAGAGATTCAAAGTATTAGACAGAATTCATTCTAACATATCAAGCCTCAAATTAATTGGCTGTTGACTTAATATTAGGAAATGTGCCTGCCCAAGGCTGTTCCTAGAAAGGTCTGTTTCTGTGCAACAACCCAGGGTGGGCTATTATGGCTCAGTAAATGCCTAGATGATTTTTATAAAATCTAAAATAGGTAATACATTGTATTGATAAATGTCCAACATCCTGTCCATTAAATCAGGATTTTAACGCATCTCTACCATCCAAAACATGTCACAATAAACACATATTCTGTTAGTATTGCATAACATATATGTTCCCTATCAGTCCCCAAAAAATGTTTACATAATATTCTGTGTGTGGTCCACTTGCAATTTAAATTGTATCCCTTTTTGCTTTTTCTTTAATTTTAGTTTTCAAAACACATCAAGGATCATTTGCAAACAAAAATGTCTTTATTGTCACATCAAACAACTTTCCATTCATATCCTCAGCCTCAAGTTCTATTGCTGTATTAAGAACAACCTCATTGGGTCATCCTCCAGTATTCTGTACAATGAAGCATATCAAGATTAACAATTCAACTGGAACAGAAGTGACATCTAATGTGTATCTGCTCATTTGATAACCACACAACAAATTTCAGATTCCTTCATCAAAGCATGACACAGAAAGTCTGGAAAAATTCATTCAACCATCATGACCATGAAAGCAAATCAAATCTTACAATCTTTGTTAGAAAAAGTCAATTGTAACAAATGTTAAACTTCATTTACACCTATTCATTACATAACTACATCTCAAATTTCAGATTCACAATTTACGGCATATGTAAAATAAGTCCAGAAAACTATAAGCAGCACAAAATCTATTAAATCTCCTAAAAATAACTCAACCTGTGATGAAACGACCGGTAGTACACCACATCTCAAATTTCAGGCCCCGCCAGGATCCGGGTTGTTAGAATAGATCCTCAGTACCTCTTGCTTGTCATAAGAGGTGACTAAATGGGGCAGTCCTTTGGATGAAACCGCAAAACCGAGGTCCCGTGTTACAGCAGGTATGGCACGTTAAAGAACCCTCCCTGCTCAAATGCCATATTTTGCAGTCTTTCACCGGCAATGGTGACGTCTCCATATGAGTGAAAAATTCTTGAGCGGGACATTAAACAATATATAATCAATTAATCAATCAAATTTCAGATTCTTAAATCAAAAACATTGTGAAACAGACAGCAGGACAGCCCTGCAGACAGACGGACAGAGTGCAAACTCGTGGTCCCCTTCAGCTCCACTGATAGGGGATTAATAAACATTGACCATTTTACAACCATTACATTACATAGTACATCTGTATAACAATCATCGTCCTGTGAGTATATTAAGGATTTTAGCCTCTCATTTCATTCCTAGATTGAACTGCCCATCCATTCATTGGAGAGCACTATTTGGACAGCCTGACAATTATTATGGAGATACTTACTTGGATTGCCTGTCAATCATTTTGAGGCGGAGCTCCTCCCACCGGTTGTTGAGGAGCCCCATCTGGACCCTGATCTCGTTCTCCTCCTCTGTTGTGACTTTGCCCTCAGTAATTAGGTCATTGCCCTCTTTAACCACATTGCCAATACTATCTTGATGCTTAGTCAGTTCTAACATAAACTCCTAAAAGACAGCATCATTCACATTTTTAAAAATTATAAACTACATAGCATCACATATGTTTAAAAATTAAAATGGTTACCTCTATAGTCTTTTCATACCAACACCTAAATATATTAGGCCAAATTTTCATTACACTTAAATATGATTAAATTTCTTGATAAATGGTAATAATACTGTGTTTCCTGTACAGATACTACTTATTTTGATTCTATAGTTGTGGGATTATTTTAATATCTACCAAACTGTGTCAAAATCTGGGTCTAATACTCCTGCTCTCCTAATCTATTACTTGGATCAAACCTTACATTGTGATAGCACAAGAGATATACATTGTGTAAAAAACACAAGATAAACATGAACGATGAAAAACTAATTGGCATCAATTATCCTCTTATCAACCCCAGCACAGTTTTATATGCAATATTACACAGATGTAAACTGGAGCAATGCGAACCCAACAATAATGTATATTTAACCTACAGTTATGTAGCTCCATTGTTATCTCATAGACATTTCACCCATTCTGCTATCTATGTAATGTCAAGCATATGACAGTTCCAATTCTCTTTCCAGTTATTGTTACCAATGTTAATTAATCAGTGACTTTGTTGTGCAAAGTAAACTTAAAGACTCTTTGACTACTGAAGAATTATTAGAATTGTGGGGACTCGTTGATTTCATGGGTATCCTTATCCCACAAATTTCAAACCACAATGAAATAAATGATTTATATTATGTTTCCATGTACAGAAACCATATCCATGAAATTACATGAACTATTGAATCTGGATAATTCATGAAAATTGGTCCTCACGAAATTTAAATGAATTTAATATTATGAATTTAAAATAATTACAAAGTACGAATTCTCTTACTTCAGACTATTTAACTAGAGGCTCCTACAAGGAATTACAGTTTGCATGTACTGCTTTACAATCAGCTGACAAAGAAATTATCTCTAAGTGAAGACTGTCACAGTTTAAAATTTTCTTTTCTAAAGATTTACCAGTCATGTCCCAATCTAAAGGTTCATAGAACATATATGTTAACTTATTCTATTTTTATAACTTACCTCATGTTGATTAAATTGACCTTTGACCTTCTTGATATCACTCCCAATTGGCTCTTGTTTCTCCACGATTTCCTCAGCTTCCAAGAGCCAGGCAAGGACATTCTCAAGGTCATCCTGGTAGGTTGAAAGATCAACTGAGGGTGTGCTTGTCATGCTGTGCTGACTAGAGGAACTGCTGATGGACATGATAACCTGAAAATACAAAATTTACAATATTGAAAAAAAAAAACCTTAAAAAAATCAAATGTTCATTTCAGAGTTTCTTACTATTTCAAAGTGTGTATATCTATATTGTATTCAAATCATTAATCCCCTTTAATTACCACATATATCACTGAAAGCAATTCAAAATGTGAATTCACAGAAATAGAACACCAATTTATTCCCTTTCTAATACAACTTTTAAAAATAATTTCACTTGAAATTATGAATTATTCATTGAATGTATCAATGCAAATCATACAAGCACTTAAAATGTAACATATCAAATAAATTCAAGAAACCAACTGCAGAGCAATTTGACATATATGAGTACATGATGTATGTACAACTTATTAATGTTTTCTCTTCAGAACACTCCTTGTTGCACAGAATGAAACTTAAATTCTTCATCCAAGTGTTACCAATTAGAGTTATCTGACTGAATCTGCAGTCACCTGATTTAATGTGAAGGATAAATAGAGTAGAAACAATGACGCAAACCTGTACCAAAAAACTATCACATTCTCCGACACTGTTTATATACGGCCAGCCTTCAAATCTTTACATCTCTGGCAAGTATATCTCCTTTGTGCTTTCTTTTTTGTAATCAGCATAATGAGAGATGATATGAATTTAACTGCTAACTGCTGTTAAAAAACGATTCCTAAGGAAGTAGCCACCAGAGACATTCTACATGTAAGCTTTAAAAACCTTGCTCCCTAGAGGTCAATGTTTTTTCTGATGCAGCAATGCTAACAATTTATCTATCTTATAAATACTGCTTCAGTTCCCCACCCTACAAATTTCCAATCAAAGATATGTTAACCATGAACTGGTGTAAATGCTTCAAATCTATATGAAAATATGCAATTTGGCAAACTTGAATTTCCTTGAAAACTGAACTAAGTGAAAATGATGAAAACCTTTTTCAGGATTTTGGTATTAAAGAAAGAAATGTGCAGCAAGTCAACACAATAGTTACTGTAATATTGTCACGATGAAGTTCTGTCTTGTTTCTTAATTTTTTGATGAAAACTAATTTGTTTTCATGGTTGTACTGCCCCATGTCTTCACATGATCTATAACATACAATGGAAGATTAATTCCATGAAATTTTACTTCTGCAAAAAGTGAAGCCACAGTTAATACAGACTACATCATTAAACGCTCAAGACCTTTACTACAAGTCACTATGTGATATCACTAACAGACTATAGATAGATGTGATATCACTAATGAACCAAAACATCACAGATGGACCAAAGATAAATGTGACATCACTGACAGACCAAAGACAAATGTGACATCACTAACGAACCAAAGATAAGTGTGACACCCCTAACAAACCAAAGGCAAATGTCACATCACTAACGAACCAAAGATAAGTGTGACATCACTAACAAACCAAAGGCAAATGTCACATCACTAACGAACCAAAGATAAGTGTGACACCCCTAACAAACCAAAGGCAAATGTCACATCACTAACGAACCAAAGATAAGTGTGACATCACTGACGGACCAAAGGCAAATGTCACATCACTAACGAACCAAAGATAAGTGTGACATCACTGACGGACCAAAGGCAAATGTCACATCACTAACGAACCAAAGATAAGTGTGACATCACTGACGGACCAAAGGCAAATGTCACATCACTAACGAACCAAAGATAAGTGTGACATCACTGACGGACCAAAGATTTGTGACAAATCAAACATTTTACTATTCCTGCACTATAGTAGACACTTCATCAGAGATAACTAGATTTTCAACTAAGCCCATGAGTACAACACAGACATAGGTTTGTTTGTGCTAGAGGCTTGATGTGTGTTATTCTGACACCTATCCAGATGCACCATTGTGATTTACAGGCATGTAAGACAGATGTACTATCTCATTATCACAATGCCTTTACCTAGTTAACAGCTGTATACAAACATTTCTGACCATCAGAATTATTAGTAATCACCTGTATATGCTGGGCCATTTTGTCTCAGCCACAAGATACAATGACACACACACACGCACAAATTTGACCATGCCAATCAACACCCCCCTCTCTCTCTCTCTCTCTCTCTCTCTCTCTCTCTCTCTCTCTCTCTCTCTCTCTCTCTCTCTCTCTCTCTCTCTCTCAAAGCAATCAATATCATTGACATACAGTATTATATACTGTTGTCACTCAGCAAACACACAATTACCTCTCTGAACAACAACAAACAAGACCAAGACATAAGACAACTACAAACTGATTGGCAACACCCATACTTCTGCTACCCATCCCTGTAACTGAGCTCCAGGAGATAACCCTGTGCTTTCCATTATTATTTGGTCTAACTGACCAAACAAACAACACAAAACATGCCAAAAACTTCAAGATCAAAAGCAATGGGTGTGAATCCCAGACAGCATGGTACTGCAACAGGTGAGCAATGATGCACAAAAACCAGAGAGAAATCATGATCACAGTAAAACAAAGTGTAACCAGTCTAACTCGTGGAAGCAGAAAGCCTCGGGAATCATCAGAAATTCTCTTCACAGCAAATGGATATTCCAGTGCACAGACACAGCTGAGAAATTGTTTCCTCATTTTACTGTTTTAAGGTGCTAGTATTATTCAACATCCCACTTTTTTTCTCAACAAAACTTGATCGTATTACAGTCATTTTTTTCATAATACCAATGTGCTTTATCAAGTTTTAATAGCACAATCAAATACTGGTTGATCAACCAAATACTCTAGAGGTATACTCACCAAAATTCATTGAAGTTCAAATCTGGATATGATATAATGTATTCCAAACATGCTTCACAATTATCAGAAAAAAATGTGAATCTATATTTCCAATTAAATTAATTCACTTGAGAAAACCCTTTAAACAAAAGCCACACCGTTACCACAGATTCCTACCAAAGAACATGCAATAGAAGGTCTCAAATCAAAATGACAATTGGAACCCTTATTGAAAATTCAAACTATATGACATTCAAGAAAGTATAGAGGACATGTTTTGGAATTTCATTACTGAAGTGCAGAGTTAATATTGATTTAGATGACTTGTTTAAATATTGACCTGCTAAATTCGGTAATTTGTTGACAAGACTCAGGCCTCACACAAGTTGGCTCTACTACACCTGTGCATAGTTAACGAGTTTACCTGAAGTTTTACCTGGGTTTACCTGCTGTGAAATCTGATCCTTATTTTATCTGTTCAAAGTGTCACCTTAAACAACAGCTAGCTTTTCTGTTACACTGACCCCTCTTTTTATGGTGCATTAGCTAAATTACTTATACATTAAGGAGTGCAACACTGCACTCAAGAAATCCATGAGCATGAACAATGTCAATATATATAACTACAAAATTCTTTACTTCAATAGCACTATTCAAATTTATTCCAAGACTAACTCTATAGGGCAACACATACAATGTACCGACAAGTTCATGAATTAAGAGCAGACTTAATGGGCATTAGAACTCCAGCTAGAGTCTTTTTCCTTTTTGATTGTAAAATTTAATTATCAACACTGAAAAAACTATTTTACAGAGTAAATGGACAGCAAATTTCAGATATTTCCTCCAAAATTATTTCATTTTAGAGTTCACATGAATTACGAATTATAGATGGTGTTCATGCAGTTTCACAAACAAATTTCTACAGAATGTTGCTCGCATCCTTGCCAAATTTTGCACTTTGGAGTGTACTTTAGATAAACTTTTGTGCTGCTGACTTTCAAAGTATTGCTATTTGGTTTATGTAACACAAATTTGTTTCCAATTAACGGAGAATGTGTGTTATGCTGTTCAATTTCATTTGGTCTGCTGAAGACTTGAAGAATTTTATAGCCAGCTTCATAAAAGATAAATCTGTGGATTTATCAGAAACACTTGTTATTGTCTTTGATTCCATGAAGTAACTCTAATGACTGGTTGTATTGTTAAAAGTATAGCACACTTCAAAGTATGTCTTAGAATATCAAAATAAGTTTTGAAAGTGATTCAACTCTTTAGCCAAAGGAATGACTTAAAAGTTAGGCATTAATAAAACATGATTTCATATTTAAGACATATTTTGTTCATCATTGTGAATAGTTTGCAGAAGAAATTGTCTAATAATGCCTAATTGTCTAATAATAAGGTGGATAGGTATGCTATGTAAATTAATCATATTTACACAAAAGTCAAACCCATAGAAACTAATGGGAATTGGGTCTTTCAAATGGTTTCAATTTTATAAAGATCCAGCTTAGAGTCTGAATGCAAGAATAAGTATATTAGACATAGGGGGGAAATATTATGATAGATAATATTGTATACACAAAGGGGGAAATATTATGATAGATATGTACAGACACAGAGGAATATTATGATAGATATGTATTCATACAGGGGAAAATATTACAATAGATATATGTGTATATTCATAGAGGCAAACATAATGATAGATATGCATCTTAATATATATCGAAGTATTTAACAAATTTATACATGTATAACTTATTAGTTCTTATCCTTTGTCCTTGAATTTCCTTTCAGAAGTTTACATCACTTGAATTTTTGTCTGTTCTTCTATAACAGAACTTCCCTATACTACAAGTCCTGTGTAACAGAACTTCCCTACACTACAAGTCCTCTATAACAGAACTTCCCTACACTACAAGTCCTGTGTAACAGAACTTCCCTACACTACAAGTCCTGTATAACAGAACTTCCCTACACTACAAGTCCTCTATAACAGAACTTCCCTACACTACAAGTCCTGTATAACAGAACTTCCCTACACTACAAGTCCTCTATAACAGAACAGAGATTACGAAACAAATCCTGCACACAACATTTTGTGATGCTCAGGTGATGTATAGATATTAAGAATGTTAACAAGGTACTTGTCAGAACATCCAAACATCTGATACCTACACCAGTGTGTGGTTTCTCAGAATAATACAATTATCTTGTAGTTTTTTTTTGTAGGAAATCAAAATTAATAACTGATTCATTAATGAATATGTATGCAAATACAGATTACTAATCAAATTCAGTGCTTGCTTTTTGTTTACAAGATAATGGCAATAATTAATGATTGTTCATGGCAGTTGACAAATCTATACACACATCAACACTTTGCCTCAAGTTACATCTCTCTGCAGGGTCAGCCAAAGGTTACTGAAAAGCCAAGTTTTTCCCTTTTTACTCCAGCAAAATAAGAGGACTGTGAACTATATATCAAGTTGATTTTCATACAAGTTTATGAGTTGCCCCACCCTGGGACATTATTGTAGACAACTGCGAAAGATGGAAAAACAAACAAATCCAGAAAATTACAAAGGCCAATGAAGGGAAATGCGATTTTTTCAACACAAGACAGCAAATGAGGAATGTCACTTGCGTAAAATGTTGATACATGTAGTTGGGTATGAAATGATATGTGCTTAAGTAATGCATCCTGAAACAAAATGAGAAAATATCCAATAAAATCTTTCAAAGTAAAACAATATCAAGACACATTGTGAGCTTTTCCTGTCCCTGACAACAAACATCACCGCCATCCACATTTTGAACACAGGAATAAGAAACAATAATAGTGTAATTATAGCACCAAAAGATGTGACTACTTTCATTTTGGTAAAATTGTCATTTTCATTGCTAAAAAGCTACTAGTCACATAAACAGTTTGTTCATATCTATGACTTAACTGGAATTCTACAAAGATCATAATAAAATAGGGTTAACATATGTTCTATAATTGAATAGGCAGGTACTTGACTGGACAAAATGATAGGGTATCAGATTAATTAATTTTATTTATAAGATCTTATTTGCAAATGCAACCTATTGTTAGTCAAATACTGTCTGACTTGGTGACATACCAATTGTTAGGTCATTCTTCACATACTGACTTTGACTACAGATTACTCTTGTTTACCTGATCAATATCTAGAGGGTTCACAGTGGGTGTGACCAGTCAACAGGGGATGCTTAGTCTTCCTAGGCACCTCATCCCACCTCTGGAGGGTTCATGTTTACCCTACCCTTAATTCTGTATTCTTTAGGGGATTTATGAAATTGATCACTGTTCATTATCTTTACTTCTCATTTAATTAGTATATATCTTTCAATATGACTTTCTTTTCCAAATGACCTGGCTCTAAATATTTAAGAAAAGCAATTAACCCTTAACATATTTAAAAACCTCAAACCTTGACAAGATAATCTGAATTGCTATGATCTCCGTTAAATCTAAAATATAGCACACTCATTCATAGAAGTTTCTATATACAGGTGATTGTAGTAGGAAAAAAAAACACCCAAAAAACAAAACAAAACAAAAAAAACTTTCAAAAACCTTTCTAGCAATGTCTAATGTGTTTTCGCTGATAAAGCTTATCTGTATTTATACAACTGCTGCAATTTTCAAATACTAACCTACACTTCATAACAGGTATTTAATAATATAAATAGTATGACCCCTCCCCCTTTTCTCATTAGTTACTTCATGTCACTGATGATATGGTGAAGACTAAAAATGTACTTCCTCAGATATCACATATTTTAAAGAATCTTAGGACAAGACAATATTTTGTGGAAGATGTGCTTTATAGAACTGTAAATAAGTTGTACTGATGTCGTAATCAAATTGAAAAACTATTACTCAGCAGTACCATAAGTATAGTACTAAATCCTTCAGAAAGTAAACTTGCTTTCCTCAATGGCAATGATACTTTTCCTGAATGAATTAAATTTTGGAACTAAGACACTGTGCATTAATCTGCCAACAGAAAAAAAAATCTACAATGAATAATTTTTTCATTTCCCAGGGTACTATGCAATGTCACCATGATGATATAACTGCCCACTGTGTGGTAAGTGGACAGGCACAGCTGTTATAGAGAATACCATACATATGTTGGGTTAGTTCAAGATTGTATTAAGAATTTCTGACAGCAAACCTTGTTGCCAAACACGCTAAATCTACCAAGGTCATCCATTATTACACTGTGGAAAACTTCAGCATTTGACATTTATCTAATTCCAGCAATGACTGTTCTAAGTGACTGTGACAGCTAACAATGGAACCAATTTTCAGAGTACACATTTTCTTGTCATAATACATGGGAACCAGATGGAGGGGCAACACTGCTGATCTGAAATCAGGAGAATATGTCACTGTTTGGACTGGCCCCATGCAGTCCTGCACGCAAGATTTCATAAACTCTGGCAAAGGATTCAGTATAAAGACTATATTATTCTCTTAGTATATCAAAGAACTACTCATTAGGAATTGTCATTGTCAGTATCAGCCTAGTCGGATTTTCCCTTCTGCACTGTTGCATAATCTCTCACCTGCAATTTTGTTTACACACTAAGACACTTGCTTCCAAAACAGGAAGTGCAATTCCATTCACATACTCCATTTTTCGCATTTCTGAGATAATATCTTTTGCAATTTATTTACTTTCTAGTCCTAAGAAGATTGTTTTGCACTCATTTGATGGGCACAAAAAAAGGAAGATCTGGCTGATCAGAAAATGAGAATCATTACCATCGAGACTTTCTTTCAAGAGACCCTCTAAAGTTAAATAGACAACATTCACGTCTTGCTCTGTAACAGATAGTACCTTCAAATCTGTTGACTTGATATGAACAATGCGCTTGTACAAAGACAAAGAGAAAAAAAACAGATATGGATAACATCTCCACATGTGATTGTAATAGAGCCCTAACATGCAATAAATGAACATAAAAACTGCTTCCAATTTCAGATTCATAAATCATACTGAAATGGTCATATTACAATTAGAAGAAATGATCCATTAGGGTACTGTGTCAAGTACACTTTGGACAAATTATCGTGACAACTGAACTCCTTTACAATTCAGGTAAATCAATATGCTCTAACAGAATTTTTTCTGTAAAGATGGGTATTGGGAAGCTATCCAAACATGAAGAGGAAGGTTGAGATCAAAGTGCCTATAGGTTAGCTTCTTTTTCTTGCTTTATATACACTGCGTATATACCACAGCATTTTATCTAGATCTCAACACAAGATATAGTGAAAAGGTCAGTATGCTCCTCTGCATCAATTTAAATGCAATTATCACTTTTATTTTTCAAATTCTTCCAAACACTAAGATTGGACCTTCTTACAAAAAAAATTCGTATTGAACTGTCACTTCAAGCAAGGAAGTTATTGTGAAAAAACAATCAGTGACTGTTATCTAAATTATCCATTCCATAACCTCCAATGAATATCTGCAGCATTCCTGCAGTCAAACTACATATATTACAAATATGTTGTAGCATTGCCATTTTAAGAAGCCTGCAAATTTGAACCCCAATTACCTGTCAAAGAGAGTTTAATCTGATCCTGGTATTTTCTAAAATGAGAGGCCAGCACCGTACCTAAATCCTTTTGCAAACAGAAATGTACACACGCTCACGTAAATTTTCACAACACATGTTCGCAGGAGTTCTGTTATATTTCAGTTCCGCAACAGAAGACGTTAACATTGAACTCTGAAACGGGCCTATATACCTACTGGTCTAGAGACAAGAAGTTTTTTTTATCTTTACACCAGTAGAAAAGCAATTTTAAATCATTCCTCCATGCCCTGGTCACTATAAATAACTTCCATTTATCTTTTTTCGTTTGACTCCACCAAAACATCAGCAGACGTTATTCAATGCTACTAGTGCAATGAACTTTCAGGAGGCTGTGGAAATTATTATATAAATGTTTGCTGTACGCAATCCCCAGGTGTAACCTCTTTACTAACATAAACATTTTCAGACAATCTGTGTTCCAGGTCAATGAAAATGATGTGTATTAAATTATTACATGTATAGGGTGTTATCATCATAATTTTATGTAACATTCTTGGGTTTGCACTGTTAAAGCCTACATATATATACAGGCATCAATGAAATAGCAGATCTGTGAACTAACAAAAAACCTTCTTATTCTTGTCTTCCTAGAAATTTTCTTAGAAATAGTTAAGATAACTATATTATGATAATAAATCAGGATTAGGATTGTATACTTCAAAAAAAACCAAACAAACAAACAACCAAAAAAACAAAAAAACAACAACAACAACACCACCATGTACCTCTATCCCTCTGTACAAAATCATTACATCTACAGTCACTGACCCTCAGAGAATGTTAAATGTCAAGAGTTGACCAGACGGCTCATAGTCAAAACTCCAACAGCAATATTTACCAGTAACACATGAACCAGGAAATTTCTGAAGTGCACTGCCAACACAACTTTGTGACAGGAAGCTTCAATTCCATCAAAGTTAATTAATATTCATATTAATATGACAATAGACAATTCTACAAAGAAAATGTCACATCAGTCAGATACACACAGACACACCACTCTGCTGCATACATATGTACCTGGAGCTGCAAGCAATCATTTTAAATGATAGAAAATTGCACAGACAACTTTAAAACATATCCATTGATAGAGACATACAACACATTCATTGACATAGATAATCATAGACATATTGGTTTGAAGTGAATAATGTTGGTAATATGTAAAACCTATTTCAATAAAAGTAAGATTTGATGAATGATATTGATTTTTCTTTCCAAAACAAACTGTAAAAAACAATTAAATGGAATCTCCCTGAATAATTAGATGCCTTCTTGTTTAAATCTGATTAGAATTTTTTTCTTTTTACTTTAGAACACTGGCCCATCAGAAGGGTTGATATATCACCACATGTACCAGTAAAATAGTTTTCATGTTGACCAAGTATTTCTTTAAATGATTGCAGTGTTCCCCAAGTGATGATTTTACACCACTGCAAGTATAATAGTTCTTCATGTCCCAAGTATCCAAAGTCTCCGAAAATGTACTTAAACTTTCTGAATAGTAGCTCTGGATATCTGATTATTCAATCAGGTACAATAATAATTTCTGTTTAGTATTCCTGATATCTGATATTCAGTTAAGTATCATAATGATTTCTGTTTAGTATTCTGGATATCTGATATTCAATCAGTACAATAATGATTTCTGTTTAGTATTCCTGATATCTGATATTCAATCAGTACAATAATGATTTCTGTTTAGTATTCTGGATATCTGATATTCAATCAGTACAATAATGATTTCTGTTCAGTATTCTGAATATCTGATATTCAATCAGGTACAATAATGATATCTGTTCAGTATTCCTGATATCTGATATTCAATCAGTACAATAATGATTTCTGTTTAGTATTCTGGATATCTGATATTCAGTCAGTACAATAATGATATCTGTTCAGTATTCCTGATATCTGATATTCAGTCAGTACAATAATGATATCTGTTCAGTATTCCTGATATCTGATATTCAATCAGGTACAATAATAATTTCTGTTTAGTATTCCTGATATCTGATATTCAATCAGTACAATAATGATTTCTGTTTAGTATTCTGGATATCTGATATTCAATCAGTACAATAATGATTTCTGTTCAGTATTCTGAATATCTGATATTCAGTCAGTACAATAATGATATCTGTTCAGTATTCCTGATATCTGATATCCAATCAGTACAATAATAATTTCTGTTTAGTATTCCTGATATCTGATATTCAATCAGTACAATAATGATTTCTGTTTAGTATTCTGGATATCTGATATTCAATCAGTACAATAATGATTTCTGTTCAGTATTCTGGATATCTGATATTCAATCAGGTACAATAATGATTTCTGTTCAGTATTCTGGATATCTGACATTCAATCTGGTACAATAATAATTTCAGATTTATTCTCATGTTACTCCTATTTTCTAATATATTCCAAAACAGTAATTACAGCTAAGTTACATTAATATCCCATAAGCTCATTAATGGTAACTGTCAATATGACCCCTTGCCTTAAAGATCAAAGTTTCCTAAGCATTTTCTTGTTACTAGACACTGGAAAAATCAGATAATATCAAAATCCCAAAGAAAACATTCAGTGAAATGATTTCTTTTGATAAGAAATAAGAGCATATCCAAATTGCCTTGCAACTTAAAGAAACTAATTCATTTATATATTATTTGTCACGCTAAGTTTTCAATCATACAAATTCGTATAATTTGACACCCAAATCACTTACCAGATCAAAAACCTAAGGTAATTCCATAGCAAAGCCTGGCGTTCACAGGGATTTAAAGCCACTGCCTTGTAATCAATGGCAGAATCTCCCAAAGTACTTTCTTCATTTTTCCTTTGGAGAAAACTTTATTTGAACAATTTGCAACAGTTACATTGGTCTACACATTGTAAAGTTGGGAAGCATCTGTCTATGCCTACTGAAAATGCATGCTGTTTATTTTATTGTTCAAGTTTAAAGATATTTTTTTGACTTATGAACAACAGAAATAGGAGGTGGGAGTGGGGCATTATACTATGTATGCACACCACAGCATGAAACAATATGGCATGTCATTCAGTCTCATTTTTCATGTCTTCATTTCCTTTTAACAACAAAAAATAAAGTATCAAATTAAATAAGCCATGCATTTTTACATATTCTGACAGATGGTGTTACTTGTGCAAAAGCAAAATCTTGACTCACCAATTCTCATGACTGTTTCCCCATATCAAGAATATTTGCATAACATTGATTCAACACATCACAACTATTACATTTCTCCTGGTATCCTAAGACAAATGTATCCAGCTGTATTTCTTGTTAATTATTATGCAACTATCACAATCCTTCCTAGTATTCTTCACTCCTCAGAGTGCACAAAAACAATAACACAAGCAATATAACACCAACAGAAATAGTTCCTGCATTGATTTATCAGCATAAAAAAAGAATACAAAGTGCTAAATCTCTTCGATTATTAAATTACAAGAGTTCAATCAAATATTAAACAGTTTATTGGTTTATCAAATGAGTCATGTATGTGAAGTCAATTTAAACTCCCCTTACTACATGGCCATTGAGGATTTTAGGAACTTGAATACTTGGGTGATTATAGGTTTGGCAGATCATTCCATTTAGTGGTTACATCAAGATAGCAGTGGCCTTTCCTCCATTGTGTCTTCCCATTAATCTACAGCTGTTGGTTGTGATTGAGTTTTTTGCAGTTTGCAGATGAACAGATTTCTAACATCAAGTTTTCCTCCAAACAGATACATAGCATAGTAAAACCAGTCTCCAATATTTTTTTCAATATGCATGTTTCACAGATGAACCTATGTGCCTTTACATGTAATAAGGTTTCCGTGCAGATTTGCATCCACATATCCCATGTTAATTATTAACTAGCTAAGAAATTCTGCCATGAAGAGATTAAAAGGTAGTCATCCTAAAAAAAATGCATGCATAGCAAAAATGCAAAAAAAACCAAAAACAAAAAAACAAAAAAATAAAATCAGAAGTGTATGAATCCCTAAAAGTATCAATTATGGTATTTCTAACAATAAAAATTTGAAGGACATTTTTCATTTTAACATTATCATGATTTGACAAGAAACTGTTCAATATATTTTTCTTAATAACATCAATTATTTTCTTCAGATTTACAGTTTTAATTAGGAAAACCTACATTAGAAACAATTTAGGATTCCCTTCACTGTATATCCTGTCACTAAGTCTTAGACTTTCAACAGCTACACAT
The DNA here is from genome assembly GCA_024699665.1 of Ostrea denselamellosa. Lineage (NCBI taxonomy): Eukaryota > Metazoa > Mollusca > Bivalvia > Ostreida > Ostreidae > Ostrea > Ostrea denselamellosa. The sequence goes on along the minus strand of JAMZEH010000066.1, from coordinate 2,076,596 downwards.
GTTACCTGATTAAAATCTCTACCATTTCTACCCACTTACACAGAGGGATTACCTGTATTTGTTTGTACTGAAGCAACAAAACATACAAATAAACCACCTAGTTCACTAGCGAATTCAAATGTAGGCCTCTAAAATCTGTCTCAGCTGGGACCATACTATTTATTGGACAAATGTCTGTACTGGGATATTTGGACTACTGTCTATGCATATAAATGAAGAAATATGTCCCCATATTTCACACAAGATATGGATATACTGTCATATACAATTACTATACCATTCAGTGCAGTCAGCAATTAGTCAATATTGTCCTGGGATAATTTTTCGACTGATAACAATCAAAATCAATACTACAACTTCTGGTCAGCTTCTGTTGTTGAAAGATCTCTTAATTTTTTACAGAAGCCTCAGTAGCAAAGTTCACAGATATTGAAAAGTTAACCATGTATAAAATTTCAAAACAAATATATTTCTATGTTTCAATAATTTGGTATCGATGTTTATATCTGTAATCTGTACCAACGCATCTACCATCACTAGGTCTTTATAAACATGTTCCACGCCCCAAAATCTACTTTCATTTTCAATTCACACTAATTGTACTAGAAACTCATATGTTGGTTATATACTTACTGCATCTTACTGTTATTTTCCATATGTATTATTTAAAATATATCCAAGAGTACACCACAAGCACAATGCCATGCCCTCCTTCGAAATTTATCAACAAAACAATTCTACCTCCAAGAGAGAAGAGTATCTCCAAAGGTGAGTTACTCTTGCTAAACAGATAATGGGGAAATCTCAAAACATGAATTTTCACAATAACGTTTAACGATACAGTACAAAGACATTCCAAAAATATAAAAACGTACATATCATAAATCACCAAACTAAACTATCCTTGTCACACACTTTAATATTCCTAACCTTCTTTATAAAATTTTAAGAAATTCAAGAAATAGTGTGCTTTCCAGGGAGATAACTCTTCCATTCCTCCTCATGACACACTGACACAGAATACTTTACACCATTTTCCATTCATAATTTTAATGCAGTTTAGTGAACTAGATCTTTATCTTCATTTAAACCATAAACATAATACATCAACTTCAAACAGGTGTTTTACATTGCCTTACCCAATAATAACAACAAATTAAGAACACTGGCCATTTAAACCTGAGAATGTTATCTACTTTACTTTTCTAAATCAGAAAACAGTAGATCTAAATTGTATTACACATTCACAACTAAAGTGATCGATGGAGGAGATACATTTCAAGAATTTGTTTTAAAAAATAACATGGTGATGAATTATTATTTCATGGTATTTCAAAGAGTCACATACACATCTTGCAGCTTGATGTGGCAAAGAGTCACATACACATCCTGCAGCTTGATGTGGCAAAGAGTCATATACACATTCTGCAGCTTGATGTGGCAAAGAGTCACATACACATCCTGCAGCTTGATGTGGCAAAGAGTCACATACACATTCTGCAGCTTGATGTGGCAAAGAGTCACATACACATCCAGCAGCTTGATGTGGCAAAGAGTCACATACACATCCAGCAGCTTGATGTGGCAAAGAGTCATATACACATCCTGCAGCTTGATGTGGCAAAGAGTCACATACACATCCTGCAGTTTGATGTGGCAAAGAGTCACATACACATCCTGCAGCTTGATGTGGCAAAGAGTCACATACACATCCAGCAGCTTGATGTGGCAAAGAGTCACATACACATTCTGCAGCTTGATGTGGCAAAGAGTCACATACACATCCTGCAGCTTAATGTGGCAAAGAGTCACATACACATCCAGCAGTTTGATGTGGCAAAGAGTCATATACACATCCTGCAGTTTGATGTGGCAAAGAGTCACATACACATTCTGCAGCTTGATGTGACAAAGAGTCACATACACATCCAGCAGCTTGATGTGGCAAAGAGTCACATACACATCCTGCAGCTTAATGTGGCAAAGAGTCACATACACATCCTGCAGCTTGATGTGGCAAAGAGTCACATACACATTCTGCAGCTTGATGTGGCAAAGAGTCACATACACATCCAGCAGCTTGATGTGGCAAAGAGTCACATACACATTCTGCAGCTTGATGTGGCAAAGAGTCACATACACATCCAGCAGCTTGATGTGGCAAAGAGTCACATACACATTCTGCAGCTTGATGTGGCAAAGAGTCACATACACATCCTACAGCTTGATGTGGCAAAGAGTCACATACACATCCTGCAGCTTAATGTGGCAAAGAGTCACATACACATCCAGCAGTTTGATGTGGCAAAGAGTCATATACACATCCAGCAGCTTGATGTGGCAAAGAGTCACATACACATTCTGCAGCTTGATGTGGCAAAGAAATTCATATATCAGACTGATACATGAATAAGCTCAAACCAGCAACTTCAACATTCATTGTAGAGATGTAAATGAATCACTTTAGTATTTTTATATAGAAATTGTGGATTAAAATTAAAACAAGCAGTTATCTTGTTTCTTCCAGTCTTGCCTCTATACAATTTCTTTTGACCTTACCTCTTTGTTGCTATTGTGGTCAGTGAACTGAAAGTTATTGTTGTCTGTGGCTGATGAGGGAGTGGAGGGGGGATGGTCATCCTCTGGGGTGGGGATGTCGGCATGGGGAAGAACTTGGAAGAAACACATTAGGTACATCATGATGGACTTCTTATCTGGTGTCTTCACATTTACATCTAAAATCAATTTTAAAAGTACATCATATTATATCAATTATAGGAATTAAAACTGCCAAGTAGTATCTTCCACTTAGATATCATTACAGCACTATAGATTTTTACCTGCGTAAATTTTTGCAATATTTCACTATTTGTAGAATCATTTGTCACAAGCACTTTTAATAAATCAATTTCCTTGATATTTTAATCCCCAGTCCTCTATTTTACATTACTTATACAGACAACAGGGAAGGATACAAACTAATTTTTAAATTTTCTCAATGCTAGTAATAATTCTGTGGATTTCATTAACATAAGAAGACATTAACTCTGTTTATACCCTCTGGTTCAAGGAGTCTATCAATGTTAAGATTGTCCTGTGCAATACGAAAGGCATGCTCAAGGTTGGCTTCATTGTCGTTCTTCAGCAGATCATCATACACAAATAACTGAGGTCTGAAACATTCATCACATTTACAAATTTGAGAACAGCTTTTAAAATCATTGGTGCTGCAAAACTTTTAAATTTATACACAAATATACAATCAATCTGGTCACAAAACAAATGTTGATAGCATATGCGAAACAAACAATACTTGCGTTCAAAGTAACTGATTGCTCTGTTTAGAGTAGCACCTGAAGTGATGCAGCAAGGCATTGAATCCCAGTCCGTCCCTCCAGCTGGTGGTGAAGTTGCGGATATCTACGTTCTGATATCCTTCAGTGCACTGACGACACCAGGTCAACAACGTCCGCTCCAGATTAGTCTGTCGCAGATCATCCATCACATCCTTCATCACGTCTTTAACCTGCGTGTAAAACAAGAAATACAAATACTAGGTTATAAAACTAGATCTGTCAGTGTGACACATGTGAAAGTATAAGACAAATTGAACATATTGTTTTATACCTTATTTTTTTTTGTTTTATTTCCCTATACAAACTAATATGATGTAGAACTAGCATTTTAACTGTTAATCAACTCTCACTTTCATAGTCTATTGACCGGTCAACAGTTTACAAACTGTTGACCGGGCAAATAGTCTGCCCTATTTCTATTGGCTAAGAACGTCATGTGATTTTTGGTGTGCTGCTTTGTGTAACATTTGGCAAGGTTCACTGATTTGACTGATGATGAAATACAGAATTTAATAGATGAAACACGGTGCAGAAAAATGAAAAATGTAATTATTGATTATTAATTAGTATATTTGGTATATTTTCTTTTGAACTAGTGGATACTTTGATAAATGTATACAATCACACTGTCTTGTTGAAAGTTCAAGTCAACAAACCATGTACATCTGGTAAAAACAACCTCTAAAAAATGAAGGTTCTAACGAAACAGTTATAGACTGTATCCTTGGACAACAGTTGCTTTGTTTGACCCGAGAAAAGATATGTTGCCTGAAGCCAACAGATCTTTTTTGGGGTCAAGTAAAACAACTGTTGTCTGAGGACACACTCAGTAACTTATAATATTAGATGTACTGATTTCAAAGGCATGGAAGTGTGAGAGGAACTTAATAACTAAGTCCAATGGCAATAACATAGGTAAAAGTAGATCAGTAAACAAGCTGTAATTCATTATAATAAACGAACACACTATCAAATTCCTCATTATCTACACACACATTTAACAAAATAAGTCTGGAATTAACAGTGAATAAATAGGTCAATCAACAGGAAATCAAGAGACATACCAAAAATCAGCTCATTAAGTCTGTAAATCAAACACACTAAAAAAAGTCTGGAAAACTGTTAATAATTTAAAATTTTCAAAGCCCAAGAGCAATAACTAATGTAAAAATAAATCGATTGAGACGATCTTAAGGTCATCAATGTATAAACACCAAAAATCAGCTCATTATCTACAAATGCAGCCAAAAAAAGTTCAGAAAACTGTAAATAATTAGAAATTTTCTAGAAGTCCAAGGGCAATAACTTTGGTAAAAATGGGTCGATTGACATTAATCTGAAAGTCATCAACATATAGACACATACAAAAAATCAGCTGACTATCTACCAAAACAGCCAAAAACAGTCAGGAAAACTATGACAGACTGACAGAAGGATGAAATGATGGATGAAAAGGAGTAACACTATATTCCTTGAGCAATTTCATGGTGGGGGCATTAAAGTTTACATCATCATGACTAACATGTCCTGAATACAAATGTGTGTATGCCTGTTATGTTCAGTACATTTATCATCCTCCTGTAGGAATAAATCGAATCCTGTTATTATTTTAATTTCTATGTGTAAGTAATTAGCACATTAATTATTGATAAGCCACTCCAAAAAAGTCAAAAGTCTAAGCTTTTTATTTCTTAAATTATACTTATATGGATTTGAGTACTTCAAAGTATAGTGCTATCAAATTTTACACTCTCCAAAGTTACTGCAGAATGTCAATTTCATCTCAAGTAATCATGCCACATAAGAAATCTATTATAGTGCATGAAACCTATGTACACCAAATTTCAAGTTTAGAAGAAATATACAACATTTGTAGGATGAAGGATTAAATGAATCTGTATACAATTCAAACAAGTTTCTTTTTTTTAAAAAATATTTTCCTAGCCTTTTGTACCAAACTAACCTGCCAGTGAAGGATGATGCTCCATGCTAATCCTAGCGTTAGCTTCTGGTTCCCGTCCACAATATCATTGCTGCTTATGTTGACCAGCTTAATCTACAAATACAATTTGAATCCAAAACAATGTGTCTTAAAAAATATGCAATTATCATTTCACAAAATCTTGGACTGTGATGCATAGAGATTTTTCTCTCATTATTCGGTCCCCACAAAATTGTGACTATTGATATAAAAATTGCATTTTCAGTTTTCAAAGACAAGATAAATGAATAATTAATGATTACATTTTTGCAACCATGAACCCTGAGAATCAAATTTACAGACAAAAGAAATAGTGTCATCTACAAAATTCTTCATCTATACATACAATCGATAAAGTTGACATGGAAATTGTTATCATCTTAGGATTTAACAGCATCAGGAGTTAGCTCATAATGAAACCTAATGAAATAACAGTTTTCGAAGTTGCTGACTTTTATTGAAACAACAGTTTCGAAGCTGTTGACTTTATTGCGACTACAATGCTGAGTTAGTATAAGCCCTTCCTGTGTTTACCATTACTGCCCATATTAGGCCAAATTATATTTCCAATAATGATGTTTTTAACTGATAAATCTGTGAAACCCGAAAAATTCTGGCAACATCAAGTCTAATTAAAGGGACATTCATGAATGTTGCATGACTCACATTGTAATTCCGAGCAAGCACGTCCAGAACTCGATTCACATTGTTTATGTGATGAACTCGCATGCGACCTTTTTCTTTTCCCTGCAAAAAAGACACAACAGAAGTAATTCTTGGTCAAGATTATGCTTGATTTCAGCATTCAGCATAACTGAATCATGTTTCTTTGTCAAGAGAATCACCAATTTCAGCACACTGTATGGCATTTGCCAATTTCTAAATCACAGTCTAGATCATAGAGTATTTAAGTATTGGGCTTCACATTTTATACAGAAGTGTGCATAATATCTGCCAATACCATATACATGTATCAGGTAATTTGGCTCATTGTAAATCTTGGCATTTTTGGCAGATGAGGAAAATTTGCAAATGCTAAGTGTGACCAAATTTTTATTTATATTCAAATGATACACTTGTTAAGGTGGCCCACTACACTTTGAAAGAATTTCTCAAATCAGCATGAAATGATATGATAATGAAAGAAATGATGATATATTAGAAGTATACAAGTCAAAAAGGCCAAAAATATGCAATTTTGGATAAAAAAAAATATGCAATTTTCAAAAACTTATTTAAGTAAATATGAAGAAAAGCCTCTGTCAGATTTGAACTCGAGATCTGCGGTTCACTAGCCCAATGTTTTAACCACTGAGCTTTAATGATATACAATCCAATACAAACAATTTCTCACATTTAAATCACCACCTAGTGATGTTGTGTCATATTGGGCACAAACCTTGGTGTAGTGAGCTACCTTAAATGAAATGTGCACCAACAAATAAAGCACAAAGATTTCAAACTACTTTTTTGAGAAAAATCCACTGAATATTCCCAACATCAATACTACCCTATATATGGTATGCTCAATTTCAACATCCTAATTTACATTCCACTCAGTCTGGTGACTAAATGATAGTATACATGAACCCGCTGACAAAACTTTTGTGGATATTTTCATTACATGTATGAAAATATGATAAAACCATATTCATTTAAGATAATAAATAGTATCAAAAATTATATTTTAAAAAAATGCAACAAGAACTCAACTACAAAGTGTCAAGAACTCAACTACAAAGGTACACAAATGCAAATTCATTGTAAATGTCATTTTACATACAGCTGCACAAAGTTCACGCTGTATGGAATGTCTATTTAAACTGCAAATAAATTTGCTAACTGTTATTGAAATACAATAGAAAATATCACTGATAATCATGATTTAACACTGATATACCACATCACAAACTTTTTCTCTGATCCATGCAATGCTAAAATTCTAACAAGCATGTTCATTTATTGCATCATTCAGTGTAATTATTGTAAAACCTACAGTTTGGTGATAATCATTCAAAGTAAAGCCCATATGAGAATAATAAATGTGATATTTTCAAATTATCACAATCACATTTTGATATAATCTCTAAACATCAAAATATCTGCTTAGCATTTAAAATACTGGAGTGATAACAATACTGTGAGGTGAACATGAAGATTTCATTTACAATTTGGATTCCACGGCTAACTTTCACCTTGCCTGCACCTTGTTCCACATGTATTAGAAAAACATCAATGTGACTGGCATTATAAATTCTTCCTTCAAACAGAATCTTCATGCAAATTTCAATACACATCCAACAAGTTGTGTTCACATTGTATAGTATACAAATTCCAAAATGAATTGATAAACTACAATGCATTTCCCAAATACATTTCTGTACTGACCTTGAGTTAATTATTACACAGTGGTATATAGGCACTTCCCATCAAACTTACCATTGACTTCCCACTAAGAACTTCTAACAGCGACAATAGAAGAGTGCCATCTCTGAGATCCAAAAACAAGTCCGTTACCAAGGAATGGCCAGCCTGGGGGGAAAAAATTATGTAATTATTTCAAACGTCACATCACCTTACAATCAAAATTTGCCCTTCATTAAATGCTACTGAAGCGGATTTTTGTAACCTAGTGAAAAAAATTATTATATGATATGCACTTTAATAATGAGGATACGATGATGATAATAACAATGTTACACATAATGATGAATCGATAACATTATTTCACTCACCAAATACAACTTCTGTTTGCTAGTTGAAAACCAGAAATCTTGCCAAATTTTTATTTTGACTTTTTTTTTCCAAATTTTAATATCATAATTGATTTGGTACTGTTATGAGTTTGTCACTAATTTGAGAGCTAAATTTGCTGGTAACTTGCAAAATTTTAAAGTATGAGTTGATTAAAAAAACGTTAGTGTCAAGCCCTGTACAATTAGTTTTTCATTTAAAATACCTTACGATTTGTAATGATATGATATGAAGGCTAAATTTTATTTTATTTTTTTTTCATGTAACTTCAATAAGTCAAAGAATGTACCCAAACTCTTTTGTTTAAAAATAAAAAGATCAGAAAAGTTCTATGATAATGACCTTACAAACACTTAAACTTTCAACAACATTATATAAAAAGTCTATAAAATAAATGTCCAAAGTACGCCTGGTTTTACAGGGAGCTGAGCTCACTTCAGCTGAGGTGGGGATGGGAGGTTGTCCCAGACTGAGGACAAGTGCCTCAGGGAGGCGATTTGTTTTGTTGGCAATTGTCTTGGGAAAATAATTTTTTTTAAGAATAGGAATGTTCTGTCAATTCAGTATATGAGTTATACTATATATATATGCTAATTTTTGTACTTTAAATGATAAATCATTTAAATGCTAAGCATATGTACATATCACTGCCTGGATGCACATTCTCATGCATGAGCAGTCAACCTAAATTCTGAAACCTCTGATCTTTAATATTCTAATCTCATCAAGGTATTGAAATATAAACAGAAATTGTTAAAGTTCACCTAAAATCTAGCATGACATATATTTCTAAACTTTCAAATAATAGTGTTCATCTGTTTCTGCAAGTCGAGAAAAAATTAAATACTACTACTCTGAAATTGAGTAGAGCAGATGTGAGTAGTTTTGTTCACAAAGACCAATGAAAAATAAGGTTCATGCAGAGGTGTAATTTACTGGAAAAAAAAACCCCCAAAACATCATTCCTTGCTATAACAGCTAACATCAGTTGAATTCTATGTACAAATCTTTTATTATCATCCATGTGATACACATTTATTTTGAATGACTTTGCTTAATTACAAACAGTGCAAAATTAAAAATATTTTCATTTAATACTTCAAGTCTCTACAAATAAATTGAAACAAAACCTTGACTTGCATCCTTATGTTCCCAAGTTTAAGTGTCTTTGACACATGATGCTTGATACATATCATACATACTTACTAAAAACATTTTGTGCATGAAGCTAATTAATTCCTATTTCTTCATGCTGCATTAATGTACCTTTGATAGCTGTGAATTGATCCACTTGGTGAAGGACCTTTTCTGTATGTCTTCCCTTTCATCTACAAAAATGATTTATAGATTAATTCAGCAGAAAAAATTCAATCAAAATGTCATTGGTAAAGCTATAAAACTTATAACAGTAATTTTCTGAGTATTTAATTTTCAATGGTAAATCGGTTCTGTTTAGGGTGGCCCTATGTGGTATCTGTTACAATTTCTGTTCTACTACAACATCTTATATTGCCACATTCAAACTGATTTTATTTAAGCAATACTAGTTAAATGGTTTTTAGTTTATATGTCTGCATAAGCCTATCAAAATAAAAATTAAGCACACATCAAAATTCCAAACAATACTTGATTATAGAATACTTTAATCTCTTACAATGCTTGATGGCAAAATATTTTAATCTCTTACAATGCTTGATGGCAGAATATTTAATCAGTCTAACAATACTTGATTATAGAATACTTTAATCTCTTACAATGCTTCATGGCAGAATATTTTAATCTCTTACAATGCTTGATGGCAGAATATTTTAATTTCTTACAATGATTCACGGCAGAATATTTTACTCAGTCTAACAATACTTGACTATAGAATATTTTAATCTCTTACAATGCTTGATGGCAGAATATTTTAATCTCTTACAATGCTTGATGGCAGAATATTTTAATCTCTTACAATGCTTGTTGGCAGAATATCTATCTAATACAATGTTTGCTGTTATGAAAAACTTAAGCAAGCATTCATGGGGACTTGATTATATGCTAAGGAGTTGTCATTTTATAATTGTGTTCAGTTTCTCATGTTTGTGGAGATTTTGAATTTATGTTCAATATTACCATGAAAATAACACAAATACAGAAGCAGACTCGTGTAAATCTCAGACTTAAAAAAATTTATAATATGTTACAATGCTTGAAAATGTGCACACACATTCTGACCAATGTTTATAAAAAAAAAAAAATTAACTCAGTATAATTTACATTGTATCTGTACAATTCATGAATGATAAAAAATAAAACTGTGAGTGAATCTCAAATTTCTTATCTTCAAAAAATCATGAAAATATGAGTTGCAATGCATATTAATTTCACATAAATATACTATTAATTTTGGCTTCTCAGTTACAGCACAATACATGTAGATCATATTCCTTGTTGATGGGTATCAACATTTATGAATGGTATGCAATAAAGGTGATATATTTTTGTCATACAAAATTTTTTTAAAGAATACAAATTATATATGCATGCTTTTTTTAAAAAAGAATTTTTAGCCAAAATACATTTGAAAATTCAAACACCTTTGGCCCGAGGTCATGATTACATGTGTAATGGAATTTAGACCAGCGTCTTCTTACAAACATCTTTAAATTATTAAGTGAATGGGAAAAAAAAGTATTAGCAAATAGAAAAAAAAAGAGTAAGCAAATAGAATTTTAGCTAATTTTGTATTGAATTGTGTAAGAAATAATGACTGCATATATAGATTGAATTTATTGGTCAAAAACACTGTATGTGTACTTATTTTAGTGTATTTAAAATTTGATGCAATCAGAGATGCTGCACTATTTGACACGATTTAGTGCTTGTTCTGTGTTTGATAATAGATGAACAATCCATAGAAGGAGTATGTTTAACCTTGGTCTCTTTTCTAACTCATTTTTATACATAAAATAACACACACACACACACACACACATGCATGCAGCTGAGGAAATCACCCCTCTGTAAATTCTGGTAATTTGATACATACATTCCTTTAGAAATTGTTAAGATACTATATGTTTTTAAATTTTTGAAATACAAAGAATTATAGTTAAACTGTAGCTGTGTCTTTCTATATCATTGTCATCCCTCTATAAAGACATACAAGTGCATGTGGGATTAATGACCTAAACTGATACAAACTTCTCCACCCTTACATTTATATATATGCGCTTGTTTGTCATGGAGACTACATATGTGGGTTAAGTATCCATTTTAAGTAGAGGTGTCATATTTGAGCGTCTTTGACATAAATACACACCACATTTCTTGGATACCTGGGAAGTTTTGACACAATTCAGATTCAGGACAGGTGTATTAGAGTTTTACATAATCTTATAGTCACATTCATCAGCTGCTCACAGAATCTCTTTTAAGTTCACAAATCATGAAGTTAAAGTAGAACATGTAATTGTAAAAATGTCACGATTATGTGAATATTTCATTATGTAATAAAATTTTTGATATACAAGTTGCTTTACTTCATTACGTTTAATTCAAGTTTGATCATAATTTGTCAGGAAAAAGTGTACTGCAAATTATTTACAAAAATGAAATTCTGATGCCTTTCCCACTATAATTTTACCATATATAAACATGAATGAAAAAGAAACCTATTCACAAAACTAGAACCTGTTGAAAGATAATATTTTAATGATAGGCTAGTTGAGAAAAAATATCTTTCAAAGTTAAATTTTAGCACTAAACTGTCAAATTCAAAATCTCAGCATGATCATTAAGATTTCTGTTTCACACAATCTGACTTGAATCACCTCACTTTATACAGCCCTACGGGAGCTATAATTTACCTCAATCATCAAACTTCCCTGTTCCCTTACAAACCCATTAATAAACTCTATACTTGAATTGACAAAATAAAATATCTGAAACTTATAAGCAGACGACAGTTAGCAACAATTGTGGAAAATGGGGGTCTTAAAACTCCATCTGATATCAACCTCAGAACGGCCGTCAACAATCTTCACCTGGTTATAAGTATATTTCATGGTTAATTGCTTTCTAAAATGGCAAGCATGCTTCATTCATAATTCGGCATCATATAATGTTAACATGGTGATTGAGCATTAAGAAAATGAAATGTAAACACACCAAGGACTATGTAAATATCTTTGATATAGCTGACTCCTTTTGAAAAAGTATCTTATTAGCCAGACAACACGAACATCTAGGCCATTACAGACAGTACATTCATATATAACTGTCATAGAATAATCAAACGATAATTAAGCTTCATTCTGTCATCCTTGATGAGAAGAATTTTCGTTTTACTATTTGAAGGAGGTGTTTCACCTATATCCTACAACAGTAAGAGTACCAGCTACATCTTTCTACACAGTCAGAGAAAAGTTCAAATTGTCTGCCTGCAATTGGGCATTTCAAGTTAAACAATCTATAGGCAAAACTATAATTATATGAATGTACTGTCTATAATGGCCTGGATGTTCCTGTTGTCTGGTTAATAAGATACTTTTTCAAAAGGAGTCGGCTATATCAAAGATATTTACTTTGGTGTATGTACATTTCATTTCTTAATTCTATATGCAAAACTGCTCCCACTGATTTTAAAAAAAAATGAACACAATTCTGAAAGATGTAAAATTGATTCTGTAAATTGTATTCAACATCACATAAGAATATTTTAAAGAGAAATACAAATCGAGGTATTGAGGTAGAAATGGTCTTCAAAAGGAAAATCTCAAATTAGTTGTGTAGGAAACTCTGAAGTGCCTTTATCTATACAAAGGCTAGCAAAACTTTTTGCTAAAATGAAATGTTTTATGTGGTCTATCTCATCCCACCAACAATGGAATGGTTTGATAAACTGGTCATTTTAATCAGATCAACTTCCAAATATTGTGTTTGTATCCATCAAAAACCGAATGGGGTCAGGAAAAATTAAACAATACCAAGCTGCAATTTGGGAGGAAATTGCACGTTTAGTGTTAATCCAGTGGCATTAATCTCAAATAAGTACAGATTAATTAAAGCCATCTTTCAAATAGTTGTGAAACTGGGAACTGTGATGTGTATACATGTCACTTTAGTGCACACGAAAAAGTGTTAATAACTGATACACTGTATGCTTATCAGTCTTATAAAGCACTTCAAGTGTGCACTGACTATATCAATTTTGATTTTATGTTGACTAAATTAAATCAAATTTGATTCTGTTTCTAAAAAGGTCTAAGGAATTCTTTAGAAGAATCTACAGTCAATTTTCTTACTTCCTATTATCATGATTTATATGGGAACTTTCATTATTTTACAACAAAACATATTTATAATGAATTCATGCTTATTTATTCCGCTATGTTAAGAAAATGATAATTTTATTGGATATAATGAAGTTTGGTTATAATGAACTGGTTTTCGCTGGCACCCTGGATAATAACTATGACCATGTTTAGTGTATAATGAAGTTTGTTATGGTTATAATGTTTTTCGCTGGTCCTAGAGGTTCGCTATGACAATATTTTACTGTAAATTAAACTTTGCCATGGCTATATTGTTTTTTGTCGACCCTGTATTTTAATATAGTATACTATATTTTAACACATTTTACTGTATAATGAACTTTGCCATGGTTATAATGTTTTTCGATGGCCCTGGAGATTCGTTATATTTTAACATGTTTTACTGTTTTATAATAAACTGTTTTTCGCTGGCCTGGAGATTCGCTATGACCACGTTTTACTGTTTTATAATAAACTGTTTTTCGCTGGCTCTGGAGATTCACTATATTTTAACATGTTTTACTGTACATTTCTGACTACAGAGGCAAATGGAAACTGAATCTTAGCTGTTACTAATACCAATGTGTTATGATTTTATTATGAAGCATATGTTGTGTATAATATCAAGGTTAACTTATGCCCTCGCAATATCCCTTAATACCTTTCAGTCTTTACTTGGCATATTAATGCTTGATTTACCAAAAGGCAATTACTTCACAAAATGTAATTGTAAGCAACTCTCTGTATGGGTCTCAAATCGATTTGCAATAATCAAGAATAGATACCACATTTGTTTCACTGACTTGATCAACCAATATAACATTGTGAAATAACAAATAAATAGGGACCCATAATCCGGTGTCAATTTCTGGTTCAAAGAGATCGATATTTACCCTCCTGATTATACACAGATTGATTCAGGGGGTCTGGTAAGAAACTACCGCAATATTAACTGACACTACAAGAAAGTAAACAGCAAGCAAGTGCCCTGGTTTAATTGCAGTACAAAACCGGACACTTTGATCACAAGTACAATTCTGAACGCTAGTTCCATGCAGAATACAAAACTAGTTCATATAAAGTATGCCCTCAAGTCATAAATATTATTATTGGGCATCTTGTCTTGCATGGTATAGAATTTATTGCATTCAATTACTCTAACAGACACCAAGAGTTTAGACTTCATGATCCGATATCTTGCATCAGCAGATCAAAGATTTAGTGGCACAGCCAAATCAACCTCACTGACAACTTTATCCAACACAGTATACTGTGGGCAAAAGACTACAAAGAGAGCTGGGTAGACAAAGGAAGACCCAGGTAAATAGTGTAAGTGGACCTTACTAAGTTAGGGCAAAATCTGCAGAGAGCTGGACACACAAAGGCCTGGGTAAACAGTGTAAATGGACTTCACTGAGGGCAAAAGACTGCAAAGAGGGCTGGTCAAATAAAGACTTGGGTAAACAATGTGAATGGACCTCACTGAGGGCAAAAGACTGCAAAGAGGATAAGGCATATTGACAAAGGAAGTGTGAATGGACTTCACTGAGGGCAAAAGACTGGACAGGCAAAGAGTATGAATGGATCTCACTGTAAGTGATACCACTACAAGATTCAGAATGAAGTGAATAAAGACTGTTGCAGCTCTGCCATGTTGCATTTACATAAAACATTTTTCAAAAATCATTATGCAAACCATTGGAAGTAATAATTCAATGCGCTCATAATGTAAAATACTGACATTCTTGTCCATTAAGTTTGACTGAATGTACCAACTTAAATCTCCTATATATAGTTCAGATTGACCTTGTGAATAATTTTGTAAACAAGCCCATGGAATAGAAGAGCTGTCCTCCATCCCTATATTTCATTTTAATAAAAAAAAAATTTAAATACACTTGTCACTAGATATTCAGTCTGTCTGAAAAATGTCCCCTCCCAGGCCAGAATGAAATTGCTTCCTATGGATCTTGAACAAGTGTCCAATCAACAACTGATGTCAGGCATATTCTTTAAACATTTTTATCTCCTGTTCAACCTCTCCCCAGACTTAAATGACAAGCAAAATGAATGATAACACGACTCAGTATTCACTGTAACCTTTCAAAACCTGTATATCATTGTACTCAAGTACAAGATAATCCCGTCTGATATTGTTGTAAATCTATTTGAATTTATTTACCAGCAGGGCTATAAATGTTTTTGAATTTTCTCCTACTTTCAATAAGGTCTATTTAGGTTGTGATAATTTAGACTGCCAATGAGTATGTGCTTTGCATTTAAAACTAGACATATGAGATATAGGGTCTTGTATAAAACTTTCAATTTTTGAAAGTCCTAGTTTCGTCAGTATATACTATCTTCTACTCCTCAGAGTGGCATTAAATTGTTTGCTCTATAACCGCAAATTCTTTGAACAGCACACAGTTAGTGTAGCCTTACCCTCATCCTTTATATATATATATATATATATATATCAGTGAAAAAAATTCCTACAAAAAATATATTTCTATCAATCATTTAAGTTATTAAATCAAAGACTTTGCAAGAAACTATGACATCACATGAGGATAGATCAGTTGTAATGTAATGGTCCATTGATGGATACTCTTTCCTTAAAGCAGGTAAACCAATCACGGTGGCTCAGTGGTAGAGCTCTCGCCTCGTGAACGGAAGATCGTGAGTTCGAGCCCCGCTCGGGCCGGCCGCGTCAAACCTAAGACGTTAAAATAGGTAGTGATTGCTCCTTCGCCAAGAGCTAGGCATTACGAAGTGAGAGTCACGGGTCTTTCGGATGGGACCTTATAAACGGAGGTCCCGTGTTGCAGCAGGTGTGGCACGTAAAAGAACCCTCACTGCTAAAAGCCATTAGTGCTAAGCATAGGTCTAAATTTGCAGCCCCGTCACCGGTAATAGTGACAGTCGCCGGATAGCTGAAAAATTGCTCAGGCGACTATAAATAAATAATAAAAAAAAAAAAAAAAATAAAGCAGGTAACTCTCTCCACCAGAATCACACTGTCAGAAGCAAACATATAATATTCTAATTAATTAACATAAACATGATTGTCTTATGTTTTGTCCATTGAAACATTTAAAAAAAATTCTTTTAATTAATTTCAGGCTCTGGATAATCGTTGTTTAACATACCAGTGGGGAATTCACTCATATTGTGAGTTACCTCATGGCTTTAGGTGAAGTGCAACATATTTAGACCTATATGTATGCTATGAATTCTTGCCATTATGCTGCAAGTGTTTCTTATCCAATATCAACACCTACATGGAACCAACACCTCAGTTTGTAAAGTATCATCCCAAAGACCTGCAGCTCTCACTTGTTTATTTACTCATGGGAGCCGAGAGCTATACAATGACTCTAGTCTGTAGTGCCACCAGGGCTCAGTAATGAGTTATCATGATGTCCCCATGCATCTTCTGCAACTCAATTGAAATAGAATATATGTGTGTACTTGCACCTTTACTACACAACCAACAACAGACATTAGCAGAATTCCAAACCAAAGACACTATTAATACAGGAATCAAATGTCAGTTATGTACCCATTACATAACAATGTTAACACCTTCCCTACTTCTTACAGACTTTATGTGGAAGTGACAGACTTCTGAAGTTGTTTATTTGCCTCAGGTATCAGAACTTCCCCTCTTATATTTACCTGACATATTATCAGCCATCTAACTGAAGTCATGCAGTGTTCTTCAAACTTAAGAGAAATTTGGACCACAACTTTACACTGGTCAAACATGGCCAACTCAGACTTGGAGAGCCAAGGCAAACAGTGGGATATGATTAGCAATCCATAAAAGGGTTTGGAACACTTGTTTTCAGTAGCATTAGAACAACATTGGCTGACATTGGTTGTAAATAAATATACATGTGAATGTATCTTAAACTTCCATTTCAAACAGACTCTTAGATATGCTCCTGGCCTACAGAAGAAGAATTGCCTTATTCAGAAACCATTCAACAACAACAACAGGCTATGTTTGATTAGTGCAGGTGTAATTTTCTAAAGGCATCCTTCCTAATGCCTAAATCTTCTCATTTTTCATCCATTCCTGTCCTTAATATCAGTTAATCAATATTTTCTATGACTAGTTTGGAGCCAATTTGTCATATTTCTGACAACAGCTGCACAAGAGCTTTTTTTCCTGACAAATGTGCCACAATGATTAGGAATTTACTGTACATTTCATCTTATGGAACTTTTCTGAATTCATTTAATATATTGTGACAGTTAAATCTTTCAAAACTCAAGAACACAGTTCATAAATCAAAAAAGAAGTTTAAAAAGAGATTTAGATATTAACAAACAAAAGAATAAATACATATTTTAAAAAAAAAAATGCAATTGCTTGAGACAGCTTATTGAACCACAATTTGAAGTTTTGTTTTCCTGTTTGAATGATAAAATATAGCACTGTCATGTCAAATACAATTCACAAAGACCAATGGTATCTTCCTATTAACATGGAGTTCTAAAGCATGTACACAGTCTACAGGTCACCATGCATTAGTACTAAGTTCATATAAAACCCAAGCAGACTTGTACATGGTCACAGGTCACATGCATAACCAAAGTGTTAAAGTTCCTTGATTAAAGAGAAATCATTGTGAAGACTTAATATATTAGGATAGAATTATGAAGGATTAACTTAGAACTGTGCAGTGGGGGTTTCTTAAATACCGAGACATTACTTTGTCAGCAAGTCTCTACACATTTACCTCCAAAAAATTACTGAATAAGCTATATATTATAAATCTTAAAGATTAACATGCCTGGTGTAGTGTTTAGTGTATATGAATTCAAATAGAAAACCCTTGTGAGAATAAGGAAACTTTGCGGGAAGTAGGTGAAATGCATTTGGTGCAAAAATGAAAGTTTCTTAAGAGATGGCAGAACCAGTGGTCATATCCTCTGGAGCACTTTCTGATGACGGTATTAAGTTCAATGCTGGATTTACAAACAGAGTACATATTGCAAAACCATCTGATCTTTTACACCATCCTGATAACACATTTCAACAACAGCCTTTAGTAATAGTGAACAGACCATTGCTTACTCGGTGCTCATCTCCATTGAATGGTATGTATTCTCCAATTATATTCAATCGGTCTCTCAGAAACCTAACAGGCAACCTAGAGGACAGTGAAAACAGATGTTGTGTGTTGAAACACAAGCTTAAAGAAGCTCAGAGTACACTGAATTTACAAAGTGACAGACTGTATAGAATAGAACACTCAGCACGAGAAAACACACTACTACTGGAAGACCTGAAGCAAAGAGAAAGCGAATACAAGAAAAAAATTGATTCCCTTCAGTTATCTGAACATGAAAAAGAAAAACTTAAGAAAGAAAACATGACAATAAGACAGGAAATGCAGGACCGTGTTTCCAAACTAGACATTGCTTTACGAACTGCACAAGTCCAGCATCAGGCTGCTGAAACTGAAAATCAAAAACGTGTTATACTGCTGGAACAGTCCTCCCAAGCTCTGAATATACTGGATACAGAAAACAACACATTAAAGCAAGATCTAAAGGATATGCATAAAGACTTGGCCATTGCAAAAGAGTCTGCTGAAATTGTGAAGTCCAAAATTCAACCAATGGAAGAAGAGAACAAAGATTTGAGGTTTAAAAACTCCAAAATAAAGGAAGATAATGAAGATTTGTCAAAGAAGATTGCGGAATTATCAGGTCAGTTACTAGAACTTAGAAAGGTAACACAGTCGATGAAAAAAGAAAATGAAAAACTGGCAAATTCCTGGAAGTCAGTATCAGAAGAAAAACATAGACTTTCAAAACGTGTGGAAAAACTGGAAGAGAAGAAAGCAGCTTTCAAATCGCAAGCTCTGGCAGCAGCATCTGAGAAAGACAGACTATTCCACGACAAGATGGATCTCAACAACAAATACCAGCAACTTCTCATTGATAAGGAAGCTTCCACACAGATAAAAATTGCTCAAACCGAACAACTCAATGAACAACAAGCAGATATTGCAAAGCTAAAGATGGTTTTAGAAAACAGTAATGAAGAACGAAGAAAATGCCTCGCAGAAGTTGCACAGCTAAAAGGAGTAAACGACAACCTAAATGCAGAACTGTCGTCTGTAAAAAAATTCAATGAAAAATCACTGGAGAAAATTAGTTCCCTTGAAAAAGACAAAACAGAACTTGACAAACAATGTGAAATAGCAAACAAAGAATGTGATCGACTTAAAGCAGACATTGAACAACTCAGCAGACAACTCCTCAGTGTTGGATACTACTCCAGAATGGTTGCAGAAACCCAAAGCCATGCCTTGAAGAAAGACAATGAAGAGATGGAAGAGCTAGTATTGAAATTAAAGAATGACATTCGTATATATAAGGATGAAAACAGTCTTCTCGTCAGTAAAATTGATGACCTTTCAGTAAAACTAGATAAAGCAGATGGAGATTTGAAACATGCTGCACTGGCAAGTCATGAAGATATGGAGAGTTTAAAGAGTGCATGTGAACGCTTAACTTCCTCAGTAAGTCAGAAAGATTCGGAAATTCAAGTTCTTTCAGAAAAATGCCTCGAACTTGAAGATCTGACTGCAAAACTTCAGTCAGAAAACCGGGATCTTAAAGAAGACAATGGTGCCTTAGTGGAACACTACGATGATGTGAAGAGACTCAAAGATGAGCATAAAAGAATGATTCAGGCCAATGCTGAAAATGATCAAGTCATCAAATTACTTGAAACCCAAAATGATGTGCTAAGAAAAAGCTCCGAATCCCAGTTATCTAAGCTACATGATGTTGAATTGCTGGTAATAAGAGCTGAACAGCTGCACCATGACAATGAACATTTGATGGCAAAAGTGTCTGAACTTGAGACAATTCGTGATAACCTGGTGACTCAAAAGGAAGAACTGCTTGCTAATACAGAACTCATATACAAAAATCCACAAATAGAAGAGCTGAAGAGCAGAATAGATGAACTGCAACATGCAAATAAACAACTAATAGATATGAATGATTCAGTCAATGAAAAGTGTGAAGCTCTGGAGCATGTTAATATAGAACTCAAAGAAGCAGTTGGAGGTGATGGGACTGTTGTGCCAAAAACAGAACTTTTAAGAGTAAAAGAAGAAAGATGTTGTCTGGAGAATGATATCATCCAGATACAGCATAAATTTGAAGAACTGAAAGAACAACACGAAGAGTATTTGAATCAATATGGGCCCGAGGGAGAGGATACCTTAAAATGGCAGCAAAGAGTGAAAACCTTAGAAAAGGAGAAAGAAAATCTAGAAAAACAAGTGGCTCTTATCAATGGACAACTGTTGTTGGTTGAAGGTAGCAAGAAGAGATTGGATGAAGTTGTTGAAGATCTGCAGCATGAAATTGTCCACCTTAGGAAGGAATTGGAAGAAGCCGAAAAACAAGAGGCCAGCAGAATATTCCAAGGCAGAGCAAGTGGAGACTTCACTGATCTACAGTCCCAGTTAGAGGAGGTCCGAAATGAACTTAGCCAAAGTCAAAAAGACAAGATCAAATTTGAACACCTTGTGCGGTCCCTCAAAGAAGAGCTGGATGAGGAGAGAACCAAAAAGCCAGCACAGATCAAAGAATCTCTGGATGATGTAGGCTCTGAGTTGACATCTATGAGAGGAGAACTCCATAAACTGGTGGGAGAAATAGAAAGGAAAGAACAAACAATTGTAACACTTGAAAATCAACTTCGTCAATCCAAGGAAAAGATAGAAGACAAAAATAAAGTAGTGAAAGAACTGAAATCAGTCTTGGATAAAGGTTCTAAGGCAGTGCATAGTCTTGAAGACAAATTATCCATACAGAAAACCCATGACACAAGACTGTCTGATCCAGTTACAAGATCCAAAAGTTTCACAGAGAGAGGAGCTGGAGACAGGCTACAATCCCTTATTGCTAGATACAAAGACTACAATGAGAGTGGAACCCAAACATCTGAACGTAAAATAAAGCCTTTATCTCTCTCAGGAAACAAGAAGGGAGGACTTGTAACACATGACAAAAAATGAACAAATTCAAGATAACGCCAATGTACAAAACAAAAACAACATTGATACAATTTTTGATCTCTCCAGGCATCTGTGATAGTGAAATAAATATATGTGTGATTCGGAAATCATTTTACATCTCTTGAAACCCAAGGATTACTTATGAAACTGAAGTCTTGATACTCAGACAAGAATAAATTGTTCTACACATTATAGGTGCAGGGTTAACGAAGGGCAAAATTCCCCAATAAGATCCTAATAATGAAACAATATACAAAACTAATCAGTGTACTTTATGCAAAGAATGTATGTTACACGAAATGAAAGTCAATACAACAAAGTACGTAGTTTCATAGCTATCTGATTTTCATTATAAAAAACGGTGGGTAAATATTTTTCTCCAATGAGTCTGATATATGTATATACTGAGTACTTCAAAAGCTAACTTCAGAAAGACAATAATTTACATTACTAACTTTAATATAATCCTTCACCTACACAACTTGAGTTAAATTTATGACTTAGTTCAATCTAATTCCATATCCTAATACCTTTCAATAACAAACTGACTCCATTTGACTATAACCCTCATCTTGATAAGGTCATTTTCAATATTTATTGACATTACATAAGAACAGAATATCAACAAGTAGACCTTTTATCAGAGATTAAACTTTGAACAAAATCACAGGCCCCCATGCCCCCCTCCTTGATAGTGATCAGAGGTAATTGGTCTGACAAGTCAGTTGTCTACAGTGACCAAAGTATCATATAGCAAGGAATTCAGTAGTACTTAGTCTTTATCAATGTTTTATGTCATTACTGAATACTTGAGGAAAATTTCTTATCAGTTTTAATAAGACTTATTTTTATCATTCTTCAAAGTAGCAAGACTACCACACAACATCAAAAGCACAAAACACTAAGGCAGTTTTATAAACATTGGCATTGACATATAATATTTCAATTAATTTTGTAGGTGGCAATTATGACCTTCATCTGCATGCATCTAATGAAAATTGGGACTTCTGCTTTAATTGTAGATGACCTGACATCAGTTAAGTTTCAAATTACAGCCTCTAGCAGAGAGGCTTTAACTTTGATGGAACTCCTCGAAGATACTTTTGCCGATTTATATGTGCCATTTTAGAAATATTTAATGCTGGTAACTATTTTGGAAGCCATCATTCTATGAGAATAAGAAGCTTGCAGAAAAGATTTGATTTGTTATAAAAAGTGCATAACCAAAGAATCATACTGAAAGGGTTTGCAGAAATGGCACAAATCTATTTTTGAATTTTGCAATGTTGTTGCATACATGTATATGTGAATTTTATAAAGTTTTTCAATGCTACTAGAAAATTCACCACTGCCACTGAAAGACTCGAGATATAAAACCCTTCTCTATCCCTACCCTCTTTTCAACATTTAACACCCACAATAAAAAAAAATACTGAAAATATTTCCTACCCATAGATCTCCAATTGTACACATTTTCATACCAAATATGATTTTAAATAGATATTTATAAGAATATTGTGTGTGCTAACTTTTTTCTCTATTATCATGTTGAAAGCTCTGCAGTTATGTACACATTCAGAATACATATCAGTGAGAAATAAAAAGCTTTTGAAAAAAAAATGTTAGCAGAGGCTTTCGAAAATTACTTCTGTGAAAGTCCGTTGATTTTAACACAAGCAACTGAATTATTATACCAATATAGCACACCCACCTTTGAATTTCAAATATTTTAATGTTGTGGCATTGGTAGCCATGAAATTTCCATCCATTATGAATGCACAATAAAATCCCAAAATTCCAAAGCCTATATCCCTTGGTGCTTATAAATTATCAAATCAACAGAGAGGAAACACTTGTGTTTTATAATCATTAGGTGAAAATATTCCACATGGCAGTATAATTTGTCATCCTGAAGATTTTACAAAATAATCTCTCTTGTGAGAAACAGTCGTAATTACATGTCCAGCATTTCTTGTGACACAAAATTCTTAACACTTTCCCTCCATTTTTCTCCTTTAATAGCCTGGTCCTTGTCAAAACAGGAAAACCTCCACACTAATATTGTATCAATACTTTGTGTCACCTCTTTCACAGAGTGAATTTACTTAAAGTAAACACTCACGCTCCACCAAAAAAGAGAGGGAACTTTAAATGCACTGTGTCTTTAAAGGTAAAAACGACACAGGACATAATCCTGCAGATTCTTAATGGCAATTAGTCTTTGTCACACCCTGTATAGAGTGACCCTCTTTCACAGAGGTACTGTGATCCAAATCCTGTCCAAAAATGGCAGGGTAACAGTGGAACTTGGAGACCGAGTAGATCCATACACTACTTTGTTTGGAAAAAGTCCTTATTCATTCATTAGAGATAATAACTGATATCTAAAGAAACGCTCTACACTGGTATCACGAATGGCCCATAATCCCTGATCAATTT
Organism: Ostrea denselamellosa; assembly: GCA_024699665.1. Lineage (NCBI taxonomy): Eukaryota > Metazoa > Mollusca > Bivalvia > Ostreida > Ostreidae > Ostrea > Ostrea denselamellosa. Next base: position 2,052,712 of record JAMZEH010000066.1, on the reverse strand, counting down.
ACACACAGAGCATCTGTCAGAGTGAAAATGAAGTGATCATGTCTATAGGAAAAAAATCACTAATTTCATCAAGCAGAGGAAATAAAATGGATCCTTACAAGGTTAGGCCATATTACTTCAAAAGATCTCAATCCCATCAGCCTTTATATGTAAATTGATCAAGACTGACACGTGCTACATTTCAAACAATACTGGGATACTATCTCCCTGTAATATAATACAATATGTACCAGGGACCATCTCCACAGCTCTCACACCTAAATTTTTTTTTGAATGAAATATTGATCAGACTGCATGTGGTCTTTTAAAGTTTCAACTAGTCCTTAGTAATGAATTTTCCCCCATTTCTACAAAACCTGGGAAACAAATTGTAAATTGAGTACAAACAGCTGTCCCTCAATTCTACGGATACCCTATCACATTAATAGTTCAGACACATGTCCATTTATAGGATTAAGAGCTATTTGCAATTATTGATGTCTCCATTTTCCTCTTTTTATACAGCCCCCTTTAGAGGGACATCAGGAGTTCAAGAAGTCAAGTTTTTATAATAAATGACAATAATAACCTATAAAAATGCCTTACTAAAGAAGTATGTCTTTCATACCACCATGTATATAGAAAGTTAATGTGTATTGTGAATTCTCATCAAATAAAATTTAATGCAATATCCTGTGTTTAATAAAATCAGCCCCTAAAATAATGTCTGTAAATCAAAAATAGGAATAAGTTTTATTTTTCTAGTCAATGTTTTGATTTTCTGTCTAAGAACATCTTTAAGTTCCTAAAAACTTAAGGCAGTTAAATTAAAACCACATTTTATCTAAATCCTGTCAGAATTTTTTTGTTAAATGCAAAAATACGATGGCATGTATTATTCAGTTCCAAACGACTGTGTATGGAGAGTCATTTTGCCTCAACTGTATTATATGTACGCATAGTTTAGAATTCCATCTTAGTATTACGGTTTAATGTGAAGAACTAGCCATATTAATGTCTTTTTAAAAAAAGTCAACCAATATTCCCCGATGTATTTTGTCCAAAGAAAATTCAAGACTGCTTGCAAGAGTTAGACATGGTATAAACAAGTGTAATATGAACGCCATATTTATCATTATATTTTGTAAAGCAAGATCCACTCCACTACATCTAAAGTGAAGGAGATTTTTGATTCTGAAAATTCAAGTTTTCGGTTGAATGAGTTCCAACTGACTGAGAAGTGTGAAATTAAAGGATCACATGCTTACATGAGTCTGCATGACTTCCACTATAAACTTTACATTAATATGCAATTCTCTTTTCTTTTTTCAAAACAGGAAATGACTGCTCCTTCATGAATATCTTAGATCAATATCAAAGTAGGTTGTATTTCAATATGAAGCCCTGGTCTGTGAATTAGATTTTACATGATTAATTACCATCGTTACTGTGACCGAGTGCGAGGCATTGTCGCATTAAAACTTACAAGTACTTCTAAGCAGTCTGCATCTATATCACTTCAAAAAGTATGTCTGAATCTATAAATAATTCTCTACATAAACAATATGTAGAAGTCTGAATAACCAGGTATCAAAAAGTTCGAGAAATTTTAGAACGAGTAGGGACTTCTAAAGTCTCTCCAGAGACAGATAGGGATTAGATAACGATTCTGCCTTATTTAACAGGATCTGAGCAACCAATAGAGAGCGCATTGTCAATCAACTTCAACTTTACTGTCATATTCCTCAAGAGGGTGGAGGTACTACTGATATTTGTTATACGCCAAATCTAAAGATAGACTGGTAGGCATGGGTGTGATGAGGAGCTGATCAAGAGAGTTGAGTACAAACCTTTGCCATCTCTCATACGCTGTCTGACATCATCACCATTAGCTGCCATCTGGTTTGCCATGTTCTTAACTTCTGTCCATCAAAAAATCACATTCACTCCTAAAATGTCAAAAAGTAAGAGATAAAGTCTGGCCAGTTTCTCACCAGTCCAAGTGAGTTTCAAACTTAGCTAATCCTGAATAGCATTAAAAAATATGATGGGCTCGATTGCCAATGGCCAGACAGATTCAGGGGTCTGGACTTTTCTGTTGCATTTGGTGCCATAGACCAGCCCCTAGAACTGACAATGCCTGCCAAAATAAAGATCCTGGGTGGATGTCTTCAAAGTGTGAAGACATTTTAAAAGTAGGGAGGAATATAGCAGCCAGGCAGACTTGATCACCAGTGGCCAGATAGCTCAGCTGGTAGAGCTCACTAACTAGAGATTCAGTGGGCCTGGGTTCAAATCCCAGTCTGGTATGTTGCATTTTCTCCCTTCATGTTACAAAACTATAAATATATCCATTTCAAAGTATACATTAATATGCAATACTCAAAATAACTCAGCAGGTGCTTTTGTTAATCTGACTTTAAGATTAAACTCACAAAGCATTAATGAATAATTATGTAAGATAAAAGAAAATGTTATTGGTCAGTTAAACATCAAACATTTGTCAAATGAAGACAACACATACAATCACAGTATGCAGGCTCAGTGGTGTATTAAATGTTCACATCTATAATACATTTATTGCTGGTTGCATAGCTCAGTGGTTGTTTCATGACCAGGATCTTGCGAGTTTGAACCCCACCTGTGCCTTGGTTGTGTCAAACCTAAGACTCGAAAATAGGTAGTGATTGCTCCTTCACTATCACTCAGCATTTAGAAGTGAGAGTCAAAGGTCTCTTGGATGAAACCTTAAAAATGGGAAGTCCAGTGTCACAACAGGTGAATCGTCAAAGTTACGGCCCAAAGCACCATGCAGGGGTCTAAATTTGTGGCTTTTCACATACAGATTATTGAAAGGACATAAATCTATTATAGTGACCTCAAAACTTACACAAAATCAAAAATAATGTTTAACCCAGATTGACATTTAACTGCTTTATTCTCTACCCATCTCACAATTTTTATTACAATCTCATTATTCCAAATGGATTACCTCATGCTGCAATAACATTACCACAAAATAAGCTGATATACTCACTCTTACAGGGAGTTTTAATATATGATTTTACTCTTCATGTCATTGTCTATTTTCATATGTCATTGAGGTTGAAGATTAAGGGACAGTTTGTTTCTGGATATGTCAATAGATGTATTTAAAAACTTCAGCCTTGGTTACCTGGAAATCCTCAATATGGTCCCTGAAGGCATGATGTGAACAAATTGGAATCTCCACTACATGTTGCTGCAGAACTGCTGCTCTCTGATCAATTGTTGAGATCTGATCTGTCCCAAAATTTTATCAGAGAGCTACAGTTCTGCAGCTACACCACAAGCAAATGCTTGCATATTAGAATTTGTACCCTTGTGTATTTTTGTCTTAAAAATTAATCTAATCTCTATTGTGGTCCCACCCACCCACCCACCCCCCCCCCCCCCCCCCACCTCCAGGTATTGTGAACAAACCTGAAAATATACTCTGTGATGGTGGACACAAAAGCAACACAAGCTGAGGAGATGGAGGTGGAACTGGACAGGGCATGTGCTGTGGAGGGAAGGTGAGAATGACTGCAAGTAGTACATGAGGATGCTTGCATATTTGTTTGATAAATTACCTTGTATACATATATCTCATGTTTAAGAAATAATGATCATGTTTTCGTGTATGCTGAGGAATAACCTCCTTGGTCTCAAAGTAGTGTTTTGAAATATAAAGGCCGAGGTATTATCCAAGTCTTTTATATTTCAAACAACATTCGAGACAAAGAAGGTTATCTTGCAACATACATGAAAACAAGAACCTTATTTCTATTCTACTACATCTCAGAGATATAAAGCTGATCATTTTCCTATATAGCTATGAATTAGGTCACTGTGAGGTTGTGGCAGTTTCGGAAACAGACTAGGCCAACATGTTTTTTGCTGATGAAAAAAGTAGGATGGTAGGGATATTCTAGATTTATTTAAAAAATATTTCATGTATTTTAGCTTTATTCTGATGAACTATATCAACTGCTTTGAATACACAGTCCAAGAAAAACTTGTCTGTGTATCGACATATTTACATTGTATCAATCTTGGAAGGCAGATGATTGATTTATACTGAAGGACAAAGGTTCTTCAGTCATTTATAAATTTGTTTTGATTTTTATGATTATAAAATGGAATTATCAGTTATAGATTTTATTGTTGTTTTAGCAAAATATGAAGTGCAAGCGAGATGAGTATCAATTTACTCATAATCAGTTATTACGTATGAATGACTGTGGTATTCCTTTGATCTTTGCAATAACCGTCTTTTAAAGTCATACTGGCCCTAAGGGTCAAGACATCAACAACTTTAAAATAAACCAAGATCAATTTGAGAAACTGTACCCTTTTGCTTTCTATAACATTCCTATGTAAATCAATTATCAAAAAAAGGAAAGAAAAAAGAAAAATCAATACTCTAGCTCTGGGGATTCAGGGACTGCATTTAGCTTTGAATCATTTTTACTGAAGACATTTTGAAAATTAATATATCTTGACAAGAACACTTTAACCAAAGACTGTTTTAGCATCTTCCTGTATTAGACTTTAATAGCTTACTGTAATCTAATCCCTTGATCAAGGAAGAAGGGGTGGGGTGGGTTAATGGAATTATGCAAGTCTTGGTTGGCATTGTGGTTTTAGCTTGGAATAATACGTTGTTATAATGGCTGACTTCCTTTTGAAATTTGAATGAAATATATATATCAGAAATTAATGTACATATTTCTTTTACATCTAACGGCCTACATGTAGCTGGGTAATAGGTTAACATGTTCACTGCTGATCTATAGTTAGTGTTTTCAATTTCACTGTCACTGTACATATCCTCCACTTTCCAATCATATCAAATTTCTTTGATTTGTTATCCATCCTTCAAAATCTCACAACATCTATCCTATCTTTAACCTCCTCTTGAATGGGAATATAAACCTGTACAAACCTTAAATTCCATTCTGAATCAGTATGTTCACATGCTTTGGCCATTGCCAAGTTTCAGAATTAAGTGGAAAAAATTGAATCTTTTATGAAAATTTCAGCATTCTGATGATTCATACGATTTTTTTAAACATATAAGTTTAGTTCTTGTTACAAATAAACATGAAACACCTAGGTTCTGGTTGCAATTTTTTTTTTTTTTTTTTGGTTGGGTGCATAGAGTTGATTCACAATGCTCAAAGACGCAACACGGCGTCTAGTTTACTACTTACTGAGCGACTTGGCTGAGATGTGCATGTAGCTGTATGCATGATTACCTGCATCATCACAGTCGGTAATCGGGGGCGTGGAAAGAGTGCGTTTGAGGGCCTTTGCCGGAAGCTCCCGTGTGTTACTGTCTTCAGATAACGGAAATCTGGTGTAAAATTAATAGTATTTTTAGTTCACAATGACATAAGTGTAAATTACAGAATGTGCTTAAACCTAGTTGTTTTTTAACCGGACACGTCCAATTGAAACCTAAATCGTCGTATAAACGGTGAGATTATGAATTCCGATTTGAAGAAAATGTTTTTGATGATATCCTATTTTAACAATGTAATATTTTATATAATGCTACATACAAGCATGCACCCCACAAAAAGTTTTTAATCATATTCTGACAAAGAATATACAACTACATTCAACTTTGAATTTTTTTAGGCGGGGGATGTCCAACTCATCAAGTCCCCTGGTCAGCGTGTATGCAGGCGATTTTGACATCTAAGAGACTATCGGCATGATCAGAGAAAATGCTTCGTTTATAAAAGTACGTACCATACGTACCTGTAAGTCACTGTGATTATATATATATATATATATATATATATATATATATATATATATATATATATAGCGCGGATCTAGGGGGGGGGGGTCGGGGGGTCCGACCCTGGAATTTGCAAAGATAAAAAAAAAATTACAATATAAATTATAATATAACAATTTATATATCGATTATGTCATAAGGTTCGACCCCCCCCCCCCCCCCGGAAAAAAATTCTGGATCCGCGCCTGTAAATATATATATATATATTGTTTGTTTTACGTCCCGTCGAGAATTTTTCACTCATATTGAGACGTCACCAGCTGTAGGTGAAGTACCACAAATTTAGACCTATGCTTAGCGCTCAGGGCCGTAGCAGTGAGGGTTCTTTAACGTGCCAACGCCCACCGTGACACGGGACCTCTGTTTTTAAGGTCATATCCGAGCGTTTGGCGAAGGAGCAATCACTACCTATTTTTCGTCTAAGGTTTGACGCGGCCATGGCACGAGCGGGGCTCGAACTCACCACCTCCCGGTTACGAAGCGAACGCTCTAACCACTAAGCTACCGCGACTGGTATATATATATATATATATATATATATATATATATATATATATAGTGGGGTCAAAATCACAAGGCCTCTCTCCTCTAGTCGGTGCGGGTTCGATTCTCACTCACGCAGATTTTTGTGAGAAAGTTTGTCAATCATACATATGGCATTTTGTTAGCGCTGTTTACACTTTCAAAAAGCGTCACCTACACATGCATAATATTATAAGGAAATATTTTTATAGGAACAGTATATAGAAAGGTGAATAAATTCTTGATCTGATTAAAGAACAACAAAGGTTGTCCTATTAAACGATTATCTGATAATTGTGTAAAGGTCATTTAAATATCATCCAACTCCAATATATGTGGTGGTCTGTCTTCTTAAGTGTCTCGTCATTATCACAAATACCGCGTGTTTGTTTTGAGGGTCGCCAAATATTTCAATAAAACTCAAATATTTTTTTCTTGAGGCTTTAATGTGAAGCCCTCATAGCATCCTGGACTAACTGCACACGGCAGGTCTTTTGTTTGTAATGAAAACTACAAGTGTGAATTTTTTTTTAAAGTTAAAAGATAGAATTTACATAAAATTTCACATTCCTGAAACTGTATTGAATCAAATAAATCCTTACCTTGAACAAGTATTGGTGACGTGATAAATACAGATCCAGCTGTTATGAGAACTCGCGTGCCATCCTTATAAGTATATTTTTATTGACTTTTACGGCAGTAGACCTTTGTCGACTTCCCTAGGAGGGCACAATAACAATTTACAAGGTGATATATAAATTCACTTCCAAATGACAAAAAGCACAGGTGAACAATTGTTTAATTTTGGATTTGGCTACATTCGGTTCAAAAGGATAATGATTTGTGTCACCCCAAAACACATCACATACCTCCGGCGACCCAGAATGGGTACACTGGTGCTGCTCAAGGAAATCAAAACTTCAACACACTTCGTATGTAACTGTCAACTATATATCGCACAGTGCTTAAATCCAATATGAAAATGTATTTATACATGTACAGATGTAACCCTCAATTATTACACGGCGGCTCCTCGGTTAAAATATCTTTCAAAGATCACAACAGCATGGCCTTTAAAACTGTGCGTTCTACTAAACACTGAGATGAAACAGCATATCCTTTTTTAAAAAGTGAAAGCAGTAGACAGTATTGTTTACTAATACGTTTGCATGAATGAATGTCTTCGCTCAGGTGCGATACGCCTGGGGGGATTTCCAAAGGTCCCGTCCTATCCATGTCTTTAGACCTAACTATATACGAGCCCTCTTCCTTTTTCTATGTATTAGCAATAGATGTTCCCGCGCGAACATGGGTGTAGTGCCACACCGCAGGGCAGATTGTTACATATTTAATTAGCGTTGATATTTTATTCACTAATGTCCAAATGTCACCCTCGATTCGCATTTCTTATAAAAAAAACAACAAAAAAACAAAAAAACCTGACATGTTTCAATGTATGATACACAAAAACGAATTACTATGTGTCAGCGAATTAACCAACCACTGCATCGTCTACCTTTTATATCATTGAATATTGTCTATATACATGTTAATTCTGCAGAGAGAGAGAGAGAGAGAGAGAGAGAGAGAGAGAGAGAGCGTATTTCTAACGTGAGATTTCAATTTTGAGTTACAATTGCCATTTGTGGTCAGTATTTGTTAAAATGTTAGAGGAAACAGAAATCCCCCCCCCCCCCCAACAAAGAAAAAAGTAATAAAATTTTTTAATTTGTCTTTTAATATTTTAATTTGTTCAAGTGACACGGACCTCGGGTAAGGGTAGAAACGCAATGCTTAATTACAAGCAGCTTTGGTGCCAAGCACGAGCTTCTAATTTTCCTTCATCACAAAGTTGTGACCTATACAGGTCTATATACGACATGTATATCTAAATACAGTGTATACTCTTATCACTATCTCTCAAGAGATGTCTTGTCTAGTGATCAACATTTAATACTGGCACCGTACATTCCTCAGTCCTAAATCACCCTATTTGAATTGTAAGTACCAATGAACAATGAACAATTTTCCGCAACAAAGTGCAAGGTCGAATTCCAAAAAATTAACCCCCCCCCCCCCCCCCCCCAACATGAACATGAATGAAATCCAGACTAGGAAAGATAACCTCTTCCTAGCACTAACTGTACGTCCACTAGTCAGTTGGGTAGCAGTGACAGCCGTTGCAGAGTTTGGCGAGCCGAACCAGGACGCTTGATATGGTGGTGTTTTTATTATATGTTGTGGTTCTTTCATGATATGGTGGTGTTTTTTATTAGATGCCTTTTCATTATATTGTTCTTTTATCACATGTTGTGGTTTTAACTCACATGTTGTGGTTTTAACATAGCAAGATGGTGCTCTTACAGTTTTTTCTTCAAAAGATGGAGTCCTTTCAATAAACGCTGGTGTTATTTCTTTATAAGATAGTGGTTTTATAACGAATGGGGAGTTTTCATATTGTATTGTGGATATTTCATTTTGACGAGGTGATCATTCGGAACCCCTCGCATATTTATGAGCTCATTATGCGAAATGCCGATTGCGATATATGTGATGATGAAAATAATTAAAAAGGATTATTAAAATGTGAACAGTGATTATTAAATTAAGCCTAAAATTAAGAATAACGAGATAGTACCATGCTGACCTTATCATGAGAGAACCACTGTATGGTATATGATGATGATGACGATGATAATAATAATAATAATAATAAAAGCCCTATCATAAAAGAATCACAACATATAATAAAATAGCATCACCTTAGACTGAGAGTATTGTGAAAATGACGTTATGAGATGCCATATGGGTTATGGAATTTGTAAATAATTCTTTTATTAACAAAACTATATAAAATAAAATGTGTTTATATAAAATAATGCATAAATGCACAGCTTCGTGGTTTTTTTTATTTGTTTTGGGGGTTTTTCCCCTCCCTCGCGAGTAAATCTTTTTGCAACAAATTCTGATATTCACATTTATCATTTACAAACGTTTCGCCAGTTGTTTTAAAATGTTTTAATCCTCAATACATGCAATAGCATCTTCACATGAAAACCTATAGTAATTCATAAAGAGAAATATAACTTCAGATAAGTTAAATATGAAATGTATCATGACTGGAATAAATATCTGGGTGGTTTATATTATGGAAGATATATATATATATATATATATATAAGAAGCAGCATGGAATGTAAAATATGTGATGCTTTCATTCAACCCTTCCCTATCATACGCATCGTGGTTTTATTATTATTATTATTTATATCTCGTATTTTTATTTATTTATTTGTTATTTTTCTTAATTTAGAATTCATGTCATAATGTAATTTTTGAATTTACTGGGTGGGTGTAAATACAAAAATCAAAGTTTGTCATATTGCAATTTTTATAATTATATCCACAATTCTTGGCTTAATGCTAAATTTTGATTTTTTTTTCTACAACTCCTCTTTAAAAAATGGGGAGAAGGCTTGACATAACCTACATAACTAAGCAATTCCTCATTCTTTAAAGTACAAGAACTAGCACTTGAATCCCAGACATTCACTTATCCTTTATCTTTAAAATTGTCCAAGATCATAATTCATTTCGTAGAGCTAAATACAAATCATCTAGAAAATTCCTATGTACGTAACGTCGTAAGTATCTACAAAAGACAGTGAAATATCTATAATTTATTCAATAAAAAAAAAATAGTCATATGGTCTTAATTTTGCACATATGAAAAGGTGAAGATAACGAACAGTGACCAATCTCATAACTCCTATAAGGAACACAAAATTAAGAGTTGGGCGAACACGGAGCCCTGTATATACCAGAGGTTTGATCAGGCGCCTTGAAGGATTAAACACCCTCTGTCGACCTTTCACACCCACCGTGGGCCTTATATCTTGATCAGGTGAACGCACTGGTGCTATTGGACAAGACTTGCTGCCCCCCCCCCCCCCCCCCCCCCCCTTGTATTTTCGAATGTTCAAATCCTTTGGTATTTCGGGTGTATTTTTGATAAAATATTAAACTTCAGAGTGTTTTCATTTAAATTGAAAACACAAATTTCAGATAGATAGAAACCGTTTTTAAAATTGTCTTGTCATTATCTTACCGACCGTAATAGCAAGCAAGGCTGGCGTCGCGAGGCGACTTGATATGCCTGCTCCAGTGATTACACATTTGAGTCCCTTGATTTGCTCTTCATCAGATGAAAAATGATGAGTATTACCGTAATGCTTCTGGAAAAGTATCGCTGTCATTGCGGTATACTTCACGGACAACCCCGTCGATAAAATAAATAAATAGTTTGGAAAGTACCATAAATGTTTCTAAATTCCAGACAAGCTTTCTCGTACCTTCGTACGTTTTGTTGTTGTTGATAATTACCGTGACTGGTAACAATCTATGAACACATCGAGTTACACGGAGGCACCGACTTTTTTTCTAAACCCGCGCTACAATGTGGATTTCAGTCCGCGGGGCCCCATGTTTTTGACCTGTACTGCATTATGATCAGTGATATAACCTTTACTAATCCTGTCTGCTTGTAGGAAATATCGTTGTTGATATTAGATTATATTTCTAGTCACATTTTGGTTGTTTTCCGATTTCATATTTAATTGACGGATGATAGAAAAGTCAATTTCACAGAAATTATGCATTTAAACTTGTAATACGTAAACATTTTACGAACTATTTGCAGCTAGTGCTGTTACATCTGTTTGTGAAGACGTAAGGTCCACATCTCTTTGAGATAATAATTGCATAGAGGAGTTAATAAAATCACCCCCCCCCCCCCCAAACCTATTAGTCCAGTTCGGGTTCTGGACTATCACCTGAAGCTGAATAAATGTAGTTGTTTTTCAGAGCTTTTAGTTTGTGGACATAGACGTGAACTTTTAATTGACCTCTTGCAACGATGTACTAGCATGATGCAAGTATTGTTTCCGCACTTTGAGCTCTATGTGATATTTTATATGTTTTGTAGTGGTACATATGTATATATCCGATGATAATTTACTTTCGAGCTAATTGTCCACTTGATATCCATTTATTTCACAAGATATTTATTTCTGGCAACAATAAACATGGATACTTATTATAATTTAATGAGTTTTTTTGTTCAATGAATAATATATTCTATTGTGTCATTAGAAGTTCCCAGTAATACGGGATAACGGAACCAAGAAAAACTGGAACTCTTCAGAAAAAGAAGTTACGAAAATTATGCTTCTTGTATACATTGATTGTATATTGTATACTGTTTTACGTCCCGCTTGAGAATTTTTAACTCATATGGACACGCCACCATTGCCGGAGAAGGGCTGCAAAATTTAGGCCTATACGCTTACGGCCTTTGAGCAGGGAGGGATCTTTATCGTGCCACATCTACTGTGACACGGGGCCTCAATTTTTGCGGTCTCATCCGAAGGACCACTCCATTTAGTCGCCTCTTATGACAAGCAAGGGGTACTGAGGACCTATTCTAACCCGAGTCTCCACGGGGCTCTTATACAAAAATATCTGCCCGATTTAAAGATTATTTTTTAAAAATGTAGCAAACGAATATCCTACTACCAAACACAAATCTATTAGATTAAATTTCTGACGTTTTCGAGAGTAATTTTTAAATGCAAACATCATTTTTTTGGCTGCTCGCTTTTTATAGTTATAATACATAGTAGTGAAAATGCAAGATGAAGTGACTAATTGAACTCGTGTACTTAATGATACCCCCTCCCGGATTTTGGGCGTTGGACAGAACTATTTATCTTGCTAATTGAGAATTTTCAGACAAATAAGTGAAAACAATTTTAGTCTCCGTTTGCACCTCCTCTTTCCACGCCAAAAAACGACGCTCAGTACCTGAGCTCATTATACCTGATACATGTACAGTGCTTATTTACTGAAAAGTTGCAGAAAACGAGATCTCGTTGGTCATACTAAACATTAAAACTACAGCGGAATCGGAGACGAAATAGTAGTTCCGATATTCTGTATTGGGTAGTTTATAAAACGCCAATCACTTATCGATGCTTGTTACACTGTATTCAGCTTCTTTCTTAAAATTACAGGATATCACTAAAGTCTCTTTTGGCGTAATGTCTTTGGTAGCATTGCAAGGTTACTTCTCCTTGGAAGAACCGGTGCTGCCGATCTCTGCTTGGCCATGATAACCCCTCTCTGTGAATCAGAAATACTGTTATTTTTCCCCTCGTGTATTTTTTTCTGAAGAAAATCTTTGAGATTCTTATTCCCTAATTTCGTGGCAATATCAAGTGGACTGAGTCCAAATTTTGAACGAAGGTTAATATCAGCCCCGTATTGAAGGAGTGTTTTCACATTCTGAAGACAGCCATTGTAGGATGCCTCATAAAGAGCAGTTTCTCCATTTCCATTGCGTGCATTGATATCGGCGCCATTCTGCAGTAGATATGGAACAACATTATGTTTATCAGGGAATGTACAAGCCAAATGCAGTGCAAAATGTCCAGAATTATCTCGGGCGTTAATATTTGCTCCATGATCAACGAGAGCTTGAATTCGTTCCCTTGTCTCAGGACGTGTATCCAGCGCCATCATCAATGGAGTAGTTCCATTACAGTTGGGAACATTCGGATTGGAATTGTTGTTCAATAGAACTGTCATAAAATCTAGGGTGTCTGTATAATAAGCGCTTGCATGCAAAGCTGTATGTCCATGCTCATCTTGTTCGTTGACATTAGCTCCATGTTCGATAAGAAGCTTCGTTATACCAGCACTTCGAGTCTCAATGGCCCTCATTAGCAAGGTTTTCCCACCAAACCCTTTTGTATCGATATTAGCTCCATTGCGTAAAAGTTTGCTGGTAAATTGAAAATATCCGTTCCTGACAGCAGCAAAAAGAGGGGATACTGCAGGAGATCCGTCGGGGTTCTTTGGATTGACTTCTGCTTTAGCCTCTAGAAGAATATTCACAACTTCCTTGAATCCGATGTCACATGCCAAATAAAGAGCAGAAGTGTCACATGCTACAATGTTCACATTTGCGCCATGCTCTAATAAAAACAAAGCAGTCATCAGACGTCCCCCTTTTAAAGCTTTCTGTAAAGGCGTGTTTATGTCTTCGTCGTGGTCATCAATATCCATCCCATGATCAAGAAGTATTTTCACAACATCTGTATGACCTCTGAAACACGCGTAGTGTAAAGCATTTTCACCATCTTCTTCATTGACATCGGCTCCAAACTTCAGAAGAATTTTTACGATTTCACTCCATCCCTTTCTCGAGGCGGTTATCAAAGGAGAGTCACCAGAGTCATCTTGCACGTCAATATTCGACCCGTTTTCCAAAAGAATTTTAACTGTTTCATAATGTCCGAAATAGGAAGCTGCTAATAGAGGATTTTTCGAGTTCGTGCCATTGATATTACTGCCGTGTCTCAACAGCTCTTGAACAATTTTATGATGCCCAAATCGAGATGCAATATAAATTGGAGTGCTTCCACCTTTCTTACCTAAGTGAACATCTGCTTTGTTGGCCAACAGGAGTTTTACAATATCAACATGACCATTTTCAGAAGACAAATACAGCGCTGTTGTCCCCGCAACGTTGGACTGATTTGCATCAGCTCCATGACTCAGAAGTTCGCGAACTATATTTTCGTATCCACAAGATGAAGCCCGCATCAGGGGACTGTTTCCTTTTTCAGTGCATATATTAACATTTGCTTTCTTCTGCAAAAGTAACATCACTATGTCATAGTGACCATTCTCTGCTGCATAGAATAATGGGGTTATTTTTTGTATGTTGCAGTGATTGACATTTGCACCATTTTCTAGTAATATTTGAACGTTTAAACGGTGACCATTCTGTGACGCAATATGCAAAGCCGTATTTGCATTTTTTGTTTCCATGTTAACATTCACACCACTGTTAAATAATGTTTTAAGAATACCATCATATCCACAACCAGCAGCAGAATATAAAGGATTTATCTTCCCGGCATTTTCAGGAATATTTGCATCAACGCCATTTTTTAAAAGCAATTCAACAACTTCCTCGTGCCCATTACGAACCGCAGCCAACAAAGCTGAAGTGCCGTCAGTTAATGTGAAATTATCACATTCAAAGAACCTTTCAACGATCCTTATATGACCATGCTTGCAGGCCGCGGAGAAAGGATTGTATTTCGATTTCCCGTTAAGTTCTTGGGTGATTCCTTTAGAAAGAAACATCTCCACTACATCAACGTGTCCATTAAGTGATGCTAAATATAATGGCGTCCGACCTTTTGTGGTACTGAGATTGACATCTGCACCACTCTCCAACAACATCTGAACAATTCTACAGTTACCTACTTCTGAAGCAAAATGTAGCGCACTAAGCTTTTCATCATCAGTTTCTTTCACATTCGCCCCACTTCTAATCATAAACTGAATTGTATCGATATACCCCTTTTGACAGGAAAGAGCAAGGGCAGAAGGTAATTTACTCGGATGACTGTTTACATCTGCACCTTTCTGTTGAAGAAGAGTAAGAGTCTTTAAACGGTTCTCTTCCACCAACTCTTCGTATTTTCTTGAGGAATTGCTAACTTCCTGACAAGTCCAGTGGGTATTCTGCAGAGTTTGCTTTGTGACTGCTGATGCCAAGAAAAACGGCGATTCTTTGTTTTGTGTAGTGATGTTAACATCACACTTTCCGTCTAAAACAAGACATAAAGTGTCAGTGTTGAGGAAGTTGGCAGAAATGTGCACAGGGTAGATATTTTCTTCTTTACTCCAGCATATATGTCTATCATCCACACTCTCCATGACTAGTCTGGCAAGATCTTCTCGTCCATTGATACAACACGCACACATTAAAGGAACATTCTTGAAGATTTCAGATCTGCCTCCACTCTCTACATTCTTTCTTATCAATGTAAACATGGCGCGAAAAAGATCGTCCAGGTTTAATACAAGTGACAGAATTATGGGAGATACTTGCTTACTGAGTGCAATTAAATCCAGTCGAGAAAAGCCAGTCATTTTGATTCGTACCTTAGGGTTTGCAATCTTCAGGTTAACATCTAGTTTTGATGCTAAAGTCACCCGTCGCATCTCTTCGTATGGCATTGATTCCAATCGCATTTGCAGATTGGACAGGACTCTCGTATCCCGAATCCAAGGACTTAGGAAAACATCTAAAAATGTTCCAGCCTTTATATCCTCCAGAATTCTATCAACAAATGAATTTACATAATTATCTTGTAATTGGACGATTGGAAAGATTTCCTCTCTTGCATTCGAACAAGTTGTCAAAGTACGAAAGAATTTACTTGGACAGTATTTCATGAATAGTTCTGGAAATTGTGTACAAAATATGTGAGTCAACGCCAACAGTAAAGAATCATTTGTAATTTGATAAATTTTATCCACTCGCGTTACGAAGTAATGACCCCTGAGATACTTTAAACTTTCGAAGAGAATTCTTTTGGATAAGTTTTCTGGAAGGTTTAAAGTTTCCATTACGTCCTTAAGCAGTTGCTCATGGAATTCATCATCATCATGATAATCTTCGTCATCATCATCATCGTCGTCATCGTCATCATCATCGTCGTCGTCGTCATCATCATCTTCATCTTCTTTGTTGTTTTCGTCAAAGTCACCGTTGTTATTGTACTTCTCTATGTTTTTCTCGTTTTCATTTTCTCTGTCATCATCGACTGTCCCATTCTTTACGTCAATATTATCCATATCATCGCAGTCGTCTATTTCTTCTTCGAAATTGCTCTTCATTAAACGATTTCCATTCAAAATTAGTAGGAACAGACACAAAAACTTCTCTTTTGACCTGTCTTTTAAAGATAAAATTTCCTTTTTTATTTCTTCAAAAGGCTCTCTGTAAAATCCTTGTAAATTCCTTTCAAAGCTTTTGCAGGATGTCACCATATCAGATATTAAGGGAAATGCCTTTTCAGTTTTCAATAATTCGTTGATATCGCTATCAGTAAGTCTTGAACATTCTACATGCTCCCTTAAAATTTTTTCTTTTTCT
Source organism: Ostrea denselamellosa (assembly GCA_024699665.1). Classification (NCBI taxonomy): domain Eukaryota; kingdom Metazoa; phylum Mollusca; class Bivalvia; order Ostreida; family Ostreidae; genus Ostrea; species Ostrea denselamellosa. Next base: position 2,036,363 of record JAMZEH010000066.1, on the reverse strand, counting down.
TCTTTACAGAATTTAATTTCCTCTTCGTCCATATTGATGACAGTGAATTGGCTGAAATGACATTCAACGATTTTCTCAGTAAGATTTGACCTACAAGTCACAATAACTTTGGGAGTTTTGACCTTTGTTTCATTCTGCATTTCAGTCCCGAAATAACGGTTCAGCAAGTGCTTCTGTAAGTTCCACAATCTACAAGATTTTTCATCCAAAGCAGTTTTTCCTATCGGATCGTTGATTACGAAGAGAACGGATTTGTCTTCCACAGGAGCAGATTCAATGTCTCTGAGATTCTTCACCATTACAATCTTCCACTTCCGAGACCTGTATTTTAATGCAATGTTCAGAGCAATGGCGGATTTACCACATCCCGCCTCCCCCAGTATGATAATCCTGTTACTAGTTTGTAATTTTTTCTGTACTGATATGGAGGCCCTCGTGGAAATGAACTTTTTATCTCTTTGTTCCCAAAGTTTCATCCAAGATGGCACGCATTCTTCATCACTCTCCTCATCCTCTGTCTCCGAGTCTACAGAGGGAAAGCGGTGCCCGCAACCACACCTAGGCATCTCTATATTTACCTGCAACTATATTCCCTGCTTATTCTTATCCACAAATGGATTCTTGAAGTTTCATCTGAAATTTAAAAAAAAGATATCAGGGTTAGTTTTGTTTTTTATTTTATTTTTTTTTTTTTTTTTGTTTTTAGTTTTTTTTTGTGTTTTTTTTTTTTTTTTTTTTTTTTGATTTGTTTATTTGCTTGTGTGTTTTTTTGTTTTTGTTTTTTTTTTGTGTTTTTTTTTTGTTTTTTTTTACTTTCATCTGGAATTTTTCACTTACTCTCAACCATGATCAGCTCTATGTGATAAGCTTTTATTGAAATAATCACAATATGGGTAATACTGTACTATTTCCAGTAAATACGTAGATCCTGTACGTGCATTATATGTAATTATCTTAGCCTTGAACAGATTGGTTACACTTGCACAATCATGATAAAAATATCCAGCTGGGATTCTGAAAAATGGGGGCAAGGGGCATAACCACCTTACATTTAAAGAAATACAGGCACCCGGCTTCCTTTTTTCAGAATATTGCAAGGTTAACTTCCGTAATATTCTCTTTATTCTTCACAAGCACAAAATAATAATAATAATAATAATTCTAAAAAAAAAAAAAGAGATAGTGGTGCTATTTTTAAAAAGGATTTGTACAATAAAGAAAAATATTATAAACGATTATTAAAACAAGCTAGAACCAGTCACAGAATAGATATGACGAAAAAACTTAGTCATCTACGTACGTCAAATCCAAAGGAATATTGGAAAATTTTGACCTCAGGTTGTAATAGAAAAAAATGTAGACCTAGACCTAAAAGATTTATTTGATTTCTACAAAGAGTCCAGTACAACTGTATATGATGATATTAATAGTGGTGATTATCAAATATTTTCTGAGGAAGAGCTATCAATGTAACATGAAGTGGAGCTGAACGATTTTATTAACCAACCTATCACTGGTGAGGAAATACTAAGATGTATAAAAAATTGAAAAATGATAAGTCCTTTGGTATTGACATGATTATTAATTAATATATGAAGAGTACATCTGATATTTTTCTTAACTTTTATATTGAATTTTTAATACAGTTTTTGATTGATTGATTATATACTGTTTAACGTCCCGCTCGAGATTTTTTCACTCATATGGAGATGTCACCATTGCCGGTGAAGGGCTGCAAAATTTAGGCCTATGCTCGGCGCTCAGGGCCTTTGAGCAGGGAGGGATCTTTATCGTGCCACAACTGCTGTGACACGGGACCTCGGTTTTTGCGGTCTCATCCGAAGGACTGCCCCATTTAGTCGCCTCTTACGACAAGCTAGGGGTGCTGAGGATCTATTCTAACAACCCGGTGTAACGACGAAAAATGACCCCCGTAGAATAATGACCGGGGGTCATTTTTCTACGTAGAAATTTTACCCCCTGGTCAATATTCTACATAGAGAAATGACCCCTTTTTTCGTAGAAAATATGGCTTTGGGGTCATTTTTCTCCGTGTGGATTGTAGAAAAATGACCCCGTAGAATAATGACCCTATGTCATTTTTTGATGCAAAAGGCTGGTTTTGGTAAGAATATTTTCAATTCACAAATTCCTTTCAAATTCTAGCGTTTTATTTATTTTGGCTATTTTTGATCGTTTACCAGCTGCCTTTGTTAGTGATTGTGACAACACAGTCTGATTTCAAAACTTTGCTCCCATGGGAAAAATATTATAGGCTTAAAACATCAATCACTTTGTTTAGGATAAAATGATGCCATCAAATAGGCGGGGTTCTTTGAAGTTTCAAAAACAACAATTCTGTTCGTCATTTTGCGGTTCTTTGAAGTTTCAAAGGCCACAATTCTGTTCGTCATTTTGCTTCACACCATGGACTCGAAAGAATATACGGAAATATCGCTTTTCGTGGAAAAGAAACAATATCCTAAATTTTTGCCAAAAAATTTAAAGCGCAACTTTCGACGAAAATGTAGTAAATTTGTTCTATTCAATGGGATTCTACATTACCATCATAAAAAACGGTTATTAAGAGTTGCAAAAGAAGAGGAGGTTCCAAAAATTATCAGCAATACCCATACAACAGCGAGTGGTGGGCACCTAGGCATTAATAAAACGTAAGTTTATTTATTTATGTGAATATATTTCATGCATTTCTTAAAATCAATTGTGACAAGTTTAACATCGATTTCAAAGATACCCCGGTCATTTTTTCTAAAGATAATGTATATCAATTCAATTATTTTAGTGAGAAAATATAAAATCACGTTTTATATTTTGCATCGGTCTGATTCCGAGTTTAAAGAATTAAAATGTCTGAAATTTCGTATAAACATAATACGGATGTTTTGAGAGAGAGAGAGAGAGAGAGGAGGCCGGGCATGCACCAACTTTCTGATGGTCTACGATGTAATTGGTTGTATTTGGCTTTGAAACAATATTTTTGATACAACTAATAAGACATGTGCATGCACTTGTACTTGTTTTAAAGACACCTGATAAATAGATGGTGTAATCCCCCCCCCCCCCCCCCCCGCCAATTTCCCAAGCTTGTGAAAATTTTCATCAGACAAAAGCTTGGAAATACTTTTATATTCCGTATAGGGTCTATCTAATGATATCAAATATCGAAATAGGAAAATGATAAACAAGGAAATCGTGTATTTTAATAGGTAATTGTGTCTTATAAGATTATCAGAAGCTAGGACGGGTGCAGTCTTGATGCTTGACTTGGGGATTGTCCCTCGGAAGATAACTGTCTTTTATTGTCATCCGTCAAAACCGGAGGGGGGGGGGGGGGGGGGGCTTAGTCAAAACTGTTGCCCGGTCATAGAATAAACTGTTGCATGTCTGAACTGATCCATTGTTTTTTGGCAAAAATAGACATTATATAGGCATTGATAATTTGGATTTACCTTTTTGTTGGTTTAGCCCCCCCCTCCCCCCCCCCCCCCCCCCCCACACACACATTCAATTTGCTTCCGACGCCCATGCATCCGAAATTTTGTGACATTGCTCCAACGTCTAAGACTTACTTTGAAATCTCACATTTTGAATTGTTCACTGATACATGTAAGAGACAAAACCCAAAAAAATTCTTGCACAGAAATCCTTCAGGATTTCTAGTGTTGTTGGTTTTTAGTGCTTTTATATATATATATATATATATATATATATATATACACACACACACAACACACACACACACACACACACACACACACACACACACACACACACACACACACACACACACACACACACACACACACAAGTTGAGTTATAATCAGAAATTTCAGATTAAACATTTGCTTCTCCCCCGCATTTATTACTTAAATTTTTCTAAATGAATATATTTCGTAGATGGAAGAAAATTCGAGAAAGATATCACTGGGCATCTTCGTATGATGACGTTAAGAATTACGTAGAGAGGTGTGATCGGTGCCAAAAGAAATCTACCTTGAAGAAAGCAAAGCAGCCATTGAGACCCATACCAGTAAAGTCAAAGCCATTTGTGCAAATAGGAATGGATATAGTTGGACCATTGCAGGAAACTAGCAGAGGTAGTTCATAAAGAATTCTATACAATTTTATAAAGAATAGTTCACAGCATGCATAGATAAAATTGCCAAAAATGTATTGAGGTGTTTTCATTAAATAAGTTTACGCTCGAATGTAATTAAAAAAATTAATGTCTTTTTATTAAATGAAATAAAACATTTTTTTAATTATTTAATAATTGCTTGAGTTTATTGAATTAATAATTATTAAAATTAAATCAATATGCGACTGGCCTCCTATTCCTGTATTTTATTTTCGCAATCTGCAGCTCATGTGCTTTAATGAGAGGGTAAGTATGTGGGTGCCACTTCTAAACTACTCGAAAAGTGAACATTCGAATGAAATATATACTAGTTAAATATTTGTAAAAAGGTTCAAACTCTGAAATAAATAAATGTTCCATCGACACACGTGAAACCATAATACTGGAATTAATGTAAATAATCGAAACTCATAAACTTAACGATGAATCAAATTTATGAGCTAGAATTCTAAAAATGTAAAAATTAATACATCTTCTATGGCATCTTTATGCAGTTAAAGTGATCTGCCTTTAGATAATTTTTAATAGAAATTCACAGTTTACTACTCAATTTTTAATCACTTGAAATATTCCTAACATTTTAAAAGGCTTAGATAAAGTGAATGAACATGTTATTTTCATCTATTTTTTGTCCCCCACTTGAAAAGTGGGGGATATTAATTTGGGTCTGTCCGTCCGTCATTCTGTCTGTAACGCTTTCGTTTCCACACGATATCTCGAGAACCCTTTGAGCTTTCGCAATGAAATATTACATAACAACTCCCTGTGGCCTAAGAAAGACCCCTGTTGATTTTGAGGTCAAAAGGTCAAGGTTCAAGGTCGTAAATTGATACATTCTCTCTGTATGAAACACTATCCTTTCCGGGCGATATTTCAAAAAGATTTTGAGCTTTTGCAATGTAATTGTATACATAAACTCCCTAGGTCCTCTCTTACCCCTCTCAAAGTGTCCCGTCCCGTTTAATTTATTAGTATTTATTGTATTATGTGTCGCTTTTTTAGCACGGGGGTATGAGGAGAGTTATTACGTTCAAAACAGGTTCTTGGTGGACTTTATATTCTTATTACATTTATTAGAAATGTTTAATAAAGGTTAAATTAGACACCATGCATTGTGTAAAATTTTGACAATATCGAACGTGAAAATATACATGTATGTAACTTCATCATATAATTTGCGTCAGTATAAAGCTGTTCCGTGGTCTAGTGGTATGTCTCTCGCTTCGTACGTGAGAGGGCCCGGGTTTGCATCTCAGACGATCCAATTTTTTTTTTCGAAATGCTTTTTTTTTTTTTTTTTTTTTTTTTACTAAATGATAGTATTCAGCATGTGAAATGAAAAATATATGAGGTCTGACTTGTACAAACTCATAAAATCATCATAATAATTTTAATAAATATTCCATATCAAAAGAATCTTCTATGCACATAATAAAGAATAAGCAATCAAATCTTTATAAATTATCCATATTGGCATATTTTATTTGCTTCAGTATACATGTATACATTTAATAATTCTACAAATTCAGTCAAGGGGGTCCGACCCCACCCCCGAACTGCGCATGGTTTACTTTTTCCCTAAGCGGGGGACACAAATTCTCGGAATTAGCTTGTTTTCTATGGAAGTAATTAATAGTCATTTGTATTCACTAATACTACTACTGTGTAGTGTTTGATTGTTTTTTTCCTGGGGTAAATGCCACGCGCCATATAGTGAAAATTATATAAATAAGCTTAATAGTTAATATTAACACTTTTATAAAATGTATTTTTCTCAATGTCCAAAAAATATTTTGCACTGGTGTAGAGAGGGTCCTTAAAACCTACTAGTATTCTAACGTGTTTTTTTAACGGTTAGCTAATGTAGGGAAAGTAACAGTAATTACACAGGGTTATCGAATTGAAAAGAAACAGATTATTATGTATTTTCCTGATGTATTAGACCACTTGACTGGATTTCTTAAACATGCAATATGATTTCATTCTATATATGAAAAAATGGGTATGTGTAAAACACGAAACGAGAAACAATGAAATGAGATTCAGCAAAATAACTAATGACCTCAAAATTTCAACAAAGTGAGAGCAGCTTGTGCCTTTGATTTCATTTTGTTAGAATCTAACTGACATGTAGGTCTGATTTATTAGCAACGTTAACCCCGCACACACACACAAAAAAAACCAAAAAAAACCCAAAAAACAACAACCCATAAATCGTTGACAAATATCTAAAAGAAATGTATTACTCCGTTTTTTTCTGCTGGGGTACTATATAATATGTGATCCAAAATTCATTGTTATTATTATAATAGTTTTCCATATAACATTTATATAATTATTTGTGTGTGTTTTAAGACATAGATATTTTTAACCTATGTACATGTATATATAAAACAGATAATTGGATATTTCATTTATAAATATGTTTATAAATATATTACCGTATAACGGGTAATTTTTACTGCTGTAATTTTTTACGAATTTTGATCAAAAAGGAGTGATTTAATTTTTACGCGTTAATTTTTTTACGAATTGAAGTTGTCCGTTAAAATTAAAATCCCTACACGAGGGAAAAAACGAATCCAATTCGAAATGCATTTTTATTATGAATATTGGAAACCATTACGAACCTGTATTGAATGTAACAGAGGATATTTACAGCAGAACACCTTGCATCTACATCAAAAACTTCGTGCCAAAGAAATACCACCAGTATATTTCAAAAAGAATGCTTGAAGCTGCACTGGTAAACAATGAAACCGACTCCAATATTGTCAGAGAATTAGGAAGACCAGAAGACGTATACGTATTGAAGTTCAAAGATTTTCCCCATCAAGTAAAAGATTTAGAAAAATTAAGCGAGGAAATAGATCCAAATGTGTTCAATTTATTGTGTGAATGGGAGGATTTGGAAGACAAGTATCGAAATATGATACCCCTTAGTAAACATTGAAAATACATTAAAGTTAGTGGCAAGTTTCTGTGCTCTTTTTATAGTTGTAGTTGTAATAAATAAATATATAAAAATATATATCAATTTGGAATTCTTTAATGTACTTTAGTTGCTTTGAAATGAAATCAAAGAATTGTGATCTCCGCTTCCGGTGTCAGTGGATGGGAGACCATTATTTATGGCATGTTGTGTCAAATATAAACACCCTATCATATAATTATGTCATTCAAAAGTAATTTCCAGCGATTTTTTGGCAGATTAGGTCAAACATGAAGGTCAAGGGGTAAAAAACCATAGCATGCTCGAGAACTTCTTGTTTCAGGAATGCAAATACGAAACCCCTATCTTTTCCCAATCTAGAAATATACCATTTTTGAAAAGTAGGTCAACCTTCAAGGTCTAGGTCACAGGGTCAGAAAACGTAGTTTTAGAAAGGATTATACATATATAAAATGATAGCCATATCTCTTTCTTTTTTAAAAATCATAGTATATTTGGTAAGATTTTGTAGCAGGTAATATACATGTGAAATACGAAAGCCCTATCTCATTCAAAGGTTACGACAAAGGTTAAAGTTTTTGTGACAAATTTAAACAGACAGACTTGCAGACGAATGAGATTAAATGTCCCCTTGTCCCATTGAGGACACCAATGCCAGGCTCTTTCATGGGATAGATTGGGGGGGGGGGAGGGGGCGTTATCGGGGGAAAATGACAGCTAAAAAAAATTATTAGCTCGCACCTCCTCCTTCCCAACCCCGTACACATTGAAAGTCATGTGCAGATAAATATAGAAGTAACATTTTTCTACATTGGTGAATCTCAGCCAATCACAAAGAAATAGGAATTATTAAATCATATTTTATGGGGCCCATATAAGAAGTGGTGTTAAATTTGCTTCCACGTCATTTAAGGATATTTAAAAACCCCCCAAAAAAAAACAAACCAGGAGACACAGTTATCTTCACCGACCCTATCCAACCCTGGGATGAACGAATATTGAGTATTACATCTCATTTCATAAGATATTACTGTATAATATAGTGAAAAGGTAGGGGGTCATATTTCTATGGGGGTCATTTTTCAACGTGTGTGGTGTCGTAGAATAAACGGTCTGGAAGGGTTTTCTACAGTCGAAAAATGACCCTACTTGCCGTAGAATAATGACCGGGGGTCATTTTTCTACGTAGAAATTTGACCCCCCGGTCATTATTCTACGGGGGTCACTTTTCGTCGTTACACCGGATCCCCACGCGCTCAGTTGGGAGATATAAACACCATATGCAGGTGATGATGGAATATTGCCACATAAATAAGGGAAGTTGACGATGGAAATTACAAGATTTTCAAACATACAGTTTGTATTGAAATTTACTTACTTAGATTACCTGAAAAACACTTGAAATATTTTTGTAAAGTTAAAACTGGAAATGCGAAATTGCCAATAGAAACAGGAAGATGGAGAGACATTCCTAGAGAAAATATAATTTGTAAGCTATGTAATAGAAATGAGACTGGGGATGAATTTCACTATATGTTTAATAGTACTGATGCACATGTAAAACAAGCTAGACAATTTAACATTTCAAAGTATTACTACATGAACCCTAACATTCATAAATTTAATCAACTATTTAATGTAACTAATAGAAACACATTAATAAGATCATAAGATCATGATCAATTTATAAAAATTATCATGGAGAGAGTTTGTTCTCCAGGTTAACATTCTGTTTTCTTTTAGTAACTTTTTCACGCATGTGTCATTTAGTTTTGTTATATTTGTAATTATATTCTTTTCAATGCTTCACTGCTTTGTATAGCAAGAGATAGAGACTGATTGATTGTTCCACTTCACTGCGATTAAAAAAAATGGAGGAGGAGTCACCCAATAATTATCTCTATTTGCATATGTAATTACATATATCAAATGTTAAATAAAGTGGGGAAGGTCCCCTAATTATAAGTATTGCAATTAATCAGAACAATACTATATCCATAAATGAAATATTAGGGCAGGGTGTTTATACATAGTGATATACCGCCTTCACTTGTTTCCAGGGGGGGGGGGGGGTATAGAAATATAATATAAAAAGTTTTGTTTTGTATCCCATCATACACAAGTTTCATGTATTTTATTATAGTTGTTGTCAGTCATCTGAAGAATTAGCCAGACAACGAACAGCGTAATCAGACTTATATACTATCCTAACTATAATGTTAACAAGCAAAAAAAAAATAAAAAATAAATAAATAAAAAAAGGTACAGCCAGACAACGAACAGCGTAATCACACTTATATACTATCCTAACTACAATGCTTAACAAGCAAAAAAAAAAAAGAAAAAAAGAAAAAAAAAAAGTACAGCCATACGTTCCACTAGCAACCTACAAAATAATACAGCTTAAGGGGAGCTTTTTCTCTCGAAGATCTTAAATCAGTTGTTTAGTAGGGTTTCATACCAATCTCCTCATATCAAAAGTACTTCTAATCCAACAAGTATTCTGGTATCCCCAATATGTCAAAGTTGCAAATGACGGGAAAAGTTTGGAATACTTATCTAGTATCACTCCAACATAATGTTTACACTGGATGGCAGAACTAATACCGTAAACTGTCGAAATAAAGGCAGACATCATTTCCGTCTTCAATTTCTATTGTACGTTTGTAAAAAAAAAAATAAAAAACAGAAAACTTAATTGCAAATAAGGGGGAAAAGTGTGTGTGTGTGTGTGGGGGGGGGGGGGGGGGGGGTAAAAGATAAAGTTTAAGAATAAGAACTATAATGACAACAAAAACGGGCCCTTGATAAGTTTAGTTCAGTTTTAATGATAATTACATAATTGATATTCAAAAAGTAGGGGGCGGTGCAGAAACATTGTTATATCCCCTTATTTTTGAAAAGTGGGAAGGGACCTTTTTCCACGCCCTTAAGTTTTCGATTCCGATGTGCGGAAGAGGGATTACAGTTTTATATGTACCCAGAGGCTATAAATGATGTCTGAAAATCACCAGTTTGAAATATAGGTCCTAATGAATTGCGGAAATATGGTTGCCAGTAATGGGCGGGTTTCTTGTTTTGGGCTTTGAAGGCAGATTTAAAATCAGACCTGTCAAAATTACGAATTCGCATTGACAATGCCACGACAAACCAGTGCAACACGTGGGAAACACTGATGATGTAAATATATTCTGATTTATGATAATTTCTAATTAAACTACTAAATGTAAAAATCACATATTAATGTAATATCTTACATTTCCTATTTACAAAATTACAAATTGACCGAGTATTTCAGTATCAACTCAAACAAGCAAATGCGAATATAAAACGCAATCAGTGGACAATTATTTAAGGGTATGAAATTCTACATGTATGTGAAATTCTACGAATTCATGAAATTTTTACATATTTGTAAAATTTTACGTTTGTGAAATTCTACATGTCTGTGAAATTCTACTGCAGATGCGGATATATTAAGCAGACATAGACCGTGGAGTATTTTAACAATACGAATGGAAAAGTACCACGTTTTATACATAATGTGAGTATGAACCAGTATATCAATCATTCTGGATTACACAACGGTATCATAATTTTGATATTTGAGTAGAAAAACAAAAGAAACTTACTTGTGTAAAATGTTTTCTGTCAGAAATGTTAACGGTGGATATTTGAATATATCCAATCTGTCCTGCTGTCAAGTGCACTAGCCAAATATGTTTGTGTTAAATGTCAAAACAAGTATTCCGTGTGTTTTGGAAACCACGGACTTCTCACTGTTTTCAATTTAAAGTGCCAAAGTGTATTGGAGATTGGTAAAGGAATACAAGCCAGTCAGGTACTAATAGATATAGATATATATAATCATTTTCAAGATAGTCAACCTCACAAAATTATCTCTGGACCTGCCATCGTACCGGCATTTGTATCTATTACACTACATATTAACAGAGAAATAGAGATTGTCAGCCACTATTTATCTATTCAGAAATATTCAGTTACTTTGCTGATTAATAACAGTGAGATATCTAGCTCGGGGATTTTTTCAAATCGTTTTGAACTAACTCTGTCTAGTTCTACATCTGAGATAATGTACACATGTCATGTTTTCATAAAAAAATCAGTTTCATTTCAATTTTTATTCTGCAAATGGAGATGAAAGTGCAGAGGCTGTTACGCGTGATACCCACCCACCCCGACCCACGTGTATGTAAGATGGCGACGTACGGAGGATGTAGAGAATGAATAGACTTATCTTATTCTCAACCTTGGAAATATTCTACAATGTGTCCTGTTACCACTAATACAGTGTGCATGAGAAACAAACTGTCTATTTGATAAAGAATTACAAGCAAATTATTTCAACAGTAACAAATATTTCAGGGATCATCATGTGAGAATATCGATTATGAGAAGATAAAATAATACTAAAGATCCCAAACATTCCTTTGAACGAAGTTTTACAAAGTAAAAAAAAATACTAAAAAACCCACACATTCCTTTGATAGGAAGTTTTACAAAGTAAAAAAAAAAAAATTATAAAAATGAAATATACACAACCTATCCCGGACCTTAATATCGATAGAACAGTGTGAGCGGTGTTATGTAGAAATTTCAGAGAAATGCTAATGATGTTTAGTGATAAGTTTGTCTGGGAGAAAAATTATTCTATTCTTGAAAAGGAACTTTTACAGGAAAAAAGTTAAAATGTTAGCAAGGCAGTGTGTAGTTATATGCTGTAGATAATTATAGTGACGGTATTAATCCAGCTTAAAACTGATCCATACGGCACTTAGTTCTCATATAAATACTGCTTGTGTTTAGTTTCAATTGAGAATTGGATTTTAAATAATTTGTAAACGATTATGTACCTAACAAATTTTGCGTCTGTGTACTGACTACCGTGTTACACTAGAGGCGAAATGAGTTTCTAATACTTATTTGTAATACTTCATTTCATGAAATTAAGAGAAAGTTAATAACCTTTAAAAACTAATTCTCATTTAAATAAATAACATTGGACCATACAGGTCATGAAATTTACAATATCATATCAATTAATAGAGATCTTCCTTCTCTACATCACTGTGTATTTAGTAGTGCAGTTGTAGAGAAAAACAGAACCCCAAGCTCTATCCCGGGGATCATGAAATTTACATTTTTTTTTTAGAGGCCTTCCAGTTCTACGCCCCCATGCATTTAGTTTTCTTAAAGATATACAGTTGTAGAAAAGAAAATTTTGAAAATTGGTCAATTTTGACAGTTTTTGCCCCACCCCTAAGGCCCACGGGTGCAAGAGCCCTGGAATATCCCATTTATGTCTCCCTTGTCCCAAAGATGCTTCATACCAAATGTCAAAAGAATTCGAGTGTTAGTTATCAAGAAGAAGTTAAAAATGTTCAATTGCTAACGCATGGAGGCGGACATGGACCAGTAGCAATGGGGCATCAGAGTTTACAAGGGTGACCTAAAAATCAACTACATTTGTCAAAACAAATGCAGCTCAAAAAGTTTCAAGGATTATGTGCATCGTCTCTTTAAAACCTTCAATTACCCTCTAACTTGTCGTCTCCTGAATTGTTGATCGCGTAACTGCAGACTGTGTCAACTCTTGCGATTGTTCATCTTCTGCAAATCAAAACGTTATCTCTTGAATTAAGCAAACCCTGCAAGTTGTTTTGATTAAAATTCACCCCTTGAATTATTCAACTCCTGCAAATCAAATTAATTAATGTGTCATCTCTTGAATATTTCCTTTTCTAAATGATGTGATGTTTCAACTTGGGGGGCCCCCCGATCATCAATATCTATTTGCACCTCTCAAATTTTTAAATTAATGTAAAAATTCATTCTCTGCGTGCGTTAATAACTTTTACTTATTAATCAGAAGTACAATAATGATGTTAATAAATAATCTCTCACGTTCGTTTTGTCTCAAATTGAAACACTGTAGAAACACTGTACAATTTTATAGCAGATACAAGTATACACACCATTCACTGAACTATTGGTTTATTCTACGATATCTATTCTGCTACCTGTCTACAATGACATAAAGTGATTTAAATAATTCCACAGGACATTCAAATATAAAAAAAAACCCCAAAATAATATAATTTCTTAAAACATTTCCTTTCTACTATTAGTACCCTTTAAAACGCTTTACATGTAAAACAATTAAACAATCTGAAACAAAGAACAATTAATGCATAAGAAACATGAAATAGCACTAAACTGTGATTAGAATAGTAACTCAGAGTAGACAAAACTATGTCAGGTGGGTTTTTGGGGAGTGGTATTTAATATAAGTTTTTTTGTTAAAATAACCCTTTACATAAATACCAAATTACAGATTAAATGCAATTTTAAAAAGATATGTTTTAAGTTTATATTTAAAAAGATATGTTTTAAGTTTATATTTAAAAAGATACTCGTATTTAAAATTTATATTTAAAAAGATATGCTTGAAGTTTATATCTAAAAAGATATGTCTTAAGTTTATATGAAAAAACCGCTAGTGAACCTTCCAAAAGAAGATTAAAACTTCTTATTGGTCAATACATCAAATGACCCCGATTAATTTTTTTTTTGTTCCAAATAAAAACGTTTTACTAAAAGATAATCGAAAGGAAAGTTAATATCGTCTATAAATGACAATAATTTTCTTGAACTGTCAGCGACCTCAAATATTTAATTTCCTGACAGAAGCTATATGTCGACAATAAACAAACACACGTGTATGAATGAATACCTACATTGCACATATAATGTAACTGATTTTCATTTTTGTATCGAATAACTTATAAAACATTGCTGATAAACTGAGATTTTCCCTACAGCTAGAGTACAAATTTATGAGATATGTTGACAAACGACCAATAGTGTAGACCCCCCTCCACCGTTTGTGATTATGCGAATGAACACAACAGCAATGCTGATCTTTTCCTACAGTTCAGTTTTGTTTGTTTGTTTTTGTTTTTTTATTTGTTTTGGTTTATATAAAACGTTGACAAACGACTAATAATGTTGATCTTGTTTAGGAACCAAAAACACCGATTTGCGATTCCTTTAGAAGTGAGGACTATGTTTCATATCATAGTCTGGTCCAGATTTTGAAAAAAGAGGCTAGAAATGGGTTCTAACGGCAAATTATTATTATTTGGTCCAACATAACTTTTTAACCTAATTTGCGTATGCTGAATCCGAAAAAATATGTTGAACTTCATGAAAATGGCGTTAAATAGGTCAAAATGGCGATTCAAAATGGCGGTGTTGAAATTTGCAAAATTATCTATATGGCTTTATTTTAAAAAAGTTTATTGCAAATTAAAGCAATTTAAAGGCTTGTACTAAACTTATATGTGTCTGAAAAATAGAATAAATTGTTCAATGTTCGTTAAACAATTAAAATTGTGAAAAAAACGATTAGATCCCAATTAACTCATTTTTTCGCAACCGCATATTGACGCACAGTATATATATGCATTTTGATATGATATTTAATGCTTATTTCCTTCTAATTGTGCAAATTATTCAGTTAACGTATTGCATACTTTATGATATAAATGCACTTGAAATTCAACACAGTGTTCAATGGTTTTCACAATAGCGCGACCGACACAATCGAGGATCGAATTAACAAATGATTCTGACATAAGGTATAAAACTGATGGCCGAGGTTATAGGCTTGTCATATCTCACCACTCATTGATTAGAAATCATGACTGAACGATCACTTAAGCGAAGTTATCAAATAGATACAGATTTGTGTGTTATATGTCAGGAAAAAAAGACAGACGCGTTAGAATTAAAAAGCAAAAAGTCTATCGAAACGTTGACCGAGAGGGCATCTCGTCGTAAGAAAGTTAAAGATGCCAGGAACTATGATGCCATTGACAGAATAGAAAAATTAAGTCCGAATGATAGAGTTCTATGTCATAGGAAATGCTATAGTGCATTTACTCACCCCAGACCAATTCAGTTAATGGAAAGAAAAGCATGTTTGCTTACAAACACATCTGATACAATCAACGCAGAATATCTTCCAGTTTCTTCGTCCCCTCGATAGAGCAGTATCTGAACGCGAAACTCTTTTAGTGCCCCATATTCTTTCTAAATCTCATTTTGGAGATATGTTTCATGATGACCAAGATACCATGGATGACGAATTACTCACTATGCCATGTTATAAACCTCCACACAACTCATTTCATGAACTGGTACATGTTGCACTAAGATTAAGATCAGACCTGCAAGATAGACCTGGTCACATGGGTTTGAATGTTTGTGAGGCTGATGCCGTAAGTTGTGTCCCAGATAGTATCCTCATGTTTCTGAATCTTCTTTATGGCGGACAAGAGGTCTTTGATTGTACTGATGGCAATGACAATCCAGATTGCAGCAGACAGAAGAAAATAGTGAGCGTAGCTCAGGATATTGTGTATGGGGTAAGTAATGGAAAAAAGTGGACTCCAAAGCATATTGGCCTTGCATGCACCTTGCATCAAATGACAAGGTCAAAACAGCTGTTAAACTTGTTTAATAGTGCTGGTCACACCCTGAGTTATAAAGATGTTCTGCGTGTTGACACTGGGCTTGCAGAGGAAAGCCTTCAGTCTATGGACGAAAGGACTGGACATTTCCTTCCCTCAAATTTAAAGCCAAGCGTTTTCACACACTTTACAGCTGACAATATTGATATTAGTGATTCAACACTGGATGGCAAGGAAACATTCCATGCAACGCAGATAGCATGTTGGCAACGAGGGTCGGGAAATGACATTAACCTTCAGCACATAAGTCCATCTTCAAATGAGACATTGAAGGTACCTCCTCAGATGGACAGTATTGTCATTTCCCCAATAGTAGAAGGAAAATCACAACCTCACTATCCCAGACCAGTTACGTTAGATATCTTCCAACCTTCTGACTCAGAGAATCAATTGTCCTCTCAAGAGTTTGCTAATGAATTGGCGTTTCATTTGCACAGACATAAGCAGAAAGTCCCAGCTAGTTGGTCAGGACATAATCAGTCTGTCAGTAGTAAAAACCCGGATCTCACACTTGTTGGTTACATGCCTATTGTACAAGCACCTGCTCATGAAATGGATACACTTAACACAGTTGTCCAGAAATGCATGCACATATCTGAGCATCTTGGTCAACGTCATACAGTTATCACAGTTGATCAAGCTTTGTACTTTAAGTTGATGGATTTAAAATGGTCAGTTCCTGAGTATAGAGACAGGCTTGTTCCAAGAATGGGTGGCTTACATATAGCTATGAATTTCATGAAATGTATAGGAGATCATATGAGAGGTTCTGGTTTGCATGAACTGTGGATGGAATGCGAGTTATTAGGACCTGTGGCTGCTGAAATGTATTAGGTGGAAAGCACTACAGTCGTGGCATGAGAGCCCATAAAATTACTGCTCAAGCAATCTGGAAGATTTTACTGCTAGACTTTGTGTTATTTGTATCTACCAAAAATGTTGATCATTCGCAAACATTGAATGGCATCATGACTGAACAGCAAGACATACTTTCTAGCATTGACCAACTGCAAAATCCTGTTTTCAAAGAGTATTTTTCAAGTTTCAGACAGGAAATTGACAACCCAAATGTCCTGTTTTGGTGGTCATATTTGGACATGGTTTCTATCCTTTTAATGTTTACAAAGTCAGAAAGAGATGGGCTTTGGGATTTATATTTGAAGTCTTTCCGTTCAATGCTCCCATGGTTCTTCCGATATGACCATACAAATTATGCTAGGTGGGGTAGTGTGTATCTTGCTGATTGCCACCAATTGCCTATTGAAGTACTATCAGAGTTTCAGGATGGAAATTTTGTCGTCAAGAGAAGTGCTGGAACTTTCAATCAAGTTGACCCAGACCAAAGTCAAGAATGGCTAAACGCCACGGGTAAGAAAGGTGGTGGAATTGTAGGAATTACTAGGACTCCATCTGCTCTCAGTAGGTGGTCCCTTTCCTACAATCTGAGATCTCATATAAGTCTTCTTACAAAGGTGATGTACGATGTGAATCCAGATGACATTCTCGCACACAAGGACGCATCAAAGAGTCGACAAGTTACTGATGCAGTGTATGAGGATTCGCTCGTTGATGCAATGAAAAGGTTTAGACTATTTGACCTTTTGTACGAAAGAGATCAACTGATCAATATAGTTACAAAAGACAAAGCTACAGATATGATCAAGGAGTCCTTACTTTCTGCAGCAAATTTGGGACAGATATCATTAGAGAATTTCGTAAAAGATCGTCTGATACCAAACATAGAAACAAGTAGTTTACAAGTTCCTTTGAGAAGTGTTCTGAAAAAAAGCTGCTCATTAACATTTGACTCCTTATACAAGGTACAAGTTGTACCAAAAGCTGTGGAAAAGAAAAAAATTCTAAAGGCAGATCGGAACATACTGCAGAGACTTGTCATTGCATATAAGGCCGGACGAGAGGTTGATTTAGAGCAGATTTTGAAACACGAGCTCCTTCCTGTGCCGATATCTATAGCGGATACCAGCGGTGCACTAAAGTCTGGAAACAAATCTGTTGTTTTAGAAGACATACTTCAAGATGTTGATGTAAGGGCGCGAGTCGAAAATGTAGGCGAATCACCAGCTTTGATCATAGATGGCCAGGCTTTAGTTCAGAGCATGAAAACACATGGCATGAAAACATTTGGAGACTTTGCAGATGAGTTTGTTTCCACTGTGGTGAGAAAAGGGGCCATGTATTCAAGAGTTGATGTTCTGTTCGACCGTTACAGGGAACAATCTATAAAATCGGGCACTCGTTCTCGTAGGGCAAAAGGGCAGCAGCCAGTTAGAAGGGTTATTGAAAATAAGGATGTGCCACTCCCGAATAACTTTTCAGCTTTTTTGTCTTTGAATGACAACAAGAAAGACCTAGCTGCCTTTTTATCTGAGCAGATAATTCTTCATGCACCCACAGAGAAAACTGTTGTTACTGCTGGTGGGTTTCTCGATGAGAATAGCGTTAAATGCAATGACGAATTCCTCGATATATCTGCCCTACATGCGTCACATGAAGAGGCAGATACTAGAATAGTTCTTCATGCCATACATTGTGCGAAAGAATCCACTTGCAGTTCAGTTGTTGTACTAGCATCTGATACTGATGTTTTACTGCTACTTGTATCTTTCTTTTCAGAAATAAATATACAGTTGTGGATGGTTGCTGGAACATCTGCAAAGCCCAAGAACATTCCTATTCATGCTGTTGTAGAGAAAACCTTTACCTCTCCAGAAATGTGCACGAATCTATTAGCATTCCATGCTCTGACTGGATGTGACACAACTTCTTTTTTCTTTGGGATATCCAAAAAAACTGGATTTAAGGTTTACAAAGACAATGTTGGGCTTCTTGGGGGTTTTGGAGAGGGCAATTTAACTGAACAGAAAATAGTCGACTGTGAAAAGTTTGTATGCAAGCTGTATAACCAGGGCACAGTGTCGTCAACTGACTCGGTTAGGAACATTTTATTCGGAAAATCCAAGAGCCCCGAAAACATGCCCCCCACTAGTGATGCCTTGCATCTGCACATTAAACGTGCACATTATCAAGCGCTGGTATGGAGACAAGCAAATATAAGTAACCCCACATTACCATCTCCAACTGAGATGGGATGGAAGTTGAATGAAGGTATTCTAGTGCCTATTCTGATGACTTTAGACCCAATTCCAGAATCTTGTTTAGACTTGATTGCATGTAGTTGCACAACAGGTTGTAAAACATTGAGGTGTGGGTGCAAGCGTAACAATTTGCTGTGCATGGACCTTTGTAAGTGCAAAGTCACAAGCAAAGAACAATGTAGGAACAGTATACGTTGAATTTTGAGGAAAAACAGAGAAAATTCGGGTTTTCTTTCGTGCAATGGCTTTTTTAGGGTCGCATGCTTATTTCTATCTTTTTCTCGATGCTATTGTATTTTGTAATCATAGTTTTTACATTTTTTTTTCTACATGCGCGTTTCAAAACGATTTGAAAAAAATTACTGTCCGCCATTTTGAATCGCCATTTTGACCTATTTAACGCCATTTTCATGAAGTTCAACATATTTTTTCAGATTCAGCATACTCAAATTAGGTTAAAAAGTTATGTTGAACCAAATAATAATAATTTGCCGTTAGAAGTTCTTTTTAGCTGAAATCGGACCAGACTATCAAAGGATATAAATTCCCCCTCCATCCTTTATTTGGGATTATGCGAATGAACACTACAGCAATGCTAATCTTTACCGACAGTTCATTTCATGGGGGCATCATTGATGCTGAACGCTGGAGGCTGACTTGCGTCTCCTCGAAAACATATGAGTTTATTGATATAAATCTGTCGACAAAATAAGCTCAAAAGCATGAATGTCGCTTGATTTCAGTTAACATCTTTGGGACAAAAGAGACATGATTAATAAATTTTCAGGACTCCTGCACCCCGGGGCCTTGGGGTGGGGCAAAACTTGCCAAACATTGAACAATTCTAAAAATTGTTTATCTCTACAACTGCACTACTAAATGCATTGTGATGTAGAAAAGGAAGGCCTATCAAAATTGTAAATTTCATGACCTTTACGGTCCGATGTTATTCATTTATTTATTTTTCTTACATAATTGCTGAATGGTGAATTGGTTATTAACTTTCTCTTAATTACAGGCTTGAAAACATTTGCATGTAAAACAAAACTGTGAGAATATTATTTAAATAGTTAAAGGTGGGCGTCTATAAATAGCCCCACGAGGTAAGGGAAATTCCAACATGATCTACATATGTATTTAATTCGAACTCAACACTGTCTAAATTTGGTTTGGAAGAACGTAAAACAACGAATTACAAGAGGTTTTCGATATATTTATTTTTCTTAAACTTATGACATGGTACGGTTGTAATAAAATGAACAGCTTTACGCAGATAAGACCATCGATTTGGACTTATCATTTGACTTGCTATCAAAATATGCATTCGAAATGACCGAGTGACAGTTTCTTGTAAACACCGATTTAAACCCAAATAATCCTGATTGAAATAATATCTGCCACATCGTACGGCCTCTTAAAGACGTACATGCCATGATTACAAGATGGACAAAATTTGTTGAAATTCGCGCCACACAACTTTAATCGAATAATGCCAAACAGTCTTTCTTCTCCCACAATGCATTTAAAATCTTTCTTTGTTCTTCTTTTGACGCAGGTATTTGGGATCGTTTAAATACAACTTCATTTATTTATTTTTGATCAATGCTATTTTTTGGGGGTGAACTTGCAATTCGAATACCCTTTCGTAAAACGAATTCTTATTGGTTATTAATTCTTTTTCAAGCTATAGTTATTGGTCGAATATTTATTGAGTTATTCATGAAACTAGGGTCAACAACATGACCTCAAACGCAATGCTGCCAGATCCTTCTCTAGTATAACGACTAGAGATATGATTTGAGTTAGACCGATTGTTGCACTCAACTGAGTACAATGTAGAGATAAAATTTTGTGAAAATGGCCATAGATTGTGTCTTCCGTTGAATATGAATTTTAAGGTCCAAATCAAATGAGAGTATGACTCTTAATTCTGAGGTTAAAGGTCAAAGGTGAAATACTGAACAACCTTACCTTACATGAATAGGGGGAGGGTACAAAATAGACAAATTGGGCAATGTTACATTCGGATGAATAGACCAAGAAAAACAGATAGGAAAAAGTAGACCATCATACCTTCAACTGATAAGGTGATCTAATTGTGAAATTTCACCTTTCGGTATCTGGGTTAAAATGATTAAGGCTAAAAAACTGGGCAACCTGTTGTACAGGTTAAAAATTTCAAAGAATTGAAGCTCCAAATTATCTTTCAGGTAAATAAAGTAAAAGTATGAAAATGGCTTAATATTGAAATACTCTTCAAGGTAGAAAGACTTTCTACGAAAGAGGTCAGTAGTTAGAGCATTCTCTGCGCAACTGGGAGGTCATGGGTTCAAGCCCTGCTCGTACCATGGCCACGTCAAACCTAAGATGCAAACATAGGTCGTGATTGCTCCTTTGCCAAACACTCGACATTTAGAAGTGAGAATCACAGGTCTTTCAGACATGACTTAAAAAAACCCCCAGAGGTCCTTTGTCGCGGCAGGCGTTGGCACGTTAAAGAACCCTCACTACTTCGGCCCTGAGCTCCAAGCATAGGTCTAAATTTGTGGTACCTCACCTACAGCTGGTGACGTCTTGATATGAGTGAACATTCTCGACGGGACATAAAATAAACAATCAGTCAATCAAATATAATGCATGTCGCAGACAAAGTTTTTGAAACATAATCCTATATTCAAAAGCTAAAATAGTTTACTTCAAACTTTGACACTATATAAACAGATGTTTTCGTTTTTCAAACTGAGAAGATGGGACCAGGTGCTTAGAAGGAGTAGGCATTCCCCGTTGAGATAAATATAAGATGACGAATTCATATATTATACAATCTATGCAAAATACGAATTCGTAAAAACGATTCGTAAAATCTATGTTATAAATTGAAAGATTATTCACGAATGAACCACTCTAGTGTATTCTGTTTTCTCACATGGACCGATCAATGATTATGCAGGTTTTTCAAGGCGTACATGAAATAACAATATTGTGATTCATTGTACTATATAAAAAAGAATATAGAAGTGCACTAAAGTCTTTTCCCCCACGTCTTTTGTAGTTTTACAGAGTTACTTCTCCTTGCAAGAAATGGTGCTAAAGGATTCCGCCTAACCGTAACAATCTCTCTTTGAGAAAAAGAAACACTGCTATTTCCAGATATGGAAGATACCTTCTCTTTCTCCATAGTCCTCCCATCGTCTATATTTTGTGTGAGAAAGTTTTGGATATTTGTATATCCCATTTGCATGGCAATATCAAGTGGAGTGAGACCAGCTTGTGTTCGAAGATTAATGTCTGCCCCCCCATCTAACTAGTGTTTTTACATTCTGAAGAAAGCCATGAAAGGATGTTACATAGAGTGCGGTTTCTCCTTTTTCATCGCGTGCATTTACGTCAGCACCATTTTCTAGTAGATATGGAACAACATTATGCTGATCTGGCCATGAACAAGCAAAATGTAGAGGTGAACACCCACAATTATCACGGGCATTAATATCAGCTCCATAAGAAAGGAGTGCCTGTACTCGTCCCTTCGTTTCTTGATTTTTGTGCAGTGCCATCATCAATGGAGTGGTTCCAACATAGTTCCTGACGTTAGTATTGGCATTGTTACTCAATAAAACTGTCATAAAATCTAGAGTGTCTGTATAATAAGCACTTGCATGTAGAGCTGTGGTTCCATGTTGATCTTGTTCGTTGACATTAGCGCCATATTTGATGAGCTGCTTTACTATCCCAAAATTTTGTTTCTCAACAGCCAGAGTTAATAAACTTTCACCGCCATTGCTGTTCGTTTTGATGATGTTGGCCCCACGACGTAAAAGTTCTTTGGTAATTTGAAAATATCCATTCTTGACAGCAGCTGAAAGAGGAGAATCTGCTGGAGAACCGTCGGGGTTCTTTGGATTGACTTCTGCATTGCGCTCCAGAAGAATATTCACTAGTTCCTTGAATCCGGCATCACATGCCAAATATAGAGCACTTGTACCATAGGTAACAATGTTCACATTCGCGCCGTGATCTAAAAGAAATAAAGCAGTCGTCAGATGCTCCCCAAATAAAGCTTGCTGCAATGGTGTGTATTCGTCATGGCCATTAATATTCATGCCGTGATCGAGTAATATTTTAACAATGTCTGTATGACCCATAAAACAAGCGCAGTGTAAAGCATTTTCACATCATCTTCATTATAAAGTTGGACATCAGCTTCAAACTTCAGAAGAATTTTTACGATTTCATACCATCCCTTTCTGGACGCGGTTATTAATGGGGTATCTCCGACGTCATTTTGTACGTTTACATCTGCCCCATTTTGCAAAAGAATTTCAACAGTTTTGTAATGTCCGAAAGAAGACGCTGCTACAAGGGGGGATTCCGAGCTCGTGTCACATATTTTGATATCATTATTGTATAATGTCCAAATCGAGATGCGATATACAGTGGGGTGAGTCCAACTTTATTGCACAAACTAGCGTCTGCTTTGTTTGCCAGCAAGACTTTAACAGTATTAATGTGGCCATTTTCGGAGGTCAAATAAATTGCTGTACTTCCCTCCACATCGGATTCATTTACATCAGCTCCATTATTCAGAAGTTCGCAAACTATATTTTCATATCCACAAGATGAAGCTTGCATCAAGGGACTTCTTCCTTTCTTTGTGCGGAAATTCAGTTCAGCTTTCTTCTGCAGTAGTAACAACACAATTTCATAATGACCATTCTCAGCTGCATGGAACAATGGGGATTTCCGTTCTAAAGTATAGTGATTGACATTTGCTCCATTTTCAAGTAATGTCTGAACGATACCATTTTGTGATGCAATATCCAATGGAGCATTCGCATTCTTCGTTTCCATGTCGACACTCACACTGCTTTTTAGTAATAATTCCAAAATACTATCATATCCAGAACCGGCAGCAGAATATAATGGGCTTATTTTACTCTTTTTTTGAACAATATTTGCATCAGCGCCATTTTTGAGAAGCAACTCAACAATTTCCTTGTGTCCATTATCAACAGCAGCGAGTAAAGCTGAAGTATTATTAGGTAATTTGCAATTTACAAACGGATTATATTCTAAATACATTTGGACAATCCTTTTATGACCATGCTTGCAGGCTACGAAGAAGGGATTACATCCCGATTCATCCTTTGATACTTCGGTGATTCCTTTAGAGAGAAACATCTCCACTACATCAGCATGTCCATTGAATGTTACTAAATATAACGGCGTCAAATCCCTAGAGGTACTGGCATTGATATCGGCATCGGCACCACTGTCCAACAACAGGTGAACAATTTTAATATCTCCTACTTCTGAAGCAAAATGGAGTGGGCCAATTTTTTCATCATCAGTTTCTTTCACATTCGCACCACTATTAATCATAAACCGAATTGTATCTATATATCCTTTTTGACAGGAATATGCAAGGGCAGACGATAATTCATCTGGATGATTGTTTACATTTGCACCTCTCTGCCAAAGAAGAGTAAGGGTCTTTAAACGGTTCTCCTCGACTAATTCCTCGTAGTGTTTAGAGGAATTGCTCACTGCCTGCTTACAAGTCCAGCGGATATTCTGGAGGGCGTATTTTCCGGCTGCTGCCGCCAAGAAAAATGGCGATTCCGCTGTTCGTGTAGTTATGTTCACATCATGCTCACCATCTAAAACAAGATCTAAAATGTCGGTGTTAAGGAAGTTGGCAGCAATATGCATGGAGTGAATATTTTCTTGTTTACTCCAGCATATATGTCTGTCATCTACAAAATCTAAAACTAGTCTGGCAAGATCTTTTCGACCATTGACACAACAAGCGCTCATTAGAGGGACTCTCATCAAGTATTCAGATCCACTTGCATTCTTTCTTATCAAAGTGAACATGGTGTGAAAAAGGTCATCCAGGTTTAATACAAGTGACAGAATCATAGGAGATACTTCCTTACTTAGTTCAATCAGTTCCAATCGAGAAAAGCCAGCCGATTGTTTTTGTACCTCAGGCTTTGCAAACTTCAGGTGAACATCTAATTTGGAGTTTAGAGTCATCTGAAGCATCTCTCCGTATGGCATTGATTCCAATCGCATTTGCAGATTGGACAGGACTCTCGCATCCCGAATCCAAGGACTCAAAAAAAAAACATCCAAAAATGTGCCAGCCTTGATGTCTTCCTGAATTCTATCCACAAATAAATTGATATAATTATCTTGTAATTGGACGTTTGGAATGATATCTGACTGTGCATTTGAAGAGGTTGTCGAAGTACGAAAAAAATTGCTTGGGCAGTATTTTATGAATTGCTCTGGGAAACTTGTACAAAATATATGGGTCAATGCCAGCAAAAAAGAATCATTTGTGATTTGAAAAATATTTTTTACTCGTTTCACGAAGTAATGACCTCTAAAATGATTTAAACTGTCGAAGAGAGCTCTTATGGATGTGCTTTCAGGAAGGTTGAAAACTTTCAATAAGTCATTTATCATCTGATTATCCAGTTCATTATTATAATTATCGTCGTTGTCGTCGTTGTCCTCGTTATCGTTTTCGTTGTCATTTTCATCATTGTCCATTCTTTCCTCATCGTAGTCTTTGGACCTCTTTATGCCCTTCTCATTGTTTCCCTTTTCACAGCCTCTGTCATTATTAACTACCCCATTCTCTCCGTCATCGTGAATATTCTCTATTTTGTCGTAGTCGTCTTTTCTCTCCTCAAAGTTTTCCTTTGTTAATCGATTTCCGTACAAGTTTAGTATAAACAAACACATACACTTTTCTTTAGAAATGTCTTTTAATGACGAAATTTCCTTTTTGATTTCTTCAAAAGGTTCTCTGTAAAAGGTTTTTATATTTCCTTCAAAGTTTTTACTGGCAGAAACCAGTTCAGATATCAAAGGAAACGACTTCTCAGTTTTCAATAATTCGTTAACATCGGTATCAGTAAATCTTGAACAATCTATATGCTTCTTTAATATCTTTTCTTTTTCCTCTTTAGTCAATTCAAGACCCTCTACATCCATATTGATTAGAGTAAATTGCTTAAAATGGTAATTGATATCTTCATGATCATCAGTAAGATTTGACCTGCAAGTCACAATAACTTTGGGAGTTTTGACCTTTCTTTTAGCGTGCCTATTTGTCGCGAAATAACAGTTCAGCAAATTCTTCTGTGAGTACCACAATCTACAAGATTTTTCATCCAAAGCAGTTTTTCCTATCGGATCGTTGATTACGAAGAGAACGGATTTGTCTTCCACAGGAGCAGATTCAATGTCTCTGAGATTCTTCACCATTACAATCTTCCACTTCCGAGACCTGTATTTTAATGCAATGTTCAGAGCAATGGCGGATTTACCACATCCCGTCTCCCCCAGTATGACAACTCTGTTACAAGTTCGTAATTTTTTCTGAACAAGTTTGGAAGCCCTCGTTGAAACAAATTTTCGATTTTCTTGTTCCCAAACTTTTTTCCAAGATGGTATGTGTTCTTCGTCGCTGTCCTCATCATCTAATTCCGAATCTTCGGATGGTAGTCGATGTCCACATCCACACCTTGGCATCTCTACATCCACCTTCACGTCCAACCTCTCCCGCTTACACTAATCTGCTGAAGTTTTTCCTTTTTCCAAAATGAAAAAATATCAGAAAAGTGCGTGTGGTACATATATGGGAAAGATAGTATTATAGTTTTTTATATGTTTGTATTTCTTAAAAAATTGGCAGTTATCTGAAATAATGATTATATAAAGGTGACGAGATGTGTTATTGCTTGTTTACACCAGTAGCCACAGGTATCTCAGTTTTAATCAATAGATATAAATAGCAAAAAGAAAACAAATCTTTCTCTCTCTCTATCGCTCTCTCTCTCTCCACACACACGCACACACACACACACAAATATATATATATATATGTATGTATGTATGAATGTATGTATGTATGTATACATGTAAATTATAAAAAGGAAATATACAAAACCAACCCCGGGCCTTAATATCAATAGTACAGTGTGAGCGGTGTTATGTAGAAATTTGAGAGAAATGCTAATGATGTTTCCTGGTAAGTTTGTCTGGGAGAAAAATTATCCTATTCTGGTAAAAGGAACTTTTACACGAAAAATGTTAAAATGTTAGCAATGATATATATATATATATATATATATATATATATATATAGATAGATAGATAGATAGATAGATAGATAGATAGATAGATAGATTGTTTGTTGTTGTTGTCTGCCACACTCAACACTCACTAATTCACCGCTTATCCGTCAAAGAGTGAGACGTATCCAATTCCAAACAATCCAATACAATCACCCATATCCATTTACTACCAAAATTCGCAACATTTGTATTTTTGCCAACAACTTTTCCATCTGATTGTCAAAATGTGCTCTATCAATAACGGAAGTTGAATTATATCTGAAACGATATCGAGTGTTCCGGATTAATAGGTGACAAGTTAACTAACAATGGTTGTTCAAAGCAATGAAAGTATTCAAAAAGACAATATTAAAAAAAAATGTCACGGTCATAGTTCGAATTTCCTCGATAAGTAATATATTGTTTATTAACATTGTCCACAACCCGAGCGCCTATGTTTATTGATTAAAATTTAGATACATATGCAGTAACACGCATTCAAAATCAATATTAGTTCGAGTAGATGACTAGAGTACCAGGAAACACATTACATACGTTGTATTTGCAATGGATTTATCAATTGATTGCATGATTATTGTTTTCCGCCACACAAACAATTTTTTAGTTATCTTTGGCGTTCAGTTTTTTATTGGTGGAAGAGAGAACCCAGATACAATATACCAGGGAAGAGACCACCGATCTTTCGAAAGTAAAATGGCAAGCTCTCTCGCATATATCGGTGCGAGCAAGAATCGAACCCGCGGCGACAAGAGGTGAGAGGACTTGTGATTTTCAGCGCAATGCTCTAACCACTCGGGCAAGGAGGTCCCTTTTTTGAAAGAACGTTCGGGTATATCATTGGTACTACGAAATAACTTTCAACACAATTCAACAGTAATTATTAAATAAAAAATAAATGATATAACTCAGTCTGAAAACATGACCGTTAATACAGTATAACAAAATTCTTCAAATTGCAGCAATTTTCTTAAAACCAGAAAAAGTTTATTCATTAGTAAATAACTTTTGCACTTTCAATTCTTTTTAAATTCCTTTGCTATATGTTAATTTACTAAACAAAACTTTCTTGCATATTTCGGCGAGAGCGAAAATAGAACGCGCTCTGACAAGAGAAGCCTTGTGATTTTGAGCGCGATGCTTTGACCAGTCGACCACTGAGATCCCAGCTGTGGATTAAATATTAAATTCTAAAGCATTCTCAAAGATCTTTTAATCAAATGATGACCCTTCTATAGTTATGTTATGCGTATAGTACCTGTGCATGATTTTGCTTCGATTGATTGTTGTTTTCCTCAAACTCAACAATTTTTCAGTTATCTGGTGGTGTCCAGTTTTTATATTGGTGGAAGAGAGAACCCTGAAACAATGTACCCAGGAAGAGACCACCGACCTTCCAAAAGTAAACTGGCAAACTTTCTCGCATATATCGAAGAGAATAGAACCCGCGCCGACTAAAGGTGAGAGGCCTTGTGACTTTGAACACGATGCTCTAACCGGGGACATTATCATTGCCGGAGAAGGGTCGAAAAATTTAAGTCTATGCTCTGTGCTTAGGGCCTTTGAACAGAGAGGGATCTTTATCGCGCCGCACCCACTATGACACTGAACCTCGGTTTTTGCGGTCTCATTTACAGGACGTTCTTCAGAAAGTTGTTCACAAATCATTTGATTGTATATTCCTCTATGAAACTTGACACGTATGACAAAGGAAAAGGCTAACATAACTAACAGTATTCAATCTCGTAATTCGTATAGAAAATCCAATTAGAGAGATGGGCAAACATGAACCCCTGGTCATACCAGAGGTGGGATCAGGTGCCTAGGAGTAGTAAGCATCCCCTGTCGACCGGTCACATCCGCCCCGAGTCCTATATTCCGATCTGGTAATCGGAGCAATTCGTAGTCAGAATCAGTGTACCAAGAACAACCTAACAATTGGTATGAAACACATCAGACAGCATTTGACTTAATGGTAAGTTGTACTGGCAAACTAGATCGTTATAACGACCATAAAATTTGCGAAATGCTGACTTTAGACGAGATTGTACAAACCCCTGTAACATCAACTTCATTGTCAGTAGCCCACCTCGATTTAAAAACTGATCATAAGCAGAACAAGTTCTTGCGTATCGAATCAGTTAGGAGATATAAACACCATAGGTGATGATGGAATATTGCCACATAAATAAGGGAAGCTGACGATGGAGGAATTGAAATCATCCCGTTTGTCATAAAGTTGAGTTGTCAGTTTGCCGCCAGCATCTATTTTCAGTAAAATATCTAAGTACGAAGCAGAAGTGGAAGACTCTGTGGTGTCTTTTATTTCAAAGTTACTGGGATATATCGAATCGACATATGAATGAAAATGATCATTGTTAATAGACAAAACGTCGTCGATATATCTAAATGTCAAATTGAATGCCACAGCAAGGGATTTTTCTTCTCGTGTAGAAGCTTTTGATTGAATTCTGCTTTGTAAGAATATAAAAATAGGTCCGCTAACAAAGGAGCACAGTTCGTGCCCATAGAATTCTAACAAACTATTGGAAGACCTGATCACCAAAGACTACGAAACTATTGTCATTGAGGAACTCTAGCATATTTTTAATATCAACTTCAGAGTACTTGTGTGTGGAGTCAGAGTGGTGTTTAACAAAATAATTTTTGGGATGACCAATCACTAAATATGAATATTTCCTTTTACCATTTTTGTTCACGAAATAACTGTCTATGATGACAAATAGTCTAGTCTTTAATTTACCGTGAGGTATGGTCGTCTAAAGAGTTGTAAAATTATACCTTTTAAGGTTGTGAATTCGAGAAAAGTTTTGTGATTTCAAATTCAATAAAAGTGTTTTAGAATTTTTAAGAATTCATATTTAATTAATACCACTTCTGGCATATGTAGTGGCACAGTACGTTTGAAGTTTCTCCTTCACAGCAGTTAATATTTTCGTAAGGAGGAAAGATAAGGGCTTGATAGAACAATGACTAAATCCAGCAATGTATCATTTGTAAGGGTTTTTGTGGAGTTTGGAGATCCAATATAGGTACGGTAACTCATATTCATCCGCTTCATTGACTGGAATATTAAATGTATTTAAAACTGCAGCATGATTTTAAAGAATTTCATCTTTTGAAAGGGCAGTTGGAGTATACGTGCGATTAATAAATGTGGAATTAATGCCAAGTTCGTTTAGAATGCAGTAGTAATAATGAGCCTTACAAACAAATACAATGTTGTTGCCTGCTTTATCAGCTGAAAGCAAAACATATTCCTCATGTAACCTATCTAGCTCTTTTATCACTTCTGATTTATTAAATACAGAAGGATAGATGGTACGCAGTTTTGTTTCTACATGTCTGATACGGGATTTTAATATTCCTCTAATACTTTTTATCCATTCTGACAATGTATCAAGTTCTTCTTTTTCAGATTTAGCCCATCGTTTGGCATAATCTTCAACAGAATTCATAATAAAGATGAAGTTATGTCGCCAATGGAAAGACCGAGGTTTTCTGAATTTAGGACCTTTCAAAATAAGTGATTTTAGATCTTCATTTCTAGCTATATCAACATTATCAGTAATGACATGTCCTGCTCATCTCATGGTGTAAGCAAAATTTAGTCGATACTAAATAAGATACGCGGAGAATTTCTGATTTGACAACTTGTAACCTTGTTCTCTTGAAGCATGGAAGATTTAGATTTTCTTCACATCTTCTTACTATTGTGGATGTTGAAAAATGAATTTTTGAATATTTTTGTAGATATGATTTAACAAAAGAAAGGTTCTGTAATAAAGTTACTCGTAACATTTAGGAAACGAAATGGAAACTTACTTGCGCTGAATTTATCCGTCTACTACAAACATATATCGTTCTATATTCCATCTATTCAAAGTCGAACAATAGAGAAAATAAGCGTTTATCAATTCCCAAGGCATGTTTGTTTTCAATGTGTTTTGGATACGACCTTTGTCCGTCTCTAAATCCCATTCAGTTTTTCAGTTAAACGAATACTTGTATACATGTATAAAATATCATTTTCAAAAGTGGTAGTTATAGTAATATGTTATAAGAGTTCTTTTGAAAACTATTGTTGTACGCATGTATCTTCATATTTTTTGTAGGGAAGCTACAAATCACAAAAGAATTTCTGATAAGCATACACTATATACATGATCTATTCAATCATGAATATATAACGAATGTGGTGAAAAAAGTTAATAAGAAATGTCAGATGCATAATCATTTTAAACTTAAGTATTTGTACGTAATTTCCAAAGTTACGTCTTCCATTTTTTCCGTAAATGTTAGCATGAAAAGGCGAAGATAACAAATAGTGTTCATACTAGTAAATCCTATAGGGAATGCAAATTGGATAGTAGCGCAAACGCGGACCCCTGAATTTAGCAGGGATGAGATCAGGTGCCTATAGGAAGAATGAGCATCCCGATCGACCGGTCTCACCCGCCGTGAACCCTATATTTTGATAAGGTAAACCGAGTAATCCGTAGTTAGAATCAGTGTGCCAAGAACGGTCTTATTATTCGTATAAAACACAAGACTGCATTTGACCCAATGAAAGGTTGTATTAGTAAATGAGATCGTTATAAGGACCACATAATTTGCTAAATGCTGACTTTAAAGGAGACTGTTAAAACCCCTGTAACACCAACTTGTTTGTCAGTAGCCTGCCTCGATTTAAAAACTGATCATACGCAGAACAATTAATTATTTTTAATTCCTACTGACACTTGCAATAAATCCCAATAGTTCAACACATTTGCCTTTACAGGTACAAAGTATTTGAACTTAAACTTCCGTTAAGGCACAGAGCAAGTTTTGGAGAAATTATGTGATTGTCCTAGTCTTTGTTGTTTTGAAAATAAATCAGATGATGTTTTTGTTTGTTATGGTCAATAAATACGGTCGCGATAGCTCAGTGATTAGAGCGTTTGCTTCGTAATCGGGAGGTCGTGAGTTCGAGCCCCGCTCGTGCCATGGCCGAGTCAAACCTAAGACGAAAAAATAGGTAGTGATTGCTCCTTCACCAAACGCTCGGCACTTATAAGTGAGAATCACTTGTCTTTCGGATATGACCTTAAAAACGGAGATCCCGTGTCACGATAGGCATTGGCACGTTAAAGAACCCTCGCTGCTACGGTCCTGAGCGCTAAGCATAGGTCTAAATTTGTGGTATTCACCTACAGCTGGTGACGTCTTAATATGCGTGAAAAATTCTCGACGGGACGTAAAACAAACAAACAAACAAACAATCAATCAATCAATCAATAAATAAATAAATATGTTTAATTGTAACGAAGCTACAAGCACATTTTTCGGTGTGTAAAGTTTTATATTTGACTATATCCGTATAAACATCCAAAAATAGGCTGTTTACCATATATATTAAATACCAGCACATTTTCAGTTATGTTTTGGATACAGCCGACATTTTGAGGCGAACGTGTCACAATTTAATACTTGATCTCGTAAATCAGTATTTAAAAATGACACTGAAATGCTTTAGTTCATTCTCACTCTTTTATCAACAGTAAGGTATTCAATGTATAATATACTGGACAAAAAAAGTTAAGGATCATAATTTTGACCTCAAAACTTTTTATTAACCAAATAATTATTTTGACAAATTTTAACATGTATAGTTTCTCCAATGTGTCCTTAACACAATAGATTTACCTGGTTTCATATTGACGTCATAAGTGCACGATTTTTTCGCCCAAACACAAGCAAGGGGTCAAAATCATTAAAAAACATTAAAAGCCATGAGGCGCCATTTAACTGTTTTGGAAGCTGATCAGGCAGCAGGTATGCTTCAAGCTGTTCAAGTCCAGAGAACTGTCTCTAGACATTTTAATGTGTCCGAAAGTGTGATTTCAAGGTTGTGGAATCGTTTTAGGCAGACAGGTAATGTTTCTGAGAGACCGAGATCAGGTCGTCCAAGGTCCACAACCGCTCGCCAGGATCGCTATATGTCACATGGCTCGTAGACACAGGTTTCAGAGTGCTGTCCAACTCAATACTGACTTTCATGTGGGGTGCGCATAACACCACAAACTCTCAGACAGAGACTTCGTGCTGCTAACCTTCGGGCTCATTGACCTGCTGTTCGTCCCATTTTGAGGAGAAGACATCGTGTAGCACGACTCATTTGGGCTCAAAATCACATAAACTGGCAACTGCGTCATTGGACGCCTGTTCTTTTCACAGACGAGTCACGGTTCTGCGTGGACTGTCATGACGGTCGTAGGCGTGTATGGCGCATGCGTGGAGAGCGGTACGCTGATTGCTGTGTAGCAGAGCATGATCGTTTTGGAGGTGGCTCTGTGATGATTTGGGCCGGAATCAGTATTGGTGGATGTACTGACTTGCACGTGATTAATGGCAATCTTACCGGTGCAATTTACAGGGACGAGATACTGCATCCAATTGTGAGACCTTATGCGGGAGCTATAGGCAACAACTTTGTGTTAATGGATGATAATGCTCGTCCCCACAGAGCACGTATAGTGACAGACTACCTTGCTACAGAGACAATTGAACGTATGGATTGGCCGAGTTGTTCTCCGGATTTAAATCCAATAGAACATGCCTGAGACATGTTGCAGCAAGCTGTTTCCAGACGCCCTGTACTTCCGACAAACCGCCAGGAGCTTACGTTAGCTTTACAGCAGGAATGGGCAAGGTTGCCACAAATTGCGTTCCGCAGGCTCATCAGAAGTATGCAGAGGCGTTGTCTTGCCGTTATACAGACTTAGGGTGGACATACACCCTATTGCTATTGCCTTTATAAAGATTCAATCATTTGTAATGAAATTTGTTATTGTTGCTCATACCGATTTTCAAACTGCTTTGGGGGGTTACCTGACAATGGTTGCTCTGGCTGCTTAACGTATTGATGAATTTGTAAAAACAGGTTTAAAATGTATTGTTCGATTGTCGTTGAACATTTTAAGTATATATTTAACATAATTTATTTGGTTTTGTTATGAATAAAATAATTCTGAAATCATAACTTTTTTTGTCCAGTATAAATGGTGATTGAACAATTTTTAATGTTTTGTTTGTTGTTAGGTAGCTAATAACACCAAGTCTTAACACTTCTTCACAAGATGGCGATTTAAATGTCTTTATGTGAAATTATATGGATTAATTGTTTTTGTTTGTTTGTTTGTTTATAGCCGCCTGAGCAATTTTTCAGCTATCCGGCGGCTGTCACCATTACCGGTGACAGGGCTGCAAATTTAGGCCTATGCTCGGCACTCAGGGCCTTTGAGCAGGGAGGGATCTTTATCGTGCCACACCTACTGCGACACGGGACCTCGGTTTATACGGTCTCATCCGAAAGACCGGCACCCACGTCCCACAGTGGGATTCGAACCCCCGACTCAAGGATCATCAGATCTTTGAGCCCGACGCTCTAACCACTGCGCCACGCGGGCGGCTATGGATTAATTGATTTGTTTGTCTATCTTCTTAGCTCAGTGGATAAAGTATGGGGTTTTCACATTCAAATCCTCCAAAGCCTATTTATATTTATGAAAATCACGTTTTAATAATCCAGAATTGCAAGGTTTTGCTTTTTTTTTGACACATGTTCGTATTACATATCATCATATCTCTATAAAGATATCGTTTTATGCTGATTTCAAAAACTCTTTCAAAGTGTAGTGGGCCATCGCAAACAATGACGAAAGTTAATAGATCAAATTCACGTGTTTGGTAAAAGATTAGGAGCCAATGTTTTTTGCACCTGAGACCTTTTGGAAGAGTTATCCACCCTTGATAAAATAACAACAATCAAATTCTTAACACTTTTTGCTGTAAATGATTTATTCTTATTTCAGATTATTATAAAGAAACGTAAATATAAAAACACTAATAAAACATCTTCATCCTAAAATCTCAGTGTAAATTTCAATTTGAAATAATATCAAGCAGTAAATTTCTACCTTGGATTATTTATATTTGATAACAATTCAAAATGATACAACAATTACAAAATCATTTCTTACATTTATAAGATGTGAAATATGACCGTTTTACATTAAATACCTTTATTGGAAACTTTTCGAATCTCAAGTGTATTATTTACTTGACTGCAGGACCAAGTGAATATTACATCCTAAAGAAAATTTGAAGCATCCCCATAATTTATTTCTAGAGTAACATTCAAACGTTAAAAGTATACTTGCTTAGCGAGTGGTATTCAGGAACGTGCATCTTAAAAACGAAAAGTAGATATGTAAACAAATGTAAAGAAACAGTAGATAAATCTTCAATTAAAATTATTCATTAAATTTTCGAATTTCTTTACTAGTATCTAAATTGCAGCTTTGAACAACCTCTACTGCTCAATAATATTGCGATGATACAAAACATTCAAAGTTCTATCACTGCATTAAGATGTTTCAATTTCTACTGCCACAATTCAAATTCATTATGGTAAACAAACATATGACATGAAGTATTTCTGGTTTTTTTCGATTACCGTCGAACTGGTATCTTGTACGGACTTCGTTTTCTTGGCAGCACAGGACCCATAGGGTTACATCTGACCAATACGAGTTTTCGCTCTTTGCATATTAAAGAATCTTTTTTCGACTCTATATTTGAGGAATCACTTCTGTCTACATTGGTGGCTTGAGAAGATTCCTGAAGAAGTTTGGCAATATTGTGAAATTCCATTTTATTGGCGATATCGAATGGACTTTCACCCGAATTTGAGAGTGCATTGACTTCTGCATTGTTCTGTAGAAGTAACTGAACAGTATTTGCGCGTCCGTTCTTTGCTGCAATGAATAGAGCACTTTCTCCATGTTGATTACATGTATCAACATTGGCGTCATTGTGCAACAGAGTTTCTATGACAGATTCCAAACCGAACTCTGCTGCTCGATGAAGTGCAGTATTTCCAAATTTATCCTGTGCATTGACATCAGCTCCGTGTTCAATAATAGAACGGATCCGTTTGGGGGACACTCCTTGTTTTCCCTCGATAGCCATCATCAATACAGTAATTCCGTCTTTGTTGCACACATTCACATCTGCGTTGCTCTTCATTAAGAGCAATACCATATCGTCACTTTTATGGTTGCACACACTCAGATGTAGGCATGTATTTCCATATCTATTTTGAATATTAACACGAGCTTTGTTATCTATGAGCAATTTCACCATCCTGCAATGCCCCTGTTTAGTAGCTTGAAATAGCGGAGTTTCGCCATCAGAATTTCGAGAGTCGACAATAGCTTTTGATCGAATTAAAGTTTGTGCTATTTGTAGAGTGCCTGTCCCTGCTGCTATGCTCAGGGGATCGGGTGTCAAAGGTCTATCATCACTTTCTGGGTTAACTTCAACATTTTTATTCAAAAGTGCTTCAACTACATCATAATATCCAGTTTCACAAGCAAGGGAAATTGGGGTTTTTTCATTAGATATCATATTAACATCTGGATTATGCTCTAATAGACACAAAGCTGTTTTTCTGTTGTGGCTCATTAATGCCAAATGCAAAGCAGAATATCCCTCACATTGAGTGTCGTTTATGTCAATTCCAGCATCTAACAGTGTTTTGATAACATCGTTGCTGGCTGTTTGACATGCATTGTGCAGTGCATTTTCCATTTCACAATCACTCAACGTAATATCAGCACCGTTTTTCAGCAGTATTTTTACAATGTCAAACAAGTTCTCTCTTGCTGCAATGATAAGTGGCGTATCATTATGATCTACTCGTTGATTTACATTAGCACCATTGAGAAGGAGGACTTCTAACACCTTTTTATGACCTTTCTTCACAACAACAGAAAGTGGTGTTCTGAGATCTTTGTTTGACTTATTGACGTTTGGGTTCCGCTTTAGAAGTTCTTTCACTATTTCTTCATGTCCCCAAGAAGACGCAATGTACAGCGAATCTTCTCCATTTCCTGTATCCAAACTGGTATCTGCTTTACTTTCTAGCAAGAGTTTAACAATGTCCAAATGACCATATTTTGAGGCATACAATAGTGGAGTCCATTTACGTTTGTCACACATGTTCACTTTTGCTCCATTTTCAAGCAAATATTGTGCAACTAAACAAAATCCATTCTTACATGCCTTGATAAGTGGTGTACATCCTTCCTTTGTTTGGATGTTTACAGAGACCCCTTTCTGTAATAACAATT
The DNA here is from genome assembly GCA_024699665.1 of Ostrea denselamellosa. Lineage (NCBI taxonomy): Eukaryota > Metazoa > Mollusca > Bivalvia > Ostreida > Ostreidae > Ostrea > Ostrea denselamellosa. The sequence goes on along the minus strand of JAMZEH010000066.1, from coordinate 1,999,234 downwards.
TGACAGTGCTCAAGTTCCCTATACCAGCTGCCAAATGGAGCGGACTTTTCATGGACCTTTCCTCTCTGGTGTTTGCCATAGCGCCATTTTCGACAAGCAGCTTTACGATATCAACCTTACCAGATTCAACCGCAGCGTGTAGAGGAGGACATTCTTTGCTATCTGATTTCTTTACATCTTCTAAGAAAATTTTTAAAAGAAGGTTAACTACTTTTTCATGACCATATTTACAAGCCACAAAGAATGGTGAATTCCATGAATGAGTTTTCAATTCTTTATCTGCTCCTCTGGAAAGAAGGATCTCGACAATAGCGTGGTGACCTTTTCTTGCTGCAAAATACAAGGCAGTTTCATTCTTCGACGTACGTAGGTTTATATTTGCTCCTTTTTCTAACAATAGATTAACGAGGTCAATATTCCCATGCTTGGCGGCAAAGTGTAATCCGCCAACTTTCGAAATACCTATTTCGTTGACGTCTACTCCATGTTCAAGTAACAATTGCGTGGCTTTGATATTAACTTTGTTACAAGCTAGAGCCAAAGGACTTGGTTTGATTTCTGGGTGGATGTTACTATTTGCCCCATTTTTCATAAGAAGACTGATAGTTTCTAACAACCCGTCCTGCTTTCTGTCATCGGTTTGCTTCGAAGTTTTGACATACCACGTTTCAACAGAGAGGGCTAGAAACAAAGGCGACTCTTTCAGAGTTGTTGTTATATTTACGTTTTGCTTCTCAGTTAGAAACACTTCCATGATATCAAAGTGGTGGAAATTAGCAGCTATATGGAGGGCGTGAATCTTTTCGTCGTCATTCCACATAACATAAGGTGTGTCTCTTCCATAAAATTCCAATATTTCCCCCACTAAATATTTCTTGCCATTGGCACAAGCAGCACTTAAAAGGGGTTCCTTTTTGAGACAGCTCGAAGAGATTTTATTGAGTCTCAGTTTATTAAACATAGCAGAAAATAGTCTGTTATGATTGAATATCAGTGACAGAACTATCGGCGAGATTTTTTCTCTATATATTATGAGGTCAAGCTTTGAAAATCCTCTCAGCATAATTCGTTCCTTCTTGCTCAAAGGTTTCAGTCCTGAATCCTCTTTTGACAGTACTTGATTGAGAGTTAACTCCATAATATCCTTTGTGGTTTTGGTATCCAGAACTTTCTCCATTGCCAATATCACTCTTTCATCATTTGTCCAAGGGCACAAGAATATATCCAAAAATGTTCCATCATAAATATCACTTGCTATTCTCTTTACAAATCCGCCAATGAAATTGTCCTGTATATATACATCCAAAAACAAACTTCCTTTGTTCTGAAAATCGGTCTTGACGTACTTCCGAAAAAACGAACTGTCACAATATTCAAAGAATATATCGCAAACCTCTGTGCAAAATAGGTGAACACATATTTGAAACAACAAACTATTTTGGAACTGAAAAGTACCATCAACATTCTTTAAAAATGGTCCTTTCAAACTTTCTATACTACTTAATATAGACCACGCAGATGTCTCCGAAAATCCAAATTTCTTCATCATATCAGTAAGTATCTCTTTATTTATATCAGCCGGTCTTCCATCGTCGTCATCGTGATCATTATCATCTTTCTCTGGGCAACCTAATAAAAAATCATCTTGCACAAAAGAGTCATGGAATATCACAATCAGAAACAGCGCCAAGTATTTTTCTTTAGCATTTTCTTTCAAATGTAGGACTTCTTTTCTTATCAATTCAGAGGGATTTTGAAAAAATATTTTTACGTTATCTTGAAATTTCACATTGCACCCAATAGTCTGGCATATTGTTGGAAATGCTTTAGTTGACTCTGAAATAAGTTTGATATCGTTTTCATTCAAGTATGATTCGCTGATATGAGACTTTAAAATTTTCTCTTTCTCGTCATTTGTCAATGCTAATGAATCTTCATCAATATTTATTGCTGTATAATCGTCGAAGAACAAAGTCGTATCTTCATCTATCAGATCCGATCTGCAGGTCACAAGGACTCTGATATTTTCAGCAATTTTCTTTCCCTTTCGTCCAAGTCTCAAAAAGTATTTCAGCTTTTTCTGTTGACTTCGCCACCATCTACAGGCCAACGGATCGAGGCGATATTTCCCTATAGGATCGTCAATAACAAATATGTCAACATCGGTTCCTGTCAGATTCGGAACTCTTTCTTCTATCTCGTCCAAAGCATTTATGTAAGAAATCCGTTTCTTCTCCATGGCGTATTTGAGAGCGATGTTCTGCGCTATGGCAGATTTCCCTGATCCCGCTTCTCCTGTTATAATAATTCTGTCATGTGTTAGCAGTTTTTCAGAAATAAATGTCGACGCTTTTGTAGGAACAAATTTTTTGTTTTCTTCGGCCCAGTGTCGTTGTATAGCATCCAGTGATTCCATCCAATTCCAGTCGTCGTCACTGTCAGAGTCCGCCATAATGTATTGTCTTTTCAATGTTCACTCGTTGAAGATGCTATTCTAGGTAAAACAATTCACTCTGGAAATAAAGATTTATTGATGTTCAAAATGAATGAAGGACGGTGAACATGTTTATCATAGAATGAACAATTCTGCTGTGTGCTAAGATGTTTGTCCCTACTTCTCTTAAAATGCCATCCTCTGATGACTGCATGCCCCGTCTTTTAATGCTGACGTACACGGTCTAACACGATTAGTTTTCTTCACTGCTAAGCTACAATTCCGCGTATTCATTATTCAATCTCCAAATATCAGCTTACGGAAATTGATAGGATTTAACGCTTATGGCGACTCGTGGGGAATATTGTAAAGCAAAAAGTGGATTGACCTTCACGCTACCGCCGTAAAAAAGTGGAAAAGCATGTGTTTTTCAGTTATTCACAGATGTACCTGCAAAACCTATTGATATGAAATATTTGCTTGTAATAAATTGTGTATCTTTATGAATCAATGTAGTTGATGAATAAATTGAATTAAAAAAAGTACATGTATCTACCATCGGCATGAATGTCTTAGTTTTTTCACAAATGGTATGTTAATAAGATCATGATAGGCGTGCCTGGAATTATAAAGCCTTGTATACTCACTGTGACGGTGCCATTGTGTCTGTAGTGATAATCATGAGACATTCAGTGAATGTATACATTAGTATATCGAATGTGTTCAATTCAAAGGATGTTACTATGATTTGTCCTACAAAAAATAAAATAAATGGTTTGGTAAAAAGGTTGATTTGGAAGAATACTTAATACTTACCCAAGTGTTGCCAAACGTTTATTCTCATCAAATACAGACTGAACTACAATGCGAAATTCTTCATTCATTACAGAACAATACACCAAGCCGATCAACAGTTTAAAGCTGGTCGAAATAGGTTTTTCAACTCATACAGCGTAAAGGCTAAATATATAAAACTTCATTTGCGCTTTAAATACTGAGAGGCTTCAGGACTACGCCATATACCCTGGTTTATACACTTGTACAGGTAGGGATATCATCGTATTAGTATAGAACACCGCCATTTGAATAATTTATTTTGACTGATATTGATTAAGTTTTACAATACATTTGAGAGTTACCGGCCTTTCCATGTAGGTACTGAAAACTCAAACTATTAGTATTATGATAGCATCGAATTAACTGAGAAGCCCTCCGGGAAGTCAACACGGAGATCTCAAAATACAATTTTTAGAATTACTACATGTAGGAAACTTTGTCCTATAGACCATAACGTGCCATTCACGTACTCTTATGTGGATAAGGAAGTACTTGTATACGGAAGCGTTTTAATTATTGTTGAGAATTCTTCCTTTAATCATGGATTTCAGCTTTCATATTCTCAGCAAATCTATCTGAATTGTCATTAAACGTCATAGCACAGTAACAGAATGTAAGATTTCTGAATTTCAAATACTAATTTGGTGGTTAAATTTATATTCTATCCAGGGGTGGATCCAGAAATTTCTGAACGGGGAGAGCAGTGAGTGGATGTGTGTCAAGGGACTATATTGAGATAAAAAAGACAAATAAAGATTAATTTCTATTAAATTTGGAAAGCAATCTGGTCTAAATGATTCAGGAACATTCGTTTCACTATCCAGGTTTCCTGGCAATTGAAGTGTTCTTGATAACATAATTCTAACACACCTGAAACTTCCAGCTTCCCATTCTTCGAATGGTACAATTCATAGTTGAAATGTAATTTCCAAAATAATTGAAATGGTAAATAATGAAATAGAATAAATATCATTTATCAAAATGATGATTTGCGTCATGCTATAAGCGATATCCTGGTATATAAGCGAAGGGATACAAGATAAAACATTGTGTAGAGATCGGGTATCTGGTCATAGGCTATCACAACAGCAAATGATTGACCATCCATAGTAACACATAAATGCAGAAGATGCCAAAATTGTGTTAGGTTATGAACCAGTATAAGCTATATATTGCTTTATATATTTGAATTTTAAACACAAAGACTACGTACAGGAAATAGTTGTACTTTCCCTTTTTTAAAGATAACACGGTTAGTGAAACTCGAAAGAACATTATGTCAACATTGTCCGTCTCCCGCCCTCTTCGTCATGCATCCTTATACTTTTACGTGGTGATTCATATTATACTTTTACATGGTGATTCATATTATACTTTTATGTGGGGATTCATATTATACTTTTACGTGGTGATTCATATTATACTTTTACGTGGTGATTCATATTATACTTTTACGTGGGGATTCATATTATACTTTTACGTGGTGATTCATATTATACTTTTACGTGGGGATTCATATTATACTTTTACGTGGGGATTCATATTATACTTTTACGTGGGGATTCATATTATACTTTTACATGGTGATTCATATTATACTTTTACGTGGGGATTCATATTATACTTTTACGTGGGGATTCATATTATACTTTTACGTGGGGATTCATATTATACTTTTACATGGTGGTTCATATTATACTTTTACATGATGATTCATATTATACTTTTACATGGTGGTTCATATTATACTTTTACGTGCTGATTCATATTATACTTTTACGTGGGGATTCATATTATACTTTTACGTGGTGATTCATATTATACTTTTACATGGGGATTCATATTATACTTTTACATGGTGATTCATATTATACTTTTACGTGGGGATTCATATTATACTTTTACGTGGGGATTCATATTATACTTTTACGTGGTGATTCATATTATACTTTTACGTGGTGATTCATATTATACTTTTACATGGTGATTCATATTATACTTTTACGTGGGGGTTCATATTATACTTTTACATGGGGATTCATATTATACTTTTACGTGGTGATTCATATTATACTTTTACGTGGTGATTCATATTATACTTTTACGTGGGGATTCATATTATACTTTTACATGGTGGTTCATATACATGGTGGTTCATATTATACTTTTACATGGTGGTTCATATTATACTTTGACGTGGGGATTCATATTATACTTTTACGTGGTGATTCATATTATACTTTTACGTGGGATTCATATTATACTTTTACGTGGTGATTCATATCATACTTTCCATTTCTTCTTGAGAAAGACTATGTAGGTCTTTAATAATCAAGATAGAATACAGATGTATTCCAAATTAAGTAGTAAATAAGTGGTTCGTTGTGTTTTATTTTGATACCGCTAGAACAGACCGATGTAGATCATTCCGGATACCATCTTCAGATCTTTCAAATTGATTACTTGGAATGCAACGCATGTTTTGTATGCTCTAGAAAGTGTGTTGGGAAATGGGTTTTCATTCCGATCCGAACTGATACATTTGTAATTTAAAGGTACAATCTAAGAATATTGAAATTTCTTTGGCCGTTTGCACACCTAAAATTATTTTAGGATGATTTTCTAAACATCCCTACCTAGTCCTCTGTGTATGACATGATACATTTTTAACCAAATAGGATCTCAAATGCCGTTAATGACTCGATACAAAAACAGCAGTCAAGGCCGGATCGGTTCTAGTGTAATTAACACGTTTGGACGGTACCGCGATTTAGCTTTCACAAGATAGCGATTATTGCTACTATTGCGTAGGGAAAAACGAAGAATGTGAATTATGTTAGCACATATACTTGCAGGTATTGATAGCACCAACTAGAGCGTGCAAGCAAGTAGATTGTTCAGAGAAACGGTAATCATGTGACGTCTTACAGAGCTTTATACATAGCACCTGTTTCAGTATTGATATTGAATTGATTCCACACAAATTTCAATTAAAAGAATAGTAAATTGTTTGATTTCTCTCTGTAGATGGAAAACAACAGGACGACTGAGACCTACAAACCGTTTGCCAAGTTGGGTCAGTTTATGAAAAAAGTACTTGAAGATGATGAAACATTAGACACTCCAAACCTACATCAAGTAGCTAGAGCTGGAAACGAGGCTGAATTGAAAATTCTTATATCAGGCGGATGTGATATCAACTCGGAAGATGATGACGGTTTGACAGCTCTGTATATTGCAGCTAAGAAAGGTTATACAAAAGTAGTGAAAACCTTACTACAAAATGGAGCACTTGTCAATACAAAACACAATCCATTGTTAGTAGTTCAAGATCTAGTCTCAGCTCGGCTGCTGGTTCAGGCCAATGGTGATCTGCATGCTAAAGATGAATTCGGAGATACTCCATTGCAGAGAGCGATTATATTTGGAAATAATACTTTGGTTGAATTTTATTTGTCAATTGGTGCCGATATACATCATACAAATGCTAAAGGCCAGACAGCACTACACACTGCGTGCTCATCTTTTATGAAAGAACCACACGGTTCAAATTTGATTCAAACACTTGTTGAAAGAGGCGCAAGTGTAAATTGCAAAGATTCGCAAGAAAGATCTCCGTTGCATTTAGCTACCATGAATTATTTCCTTGATAAATATGAAACTGTCAATAAATTAATCAAATGTGGAACTTCGTTGTCTGATTTAGACTTACAAGGACTAAACCCAGTACACCACTTCATCGAAAAATCTATAGGGTGTTCCGATGATGCGGAAGAAGCGTCATGGAAATTTATTGACTCTCTTATTGTTAACGAACAGGTAGCAAATTTAAGAACCGCAATCGGTCAGACCATCTTACACCTTGCCATTCGTGATATACCCATTCAGATTCTAGTGTGCCTTGTGAAGAAGGGGTGTGTACTCAGCGTTAAAGATAGTCGAAAACAAGGTCTTCTGCATTACATTGTCGACAGAGAGGATGCTACAGATGTACTACAATACGTGATAAACATGGGCATTAACGTGAATGACCAAGATCTTTGGGGGCAAACAGTCCTTCATCTTGCTGTTGTGAAAAACAACAAGAAACTAGTGGAAGCGGTAGTTGATCTAGGAGCTGACGTTAACATGAAAGATTCGGTTAAAAAACAACCAATACATATCGCTGCAGAAAACGGATGGGATTGCATCTTAGATTTCCTTATACAGAAAGGAGCAGATATTAATGCAGAAGACATATACCAATCAACCCCACTCCATTTTGCTGCATGGAATAACAAATCATCCGTTGCATATACCCTTATTAAAGAGGGATGCAATGTTGAATGCCGAGATTCCTGTGGAAAAACTGCATACGACGTAGCGGAATTCCGATCAAGCTTTGACGTTCTGAACGTTTTTCAATACCATGGCCGAGAATCTCACCAAAATATGAAAATGAAGACATATTCAAAATACTCTAATAGGTTACTGCTGTTGAAAACGTTACAAGATATATTAGATTCAAATGAGAATTTGAGGGAACCCGGGAATTTAAATGAGTATCTTAGCTCTTTAATCTCAGCATCACCTACAGGAATTATATACGACGAACCCGAGGCCAATGAAATCCGTAGTGTCATTGATGAATTTGCAATAAATGTTGCAAGATGCCTATCTGAAAGTGATCCAAAACTGCGATGTACAGTATACTATGCTGGAAGTTCTTCTGAAGGGACTAAAACTCTATATCCGGACGAATTTGATTATATTGTTTGTTTCGATGAACTCAGTGAGAATATATATCCACAACATGAGAAAGAAGACGTAAAAGAAAGTTTACATCTTATTCCAGATAAGGAAACTAAGGAGCATGAAATTCTGGAGGAAGGTGTTGATTTTGAAGAAACCCAGTCTTCTGTATCAGATTATACTTTAATTTTTCTGAAGAAGCAGACGAGTTATTCGTACCCGGAACTTACAGAGCTGGAATCGAAGATGATTCCAAACTATATGATGTTTCAAACCTTTACAACGCGTGTTTCCAATATTGTTTTCAGTGAAAATTTTCCCAAGGACGACCGGCTATTAATTAAGGACATTAGCAACGATCCCAAAATAATTTTGATTTGGAGAGGTTCCAAATATAAAAGTTTAGAAATCAATGTCGATTTCGTTCCAGCGGTGCGCCTACCGTCTTGGCCAAACAAATCACGAATCAGTTCTGACCTTCTTGATACAGATCTACTGCGTCTGCCATGTCTCGCTGTGCCCAAAATGACAAGTCAAGGAGACGAAAACCTTTGGCGATGCTCCTTATCACTCGTGGAAACAACAATAATGAAAAGATGCCATCTACATATCCGAAATAGTTACATCGTTGCCAAATCCTTGATCAGTTTGCCTGTTTGCCCCCTAGTTAGCTTCGGTAATTACGAGGAAGAGAAGGATTATTATCGAAGCCGGCGTGATAGTATATCTTCAGAAGAGGAGTTCGAGATATACGAAGAGGTGGGAAACATATTTCCATCATATATTCTTAAAATGGCCTTTCTTCATACCATTGAAGAAAAGGCAGTCAAAGAGAGTATCCAAACCGTTCTTGAGAAAATTTTATACGTGAGAGATCCACTAGAGCATCTTGTACTCAAAGCAGACAATACGTATAAACATATCGCAGATAAATGCAAAGTCTGTGATACTGACATGGTAAAAGGTGTTTTCAACAAATGCGACGAGTGGCTCTCTAATCGATTCGTCCCCTCATTTTTCAACCCCCGCCATAATGTTTTAGGTTCAAGTATTCTGGAAGAAAACGGTGTCAAAATACAATATTTTATTAAGTACATACTTAAACTTCTGCAGGAAACTGACTAGAATGTATTCATTCTCAACAACGGACCTTAAAGTGTAGTATGAGAAAAAATGGACAGAGTTAACAAAAGAAAAATCATTGTGAATAAATCGCCGTTATTTTCCTGTAC